>CM075878.1:23318296-24007390 GCA_038021265.1 Cyprinella venusta | reverse complement strand
GAGACTTCGACCAGCGCGCAAAAATGGAGGCTCTAGATCCTTCCAGAGCCGAGATATCGAAGGTCAAAATTTGGACCTGAAAAAAAAAACATAAGGGGTAACACTGTCATTTTTTTTTTTGGCCGAAATTTTGACCCCCTCCGATCTTCTTGAAACTCTGGATTCTGACAGAGGGCCACGAGACTTCGACCAGCGCGCAAAAATGGAGGCTCTAGACCCTTCCAGAGCCGAGATATCGAAGGTCAAAATTTGGACCTGAAAAAAAAACATAAGGGGTAACACTGTCATTTTTTTTTTGGCCGAAATTTTGACCCCCTCCGATCTTCTTGAAACTCTGGATTCTGACAGAGGGCCACGAGACTTCGACCAGCGCACAAAAATGGAGGCTCTAGACCCTTCCAGAGCCGAGATATCGAAGGTCAAAATTTGGACCTGAAAAAAAAACATAAGGGGTAACACTGTCATTTTTTTTTTGGCCGAAATTTTGACCCCCTCCGATCTTCTTGAAACTCTGGATTCTGACAGAGGGCCACGAGACTTCGACCAGCGCGCAAAAATGGAGGCTCTAGACCCTTCCAGAGCCGAGATATCGAAGGTCAAAATTTGGACCTGAAAAAAAAAACATAAGGGGTAACACTGTCATTTTTTTTTTTTGGCCGAAATTTTGACGTTCTCCGATCTTCTTGAAACTCTGGATTCTGACAGAGGGCCACGAGACTTCGACCAGCGCGCAAAAATGGAGGCTCTAGACCCTTCCAGAGCCGAGATATCGAAGGTCAAAATTTGGACCTGAAAAAAAACATAAGGGGTAACACTGTCATTTTTTTTTTTGGCCGAAATTTTGACCCCCTCCGATCTTCTTGAAACTCTGGATTCTGACAGAGGGCCACGAGACTTCGACCAGCGCGCAAAAATGGAGGCTCTAGACCCTTCCAGAGCCGAGATATCGAAGGTCAAAATTTGGACCTGAAAAAAAACATAAGGGGTAACACTGTCATTTTTTTTTTTGGCCGAAATTTTGACCCCCTCCGATCTTCTTGAAACTCTGGATTCTGACAGAGGGCCACGAGACTTCGACCAGCACAAAAAAACGGAGGCTCTAGACCCTTCCAGAGCCGAGATATCGAAGGTCAAAATTTGGACCTGAAAAAAAACATAAGGGGTAACACTGTCATTTTTTTTTTTTGGCCGAAATTTTGACCCCCTCCGATCTTCATGAAACTCTGGATTCTGACAGAGGGCCACGAGACTTCGACCAGCGCGCAAAAATGTAGGCTCTAGACCCTTCCAGAGCCGAGATATCGAAGGTCAAAATTTGGACCTGAAAAAAAAAACATAAGGGGTAACACTGTCATTTTTTTTTTTGGCCGAAATTTTGACCCCCTCCGATCTTCTTGAAACTCTGGATTCTGACAGAGGGCCACGAGACTTCGACCAGCGCGCAAAAATGGAGGCTCTAGACCCTTCCAGAGCCGAGATATCGAAGGTCAAAATTTGGACCTGAAAAAAAAAACATAAGGGGTAACACTGTCATTTTTTTTTTGGCCGAAATTTTGACCCCCTCCGATCTTCTTGAAACTCTGGATTCTGACAGAGGGCCACGAGACTTCGACCAGCGCGCAAAAATGGAGGCTCTAGACCCTTCCAGAGCCGAGATATCGAAGATCAAAATTTGGACCTGAAAAAAAAAACATAAGGGGTAACACTGTCATTTTTTTTTTGGCCGAAATTTTGACCCCCTCCGATCTTCTTGAAACTCTGGATTCTGACAGAGGGCCACGAGACTTCGACCAGCGCGCAAAAATGGAGGCTCTAGACCCTTCCAGAGCCGAGATATCGAAGGTCAAAATTTGGACCTGAAAAAAAAAACATAAGGGGTAACACTGTCATTTTTTTTTTTTGGCCGAAATTTTGACCCCCTCCGATCTTCTTGAAACTCTGGATTCTGACAGAGGGCCACGAGACTTCGACCAGCGCGCAAAAATGGAGGCTCTAGACCCTTCCAGAGCCGAGATATCGAAGGTCAAAATTTGGACCTGAAAAAAAAACATAAGAGGTAACACTGTCATATTTTTTTTTTGGCCGAAATTTTGACCCCCTCTGATCTTCTTGAAACTCTGGATTCTGACAGAGGGCCACGAGACTTCGACCAGCACGCAAAAATGGAGGCTCTAGACCCTTCCAGAGCCGAGATATCGAAGGTCAAAATTTGGACCTGAAAAAAAAACATAAGGGGTAACACTGTCGTTTTTTTTTTTTGACCGAAATTTTGACCCCCTCCGATCTTCTTGAAACTCTGGATTCTGACAGAGGGCCACGAGACTTCGACCAGCGCGCAAAAATGGAGGCTCTAGATCCTTCCAGAGCCGAGATATCGAAGGTCAAAATTTGGACCTGAAAAAAAAACATAAGGGGTAACACTGTCATTTTTTTTTTTTGGCCGAAATTTTGACCCCCTCCGATCTTCTTGAAACTCTGGATTCTGACAGAGGGCCACGAGACTTCGACCAGCGCGCAAAAATGGAGGCTCTAGACCCTTCCAGAGCCGAGATATCGAAGGTCAAAATTTGGACCTGAAAAAAAACATAAGGGGTAACACTGTCATTTTTTTTTGGCCGAAATTTTGACCCCCTCCGATCTTCTTGAAACTCTGGATTCTGACAGAGGGCCACGAGACTTCGACCAGCGCACAAAAATGGAGGCTCTAGACCCTTCCAGAGCCGAGATATCGAAGGTCAAAATTTGGACCTGAAAAAAAAACATAAGGGGTAACACTGTCATTTTTTTTTTTTTTGGCCGAAATTTTGACCCCCTCCGATCTTCTTGAAACTCTGGATTCTGACAGAGGGCCACGAGACTTCGACCAGCGCGCAAAAATGGAGGCTCTAGACCCTTCCAGAGCCGAGATATCGAAGGTCAAAATTTGGACCTGAAAAAAAAACATAAGGGGTAACACTGTCATTTTTTTTTTTTGGCCGAAATTTTGACCCCCTCCGATCTTCTTGAAACTCTGGATTCTGACAGAGGGCCACGAGACTTCGACCAGCGCACAAAAATGGAGGCTCTAGACCCTTCCAGAGCCGAGATATCGAAGGTCAAAATTTGGACCTGAAAAAAAAACATAAGGGGTAACACTGTCATTTTTTTTTTTTTGGCCGAAATTTTGACCCCCTCCGATCTTCTTGAAACTCTGGATTCTGACAGAGGGCCACGAGACTTCGACCAGCGCGCAAAAATGGAGGCTCTAGACCCTTCCAGAGCCGAGATATCGAAGGTCAAAATTTGGACCTGAAAAAAAAAACATAAGGGGTAACACTGTCATTTTTTTTTTTTTTTGGCCGAAATTTTGACCCCCTCCGATCTTCTTGAAACTCTGGATTCTGACAGAGGGCCACGAGACTTCGACCAGTGTGCAAAAATGGAGGCTCTAGACCCTTCCAGAGCCGAGATATCGAAGGTCAAAATTTGGACCTGAAAAAAAAACATAAGGGGTAACACTGTCATTTTTTTTTGCCGAAATTTTGACCCCCTCCGATCTTCTTGAAACTCTGGATTCTGACAGAGGGCCACGAGACTTCGACCAGCGCGCAAAAATGGAGGCTCTAGACCCTTCCAGAGCCGAGATATCGAAGGTCAAAATTTGGACCTGAAAAAAAAACATAAGGGGTAACACTGTCATTTTTTTTTGGCCGAAATTTTGACCCCCTCCGATCTTCTTGAAACTCTGGATTCTGACAGAGGGCCACGAGACTTCGACCAGCGCGCAAAAATGGAGGCTCTAGACCCTTCCAGAGCCGAGATATCGAAGGTCAAAATTTGGACCTGAAAAAAAACATAAGGGGTAACACTGTCATTTTTTTTTGGCCGAAATTTTGACCCCCTCCGATCTTCTTGAAACTCTGGATTCTGACAGAGGGCCACGAGACTTCGACCAGCGCACAAAAATGGAGGCTCTAGACCCTTCCAGAGCCGAGATATCGAAGGTCAAAATTTGGACCTGAAAAAAAAACATAAGGGGTAACACTGTCATTTTTTTTTTTTTTGGCCGAAATTTTGACCCCCTCCGATCTTCTTGAAACTCTGGATTCTGACAGAGGGCCACGAGACTTCGACCAGCGCGCAAAAATGGAGGCTCTAGACCCTTCCAGAGCCGAGATATCGAAGGTCAAAATTTGGACCTGAAAAAAAAACATAAGGGGTAACACTGTCATTTTTTTTTTTTGGCCGAAATTTTGACCCCCTCCGATCTTCTTGAAACTCTGGATTCTGACAGAGGGCCACGAGACTTCGACCAGCGCACAAAAATGGAGGCTCTAGACCCTTCCAGAGCCGAGATATCGAAGGTCAAAATTTGGACCTGAAAAAAAAACATAAGGGGTAACACTGTCATTTTTTTTTTTTTGGCCGAAATTTTGACCCCCTCCGATCTTCTTGAAACTCTGGATTCTGACAGAGGGCCACGAGACTTCGACCAGCGCGCAAAAATGGAGGCTCTAGACCCTTCCAGAGCCGAGATATCGAAGGTCAAAATTTGGACCTGAAAAAAAAAACATAAGGGGTAACACTGTCATTTTTTTTTTTTTTTGGCCGAAATTTTGACCCCCTCCGATCTTCTTGAAACTCTGGATTCTGACAGAGGGCCACGAGACTTCGACCAGTGTGCAAAAATGGAGGCTCTAGACCCTTCCAGAGCCGAGATATCGAAGGTCAAAATTTGGACCTGAAAAAAAAACATAAGGGGTAACACTGTCATTTTTTTTTGCCGAAATTTTGACCCCCTCCGATCTTCTTGAAACTCTGGATTCTGACAGAGGGCCACGAGACTTCGACCAGCGCGCAAAAATGGAGGCTCTAGACCCTTCCAGAGCCGAGATATCGAAGGTCAAAATTTGGACCTGAAAAAAAAACATAAGGGGTAACACTGTCATTTTTTTTTGGCCGAAATTTTGACCCCCTCCGATCTTCTTGAAACTCTGGATTCTGACAGAGGGCCACGAGACTTCGACCAGCGCGCAAAAATGGAGGCTCTAGACCCTTCCAGAGCCGAGATATCGAAGGTCAAAATTTGGACCTGAAAAAAAAAAAATAAGGGGTAACACTGTCATTTTTTTTTTTTGGCGGAAATTTTGACCCCCTCCGATCTTCTTGAAACTCTGGATTCTGACAGAGGGCCACGAGAGTTCGACCAGCGTGCAAAAATGGAGGCTCTAGACCCTTCCAGAGCCGAGATATCGAAGGTCAAAATTTGGACCTGAAAAAAAAAACATAAGGGGTAACACTGTCATTTTTTTTTTGGCCGAAATTTTGACCCCCTCCGATCTTCTTGAAACTCTGGATTCTGACAGAGGGCCACGAGAGTTCGACCAGCGTGCAAAAATGGAGGCTCTAGACCCTTCCAGAGCCGAGATATCGAAGGTCAAAATTTGGACCTGAAAAAAAAAACATAAGGGGTAACACTGTCATTTTTTTTTTTGGCCGAAATTTTGACCCCCTCCGATCTTCTTGAAACTCTGGATTCTGACAGAGGGCCACGAGACTTCGACCAGTGCGCAAAAATGGAGGCTCTAGACCCTTCCAGAGCCGAGATATCGAAGGTCAAATTTTGGACCTGAAAAAAATCATAAGGGGTAACACTGTCATTTTTTTTTTTGGCCGAAATTTTGACCCCCTCCGATCTTCTTGAAACTCTGGATTCTGACAGAGGGCCACGAGACTTCGACCAGCGCGCAAAAATGGAGGCTCTACACCCTTCCAGAGCCGAGATATCAAAGGTCAAAATTTGGACCTGAAAAAAAACATAAGGGGTAACACTGTCATTTTTTTTTTTTATCCGAAATTTTGACGTTCTCTGATCTTCTTGAAACTCTGGATTCTGACAGAGGGCCACGAGACTTCGACCAGCGCGCAAAAATGGAGGCTCTACACCCTTCCAGAGCCGAGATATCAAAGGTCAAAATTTGGACCTGAAAAAAAACATAAGGGGTAACACTGTCATTTTTTTTTTTATCCGAAATTTTGACGTTCTCTGATCTTCTTGAAACTCTGGATTCTGACAGAGGGCCACGAGACTTCGACCAGCGCGCAAAAATGGAGGCTCTAGACCCTTCCAGAGCCGAGATATCGAAGGTCAAAATTTGGACCTGAAAAAAAAAACATAAGGGGTAACACTGTCATTTTTTTTGGCCGATATTTTGACCCCCTCCGATCTTCTTGAAACTCTGGATTCTGACAGAGGGCCACGAGACTTCGACCAGCGCGCAAAAATGGAGGCTCTAGACCCTTCCAGAGCCGAGATATCGAAGGTCAAAATTTGGACCTGAAAAAAAAACATAAGGGGTAACACTGTCATTTTTTTTTTTTGGCCGAAATTTTGACCCCCTCCGATCTTCTTGAAACTCTGGATTCTGACAGAGGGCCACGAGACTTCGACCAGCGCACAAAAATGGAGGCTCTAGACCCTTCCAGAGCCGAGATATCGAAGGTCAAAATTTGGACCTGAAAAAAAAACATAAGGGGTAACACTGTCATTTTTTTTTTTGGCCGAAATTTTGACCCCCTCCGATCTTCTTGAAACTCTGGATTCTGACAGAGGGCCATGAGACTTCGACCAGCGCGCAAAAATGGAGGCTCTAGACCCTTCCAGAGCCGAGATATCGAAGGTCAAATTTTGGACCTGAAAAAAATCATAAGGGGTAACAGTGTCATTTTTTTTTTTTGGCCGAAATTTTGACGTTCTCCGATCTTCTTGAAACTCTGGATTCTGACAGAGGGCCACGAGACTTCGACCAGCGCGCAAAAATGGAGGCTCTAGACCCTTCCAGAGCCGAGATATCGAAGGTCAAAATTTGGACCTGAAAAAAAAAACATAAGGGGTAACACTGTCATTTTTTTTTGGCCGAAATTTTGACCCCCTCCGATCTTCTTGAAACTCTGGATTCTGACAGAGGGCCACGAGACTTCGACCAGCGCGCAAAAATGGAGGCTCTACACCCTTCCAGAGCCGAGATATCAAAGGTCAAAATTTGGACCTGAAAAAAAACATAAGGGGTAACACTGTCATTTTTTTTTTTTTATCCGAAATTTTGACGTTCTCTGATCTTCTTGAAACTCTGGATTCTGACAGAGGGCCACGAGACTTCGACCAGCGCGCAAAAATGGAGGCTCTAGACCCTTCCAGAGTCGAGATATCGAAGGTCAAAATTTGGACCTGAAAAAAAAATATAAGGGGTAACACTGTCATTTTTTTTTTTTTGGCCGAAATTTTGACCCCCTCCGATCTTCTTGAAACTCTGGATTCTGACAGAGGGCCACGAGACTTCGACCAGCGCACAAAAATGGAGGCTCTAGATCCTTCCAGAGCCGAGATATCGAAGGTCAAAATTTGGACCTGAAAAAAAAACATAAGGGGTAACACTGTCATTTTTTTTTTGGCCGAAATTTTGACCCCCTCCGATCTTCTTGAAACTCTGGATTCTGACAGAGGGCCACGAGACTTCGACCAGCGTGCAAAAATGGAGGCTCTAGACCCTTCCAGAGCCGAGATATCGAAGGTCAAAATTTGGACCTGAAAAAAAAACATAAGGGGTAACACTGTCATTTTTTTTTTGGCCGAAACTTTGACCCCCTCCGATCTTCTTGAAACTCTGGATTCTGACAGAGGGCCACGAGACTTCGACCAGCGCGCAAAAATGGAGGCTCTAGACCCTTCCAGAGCTGAGATATCGAAGGTCAAAATTTGGACCTGAAAAAAAAACATAAGGGGTAACACTGTCATTTTTTTTTTTGGCCGAAATTTTGACCCCCTCCAATCTTCTTGAAACTCTGGATTCTGAAAGAGGGCCACGAGACTTCGACCAGCGCGCAAAAATGGAGGCTCTAGACCCTTCCAGAGCAGAGATATCGAAGGTCAAAATTTGGACCTGAAAAAAAAAACATAAAGGGTAACACTGTCATTTTTTTTTTGGCTGAAATTTTGACCCCCTCCGATCTTCTTGAAACTCTGGATTCTGACAGAGGGCCACGAGACTTCGATTAGCGCGCAAAAATGGAGGCTCTAGACCCTTCCAGAGCCGAGATATCGAAGGTCAAATTTTGGACCTGAAAAAAATCATAAGGGGTAACACTGTCATTTTTTTTTTGGCCGAAATTTTGACGTTCTCCGATCTTCTTGAAACTCTGGATTCTGACAGAGGGCCACGAGACTTCGACCAGCGCGCAAAAATGGAGGCTCTAGACCCTTCCAGAGCCGAGATATCGAAGGTCAAAATTTGGACCTGAAAAAAAACATAAGGGGTAACACTGTCATTTTTTTTTTTGGCCGAAATTTTGACCCCCTCCGATCTTCTTGAAACTCTGGATTCTGACAGAGGGCCACGAGACTTCGACCAGCGCGCAAAAATGGAGGCTCTAGACCCTTCCAGAGCCGAGATATCGAAGGTCAAAATTTGGACCTGAAAAAAAAACATAAGGGGTAACAATGTCATTTTTTTTTTGGCGAAATTTTGACCCCCTCCGATCTTCTTGAAACTCTGGATTCTGACAGAGGGCCACGGGACTTCGACCAGCGCGCAAAAATGGAGGCTCTAGACCCTTCCAGAGCCGAGATATCGAAGGTCAAAATTTGGACCTGAAAAAAAACATAAGGGGTAACACTGTCATTTTTTTTTTTTTTGGCCGAAATTTTGACCCCCTCCGATCTTCTTGAAACTCTGGATTCTGACAGAGGGCCACGAGACTTCGACCGGCGCGCAAAAATGGAGGCTCTAGACCCTTCCAGAGCCGAGATATCGAAGGTCAAAATTTGGACCTGAAAAAAAACATAAGGGGTAACACTGTCATTTTTTTTTTTTTGGCCGAAATGTTGACCCCCTCCGATCTTCTTGAAACTCTGGATTCTGACAGAGGGCCACGAGACTTCGACCAGCGCGCAAAAATGGAGGCTCTAGACCCTTCCAGAGCTGAGATATCGAAGGACAAAATTTATACCTGAAAAAAAAAACATAAGGGGTAACACTGTCATTTTTTTTTGGCCGAGATTTTGACGTTCTCCGATATTCTTGAAACTCTGGATTCTGACAGAGGGCCACGAGACTTCGACCAGCGCGCAAAAATGGAGGCTCTAGACCCTTCCAGAGCCGAGATATCGAAGGTCAAAATTTGGACCTGAAAAAAAAACATAAGGGGTAACACTGTCATTTTTTTTTTTTTGGCCGAAATTTTGACCCCCTCCGATCTTCTTGAAACTCTGGATTCTGACAGAGGGCCACGAGACTTCGACCAGCGCGCAAAAATGGAGGCTCTAGACCCTTCCAGAGCCGAGATATCGAAGGTCAAAATTTGGACCTGAAAAAAAAACATAAGGGGTAACACTGTCAATTTTTTTTTTTGGCCGAAATTTTGACCCCCTCCGATCTTCTTGAAACTCTGGATTCTGACAGAGGGCCACGAGAGTTCGACCAGCGTGCAAAAATGGAGGCTCTAGACCCTTCCAGAGCCGAGATATCGAAGGTCAAAATTTGGACCTGAAAAAAAAACATAAGGGGTAACACTGTCATTTTTTTTGGCCGAAATTTTGACCCCCTCCGATCTTCTTAAAACTCTGGATTCTGACAGAGGGCCACGAGACTTCGACCAGCGTGCAAAAATGGAGGCTCTAGACCCTTCCAGAGCTGAGATATCGAAGGTCAAAATTTGGACCTGAAAAAAAAACATAAGGGGTAACACTGTCTTTTTTTTTTTTGGCCGAGATTTTGACGTTCTCCGATCTTCTTGAAACTCTGGATTCTGACAGAGGGCCACGAGACTTCGACCAGCGCGCAAAAATGGAGGCTCTAGACCCTTCCAGAGCCGAGATATCAAAGGTCAAAATTTGGACCTGAAAAAAAAACATAAGGGGTAACACTGTCATTTTTTTTTTTGGCCGAAATTTTGACCCCCTCCGATCTTCTTGAAACTCTGGATTTCTGACAGAGGGCCACGAGACTTCGACCAGCGCGCAAAAATGGAGGCTCTAGACCCTTCCAGAGCCGAGATATCGAAGGTCAAAATTTGGACCTGAAAGAAAAACATAAGGGGTAACACTGTCATTTTTTTTTTGGCCGAAATTTTGACCCCCTCCGATCTTCTTGAAACTCTGGATTCTGACAGAGGGCCACGAGACTTCGACCAGCGCGCAAAAATGGAGGCTCTAGACCCTTCCAGAGCTGAGATATCGAAGGTCAAAATTTGGACCTGAAAAAAAAAACATAAGGGGTAACACTGTCATTTTTTGTTTGGCCGAAATTTTGACCCCCTCCGATCTTCTTGAAACTCTGGATTCTGACAGAGGGCCACGAGACTTCGACCAGCGCGCAAAAATGGAGGCTCTAGACCCTTCCAGAGCCGAGATAGTGTTACCCCTTATGTTTTTTTTTTTTTTTGGCCGAAAAATTAAGTTTCCCCAATCTTCTCAAAACTCTGGATTCTGATAGAGGGCCATGAGACTTAGAACTGCGTGCAAAAATGGAGGCTCTATACCCTTCCAGAGCTAAGATATTGAAACTCAAAATTTTGACCAGAAAAAAAAAATTGACAGTGTTACCCCTTATGTTTTTTTTTTTTTTTTTTTGGCCGAAAAATTAAGTTTCCCCAATCTTCTCAAAACTCTGGATTCTGATAGAGGGCCATGAGACTTAGACCTGAGTGAAAAAATGGAGGCTCTAGACCCTTCCAGAGCTGAGATATTGAAACTCAAAATTTTGACCAGAAAAAAAAAAAAAACGACAGTGTTACCCCTTATGTTTTTTTTTTTTTGGCCGAAAAATTAAGTTTCCCCAATCTTCTCAAAACTCTGCATTCTGATAGAGGGCCATGAGACTTAGACCTGAGTGCAAAAATGCAGGCTCTAGACCCTTCCAGACCTGAGATATTGAAACTCAAAATTTTGACCAGAAAAAAAAACAACAGTGTTACCCCTTATGTTTTTTTTTTTTTTTTTTGGCCAAAAAATTAAGTTTTCCCAATCTTCTCAAAACTCTGGATTCTGATAGAGGGATATGAGACTTAGACCTGAGTGCAAAAATGGAGGCTCTAGACCCTTCCAGAGCTGAGATATTGAAACTCAACATTTTGACCAGAAAAAAAAACGACAGTGTTACCCCTTATGTTTTTTTTTTTTTTGCCCGAAAAATTAAGTTTCCCCAATCTTCTCAAAACTCTGGATTCTGATAGAGGGCCATGAGACTTAGACCTGAGTGCAAAAATGGAGGCTCTAGACCCTTCCAGAGCTGAGATATTGAAACTCAAAATTTTGACCAGAAAAAAAACGACAGTGTTACCCCTTATGTTTTTTTTTTTTTTTTGGCCGAAAAATTAAGTTTTCCCAATCTTCTCAAAACTCTGGATTCTGATAGAGGGATATGAGACTTAGACCTGAGTGCAAAAATGGAGGCTCTAGACCCTTCCAGAGCTGAGATATTGAAACTCAACATTTTGACCAGAAAAAAAAAACGACAGTGTTACCCCTTATGTTTTTTTTTTTTTTGCCCGAAAAATTAAGTTTCCCCAATCTTCTCAAAACTCTGGATTCTGATAGAGGGCCATGAGACTTAGACCTGAGTGCAAAAATGGAGGCTCTAGACCCTTCCAGAGCTGAGATATTGAAACTCAAAATTTTGACCAGAAAAAAAACGACAGTGTTACCCCTTATGTTTTTTTTTTTTTTTTTTGGCCGAAAAATTAAGTTTCCCCAATCTTCTCAAAACTCTGGATTCTGATAGAGGGCCATGAGACTTAGAACTGCGTGCAAAAATGGAGGCTCTATACCCTTCCAGAGCTAAGATATTGAAACTCAAAATTTTGACCAGAAAAAAAAAATTGACAGTGTTACCCCTTATGTTTTTTTTGTTTTTTTTTTTGGCCGAAAAATTAAGTTTCCCCAATCTTCTCAAAACTCTGGATTCTGATAGAGGGCCATGAGACTTAGACCTGAGTGAAAAAATGGAGGCTCTAGACCCTTCCAGAGCTGAGATATTGAAACTCAAAATTTTGACCAGAAAAAAAAAAACGACAGTGTTACCCCTTATGTTTTTTTTTTTTTTGGCCGAAAAATTAAGTTTCTCCAATCTTCTCAAAACTCTGGATTCTGATAGAGGGCCATGAGACTTAGACCTGAGTGCAAAAATGGAGGCTCTAGACCCTTCCAGAGCTGAGATATTGAAACTCAAAATTTTGACCAGAAAAAAAAACGACAGTGTTACCCCTTATGATTTTTTTTTTTTTTGGCCGAAAAATTAAGTTTCCCCAATCTTCTCAATACTCTGGATTCTGATAGAGGGCCATGAGACTTAGACCTGAGTGCAAAAATGGAGGCTCTAGACCCTTCCAGATCTGAGATATTGAAACTCAAAATTTTGACCAGAAAAAAAACGACAGTGTTACCCCTTATGTTTTTTTTTTGTTTTTTTTTTGGCCGAAAAATTAAGTTTCCCCAATCTTCTCAAAACTCTGGATTCTGATAGAGGGCCATGAGACTTAGACCTGAGTGCAAAAATGGAGGCTCTAGACCCTTCCAGAGCTGAGATATGGAAATTAAAAATTTTGACCAGAAAAAAAAATTACAGTGTTACCCCTTACGTTTTTTTTTTTTGGGGGGGCGAAAAATTAAGTATCCCCAATCTTCTCAAAACTCTGGATTCTGATAGAGGGCCATGAGACTTAGACCTGAGTGCAAAAATGGAGGCTCTAGACCCTTCCAGAGCTGAGATATTGAAACTCAAAATTTTGACCAGAAAAAAAAAACGACAGTGTTACCCCTTACATTTTTTTTTTTTTTTTTTTTTGGGCGAAAAATTAAGTTTCCCCAATCTTCTCAAAACTCTGGATTCTGATAGAGGGCCATGAGACTTAGACCTGAGTGCAAAAATGGAGGCTCTAGACCCTTCCAGAGCTGAGATATCGAAACTGAGACTGAACAGAAGTGGCATAAACCAAGAACCATGCAACCAACTTTTCTAATATGGTACCGTGATCTTTTTTATGGATATTCATGTTTACTATAAAACCTTTTCTTGTTTAAATGCAGGGACTTAAACCTGGTCCGGTAAATGACTTGGTGATTCTTTCAGCCAGACCTAAGGAACGAAGATTGGTAGAAGGCATCAGGTTATTATTATTGTTGTTATTATTATTAGTCATTTTTTTGTGACAACTCTTATGAAATAATCATGTGCTAAATTTTAGGACACATTGTATTTCAGGCTTTTCACATTAATGTTTGTTCATTTAAACATTATGCTTAACTTACTTTTATAAAAACCATAAGCGCTAATTCTTTGTTGTTGTTTTTTTTTGTTTTTGTTTTTTGTTGGTTTTTTTTTTTTTTTTTGTTTTTGCATAGGAGCAACTTGTATAAGGGAGTGAGATCACCTCTGCCCGAACTTTCCACACTCAGGGTGGATGAAGTCTACCATGACCTTCCCAGTGACGTTGCTCCACTGATAACAACAATGGCAATAGCCCATAATGTACCTTTGGTTGACTCAGCGTTTGGGAAAGTGCAAGAAGGAAGTGTGTTATCGTATCACATGCCAGCAAAGTCAATGCCAAAGACCTGTCCACACACAGATGCCCCTTCTCCCCCTCAGTTGCCACTTCATAATTACAAGCTGGGACCCTCTTGTTCTTTCGTCTGCACTGAACATCAGCAGCTTCACATGATGTCCCTTGCAACAACATTGGAGACAGCATACAAAATCGAGAACAGTACAAAAAAGCAGAGTTCCTGCAGTGAGTGGCACCAACTAAGGCGGCCCCGCATCACCACTTCCAAAATAAGAGAGGTCTGTCACACCAGGGGACAGAGCTCTGCAGAAAATCTAGCGAAAAGACTTCTCAAACCTAGTCATCAGACTGCAGATATGAGGAGGGGACTTGACTTGGAACCAGCAGCTGTAGAGGTGTACTGCAGAGTGAAGGAGGTGAACCATTATCCCTGTGGGTTCTTGATCCACCCTGACGCACCCTGGATGGGATCATCACCAGATGGGATCGTGTACGATCCAAAAGGCGAGCCAGTGTTTGGGCTTGTTGAAATTAAATGCCCAAATGTGGCAAGTTTTGTTGACACTCCATATATTAAGATCAGTGAGGGCACACACACACTAAGGAAATCTCATCCGTACTTTTGGCAGGTCCAGGGATAGATGTTGATTTCTGGATTTGACTGGTGTGACTAATTTGTTGTCTATACACACGAAGACATGTACATCCAAAGGATCCCCAGAGACAAGGAAATCATCCAAACAATTAAAGAAAAAACTGACTATTTCTTCTTTTATTTTTACCTCTGTGCTTATCTGGATCATTAGTTTGTCACCATCATCTTACTTTACTGTGCTGTACAGAATGACGAGGGCATTGTAGTTCACTACTGGTCAGGGTTTGTAAAAAGTTTTTAAAAAAAAGTTTTGAGAATTTAATTCCTGTTTTCCCTGACTGGAAATGATTTTACATTTATGAGAGGATTTTTTATTTGGGTACCTTGAAAGCAATTGAAAATGTATCTTTAAAAGCTGCACAAACCCTTTTGTTATACAAATCTGTGCTGTTTTTAAAACATGACAAATGTTTACATTTTAATTTTATGCCTTATTGTATATCCTGTTATTGCTCATCTCCTTTGATTTGTTGTGTTCATACATTCACTAAATCATTCTTCAATATATACACTTATGTAGAATGTTAAAATGTATTTGTTCAAGGTAATTGGAATCTGGTCATGGTATGGTCATGGTATGATCATTTAAAACTTAAAACTTATAAACTATCCTTTTTATAAAGCACTATTGTATCGTCTGATTTACATTGTTAACACTGTTAATAAAATAAAACGATCAAATATTTAGGGTAAAGTATGGTAATTGTCATAGAAAAGGACGGAGAGCAAAACTAACAGCTATAAAAAAAATGAGAGTAAAATTGGAAAATGTATATATATTTTATACAAAATTTAAAGAGAGAAGAGAAGAAAAAAACTAATTGAAATTAAATACATACAGTACAATGGTTATTGGGACATATGACCTTTGATGTAAGACTCATAAGTGGGATTTTCTAATGGACAAAGAGTAAGAACTGGAGTCATCCATATTTTACAGAAGGTACCTGTTGAGTTGTTTTTAGCTCAATAAATGCAAACAATTACTATACATACAAGAGATTTATACATTTGGAGGCAATGTAAATGTCTTAATCTTGAAATAAAGTGAACCCATTGTCCTCTACACTTAACCCATCCAAGATAGCGCACACATTTGGAGCACAAACACACACACACACACACACACACACACACACACACACGCACACACACACACACACACACACACACACACACTGCAAACTTTCCAGCAGGCATTAAGTCAAGTCAAGTCAAGTCACATTTATTTATATAGCGCTTTTCACAATACAGACTGTATCAAAGCAGCTTCACAGTGATAACATGAAAGTAGTACAACACAGATCGATAATATTGTTAAATATTAAATATTAAATAATCCTAAATAATCCCGAATTTATCACAATCCCAAGGATGAAAGGTTTTAAACATCTCTAATTTCTAATGTCGTAGTCATGTTCAATATTTTTCATGTGTGAGGATTCAGAACTTTTTTTTCACCCCTAGTGTGATTACGTAAGGCTGGAAGACACCACATAACTTTAATAATCAAAACAGATTTTAGAACACGTCATCATACACTTGCCAACTATGCAAATAGTGCAGTGACCAGTACATTCCAGGGCTCGGTTTTACGGCGGCCCCCCCTTTCTGACTGCAACAGTGGAGAAAGGTTTGCTCAATTTTGATTGAATCTTGATAAACTAGCACAAACAAATGTCCAACACCATTAGATAAGGATGGTAACAGGCAGATTCCTCAAGCTTGAGAATTACATGAACTCTCATTGGTCCACAGACAGTTTGCGCCCTGCACCCATCTTACTAAT
The DNA here is from genome assembly GCA_038021265.1 of Cyprinella venusta. Taxonomy (NCBI): domain Eukaryota; kingdom Metazoa; phylum Chordata; class Actinopteri; order Cypriniformes; family Leuciscidae; genus Cyprinella; species Cyprinella venusta. The sequence goes on along the minus strand of CM075878.1, from coordinate 23,991,407 downwards.
CCCCAAGGTTTAGGTCAGAAACAAAATAGAAATTCTTTTGGTCATGTTATGTACAGCTGTGATGGGGTTTTTTTGCCAATTCAACCTTCACTCTTGCTCTTACTGGTGGAATGTGAAAGCCTGCACATATTGGCAGTTTTTCAGTTTCATTGTCCATCCCCTATGTGTTAGGTAAAAATAATAAACTTAATATGTTAAACAGGGCAGGCAATAAGTCTTAGAATGTCAATTGTGCAAATGATAATGTATAATTGCCTGCAAATTTATATTTATACTCCAATTGAAACCTATTACACAGATACCTTTATCAAAACAACCTATTATTTAATCTATTTACTATGCGTGATGCATGAGTCAAAATGACTTTATCACAGCCTTCTTGCACAAAGTCTTCATTTAAGAAATGCTCAAGATAAAACACTCATTCTCTCTTGTGTGAGGTGATAGCAGTTTGTTGACATATTGTCTTATGTTTAAGTTATTTTAAATACAATGATATTTCTAGTAATTGAGTGGTCAATGTAAAATGGACATTGAAAATAAAATGTCTGTAAAAAGAAGCCAATAATAGATGGAGAGAAGGAAACATGCATAGGTTAAACTGTCTTACTGTAAAAAGTATTCTTGGCTTATTAAAAAGCCCTAAAATTTTGAGTTCATTGAAATTCATAATTTCAGTTAATACAATGAAGTAAATTTGAATCAACATAAAATCAAACTATTATGTTATCTGAACCACATATTCGTTCTAAGTCGATCTGACAAAAGAAAAAATGTGACAAATCATGCACTCTAAAAAATGCTTGGTTGTTTTAATCCAATTTTGGGAAAAATATGGACAAACCCAGCCATTGGGTTACATTTTTAAATTACATTTTTAACCCAATGGCTGGGTTTGTCCATATTTTACCCAAAATTGGGTTAAAACAACCCAGCATTTTTAGAGTGTGAAAATAATTTGTTTCAATAAAAATAATGGACACTATTCTTTTGTTGCATGTATACACTTATTTAAATAAAAATCTGTTTGTGTTAGTAAACTCATATCCTTTAGACACAATATTTTAATCATTAATATGTCTAAGTAGTTGTAGAAATCACTATTTCACTTTAATCACATGCCCAATCTATTGACCCCTTTGCAGGTCATTAAGTAATACTCAAGGCTACATTTTAAGCATATAACAATACTCATTCCAAATGGGTTGAATGTGAAGTACAAAGTGATAAAACGGTAGAGAGAAGAGAGATAAATGATAAGCTTTGATCCTTGAATCATGCAAGGCAAGATGTCTTTTTAGTAGCAAATGTCTTGTTACATAATAATGAATTTGTAATGAATGAATGAACTCACTTTTTCAGAAGTGGTCCACCACTTGAGTAATTGTTTTGAATTTACCACAATTCAATTGTGCTCAATAACAATGTTCAAATTGGCAAGATAAACAAATGGACTACATTGATTTTTTAACAAAACAATTTTAAATCATAGAACATCTTGTCCCCTTTGGAACCTTAATCATGCAACGTGGAATTGAATAGTGTGATAAAAAAGTATCTCGAGAGAAGAACTTTGGACACAGGGTGCCAATTCATCTGTTCATTGTCACATTATGGCTATCAACATGACTGTGATCCAAGTCATATAAATACCAGCTGTTTCAAAACTCTCGTTACAGAACACATTGGATCTGTCTGGTGTACTGTCCAAAAACAATCATGAAGTTTGTGGCTGTAATCCTCGCTCTCGCTGTCATTTCAGGTAAGCCACCAACAGTTGATTAACTGTATGGTAATTCATTTGAGGCTGATAGTTTGATTTGATACGCTTAGAACTTGGATACTTTGAACGTATTATGTGATGGATTGTCCATGCGCTACATGGACAAATAATTCAAGCGCTAAAGAATATTTGGTCTCCATTCTGACTTTGCAGGCTGCCAAGGTAACTTCCTGTTTCAGGATGAGCCAAAAAGCACCTGGGAGAAGGCAGTGGATCAGTTCTGGGACCGTGTGTCTGAGCTGTCTTCTAGGGCCGAGGAGATGAGGGACAACATCAAGGCCACTCAGCTCGGCAGAGAATTAGAGTGAGTAAATGCTACCGCAGAGCAAACATTTGGTGGAAAGTCCAGTTTGAAGAAAGCTGATACTGAGATACTCATTTCAGCACACTGATCGGTGACACCATGATGGAGCTGCAAATGTATAAAGATGACATGCACACCAAACTGGGCCCCTATGCGCGGGAGACTGCCGAGAGATTCAATGAAGATCTGCAACTGCTGACCAGCAAACTCCGCACACACATGGAGGAAGCTAGGGATCGTGTCAGTGAATACAGCCTGGAGCTCCGGACTATGGTGGAACAGAACGCTGAAGACGCCAAGAACAGGGTCAACACCTATGCCAAGAAATTAAGGAAGCGTTTTAACAAGGACATCCAAGAAATCAACAAGTGAGTCACGGTTCAAGCTTAATTATGACCTTTTGCTCCACTTCTATACAAAGTACATTACCATTGTGTATTTTTTTTTTGTTATTAATTTAGGAAGCATGCATTCAAATGATAAAAAAATTGTTTTTTGCACAATATTTTCCACAAAAATATTAAGCAGCAAAACTTTTTTTCAACATTAATAATAAGAAGAAACATTTCTTGAGCACTAAATCAGCATATTAGAACTTGAATAATGCCTGCTAAAAAATTCAGCTCTGCCATCACTGTAGTACATTTAATTTAATTTTAAGATTACTCATACTGTAATTTTGATCAAATACATGCAGCCTGGTTAAGCAGAACAGAATTCTTTCAAAAACACCCCAAACTAGGAGACAAACGTAATACGTAATGTTCGTATTTAGATTATTTAGTTTCTTAGTAATAGGAATCATTGTTTACACTGTAAAAATTAATATGCTTTATCTAATCAATAAAACTGTGGCAACAGATTACAAGCAATATTATTAATTCAATTGATCAACATTAGAATTGAGTAATAATTAATCAAATTATTCTTTAAAAGTTAACCATTTAAAATGAGCAAAGTTTACACCAAAAAATTAAACAAAAATATCTGAATTACAGACAGACGTCAAAGATTAATTAAGAACTCTTTATTTTATATTGCCGACATTGAACACGCCTGATGTCTTGCAGAGTCAACGAAGGAGAAACCTAAAACAAACTCTGATAATACCACCATAATGGTGACTTAAATGTACGGGGGTTTTTTTGTTTTGTTTTTTCATTTGTAAAGGTTAACTTTTAAGGAATTAATTTGAATAAGTATTACTCAATTCTAGTTTGTTAAATTGAATTAATAATATTGCTTGTAATCTGTTGCCCCATTTTTTTTTTTTTTTGATTAGATAAAGTGCATTATTTTTACAGTGATGCCTCAACATAAAGAAAAAAATAACACATTTTGATTTCGATATTTTTACTTCTGTGGAAGGGAAATATAATATAAAATATGATATGTTAAGAAATATATGAAATTATGTTATTAAATATTACATATGTTTAGTTTAAAATGAAAAAAAGTGTAATATATTAACAAAACTATATTAATAACATATATATTATACTGCAATATTATGAAAAATTTAATTTTTAGCAATTTGTCCCCTGAACTATAGGAAAATGGAAACATATTTTGAGGAGGTTCGGTCTCGTGCCGCTCAGAATATGGAGGATGTGAAGGGTCGTCTTGAGCCTTACTTCACTGCAATGCAAAAGCGTGCTGACGAGAAGCTGGCATCTCTGGGAGAGCTGCTGAGAAGCCAGGCCGAAGGAATAAAAGAAAAGGTGGAATCACAAGTGCAGGCCCTCAGAGAGCAAGTTGAGAAGACCACAGAAAATATGAGCAACACTCTTCAGGAAAAGGCAGATGAGCTGCACAAATGGTTTGAGCCCTATTTCTCTCAATTCCAGAAGCAACTGGGCTATTAAGAATGGGGTCCCAGAAAAAATGATTGGATTGACTTTTTCATAGAACTTTGCTTACAGAAATGAAGGTATTGGAAATGTAAAGGCAATGAGTAGCCTACAAATATATCTAGGTTACCATTTAGTACTACATGTATGTAGCTACAGATGTAGACTGTAATATAAAGCTCAATAAAAACAGCATGGATCAACGAGTACGAGTAGGCCATCTTTGTTATTCATATTGTTAGTTACATGTTCATGGGTCAATGACGTTACTCCTTTTCAGTGTTGGGGAAATCTCATGAGTTACGTAATCAGATTACTTTTTCAAGTAACTAAAGTTACGCATTCATTTTAACATTTACAACAAAATATATTAATTACATTTTCAAATAAGTAAACAGCTCTCCTGTCCTCATGATGAGACAAATCATAACTTCAGAGGTGCAGAGTGTGTGTGTGTAAACATGAGTTCTAGACTAAATCTGAGCGTGCATTTACTCATCCCACTTGCACAAATAAAGATTCAATACTCTTCAATATGAATAAAATCAGTGAAATGCAGAATCAGAACACTATGCAAACCTCCAATAACTAGCCTAAATGTTACATAAAACATACATTTTTATGTATTTAATCTCACTTTATACTTTAACCAACATACTTGCTTCTGACCTTTAATGATTCCGTTAAACCATAAGCAAAAATGACAATAGATATTTTTGTTTTGTTTTATCGGTTAAGTAAGTGCCCTTCAAGTATTTAATTGAGGCTTTCACTTTTGGTGTAAAAACGGTCTTTACATTTTCCCAAATATACAAATTGTGTGGGTATTTCACTTTTAAACTTTTATGAACGCACTCCCCAGTACAACACACAAATGAAATCCCGATAAGTCTCGCACACTCGCACATCTCACACGAACCTCTCGGTCTTCCGGTCTCTTACGGATGTTGTGTTGTTTGGATACACCAAGACCCCACAACAGACCACCACGAGGAACATAAGCAGATTAATTCAACACGAAAGATCATTCACACGACATTATTACTTAATATTCAAGTAATAACGCCGAGACTAATGGGCACACTTGAAACAGCAAAAGATAAATGACCGCGAGCGAGACATGGATTAAGCGTGCCGACCGCATCGGTGAGTGCATTAGCCCACTGTGTTTTCGCCCAGTGGCTTTTATTATTATTATTTTATTTCAATCGACTTATTAAGCAATACAAAAAAATGGTTGCCAGAACTGCTTTATCCAGCAGACGGGTATTTTAGAGCATTCGTAAAAGTCTTGTTGCATGTAAGTTTATATAAATACGGTTTAGTTTGCAAATTAGCATACAGCTAACCGACCCTACGGTCAAGCAAACTTAGTCAAACAAAACTTTAGAATTACTATTTGTATACTGTTTGTGCATTAGTAGTATACTCCTTTTGGGAATATTTTACGGTCGACTGCACAAGAAACTGATCACGTGTGTTTTGCAAGCAATTTAGTTCGTTCAATATATCTTTCTTTCTCCTCTTGTGTTTTCGACCCATTGACTTCCATATTTATTTTTCCTAACTATGTAACTCAAGTCCAGTTAACTGTTTGGTTACCAACATTCTTCAAAATATCTTTCTTTGTGTTCAGCAGATAAGTACACAAATAAGTACACAAATTCTTTAAGTAATCATGCAGGAAATATTAAGCATGAACAAATTTGGTATTCAGACCAATTGATTCTAATGTACATTAAATATTACAATATATACAATCCCCTATTACTAAATTGCACTATAAAGTTTACCATGCATCATCATGCTTGGAGCAAAAGTATAAATGCTTGAAAAAAGCTTCATGACTTTAAATCCATACACAGTAACTTAATTTCTCTGAATAAGTTGTGAAGTAAAAGGTATGTGTAAATTATTTCCTGAAGTCTTTTTGTTGACCAACATCCACTTTAGACTTAAGAATTTTTAATCAACACGTTAATGATGTTTTATTTCTTATCCACCCGATTTGGAATTTTTTTATTTCTTGGCCCGTCCGAGCTGCGTATTATTTGCGGATTTAACCGCGTCACTAATTGGCACATTTAAAGCTTTTGATTTAAAGATGGTTGTTGGTAGTCTCTAATGACATGGTTTTTGGGAGATTTTTTCATAGGGTTATATTTTTTAAAATACATTAACTGTTTTTTTTAATACTCATATTTTAATATCATTTTTTCTGTATGATGAATGTATTGTAGGGCTGTGTTTTATTGGTTGTTGTCTCCCCACCCTCCATACTCCCACTTTTCCACAGCTTTAAATGCTTTTTTTACAAATCTAAGGTGTGAACAAGCAGTGCTGAACCATGGCTGTTTCATGACAATATAATTGTAATATATCATAATAAGAATGAAATAGAATTCTAAAAAATGTGTAAAGTCTGCAAATAATACTAATAATACTACTAATACTAATAATACTCTTTTTTGCTAAAATTCTGCCATTTAATTAGCTTTAAACTGAATCAAATTTCTAAATCTAAACTATTTCCCCCTTACAGGCATTTTATGAGAGTGTATTAAATCAGATCCACCCTTTGGGCACTATGGACGGCAACTTACCACCATGGAATAAACATGGAAGCCATAACAGCAGGGGTCCCCATAATATAGCAGGGGAACGTCAGGAGGTAGGTTACAATAACTATATACATGTACATTATGATAAAATAATGACTGAGGGGAATTATGGAGAAAGAACAGAAGAGTTTTCCCACAGTACCTGGCTCCAAACACAGCCACAGGTAAGTGATATATCAATTGTGAGGCGGAATAGCAACATTATTACGTTGCATCCAGTGTCTCACTTCTAAACTTAAATATCTTTTTTGCCCTTTTTTTTAGGATCATGACTTGATAGAAGACAACTCTGCTGCTGGAGAACCCATTTCATCACTGTCATCTTGTATGAGTGGTGCATTTAAGGCTTTGCTACCAGATTACCATGGAACTTCATCAGAAATGACAACTGTTAAATATTCGTATTCTCCCGATAATAATTCTCTCGTTAAACCTGGTGCCGCAGTGGACGAAAAGATAGTGGAGAGAAGGGAAAACAGTGATTATCTGAAAGACCCTTTGTGTGAAGCATCAACTAGTGTGACACACATGCTTCCTCCCAGATGTGCCCAATATGTGCCTCAAGAAAAGGTATGTGACCTCTACACTGTACACCCAAAATAAATGTTATTTTTCCATTGTCACCTCCATTATTTTTTTTCCACAGGACCGAGAGGTGGCCCAAGGAAACTGCAATTGGACATCAGTGATCAAAAATGCTCTAGAGATGAGTAATGGAGTGGAAATGGAACAGACTTTATCCATGGGTGTATGTGGCCCCTTGATGGACTTAAATCCTGTATATAAAGGACCTGAGACTGAGGCAAAATTTACATTAATGGACGACTATAAGATAGCAGGATCCAAACTAAATGAGAAGCAGGATGGTCAAGGAGTGAAAGGAGAACCGGATTCCTTTATTTCAATGTTGTCAGATGGCATCAGTAAAAAGCAAGATGTTCTGGAAATGGTAGGAGCTGATATTAAAAATCTTTTGAATGTAGATTTTATAAAACAGCATTCAACCAATCAAAGAACAAATAATCAATTTATTGTCTCATATTTCATCTATTTGCAGGAGGAAAATGATGAACCAAGCCTATTAGTTGCTGGAACGTCTCTAAGGAAAGAGGAACTTGGAATGACTGGAAATGGAGAAAATGAACCAGGGATTTTACCAGGATTTAATAGGAGTTCATACACTCCTTTTTCTTCATCAGAAGGTTTTATGAAAAGTGAAGAGTTCCTGGGAATTCCTTCGGTCAAGCAGTCTGTTGAACACATCCACCAGGGAACAACACAAGGACCCAAGTCATGCAAAAATGTCAGTCCTAGAAAAACTGCGGGTACAAGTATTCGCTTCAAAAATTCAACAGTAAACAATATAACTGTTCTTGAAGGTTCTTTTGGATATGGTCTTCATCACCTTGATCTTCAAAAAGACTGTCACCAAACAGATGGAAACGCTTCAGTTAACACCCATGATCATTCCCTACAATATGATGTGCAAGACAAGAGGGTAAACGCAAGAAATCTGCATGCCTCTGAGACTACATTAATAGAGCAAAGTGCTGCATGTCTTCCTGACTCTAGTAAACGTGTACTTTCTCCAGCCTCAGTGGGCAGTCAAAATACAGCTTTGGTCGAATGTGAAAACTCAAAACTGCTGATTACAACAGAAGATGGGACCTCAGAGAGCAGCCTGTCTGTACCAGGACAAATTCAAACTGTTTTTCTAAAGACAAGAGTTAACACATTATCTTCCCCTGATATTCAGAACTTTTCATCAGGATCAGAGACAGTACTAAATCAAACTGTTGCATCCGACAAAATTCAAGTTGATTATAAATGCAAGGATTCTCAGATAAAACCAGAGGAAAGTGACAAATTAAATCCAAGTACAGTTCTTCTGCCTTGTGATGAAAAGGTACAAATCTCTGAAAAAAATGAAAGGACATTTCTCAACATTGCTTCAGAAAGCAGTATTCCTCCACCCACTGAGAATGTTCATGCAGCTGCACCTTTTCCCACCTCAAGAATCGATTGCTCCTCTCAGCCTAACCTACAGAAAGCATTGCAAAAGCATAAGAAAGCAAGAAAAATAAAAAAATCCGAACTTGAGGAACTAAATGGACCAATACACAAATCTAATAAAAGAGATGATCGTTCTGTGTACAAATCAGTAATTTCGGACAGTTCTGAAAAACCAGACACAATTGAAAGTGAAGACACCAATCAGAACTGTTCATTGGCTAATCATGAGAGCACTGCACTGAAAGAGGAGGACTTAATTGCAAATGGTGATGTAAACCCACCTTCATCTAGAAGAAAATCACAACAGCGGATGACACAACTTGAGCTAGTGGCAGATACAGCCGAAACCTCACAAAATCCAGATCATAACTGCTCTGAAACTTCTCAGGTAAAAGCACCGTCAACTGCTATGATCAATAGGAAGGCTGTTTCTAGAAGGAAACTGAAGAACAAAACAAGGTTACGATTAAAAGCAAAAAAATCCGCTGGATTTAGAAATCAGAGTTTGTCTCAAGGCACTGTCTTGTCCGCAGAAGAGGACTGTACATCACATTTTCAGGTGGTAAAAGAAGTCAGCAACCCAGAAATAATACAACAGGTCACCTCTAGATTAGAGTCCAGTATTGCTGAGTGCAGTCCAGAAAAATGTACTCTGCAAACACTACAAAGCAAAGGCGACCCACATGATGAACCCACAACATTTACAGAAGTTGAGGCCGATTTAATGGACTTCAAGAAGCATCCGAAGGTGAGAAGACCTGGTATAAAAACTTCTAAAGGCAAAAATGATGAGAATGAAACTAGTCTGCTAAATAGTCCATCTTTACTGGAATCTGTGAGTCAAGCAGATTCTGTTTCAACATCAGTGACTGAATCTTCAAACATTATAAGCCGTCAGAAAAACCCAAAGAAATCAAAGCAAAAGAAGAGAGCAGATATCAACAAGGCATCACAATCCCAACAAGATGATATTCCCTTACCGTTATCAAAATCTAAGGAACACATGGTAATTTCCAATACTAGAACAGATGACTGTAACACTACTCTTTTGGACATACAACCTTCTATAGCCACTCTGAAGCAAATAGATTCTATTCCAACGGCGGGAACTGAAGTTGAGTCTCCAGTTGTTCTCAGCACGCAAAGGAAGTCAGTGAAAAAGAAACGGTCAGATATTAAATGTAAAGCACCTACAGTTAACCAAACAACAGCTCAACAGAGTGTTTTGAATCCACTCTCAAAATCTGATGCTAGCATTGTGCAACCAACTATAAGAAGGTTCAGTCCAAGAAAAACATTTGACACAATTGTTTCTCATAACGCAGTCAGTGAGAGCTGTGAAAATGTTCAGTTGAATCAGTCAATTTCTTCAGTTGATTCTATGTCTTCTACAGAAATTGACATTTCAGGTGTCAGCCAAAAGAAAACAGAAAAGACGTCAAGTAAAAGGAGAAAGACAAAAATCAAATCTACTACTAGCCAAAAGGAAGATGTTATTGTACTGCCTTCAGAAGATTTTGCATCTATTGTGGTTTCGAATCCAGAAAAGACTGTGAAAGTTAAAAGTCCCTCTAGAAACAAAACAAATGACAACCCCTTAAATGATAATTTGGTTGAAGACTCGATTTTAGCATTTGTGACAAAAGAAAATTCTTTTTCACCTTCAAAGATTGACTCGAGACGAACCAAAACACTGAAAAAGCCAAGAAAAAAGATTGTAACCAAAATAAAAAATGAGGCGGAAGGAATACTCAATGCAAACCAGCGTGAAGACTTTTTTGCAATAACCTCAAAATCTAGTGCAGACATAGTGGCCTCCAGTTCACAGATGACTTTAAAAGAAAAAAGACTTGTGGAAAATGCAATTGCAGAGAATGTGAAGGAGAGCCATGCAACTGCTCTTTTCATCATGCAGACTTCTACAGCCACTTTGCAGCACACTGAATGTGTTTCAACTTCATTTGCACACAGCACACCAAAAAAATCTAGAAAAATGTCTGACAATAAAGGCGAACCAGCAACACCTGAAGTTGACCAATCAATGCAACAAGAACTCCATCAAATTGATTCTGCGTCAGCTACAGAAATGGATAATTCAGATGGTGCACACCAAAAGAAGATAAAAGTGAACACGAAAAGACAGAGTAAAAAGGTCACTAAACGCAAAACACATGTTACCCGAGTGATCAGAAAAATTGGAGAACCGTCTCTTTCAGCAACTGTGCAGCAAGAATATTCAGTTTCTAACAGAAACACAAATTCAAGGTCAGAAGAATTCAAAATGAAACAGGTTTCCACTGAAGATGTTGCATTCTCTCAGAGCTCATTGAAGAAGGTAAAGAAAACACCAGTAAAACAATTGCTAGTGCAAAAAGAAGATAAAGAACAAAGCAACATTCAAGAGCTGGCTCTCAGAGAGGACGAAAAGTCTGACGCGCCATCAGTTGTGAAGGAAACATTAGAAGCGGACAGATGTGACCAGCAGAAGAAGGAGAAAGCCAAAAAATCCAAGCAAATTGCAGAAACGCATGAATTTGCTAATGTTTCTTTGTCTCAAGAGAAAAATACTGGATCAGATGAGGCTGGTGTCATGGTCACCTTTACACAGATCCAAGATTTCTGTAAACTACATGATGGTCAGACTGTAGAACCACAGCCAGAAAAAGAAGAGGAAGAGAGTAGAATTAAAGATCTCAAAGCCACAAAAACCCTTAAAACAAAGAGTAGAAAAGCTAGGCGAAAGAAGATAGCAGGCCTGTTAACTCGAACGGTTAAAGATGAGGAACATAAAGATATATCTAATGAAAACAGAATTGTCTGTGATTTTCAAAACAACACAAAAATTGTAATTTCTAATAACTCACAGAGGACAGCAGTTATTCCAGAAGAACCAGTAATGAAATCAAGAAAATCAACCCGCACACAAAAAACTAACTCAGGAACATTTGTTCAAAATGCGTCAACCCAGGGCTCTTTAGACATCATTGAGTGTCATTCAAGGCTTGGAGAGACTCTTTCTGGCTCCATGCAGCCTGATTATTGTGAAGGCCAGCACACTGTTGAGCAAAAGTCACCAAGACGTGGAACACCACCCTCACTTAAAAGCAAGAAACAGAAGTTATCTATAGCACATTTAGAAGATAACACCACTCCATCTGTCCATGTCTCAGATTTCTCTTTATGCCAGGACAGCACAGAGAGTCTTTCCAGTTCCATGCAACCAGCTGATTGGGAAGACCAGCACACTGTTAAGCAAAAGTCACCAAGACGTGGAAGACCACCCTCAATAAAAAGCAAGAAACAGAAGTTATCTATAGAACATTTAGAAGATAACACCACTCCATCTGTCCAGATCTCAGATCCCTCTTCATGTCAGGACAGCACAGAGACTCTTCCCAGTTCCATGCAACCAGCTGATTGTGAAAGCCAGCACACTGTTAAGCAAAAGTCACCAAGACGAGGAAGACCACCCTCAATAAAAAGCAAGAAACGGAACTTATCTTTATCACATTTAGATGAAAACACTACTCCATCTGTCCAGTTCTCAGACCTCTCTTCATGTCCGGACAACACGGAGACTCTTTCCAGTTCCATGCAACCCGCAGATTGTGAAGACCAGTACATTGTTAATAAAAAGTCACCAAGACGAGGAAAACCACCCTCAATAAATAGCAAGAAACAAAAGTTATCTATAGCATGTTTAGAAGATAACACCTCTCCATCTGTCCAGATCATAGATCCCTCTTCATGTCAGGACAGCACAGAGACTCTATCTAGTTCCATGCAACCTGCAGATTGTGAAGGCCAGCACACTGTTGAGCAAAAGTCAAGAAAACGAGGAAGACCACCCTCAATAAAAAAGAAGAGACAGAAATTATCTATATCATATGTAAAGAATAACATCTCTCCATCTGTCCAGATCTTAGACCCTGATTCATGTCTGGACACCACAGAGACTCTTTCCAGTTCCATGCAACATACTGATTGTGAAGGCCAGTACACTGTTAAACAGAAGTCGAGAAAACGAGGAAGACCACCCTCAATTAAAAACAAGAAACGGAAGTTATCTGTAGCACATTTAGAAGATAAAACCTCTCCATCGGTCCAGTTCCTAGATCTCTCTTCATGTCAGGAGAGCACTGAGACTCTTTCAGGCTCCATACATCCTGATGATTGTGAAGGCCAGTACACTAAGCAAAGGTCACCAAGACAAGGAAGACCATCTTCAATTAAAAATAACAGACAGATTGCACATTTAGAAGATAACACCTCTCCATCTGTCCAGATCTCGGACCTCTCTTCATGTCAGGACAGCACAGAAAATACTGCCACAGCAGCTGCAAGTCCAGTGAAAGTGGATAATGTAACTTTTGCCAAACAATTGGGGACTGATCCCTCAGAATCCCTTCAGAGTGTTACTGATGACTTGTCACACAACATCCCTGCACCTAAGCATAAAAAAAGGAAGAACTTTAAAAGACTTAAGTTGTCAAGCTTGAGGTCATCCAGCAGAACATCTGAACCTTCAGTCAAAGGTATTCCAAAAGCAGATATACATTCCATCCCTCAAAACCCCACAAAGGATTTCAATGAGGAAGGGGAAACATCTTTGCCTATGCCTAGGACAGCCAAGAAATGGGAACTCTGTGAGAAAACTGCTATACAAGATGGAGATGTCCTGGCAGATATAAAGATTGAAAGAAAGGCTACAGTTAAAATATTGAAAGGAGCAAAACGTGGTCGGAAGAGACGAAAAATTAAACAACCAACCTCTGATCTTGCAACTGATCATGAAGAGCTTCAAAGGTTAACGACAAAAAACAAAAATGACGAAAGACAAGATTGTTCTGAACCAGCCAAAAGTTTACGGACAACGTTTAGAATAACTAATGAATGTGCCACAGAGGACCAGTATAATACAATCACATCAGAGAACAATGATAAGGAGAAAACTTCCACTCAAATGTCCACTTCTTCCACTCACCTATCCTCCAATTTAATGAAAGAAGTAAAGAAGTACAATGAACACGATGCTGAACCAAATGGAAACCATTTATTTGCGGTTACTGACAATACAGGACTCTCTGAGGGAGTCTCTAGTGGAATTTGTAACTTAATTTCTAACAATGTGGTCAAAGAGGAGTCAGAACACATTTTTCTGGATACAAAAATTAAACCCAACATTGAGCTGAAATGTACTCCGCAAACAGATGGACAAAGTGTGGAAATGTCAGGGAAAAAAATACTTGACAACTTGTCTGGAATAGAAAACACATTTCAAACATTTACAAAACATAAAGTGGATGCCTTCACAAAGGATAGTGAGGAACGTGTTGTAATGCCAAAAGAGGTGTCTAAAAAGAAAAAAATGAGATCCAAGCCTAAAGAAATAATGAAGAAACCTCTCACATGCAAATACTGTGGTGTTTCCTTTCGGCACATTACAGCATATGCCATTCATCAACGCATCCATACAGGTGACAAACCCTACAAATGCAAGATCTGTGGAAAAACCTTTGCTCAACTGTCCAAACTCAAGTCTCACCGTAATGTACATAAACAGGATACCTCTTTTCCTTGTCCTTGCTGTAGCCAAAAATTCTCGCAGAAAGAAAATTTGCTACGTCATTTTAAAGTCCACCTGCAAGAATCAAAGACAAACACTGAACCACAGACGGGCATTAAGAGCAAGAAAAATACTTTATCAGATGTGTGTTCAGAGACCCCAAACAATTACGGGTGCCTTATTTGCAAGAAAAACTTTGTAAGCCGCATCAAACTGCAGAATCACATGCAATCACATGAAGAGGAGAAGCCCTTGACTTGTAAGGACTGTGGGAAGAAGTTCTGGAAACCATCAAGCCTCACAGCTCATGAAAAAAGCCACTGGCCTGTTAAACCATATGCATGCTCGATTTGTGGAAAAGGATTTAACCAGCTAAAGGCCCTAAAAAAGCATTCTCAAGACCATGCCGGCGAGACCCCTTTCTCCTGCTTTCACTGCGGTCACGCATTCAGTGCTCTGTCTGCGCTTAGGATGCACCAGGCATCCAAAACTTGCGTTGCAAGGACGAATGATGGGGCAAGAGGTAACATTGAGGGCTTTATTGTAAGTCAAGGAGTTGATGGTCAAGTCAACACACCAGTGTTCTTCAAGTGCCAAATATGCAAACAGCTTTTCAGGAAATGGTGCCAATACACTCTTCACCTTCAAACACATACCAGCTCTCCCCCATACATTTGTTTTTCTTGTGGACAGTGTTATGAGAGGGATTCAGAAATGAATGTTCATTGTGAGGTTTGTTGCCAGTCAAGTGGGGAGGATCAGATTTGTGGTGCATCACTCTCTGAAATCATGCAAGGTGTTATCCAAACCTACCCTTTAAAGTGTACCTCAAAACAGACTCCATCAAGTACAGAATTTCACTCGAATTCCCAAATGCCGAACCGCTCAGAACAACTCCCACAACTGCCTCAATCAATAGATGTGGAACTTCCACAAACAAAAGAGACTCTACCCAGTCACCCATCAAAAGAGGATTCTACCCAGTCACCCATCAAGCTCCCAATTGCCCAATCTCCCACTCATTCTGATGTTAGATTTAATTCCACAAGTAGCCCTCTAGAAGGCACTGAAATCTCTCAGAGTCTTTGGAAATTCAAGTGTTCACGCTGTGGTCAGCGATTCGAGCAATACAGGACTTTGAGTGCTCATCTGCAAATGCATGCTCCTGGTTTCAGATATACCTGTGCACATTGTGGACAGTTCTTTGAAAGGTGGAGTAAGCTATGGCTACATCAGCGACGTCATCGTCTAAAAAGCCGTTCCTACTCTTGTAATCAGTGCAATCTGCAGTTTCGCTTCTTGAGCTCCTTTAAAGAACATATGATTGACCATGCTGGAGAGAAAGCGTATGCTTGCTCGCTCTGTCCCAGAACCTTCATTCAGGAGTCAAGCTTACATGCTCACCAATGTGAGTCTCATAAACAACTTTGTAAAAGTCTCAAATGTGATGTCTGTTCTAAGACTTTCAGTAGTTTAACAAACTTAATCAAGCACAGTCTTCTGCACAATGGTTCTACCTCTCATATTTGTCTCGCTTGCAATCTCTCATTCACAAATACAAGAGTCTTAAAGGAACACTTGAAAACGCACACCACCGATCATGGTCCGGTCCTCCCTGATATTCCTTCAAAGCCCCTCGATTTTCCTCACAAATGCAAGAGATGTAAAGCTAGCTTTTCAACGGGGGATTTGCTCTACGCTCATCAGATACGGCATTCCAGAGATGCAAAGAGTAATGTTCATTCAGCGACAGTACCTACCTCAAAACTGTCAGATTCTTCTAGTGAGACACCATCTACCCTAACCTCCACTCAAAGGAATCATACATCAAACCTCAAACTTGATTGCATACCCGACGATGAAAGCCTGTATGTTTATTCCCACCCTGACCTGCTCTATGTCCCCTTTAGTCGCAGAGTACAGATTCCAGTCATTAATTTGGACCCTGATGAACAGGAGGTCTCAAACTCTCAGACAACCAGTCCTGAACTTCCAAACAGTGAAAACACTGCTCAGTCTGACATCACTCAACTACCTCAGGCCACATCAGGTCAGGAAACCACCAACCTAAATTTAAGCGAAAGCCCTAAAGAGATTGCAAATGGTGATTATAGCGGCACGTATCGGAGAACTAGATTTGTGGAGACAAGTGTTGATATGGAGGTTGAAGCGACTGCTCAAGAAGAGTCGTCAGAGGAGGGATTTGAATGTGCAGACTGCACTGAAAAACTTAGCAGCGTGCTGACCCTTTATGAACATTACATACTTCATGCAATGGGAGATACGTATGTAGAAGTACATTGATCTTTGATAATGTTGGAAGGTAGATGGTTTCCCAAGTGTTGACGCTATTATCTTTTTTACACTTTGTTTTTGCATGTTTGAAGCAAATATCGGTTAAATGTTTATCTTCTATTTTAGTTGATCGTGAATTTAGTTGATTACCATACCTCTTTCCTCTAACATGCTCTTTGAGCCCTCAGGTTCATTTAGTTTAACCGTTGTTGCCCATTAGCCATGTGCTACATGGGTCATGTCACCATGCCTTATTTCAAATCATCTCTGTACTGCACGTATGTCTTGATTTCTTAATTTGTGCCTTCAGTGAGAGGTTTGGTTCTGTAAAGGATCTGTAAATAGCTATAAATAAAACTTCATAACTACACATCTTGCTAGTCCTCCCTGTTAAAATCTCATTACACGCTTTCAATTGAAATTTTGTAATATTGAGATTTGGTTGAAATAGGTTAACCTAGAGCATTCATATATTATGTCTGGATGGGACAAAAATATAATGTATATTGTAAATAATGTTTAGAACATTTGATAATTTCTATATGCTTGTCATTGTAGTCAAATTTCTTTTAATAAAACATACTACATGTCATGTGTAATGTTTTCATTATATTGTCACTGACCATAGACATATACATTAGACCTCACCTTGGCTACGGCAGTTCATTGGAACGAATGCGTCAATAGAGCCGCCATCTTGAAACAGGGGAGCCCATCCACTTTAATGCATCAGCGTCAATGTAGTAGACACAGGTCTAACGGAAATAAAATCACCATAAATCATCATGAATGCGATTTTTCTTGTTTTTTTGGTTTGTTCCAACGGTCAGACATGTATTTATCATTGATTCCAGAAAGAAAAAAATATTAATTATTTTTTTAAAAAACATTCTTCCTAGTTCAGATTTTATCCGTGAACATCATACGCTGCACAAAAGTCCGCCACCATCATTGAATTCGAAGTAAAGGCAGAGATAGCAGCGTTACCTAGCTACTTCCTATGACAAGACCCCTGTTCAAAGATGGCGGTGGTTTTGACGCATGCTTAGAACCCCAAGGTGAGGTCTAGTGTATATGTCTATGGTTACTGACAAGGCAAGGTAAAACATTTTTCGGTAACGCTTCCTTTTACAGTCCAGTACTTACAGTGTACTTACATAGAAAGTACTGGCTAATATAGAGTAAGTACATGGAAGAGGGGTAGGTTCATGGTTAGTACTAGTTATTACCCAGTAATTGTAGTTTTACATGAAAATTATAATAATTGTAATTTACATGAGTAACTGGACTGTAAAAGGAAGCGTTACCCATTTTTCTTAGCGAAATAAGGACCTGTAAGGCTTCTGGTTAGATGTAATTTTAATGGCAATAGAAAAAAGAAATCCATTCAGATTACATGTCTTGCATGGGATTATCAAATTTTTAATCAATTGTGCACAGCAAAAAGGGAAAAAAGCAAGCCATGTGTGAATTTTTGAGGTACCACACAACTTTGCAGTAATTTGGTTATGAATGTCTGATTGCAACTGATTATGCATCTAAAACTGCTTTTATAAAGACTTCTGCTGGCCACTTGAATTTAACTCATTTCCACATTTCACTTGTCAAAATGGCTTGTACATCAATCATAATCAGTCACAGAACACTTGAATTTATTTCTTCTTCTCATCATCTTTTTTCCCCTCTTGTTTGTTACCACTCTGAGAGGCCAGGGAGCCCATGGCATTGCGGATGGCCTCATTGTTGGGGTCAACACCAGGTAGATTCTCTAGGACACTTTGGAGGAATTCTGGGTCCTGCATTACATCATAATCATCCTCTTCCTGTAGAATCAGTTAAAAAGAGCTAGTGACCAGGGGTTACTGCTCCATTTGAAACTATGAAATTAAGTTTATATATAATATTTTTTAACACACTAAAACTGATGATGAGCCCAGAAGACAATATTTTTAATTACCTTAGATTCTGCAGTGTCCATTGGAGCTCCCGTATCCATTGATTCTCCAAATTCTGACATAAGAGTGATGATGAGCAATATTACATCCTATGTCAAGCACACAATATATGTTCTAGGATTAACAAGGTACAATAGGGCGACACAAACCTCCACCTGCCAGGGACATCTGCATGGCATAGGCTATCTGCTGCTCCTCTGTCATGCTGCTGAAGTCTGGCAGTGCAGCCACAGCACTCTCGGGCTGAGAGACAGACATCTTCAGAAGAGCTTCCTCTGATTCTTAGGGAGAGAACAAACAGCACTGTCTGCTACGGGATTCGACTTTAAAGTAAAAGGAATAGGCCGCACAAATGAGTCAAAAACTGATTCAGAATTTCAAAAACAAGATTATTCAGGACTATGATATGATTAATGATATGAAAGGCAGAAGAGAAGAAAAAAAAGGGATTTGATTTTATCTAGTACAATATATACGATGAAATCTAAAGCTCAAGCAGAAAAGCGTTGGTGCTTGCAGCGCCAAGTTCATGGGTTCAATTCCCAGGGAAAGCAAGAACTGATAAGAAAGTAAATGTGTAACTTGGAATTCACTGTAAATCACTTTGGATAAAAGAGTCTGCTAAATGCATAAATGTAAATAAAAAAAAATAAGATATAAAATGTTTGTTTTTTGTACCATATGTGGTAACACTATATATAACTTTAATAAATCATTAACAAACATTATATAATGCCTAACCGATCATTAGTTATTACTGTATTCACAGCTAGAAATATAAGAATGTGCTTGTTAATGTTTACTTAAGGACCCAATTAAACATTACATGTTGATTGATTAACAGATCATTATTTAATGTAAATTAAAATGCTTACAAATGTCATTAATATCGATATCAACTAATATCAACTTTCAATTCATATGATCATACACTTCTTGAAAATCTACAAATGTCATTAAACATCAGTTCATTTATTACTTTATGCACTTTATTTTTAAATTTATAAATGCAAAAAGTCATTTGGTAGCTATGTATGATCCGGATGTTTAACAGAAACATAATTTAGCATAATTAATATAAAAATATCTTTATATTAGGTTTCTTAAAATCCTATGTACTTATGTAGAGGAAAAAAAGTACTTTTTGCTTTCTATTGCAAAACAGGACAGGTTTGGGGGTACGGGTGGGTTTAAGGGTTGGTTAAGGTGTCGACAGTGTACAGGGGCCAATTTGATTACAATAGGGGGACACAGTTCAAAATGTTTAAATTACATTGTTTTGATAAATGAACAATTATTTTCTTGAAAATTTGACTTTTCTCCTGTTGATGTATGATTCGAGGAATATCCTCTTATAAGGCAAAAAAATATATTTTGCCTCCAAATCACAAGTATGTGTTGCCATTATGTCTTTAGCAAGGATTTAGCTAAACTTTACACAAACGTTGTCACAGCAGCTAAAAGTCCAATGTACATAAAGGTACTGAATGTTTCATAGTATATATATATATATATATATGAGTAGTTTCAACACTGAGTGAATTCAGGTCATTTGGAGCACTTTGCCATTAAGATAACTACATTATCTCAAATTTCTAGCTATGTGAATATATATTAACTAGGGATGCACCGATATGAAAATTTTGGCCGATACCGATAATTCTTTGTATTTGAAAAGCCGATAACCGATATATCGGCCGATATAATAATTTAGAAATTTTTAATAAATTTGTAATAAGATACGAATAAATTTGTATCTAATTTTGAGAGCCTGATTACAAAAATAAAAGTCTCACAATTAAATCCATGTCCCAAGCGTACAATTATAATGATGTTCTCATTATAGTGTTGTATAGCCGATATGACAGATTTGCGCTGCACATGTTGTACCGAACCGTATTTTCATTTTTTGAAGAGATTTCAATCATATTTCAAGAAATTCAAAAACATAAACAGAGCTTAACAAGTGTCTCAGCTGAAGGGAATAATACATTATTTATCGGCTTTAATATATTACACATTTTCTTACCAGGCCGATAATGATAACATTAAAAATGAACATATATCGGCCGATACCGATATGCTGGCCGATATATCGTGCATCCCTAATATTAACCAATGATCTGTTAAGGATTATATAATGTTTGTTGATGATTTATTAATGAAAAATAAAGTAAAGCGTTACCCTTCCGGTTATTTGCTCAGAACCATCCTACAGTAGCCTATTTCAAACATCCAAAGGTGTTTACCGTCAGCGGTTGCGGTGGGAACGCCAGCTTCAGCTGCTGATTGGACGGCCGCCCTACGAGCCTCCTCTTCCTGCCTCTGCCTTTGTTCCTCCATAGATACACGCAGTGCCTGTATATCAATAAAAGCAACATGAATAAACATCTCCCCTATTAATTAATGTCATCAGAATAGATCTCAAGTGAGATTGCCCTAAACAACATTCTAAAATTATTACTAATTACTTTAATAATTCGAATAAATATGGGGGAATTGATCATTCTGTAATGCTGCTGAAGTTGTAAGGCATGCACAAACAATCAAAGCAATGTGGAAGTACCAAAGAGCTTTAGTGTTCACCCATTTTGAGAAGAAAACTAAAATTCTGGGCCGAGACAGAAAATCTAGGACGAACTTGGCTGAAAACAGAAAATGTTCTTATTTAAAAAATGTATTTTTTATGTCTGTCAAACGATTAATCACGATTAATCGCATCCAAAATAAAAGTTTGTTTTTACATAATATATGTGGGTGCACTGTGTATAATTATTTTGTGTGTGTGTGTATATATATATATATATATATATATATATAGACACACATGCATGTATATTTAAGTAAAAAAAAAATTTATTTATATATAAAATACTTATATTTATATATAATATAAATTATATATAAATCTATATATAGTATATACATGAAAATATTTCTTAAATATATACAAGCATGTGTGTGTATTTATACATATAAAATAATTATACACAGTGCACCCATATATATTATGTAAACACAAACTTTTATTTTGGATGCGATTAATCACGACTAATCATTTGACAGCCCTTGTATAATTGTATTAATGTATTATATGTAATAATCCAGAAATAGAATCATAGAATTAGTTTTCTACTCAAGTTAAATAAATAAAATCATTTAAACAATGGCTGCAATAAATAAGTTGTTTACAAGATTTATTCAAACATACATTAAATAATTAATACATTACTGACAGGTTAAGTAAAAATATAATGAATTTGTAATACATTGCATATTTTTAGTAAAATGCTGCTCTCAAGAGTAATTTATTTCTAGCTAACTACTGAGATATAGATATTGAATGGCTTTCCTGAGGTAAATGTAATGTTATGGGATATCATGTTTACAAGCTGTTTTATTGAAATCATTCCAGTAAGTCATTCTATATCTTTCTTTAGTAAAAAAAGTAATAAAATCAATATTAGTAGAAATCGACACAAGCAAGAAATAGACGCTGGAGAGTCAAAATGCGCCATTGGAGAGGTGCTAATGACTGTTTCAGTCATTGATTTCGGCCCTTCAAAACCATTACGCTTTACTTATAACGTCTCTAAATTTTAAACAGATGTAAAAGTAGTGTCACCTTTAAAAAAATTTAAATTTCACTTTTACATTTACTATGGATTCATTCTTCAGTGTAATTATTCGACAGATGAATTTGTATATTACCAGGGCCAGCTCTGGGTCTGCACTGGGGTCCACTCCAAACTCAAAATCACTTGCACCCAGGCCCATCATGGTACCACCCTCACCAGCCAGGATGGGAGAAGAGAGCAGGGCATCCGCCAGGCTGGGCCCAGGGGGAACCGTGACCAGATGAGAACCTGTGCCCTCCTTTCCATTCAGAGTGTTCACAAATACAGTCAGTTTCTCTGTGTTCACCTCCTGAACAGGTTGATTAAAAGGGACAAAGCAAAAAAAAGTAGGTCAGAAAAATCTGAAAGATTTTTAAGTGATTAACAGGTAAGAAAGTTTTGAGCAGTCACCTCCTCTCCGAAATTTATCACATCTACATTGACTTTTTCTTTTTTCAGTCGTTTTGCCAACTTCACCAGCTGGAAAAGATTTGAATAAAATAATGTTTAAATCTTTCACTACCTAAAATAAAGACAGTTTGATCAACATGGAAGATGAAAAGCATTTGACATTTAGGAATAATGAATAAATAAAAACATACATCTTTTTCGTTGTCCTCCACTGGGCTGCCCACAAAAGCAACAATCCTCATCTTGTGGTTCTTGCCTTGTCTATGCTTTAGTGCCAACTACATGTAGACATACACAAAAGTAAATGTTAGAGGACTAAAATACTACTTTCACTTATCATTTTTTTTTTTTTTTTACCAAAACCTGTACAAGTTTCTTTGTGCGGAACACAAAAGGAACATTTCTGAAGAATTTACAGGATGTTTTTCCAAGCAATTACAAAGAATGGAGATTAAGAGTTCAACATATATGATAGATAGATAGATAGATAGATAGATAGATAGATAGATAGATAGATAGATAGATAGATAGATAGATAGATAGATAGATAGATAGATAGATAGATAGATAGATAGATAGATAGATAGATAGATAGATAGATAGATAGATAGATAGATAGATAGATAGATAGATAGATAGATGTGTTGGGGTAGTTACTCAAAAAAATAATTAGTTACTAGTTACTTCTGTAAATTGTAATGAGATTACTTTACTAGTTACTGCGTTGGAAAAGTAACTTCACTACTTATTACTTTACTTTCCCGTTTCTTAATTTACCGTGTAGCCTACATGGACAAACATCATATCAGTTTTTGCCCTATCATCACTTTATTGTAAAAATGTATACAAAATGACATGAAAGAACAATATCCCTGTCTGCACAAATAAATATGCCGCACTGTAAAATTCATAAACAAAATGGGGTTCAAAATTTTAAAATGGAGTTTAACACAGAAGTTTCAAAACAGGCTGGCAGAATAAACTCTTCTCCTGAGAACAAAACCAGCTTTTTAGGTGCGCGCGGCAAACAGCGCACGCGATGCCGCATCCGAGGATGCACGACAAGAAGCCGAACCCGCACCGAACATGTAGCCTACATCTCCGCAACGGCACCCAGTTTGCGCATCTAAATCAGTTATTTATGTTTACAAAATGAGCCTAAGATCCATGTTTTATAAAATGCCCACGAAACTTAATGAAATGTTTAGTGAAATTAGAAAATAGAGATGGTTCATTTAGTTCTTTAGCCTATATACATGTTTTTATATCCACATATTTTGTTCTAATGTCACAAATAATAATCTTATCTTAGGGTTTACTATAGCCTACATTTCACTCAAATATTTTTGTGCTTTCGAGCAATAAACTGAAAGTAATGTGAATATTGCCATTTGCCGAAACCCGTCTCTCTCTCTCCACTTCCCTCTCTCCTTCACTCAAATCGGTCTCTATGGCAAAGGCGCGCACGCACCACTAGACGGAACTCTCCACACAGGCAAACACGGCTTGGGTGACGCAGGAAATCGCGTTCCTTTAGTATAGTAAAGTAGTGTAGTTACCAATATTTTCAGTGTAATGAGTTACTTTACTTAGTTACCCAAAAAAGTAATATCGTTACTGTAATTCGTTACTTTGTAACTCGTTACACCCAACACTGATAGATAGATAGATAGATAGATAGATAGATAGATAGATAGATAGATAGATAGATAGATAGATAGATAGATAGATAGATAGATAGATAGATAGATAGATAGATAGATAGATAGATAGATAGATAGATAGATGATGCTTGTGCGTCATGACATAACAATTAAAAAGTAAGTCATACAGGTTTGGAAAAAAATATTGGCTAGTAAATGTTATTTTTTTGGGTCAACTACCCCTTTAAGCATCAATGAATGTACTTACATGTGCCACTCGTATGCCGGTGCAGAAGCAGATTTTCCCCACTGGCTGAACCGCATGGAGCTTTGAGAGAATGCGGCCAGAGTCCGGTGTTAGAGTGGTGAGGACCTCACAATTACTGCACAAAACCAAACCATGAGTTATTACATGCAAACATCACCACTGCATCAAATAAATAAAACACAACACAAACAAACTTACTTGGCCATTGTGATTAGGCCCACATTGTTCTCTGGGTTGCTACGGGTCTTTGAGTGACAGACAATGTTGACCGCATCCTGCTGTGCCTGTAACCTGGTGGGCAGAAAGTCCCCATTCCTCATGTATTCACTGTTGTCCACACTGTAAAGACAAATGAAGACAATCAGCATGTTTCCTAATTAAAAAAAAATCATTGATTTTATGGAAGCGTAATAGTGTAAACTGGGTGACATGCGGACTGTATCCTTAAAGTCAGTATTAAGATTCAGATCTCATATGAATGTCAGAGAAGAGAAGTCAATGCGGGGATGGGATTAAAGATTACAAGAAGGGCACATGAATTGAATAAAAATAAGCATGTTTAAAAATCAATTATTAATTATAAATGGCAATATTTCGTAAAAAAATAAGAATTGTCAAATTTGATTTCATGGTGACATGAAAAAGTCTGGTTTCTCCAAAGATTTTTTCCATCCCCATTTGTCACCTGATGGAGTTTGGATTCCTTGCTTCTTTCGCCTCTGGCTTGCTTAGAAGTGGTATAAAATATTTGTGAAAATTACTTTTCGACTACATTTTGGCTACATTTTGATTTGACAACATGACACTATCAGATGAGAACAAAACTTGAATTGAGCTGGATGATGACACTACTATCTTATGTGATGCTTTAAAGATGACTTTTTTTAGAGCTGTTATAGCTGAACTGAACATTTCATAATTGGTTAACTTTACACGGTTATTGAATTGAACTGAATCAACGCTGAACGGCCTTCAGTATAGTATAAAGCTCTATATAAATAAAGCATTTGCTATATAAGTCTGGCATTTGCAAGGAATGAAGAATCAAACACTAGCACATAGTGATCCTATTTTCCTTTGCATAACAGCCAGAGTGAGTGAACTAGATCCTAGCAGTATACAACTGCTTTAGCTAAATGACTGTGTATCAAAAACAATCAAGCTGCCTATCTAGATAGCATTAGAGGGCGTTGGACCAACAACACATTCAGTATCACTTCATGACAGTTCTAGAAGACTGAATAAGATGCAAACAGACCGAATTCGCAAACAACTGGTCATTGTTATGGGTCATTAATGTGTTTGTGTGTTAGTGATCCGTTTCTTTATGATAGATCTGACGTTACTTGCTGAATAATGACTCAGGAGAATGTCATTCTAACCAGAAAGCGACTATTGAATTATCTTATTTGTTCCCAACTATGAGCTCAAAAGTGTGACAGAACGAAACACCTACGTATTTACTACAAAAAAGGCGCATTTATATCTTAAAAAACGCGTTTGTTTGTTTCTTACCAGACCATAGTACTTTCGAGCCCCATCTTGGAAATCCTCTAGTCCGTTTCCCAAAGTGACGGCATCGCTGATTGGTTTACAGATGCAGGATACTGACGATATTTGTAACCGCAAAGCTGATTGGTCGACAGCTCCATCGCTGCTTCTCCTCCCCCCGCTCGCGGCGTAGAAATGTTTTTCCAAATGTCCAGCGCCCACATGTGGTCGGAGGTCACGTATCTGAGAACAGGACCGTTCACAACAAAAATTAAAATGTCCTCACCGTTGTTGTGCTTGTGCCAAACATTATAAGGAATAGGCTATAACAGCCTCACTCAATATTCACTTTCATAGCATATTTTTCAAAAACAATTAATGTTAACATCGACTGAGACAGTCGTTTTGCCTAACATCTCGTTTTTGGAACAACGTGAAATTAAAGGGTTTGTTGAAAATTTAGTCAGTATTTACTCACCCTTATGTTGTTCCAAACCTCTATGTGTTTATTTGTTCTGCTGAACACAAAGGAAGATATTTGGAAGAATGTTTTTCATCAAACAGATCTCATTCCCCGTTGACTACCATAGTATGTATTTTTTCCTACAATGGTAGTCAACGGGGAATGAGATTTGTTTGATGAAAAACATTCTTCCAAATATCTTCCTTCGTGTTCGGCAGAACAAATTAACACATGGCGGTTTGGAACAAAATGAGGGTGAGTAAATACTTACAGAATTTTCATTTTTTGGGTGAACTAACTCTTTAAGTGCAGATGTAAACTCTAACACATACAATGCCTTTAACAGGCTTGAAGAGATCGTCTGATAGTAAACCATAACACAGGAAGTTGATCTAATGACATTTTTCAGTGTTGTTTATTTCATTAATTTGCATACAGCGTGAAATGTCACAATATTTTCCACTCCAAAAGTCTCAATATCCTCTGACAGAGCTGTAAAACATGAATGTCATTTGAAGAGAGAGATATTTTAAATTATTTTTAAAGCTACTACTTAAGACAATTCTCAGTTAAAGGCAATAAGCATTTTCAGAGCAAACAGCAATTGCACAAGAATCCCAGATCGTGAGTGTACAGTAAAAAAACGCATTCACCAGCCCAAACAAATTTACACAGCCACCAGGCGTCAGAACTTGCATACCATGTCACATAAAAACCTTTGGAACTTGAGATAAAGAAATAAATTACAAGAAAACATACAAATAAATATGACTTTGTACAGGAATGTTTTTTGTTCATAAAAATTGTCACAGAAAAAGTTCCAGCAATGTTCCCTTACTCGCCTACGAATCCACATTTCATAATATTTGCATCTTCATCATTAATGTCTCTGCATTTAGGCTGACTGATTAGCATGCACATTAAAAATGATGAGGGAAAAAAAAGTTTGTTCAGGATTTAGTTTAGTTGGAATTCATTTCTCTCAACAAAAAATTAAGCTAAGTTTGTAGTACACAGTCTATGTAACTTAAATTTCATTAAAGCATAACAGCACAGATGCTATATATTGTTTTACAGTAGCTGTTCTGCTAGGTCTGTCTTTCTGTGCCCTAAAAAAGTGACATTTTAAAATCACTGCTAAAAAAACACACACACACACGCAAATACACACAAAAATATTAGTCCTGTGAGCCGAAATACTGAATTAGGTCTTTTATACATGGTTTAATATTTCTGCCAATGTTACAAAAGTGATCTGTTGCCTTGTTTGCTTTGGCTTTCTTTTTTCTTTTCCTTTTTTTTGCAAACAATTTAAAGTTTAAGTAAATCAATCTTCAAACTCACTCCAAATATTTTTTTAAATGAATTGTGTTAATAGTTCAGTCATAAACGACAGACTAATATTTGAGAGAGAGAGAGAGAGAGAGAGAGAGAGAGAGAGAGAGAGAGAGAGGGTGGGGGGGGGGGATACAATACTGTGTTTTTGTAGAGGTGACCCATGCAATCCAGCACACTTGCAGGCATCATGCACAGTGAAAGGCTTCCTGTTAATTACAAGGCAAAATAACTCTTGTGATTAAGGCACATTTAAATATTCAAAAACACCACAGTACTGCATTTGAACGAATTTCTAAAATCAAAATCGAACTCATTTTACAGATTCAAAGTCTTGTTACACATGATTGTTCAGGCAACCTGATCTGGATTGACTCATCCAACAAGTTTTTGTTTTTTGGGGGGTAGATAATCATGACGTATTCCTAAAATGTCTTTAAAACTCACAACCAGCCATATTTCCTTTCTACCCTTAGCAAAGTGAATAACTACTCCAGCAGATAGCTCTCCTTGGCAAACTAAGAGAAAAAAAAATAGACGCATGGTCAAATGAAGTCCACTACAAAACACTCACAGAGGTTCTCAAAATACCAGTTTGTTATCCAAGAGCCAGTCCCATGATGCAAAGTTCTCATCACTGTTCTTCTGCTTTGAACATTATCAGGTCCAAGGAGTTCTTGTAAAAATGAAACTGTTTGAGAACAGTGATGTCACACACTGTTGAGGTATACAGTGGCATCTTTCTTTTGGTTCCATTTCTTAGCAGCAAAATTGGATGTACTGACATCCAATATATATATATATATATATATATATATATATACACATGAATATACATATGCATATACATATATATGTATGTATGTGTATATATATATATAAAGAAAAGGGGGGGATATCTTTATCCTAACGTTTACAGTTTTAAGAACATGTGCACTTCTCTCTTTTGTAATCCAGATTCTCCAGTTTTCAATTCCTTGGATGTTTACAGCAACTCCATCATCCTGTTCTGATATCCTTAAAAGAGAGTAAATCTTTGTCTTTGAGGGCTTTATTTTGTCCTGTTCATCGATACTCTTTCACTGCAACAGCAAAAGAAAGAATAAATAAAACTTTTTTACGTAGAATGACTAGACAAGTAATGCAGCATGCTTTATAGGAGGCAGTTTACATATCCTGTTAAAATGACACAAAGACCACATTGTAATGTGCAAAAAGTGCATGAACTGAGGATAGAGAGATGCTTTCAAAATCTTATTTGTTTGTTTGCATGGTAGACCAGATGTTCCCAAATGGTTTCACTTTAGACATTAAATTGCATGTAAAGTGGTAACACAACATTGTAGCAAATTGGTTATCGTACTAAAAAAAAGGTGTTGTGAAATCAAATATTCAAACCGTGTATAGCTGGAACATTAAGCAAACTTATAATAGGGATAGTTCACCAAAAAAATTAAAACTCTGTCATAATTAACTCAACCTCAAGTTGTTTCAAACCTTTAGGAATTTATTTTTTCTGTTGAACACAAAAGGTAATATTTTAAAGAATGTCTGTAACCAAACAATTGATGACTTTCTTTCTCTTTCCTTACTATGTGAGTCAATGGATGCTTGGGCCTGTCTGGTTGCCCATATTCCTCAAAAAATCTTCTTTTGTGTTCAGCAGTAGAACAAAAAAAATCATACAGGTTTGGAACAACTTGAGAGCGAGTCAGTTATGACAGAAGTTACTATCCCTTTAAAAATGACAGGCTGAAAAAAAAAGACTGACAAGTTGTAAATGCATTAACCACAGCACAAGTGTTATAGATGCGGCCGCTCCAATTTGGATCCCGCCTTTGCAATTTCAGCTGATACAGACAATTGCAAAGACTTCAGATGGAGCAAACACTCGATCGACATACAAAACCCATTAAATATGATCCTTATATTATAATCATTATCAAATATTATCCTTATATTATCATCATTAGAAGCACAAGTTGTAATTGCTGCCTAGCATTTTCACTGGTTCTGCTTAAATTAATCTAAGCACAAAACTAGTGGTCGACCGATATATCGCACGGCCGATATATTGGCCGATATTTGGCATTTTTAAAATATCGTTTTTTCTGATTGGCTGATGTGTTGGAAGCGGGACTTTTATTTTGACAGCGCTGCAGACTTTTGTTTTGACGGGCGGCACTGAGAACATCAGCACCTGAGAAGAGAATGCCCCCACATTTATTTATATATTATTTTATTGCCATTACCTGTTTTCATACAGAAGTTTTGTTTGCTAAATATATAACAACAACAAAAATTAGTTGGTTAATGGATGTGAAAAGGAAATGGTTCTTCCATGCACTTTAGATGTGTGTAAATTTCCCACACCAGGATTAATTTATATAGTTCGGTTTTATAGTGATTATCTATTCAAAAAAAAATGTTCTATGTAAAATGTTCTATTAAAGAGAAGATAGAAAATAAATATTTGTGTGTGCTGTAAAGTGGTTTGAAAAAATGAAATCTGAATCGGCTAAAATCGGTATCAGCTAAAAATCGGAAATGGCCTAGATAGAAAACTGTAATCAGTGCATCTCTAAACATATTATATTACGGCTATATAATACTGCCATATGGACATTACTTTGATCCATCAGTGAATGAAAACAGAATATTTCCTAAACTGAACCAATGAAACAAGAGTTTTCTCTAAAGCTTCTTCGAAAAAACTGAACAATAAACTTGAATTGAATTAAATTTGTGACCCACTTGTTGAGGACCACAGTTGTAATAGGACATAAAAACACTTTACTCATAGAATTTACTCTTTTGTTTAGTCTACTACACCGAAACAGATTGCAGCCCAGAACAAAATGTCTCTTACTTCTGACGTGCTTGTTTGAGGAACGATCTCGCTGAGTGAAATGACTTCGATATCCAAACTTTCCCCTGATGACTGAGCAGCTAAACTGCTACGACTGGAAATGAAATGCATCAATACACATGTTTATTATTAGTGAAAAGAGTGGGTGGATGTGATCGAATGAATAGTAGTGGTTGTAAAACTCATCTTTCATCAAACTCAACCAAATCATCTAGTCTAACCTTCACATACCTCAGAACTGGAGTGTTTGTGGAGGGCCGGGAGCTTACAGGAGAGATTGCTGACAGGGTTGTGTCAGCTGAGCTACTCGTGATGTCATCTTCAGTAACCTGTTGAGGGAGCAGGTCAGGACGAGCACCTGAAATGAGAAGAAGTGCCAAAAGAGTGAGCGCTCTTTAGTTAATAATAGGGATGCTCATATTGACCATTTAACTTAACCGAAAGTAAACATTTTGTTGTTTTTAGTTTTTTTTTCCTCAACCTGTCTAGAAATATAGCAAACTATTTACATTTAAGCCATTTAGTATTAAGACAGAATTATTTTGGTTATCACAAGAATTTAAAGCCTTGACTCTTATCTTGCTCTGACACCCTGCTTAACCTTCCCATTTCTATTTATCTCTTATTGTGTTCTCATACCGCTGTCTCCTTGATTGTCTGGGCTGGACAGCTGGACTGTAGTTTGCTGTGGCTGTGTTTGTTCTGCTGCTACAGGAAGGGATTGTTGGGATTGTTGTGACTGTACTGCGATGTTTGACTTCTTTCCAACAGACACGGTTGCTCCTCGACTTTTCTTTGAGGGAGATGTTTTTACTAGCGTGAGAAAGAAAAGATAATAGTTAAGGTGTCAGCACTTTAAGTCAGCAGTTGCAGATGTTTTAATGTAACTATCAAACGTACATGTAGGTTTTTTGAAGACTGTGCTGCACATAAACTTCTGGAAACGATCTGCGTAGAAACTCGGCCGGTGCACAGATACCGTGTCCTGAAAAACATAAATGTTTTTTATTTTATTTGTTAAGTTTACTTTTTATTCAGTGTTTGATATGGGGTGTGTGAGACATACCCCATCATGCAGCAGAGCTTTCCAAGAGTGCTCCAACTTCTTTACAAGCCTAAATACAGAATGTTATTGGCAAATGATTTATGGATTTATTATGAAGAAAGCATAAAGATGGAAATACAGTCTACCTATAAGATTGGAGGATATCAATGATGCCGATGAAAACCAGCAATCTTTCTCCTTTGGAATTGAATGCTGGGATTCCTCCCATGCTGCAAAGAAGAAAAACAAATATTGCCTGTTAACAGTTGTCCAGGCACAAAGTAATCATTTCTCAGTAAGAATAATCATATAATAGCAGTACAATAGCATCTCTGAACTAGGGATGTCACATCTCATATTTCTTTGGTTTTAATATTTATATGTGGTGAAAAAAATCAATTTAGGCCATGTCCACACTAATACGTTTTCGTTTGAAAACGTATATTTTTCTCTCCGTTTTGGCCTTCCGTCCACACTGAGACGCCATTTTAAGCCACCAAAAACTTATCGTTTGGAAAACGCTCTCCAAAGTGGAAAAATTTGAAAACGCCGTTTTCGCGTTGTAGTGTGGACAGTGAAACCGGAGGTATTTCAAAACGATGATGTAAGTTTAGTCATGTGATCCATGTAGTACCAATAGATTTTCATGTTTATCGGTATTGTGCCTGTTACGTGTTATTCATTTTTACACTGTTGCTAAAATATGTTACTTTCTATGTTACTTAATATGTGCTATTCTTCATAGCACAGTACTGCAAAGATGACAGATAATGTACTCACATTTGCTGTCCTGCGGCAAAACAGGAGTTGCGTTTTAGACCAAACATATGGTGAATGCGACCAAAATGATCCTGTTAGAAGAATTGCGTGATAACTTTATTATTTATTTTCCCTTCTGTAACGTCTCAGTGAGCTTTTGTGAAGTTTCACGCATGCGCAGTAAAGTGAATTTAGAAGTTTGTCATCCACACTGAAACGTCAGAAAACGCCTGAAAACGCTAGTGTGGACGGGGAGTGTTTTTAAACGAAAACCTCGTTTTTAAATGTATCTGGATTAATGTGGACGTAGCCTTAAAATAAATGCTCTTCTTTCGATTTCAATTTGAACTTTTCGATTAATCACAGTTTCCACAAATATTATGCAGCACAACAGTTTTCAACATTGATAAGAAATGTTCCTTGAGCACCAAATCAGCATAATAGATGTGACACTGAAGACTAGAGTAATGTATAATGAAACTTCAGTGTTGCCATCACATCAATAAATTATATTTTAAAATAGAAAAAAGCTATTTTAAATTGTAAAGATTTTAGTGTATATTTGGTCAAAAAAATGCAGCCTAGCATCAGAGACCCTATTCAAAAATCTTACCTACCTTAAACTTTTAAACAGTGTAAATGACTACAAAAAAGGTTCTATAGCGAAACACACAGACAGTCTTGTGGTATTTTTTGGTGCTTTGCCGTTTCAAGGTGCCAGTCAAAGGTTAATCACTCACCTTTCGTAGGGCTGTGGTGATGACTTCCCCTTGGTCTCCCCTTGAATGGACTCAATGGCTGTGCAGTAAAGGGGCTTCTGGCCTGGTGCCTTTTTCTGGGTATCGGGCACTGCAGTAGACACCTCTTCACCTGCCCTGTCCAAGTTGTGGATACCAACCAGCAGACTGTAGTCCATGATCTTAAAGCTCTGTAGTACCTACAAATAAAAGGATATATAGAGGAAGTGTGACAGGCACATTTAGCAGATTGAAAATGTATCTGATTCACACATGTCATGTAGTAGGTAATACCAGACAGATGCAAAGAGAGATGTGGCATCTCAGTAATTCATTACGGAAAATGTGAAGATTACCGCTATTTTTACCTTTTATAAAAAGGTCTGAAAAAAATACCTCAGGTAATTGCGTTTAAAAGTCGTTTTCCATGGTTTTTTTTCCACGAAAGTATGGAGGCACTTCATTCAAAAATCATTCAGTTGCATTTTAGGTGGTGGGAGAAGGCAAAACTCAAGTGTTTTCCACATACCACAGCTTCTTTTAGCTTTAGGAAAGTGCTTATTAGCAAAAGAATCCAATCAGAATTGAATTAATAAATCGTTTGACCAGACCTAACTGTTATATATATACCATATATGGATTATACATTTGCGGACGTGATATTAGGAAGCAACGTAATACGCACATGAGGACAAGCAGGTGACGGCGGAGTGTAAATCGAGTAACCCCTCTCACTTTTTTTTACACATTAATATTACATACGTCGTGTGGTAAAATTACATGACTACATCTACCCTTGTAAAATTATTCCTAGCCGAGTAGGGCTTAAAGGGATACTCCACTTTTTTTGGAAATAGAATTACAGTTAAAATAGAGTTAAACAGTTGGGTTTTACCGTTTTCGAATGTATTCAGTCGATTTTTTGATATTTAGAAGAATATCAGTAAACAGACAGTTTCTGGACTCATTGACTTCCATAGTATATTTTTTTCCTACTATGGAAGTCAATGAGACCAGAAACTGTCTGGTTACTGATATTCTTCTAAATATCAGAAAATCTGCTCAATAGATTTGAAAACAGTAAAACCCAACTGAGAGTCTGAGACCAAACTTTTTTTGGTCTCGCCCCTGTATAAACCTTTAAAAACAACTCTGGTTCGATTCTGAGAATACTATAAAATAATATGTTGTGTGCCTTATTCTGTGCAAGAAGCCACATCATCTAACAGAAGGAAGTTTTCAAGCACTCATCTGATGTTACTAAATGTTGTCTTTTGTTGGACGAGAGGTTCATAAATGCTTCTCAAGTTTGGAAATGTTTGATACATGTTCCTTTTTCAAATGCACATTATGCATATTATAATTATATTATGGCTGTCAAAACGATTAATCGCGATCAATCGCATCCAAAATAAAAGTTTCTGTTTATATAATATATGTGGGGGCACTGTGTATAATTATTTTGTATATATAAAAAAAACACACATGCATGTATATTTAAGAAAAAAATATTATTTATATATAAAATATTTATATTTATATATAATATAAATTATATATAAATATATATACAGAAAATACATGAAAATATTTCTTAAATATATACAAGCATGTGTGTGTATTTTTATATATATATATATATATATAATAATTATACACAGTGCACCCACATATATTATGTAAACACAAACTTTTATTTTGGATGCGATTAATCGCGATTAATCATTTTGACAGCCCTAATGTAAATATAACTTCTGTCTCCTTACCCGACAGTCTCTCTGAATGGTCCTACAGAGGGCGTTGTAGTGGTCACTCTCCAGCATTATGCCCTCAGGCATGTCCTGCATAAAGTCTAGGTCTTTGAACGTGGGCACACCCTTGGACTTTTCTTTCGGCGAAGCACGTCGCTTGTGTGTGGAGCCCTTCAGGTCGAATTTAAGGTGCATGGGTACAGCGCATGGCAGTAGGTTGTTCATCACAACGATTCGGATGTTCTTCCCGTCTGCCTGAACGCAGTAGAGACCGTAGAACTTGGGAAGCAGCGTACGCATGTTCTGGTTCAGGTTCTAGAAGACAAATATGAAGGAAACTAGTATGCTTATAATGTTCAAACAACAAATGAATGAATTTAGAATTTAACAATGTTTTAGTAAATAGACGAGTGCTGTTAGAATTAACACGTTAACACACATACATTTTTTTTTTTTATGTTAACAATATTTAACGCACTTAATTTAGCATTTTTTTCCAGTCATCCTTTGGCTGGTGTAACATTATATGACCACCATCATTCGCACAAAAATCTGAAAAATACACCGAATCACAGCTCCTACTGAATACCAACCTACAAACGCAGAACCCGGCCAACAAATCCCTCTTGTGGCGTAAAATGATGCAATTTTAAAAAAAGAAACTTTTTTCAACAAGGTCAAGGAAACCATCACGTTTTCTACTAAATTTGTGTCTTATGTCTTGCAAACAAATTTAAAACCTGCATTAACTTTTCATATGGTACTTTTATACAAGGAAGGTTCTAAATATATATATTAATAAATAAATAAATAAATAAATAAATAAACCCTGCAATAAGCCCTTTAAGGATAATCAAAGAAAAATAAAATCACTCACTGCTCTTGACTGAATAACTTTTTTCGCTTTAAGTATTAATTTAGATTTCATTTATAATATCTACATTGAAGACTGTTAGACCTAACTGTTTACAAGATTACATGGGCCAAAAACAACAAAAACTGGTTTGACAAAAATTGAGCCCTGATATATTGATGGGTACAGGTAAATCAATGTGACATTTGTCATAATGGGTTTATATTAAGAAAGTTCTCTTAAATTAAAAAGTTGTTGTGTTTTTTAAAGCCAAATAAATATTAGAACGTATAGCTTTCAGTTATACTGTAATGCTGAATGGCTATAATTAATGGCTAAAACTGAGGGGAAAAAATCTATTTCATAGAGACATCAGTAGCAATACTGGTAACGGTGATGCCCGCTTTCATAAAAAGATGCAATTAAACAAATACTTTAAACATGGACAACAATCTAGTTTCAACATTAATTGGGAGAATAAATCTGAACTTATAAAATTATACTTAAAACTTTATTGTTATGTGTGATTAATCACAATCAATTAAAGAATGTGTTACGAATTAGTTTTTTTTTTTTAATCAATTGACAGCACTAAAATAAATACACTTACCATGAAGTAACCTGGAAGGAGTGTTTGCAAGAATTCTGCCTCTTTGTGTTGTACCGTCTTAATGATGAACTCATCATCGCTAGAAACGTAGAAGAGAGACCCGCTTGCTCCAGGGTTTGACAACTCGATAAGAGGTTCATTACAAAGAGAGTACTGCAGAAAACACACACACACACATATGACTGAAGTGACTGAGATGAGCTTTTGTTTATTAAATCGTCATCAAGCAAGAACAGCAAAAAAGCAACAATAATAATGTAATCCCATTAAAAAATAACTTGGACATACATGTTTTTACATTGTACTTATATTTCAAAAATACCAGCATGTAATTACAGATGTAATTAATTTATGTAATTACATCTGTAATTACACAGCTGACCCATCCCTTACACTTAAACCCACCCTTAAACCTTCCCATACCACCACACCTGTCTCTAACCTTACCCGTATCACACCTCAATAATAGCAGCAAAAGTGATTTACAATACAACACGAGCACAATAAGTACATTGAACTTATTTTTAAATGTAATTACATAGTACTTAAAGCCACTTAATATAAAGTGCGACCAAATCCCATGACTATTAAAGGCCTAAATCACACAATTTTTAAATTCCCATATATGTCCAGGAAACCATGGGAACCCTGTGTAATGAACAAACAAGATTACCAGGTAGTCGTCAGGTCGGATCCCAAACATCTCTCTGAAGTAGCGGAATGCAATGGGAGCGTAAGTTTTAAACTTGAAGTCACCATGGTGATGACCTGGAGTTGAGCTACTGCCTTGACTGAGAGGAAGACAAATACAAGCACATTTAAATACACAATGCGCGAAACATCCCTTCGTCTCATGGCTACTCTAATGCAGACACGTATCCAAACGCACCTGGGAAAGAAGATGCTTTCTACCACTTCGAAGTCCTGCATGAGCACATCTCTTTCTGGCTTCTGGCTCAAGCTTCCTACGCTGTGTGTGATGCCCAGCTGGATGGCACCTTTCAAGGCAGATGATGTGGTCTAAAGAGGGCACATGAAGAGCAGAATAAGAACATGTTAATGTGTTAAGGCCCATTCACGTTCACACATTAGCTGGAAAAAAAAAAGTTCTGAAAGTGATTACAGTGATATTGTTTCTCTGTGCCGTTATGGTTTTAGTTGTGGTGTGGACTCTGCTTTTCTTTTATATTAAGAATGATTTTTAGAACTATGTTGTCTTTAATTATCATCCTTGGTGTAAACGGGCCTTAGTAGACGGTTAATCTGTGACGACACAGTAATACAGCACTAATGCATGGGTCTTTGCATGTGATTTAATAAAACTGAAAGGGAAGAGCAATAACACAAGGCCCGCTAGTTTTATCTGCATGTGCATGTCCATACCATTTACTTGGCTTTGTCATTGTGCCACACAAACAACAGATAACACAATTATAATCTAGATATGACAGATGTAGGAATGCGTGTCATTAAACTGAGATTGGAAGTTGGACTGCTGATTCTTTTGATCTGGTCTTATCTCCAACAAACATCTATTTTGAAATATTTACAGGATATCAAAAACACACAGCTCAAACCTTTTTATACGTCGTTTCCCCAGTAGGGTCAATTCCTCGGTGGCCCAAGGTCTTTTTGTTCATCTGGGATGAGCTTGAGATGCTCAGACCCTGAAAGATAATGACTGCTCAATAAACACATCAGACAACGAGACAAAAACTTTGAACCAAAAACTTAACACCATTTATATTTAACCCTCAGGTGCTCTTCGGTCATTTCTGACCGAAAAATGTTCTGTTTTGAAATTTTAAAAATCACAGCTTCATTGGAATCTTACGAAACTTGGTGACTTTTATGGCATTGGGTATGTGAACACAAAAAAAAATTGAGGTCATGATCCGAGCAGGCTATGTGGTCGTAAAAAAAATAGTCACACTTGTGCTCTTCGGTCAAAAATAACTGATCATAGGAAATGAATGGGAAACTGACAAAAACACAAAAACTTTGAGATTTTTTGTGTGTACAATCTACAAATCGGCCACAATGCAGAAAAAAAGTGCTCAGCATTGAAGGGGTGACGTTCTAAAACATCAAGAGGGCAAAACAGACATACCCACCCCACACATACACACACTTTTATACACAAAAACAAAATTTCTGAAGGCCTAGACTCTATATTAAACTAAAATACTGCATTAATATTTTTTGAAAAAAAAAAATTATATATATATATATATATATATATATATATATATCCATAGCAAAAATAAACCATATATATATTGCATAAATATTAATAAATTCAATAAAATTGTCTCAAAATACTAAATTAAAAAGAATAAATATTATAGAACAAAAATAATTTGCATTGGTTTTACTGGGATGGAGAAAGTTTCATTTTTAGGTGTCCGGTCACTTTTGACCGGGAAGATAACAAGTGTGACTCCGAAACGAAGAGCACCTGAGGGTTAAAGCATTAATCATTTATTTACATCAGTTTGAATCAATTATATAATGTTGCAATTCTCATGATTTTACAGGGAGATTTTTCTGTAAAGTGATTGGCAGCTTTAGTGATTATAAAGTTAGCACTCTTAGCTCGCATCAAATCCATAAACAAGTTGAAGAAAAGCTTTGTTTTTCATGCTGCTCAGTACACTGCAATACAAACTAAGTTTCTGGATTTACTGTAATGCCAGATTGAATCTGTAACTGCAATGACTGACAATTTTATAACTAACTGCAACAGACAGGAAAGAAAAATCTGATATCGTGTATCAAAATATATGCAAACTAACAGACCACATGTTCTGTGTTTCTTTGTCCATTGTATTATTCCATTTCTCACTTGATCTTTTTTTTTATCTATGATTAGGTATAAACATTTGAAGACAATAATTCATTTATATTCTCAAATAGTTCACTAAAATAGTAAATTAGTTTTACAAATGGTATCAAAATTGGTGCAAATAAGAGAAACCATGAAATTTTGTTGGAATTGGTACCGACTCCTGGAATTTTGGAACAGTGACAGGACAACCCTAGTATAGAGCTATAAATAAATTGTGCAGTTTATATTAACAACCACAAAATAGTGGAATGTAAATATGAAATTATTAAAGCAACAACAAAAAAAAAAAACATATAATTACCTCTGAAGAAGCCATTTTTCGATTTCCAGGAACACCTATGGTAGGAAAATAAAAACTTCTCTGTGAAAATGACTAGTGAAAAAAAGCCATTAGGCATTACAGCTAGTTGAATTATAATAAAGTATAGGATTCTTGCCAAGGAAAAAGGCAGAGCTCATACTTCAAGTATGTGAAGCATGAGACTTTCTCCTTAGACTTCACATTTTCCCTATGCACTGGTATCCTAACCAGACACTGAAATGATTAGAATTTGATTTTGTGTGAAAAGCTAAACTACAAATAAAATGCAAAACAAAATGCAAATACGAATGCTAAATAGCTGTTCAGACTTGAGATGTGTCGTTAACCACAACTGTGAGTGTAAACATGCAGCATGCACACAGACACCTGGGTTTCAATTCCTTTGTTCTTCCAAGAAAACACTGTAACCCAATCACACCAGCTGAGTCTGTCTGAGGTGGCACTACGATTAAAATAAAGACAAGCACAACCCAAGCAGCCATGGGCCTACTGCAGACCGTCTACAACACTAATATTCAAATTAGAGATCATATGCAAACACAGCCACACATGTGCTTTGCTTTTACACACATATGCATGTACCTTTCGGCTGGAATAACCTCCAAAATAAAGACATCTGAAGAGTGACAACAGTGATTAAAGAAACAAAACAAACATTTCGAATTCTACTATCGCTAATGAAATATTAAAAAAAATGAAGCATCTTTAACAGTCCATTTTCATATCTTATTTTGTAGAAAGCAGTCATCACTTATCTGAGCTCAGCACCATAGTACACATTTATATGTGCCAATAAACGCTATTATAAGGGCTATTGATATCTGCAAATTATAAAAAACAATTATGTGTAAAATAAAATAATGAACAACATCCTGCCAGCAAATAAACTACAATTTCAAGGGTGAACTAGCTCATTCTTTTGATGTCATGGCTGATATCCCAAAAATTGACCATTCCATATTATTTTTTAGAAAATAATAAAAAATAAAAAACTATAATTTACTATTTTAAATGTTTTTGAAAGAAGTCTCTTATGCAAATCAATCAAGCCCACATTTATTTGATCAAAAACACAGAAATTGAATAATATTGTGATATATTATTACAATAAAAAAAATTATTCCTGTGATGCAAAGCTTAATTTTCATCAGCCATTACTCCAGTCTTAAGATCCAGTCTTCTTTTATGAATAAATGCTGTTCTTTTTAACTTTTTTGTTCATCAAAGAATCCCGAAAAAACATCACAGGTTCCAAAAATATATTAAACAGCTCAAATGTTTACAACATGATAATAACAAGTATCAAATCAGCATATTAAAATAATTCCTGGAGGATCATGTGACACTGAAGACTACATCAGGAATGGCTTTGTGTATTAAACTAGAAAACCATTGAAATAAAATTTCACAATATTACAGATTTTCGTCTGTATCTTGATCAAATAAATTAGGCTTGATGAGAATAAGAGACTGCTTTCAAAAGCATTAAAAAAATGTAATGTTTCCAATATGTGTGTGTGTTATGTACAGTTCAGTGTAGTGGTGATTGTTCCACGTGTGCTCAAAATCACCCAACTACACATTACTTACTATAGGAAACCACATGACTAGTTTACTATGCGTGAGATCATTATTTGAAGCTAAAGCACAGTAAAACAGCTTCATCTACTTTACACTGATGTGTCATTAACATGTTCATGAACACCCAGAGGAAATAAAATGCTTTCTTACTGGAGCTCTCTCCATCCGTGGAAACTACAGCCGGCGTAGCCATTTTCTGGCGGAAGTTTCATATGGTCCTGCTTGTTTTCACTTGTGGTTTATGCAACACACACAGCCCTGAAATATCACAATGTCCAAATTTAGTATGTTAGTTAACCCAAACATGAAGGAAACTAACTGATGTAAGGTTACAAAAAGTTTCTTAACTTAGTGTGGCAGTATTTCCCCTACGTGTGGTGGTAACCTGAGGCTGTTATACTTTCACTTTATCATTTAAAAACACTCGCTATATGAAAGTGTTTGTGTTTGCTTACTTGCATACTAATGGCTTAATGGCAAGAGACCCACAAAAACACAAACAATAACAACAACAACAACAACAACAGGTAAAAGCGCTTACCTCAACTTAATCTCTTCGTTTTTTACTCAAGAATCAAAAACAACGTTATAATTCAACTTCTATTTATGTTGGCAGAACGGCTCGATGTCTCGTGCGAATATCTGAAGTACACGAAATTGTTGTTGTTGTTATTACTTTACTGGGTCCACTCGAATTCCGAAGTAAATAACCCGCTTAATAGCACGGAAGCGTCTTCGCTCCTCTCGAGCCTCCTCCCAATTTGCGGAAGTGACGTTGTTGCGCAGCGTGGTCCTGCTCGCGTGGTCCTGGTCCTGCCCCGGTCCTGCTCGTGTCTCTGGGCACGTTCTTTGACAAATCAGTTTTCTGCAGGGGGCGCTCGACTGATAATTGCCAATTGCCAGTCCAGCCACTACATTCAAAACCTTTTAGATTTTCCCTGGGGAGTAGGACATAATTTGGTCATTTGTAACTAAAAAAAAAAAAAAAAAAAAAAAAATAGTTCACTGAAAAAATAAAATTCTGCCATCATTTCCACACCCCCAAGTTTGTTTCAAACAGAATGTCGTTTTACCAAACAGTTGGACCTTGTTGAGTTAGGGTTAGTTCCACATAATACAAAATTGTCTTCCTTTGTGTTCATCAGAAGAAAAAAAATCCATGAAACAAAAATGTCACGAGGGGCATGTAACAGCAGTGTCTTTTTTGCCAAAATAATATGTGCTTAAAAAGGCAACAAAAAAAAGGTTCACAAAAAATTACATCTAGCGCTAATACAAATCATAGGCCTACAATCTTACAGCATAAAGCTTTGACAGAGCTGAAAATGAACTGGAAGTTTGCCTTTGCCATAAGACTATTTTTATGGAAGTATTTGAAAGTCCAGTGACATTTATAGCCTATATAAAACTGTTTTTTTTTTTTTTTTTGTATCAAAGAGAAATAACAGTGTTACATGTTGTAAAATCCACTTATGAAACGACTTCAATTTTAGCAGTAAAAAAGACTCAATTTCATTAAATGTGAATTCAATTCAGATAAATAACAGTGTGAATGTTGCAGCTCACAGGTAATTATTCAGCTCAATTTAGTTCAAGTTTTTAATGTTGCCTATTAATAAAGCATAACAGTAAGGATTTTTTTTAACATTCTGGATTAGGGTTAGGGAAATGTATTAACATTATTATTTCCATAAAGGGTATTGGGTATTTTACCCCTACATTATCGTATAATGTCACTAAATAAGGTATAGACCAATTAT
Source organism: Cyprinella venusta (assembly GCA_038021265.1). Taxonomy (NCBI): domain Eukaryota; kingdom Metazoa; phylum Chordata; class Actinopteri; order Cypriniformes; family Leuciscidae; genus Cyprinella; species Cyprinella venusta. The sequence continues at coordinate 23,948,657 of CM075878.1, read as the reverse complement.
CAAGATGCTGAAACACCATTCTAACCATTGAAGGTTACCATTTCTTAAAAAAACAAGTTTATTCTTTTAAAATATAATATTTCACTAAACTGCAAACATTTACATTTTTCCTTTAGAAATTTGATCGAATGGCAGCTGATATACATTTATGATTTGTGATCCCAAATACATTTATCACAGACAAAAAAAAAATGCGGATGTGAAAGATATGGCGATAGCAACAGTTATACGAAAAATCAAGGTTAAACAATGAAAAGGCTTCAGATTTATTTGAATCTTTTTACAACTTTGGAAATACATTGAGTGATAGCAAGCTGCTGCACATTGTAGCATGTTTTATGTATACAATAATACATGTGAAGATAAATAAATTGCAAGCTTAATTTACGTGAAAATTATGTTCTGATTCTACTGACACAGGTTTTGTCCTGCTAAATCAAATAAAAATGTTTAGGTTGTCATTTAGCATCTTGACCTTTAACAGGTGTTGGGGTCCCATTTGAAACTCCCTTTAGGTGATATCATGGGGGCCCTGTAACCAGAAAGGGGTTGGTAGAAGGGGTTGGCAGCCTTTTTTTGAAAGCAGTTCCACCTTTCTTCTTTCTTCTTTTCACAGCACTCATGGACCAAGGTCATGGTGGAGTACTCTTCAATACAGAAATGGGACAAAGCAGTTTCCCACTGCGAAAACAAGGGGGGAAACGTAATTATTTTTCTGTTCAGCAAAATATAAATAGTAAAGTTACATTATGTTTCTCATTCTGTGTACTCACTGCCTGTTTCGCACAGCAAAGGGTCTGTTCATTTACATGGGCTGAACCTCTATAGCAGCACCAACTGAACCATGCCTCTAGTCTGTTTACTGCATTTCCAGCACGACGAGCGTAAGCATAACCAGATGAAGGGAAAATGGAGTCCGGGAATCTGGCGCGGCCATTGCCATACTGACAGATTGCCTTGAGATTGTAAAACGAAGGTCTGGCTGGAGGGAAGTTTGATTCCAGCAGCACCTCAGGGTAAAATTGTTGTCCCTCTAAATGGTAGAAGGACCAAAAAAAATCAAGTAGCCGAAGTTTAAAGGACAAGATATTAATATTATTCATAAAAGTAACCTTTTTTTGTCAAGGTCCATCTTAAATGTATTAATAAGAAAGTATAATAGAGAATGAAACATCAACTATCTATTAGAGAAATACATACATTTACATTTATTTATTTAGAAGATACTTTTAAGGCTTCTTTTTTTTTTGCTCCAAAATAAGAAGACAATATAGAATAAAGTTTTGTAGATAAGGCACTTACCTCCCAATGAAATGAGATGAAGAATCAAAGTAGTCACAACAAGTGTGCTTTTCCAAAACATGACTGGTTAATTTTTGCAGTAAAAATATCCTTCTTTTCAGTTCGCAAATGTGCACTGTTTTCTTCAGGTCAGATGGAAGTTTTAAAAGATTGCAAGGCTTTTAAAGGGATTGGATGAAGAATTAAAGGCGGGCCAAAGTTGGTGCATGGGTAAGCAGACTTTGCTGAAGATAAGGGCCAACAGTTATCTGTCTTTAATTAAACTCCCCCATAATATGAATTCAAAGTCAAAGCAGTGGGTAGTCAAGATAAGAATGGCTAGTTCTGCTAAGTTCACGAAAGCTTCAGTGAATTCAATAAATACTGATACAGTTGTGGTAAAAATTCCATGTAAATTTAATCAAAGATGGATGTAAACATAAATCTGCACAGTTTATCCGTTTGATCTTTCTTTAAAAAAAAATCACAAAAATATAAACTTTCATTGAAAGTAAAAGAGGGGGGTAAATCACATTATAAATGTTTTTTTTTTTTTTTTTCCAAAGCACATGGCCATAATTATTGGCACCCTTTTATTAAAACTGCAGTCCGTAGCTTTTGGGGGTTAAAAATGATCCCCAAGTACATTTTTGAGCCAGTGTTCAAAACTATCTGCTTGCCGTGGCTCGTTTCAAAAATTAAGCTTGTAATAAGGTTTTTAATTCCAGTGGTACTAGTGGATTCTGTGGGAGATTCGAGCATGTCTTTGTGTCATTAAGTCACATCGGTACAGGTAAAGAATGAGTCTCAGCGTGTAGGCTATATTGTGTGTGAATGCTGGAGGAGATTTAAAGCCTTTTCTCACAGCACCTGATAAAATTAAACTTCTTAATTTGATGGCGGATCCAGAAAGGTTCAAACGACAATCACCAGTGAAAACAGATTCACCCGGTGTAAAATGTAAAAGACTTTGTTCGGACTTCGGGGAGGCAACAGGAATAAAGAGACGGCAAACGGACCCATGTGCAAACAAGGATACATATTGGAAGGATATTAAATGCTGACGTTGCTAACGTTGACAATTTTAGAATAAATTATAATTTGCACATATTGCGTACGAGTGAGTTTTTTATTTAATCAGCGCGATTTACTGCAATATCAGAAAGTGGATGAAAAAAGAAAAAGTGTATGTTTCTTACTTGTTCAGATGATATTTTCTGGTGAAAATTATTATGTTGGTCAAATCTCCAAAAATAATAATCTGTGATTGCGAATGGCAGTATCCACACCGGCACGGTGACAGCTGCACACTCTCCTCAAACATTGTGTTCATCCATGCTGTGCCGAGTCGAACTACATCTCATGTGGAGTAGTTTTGCGAATGACTTGCAGATTTCAAACAGAGATGGCGACAAAGAGGAAAAAACTGGGGATTGTTAACTTTGAAATTAAATTTTTGATATGTTTTGGCTTACCTCAAGGGCATCCAAGATGTAGGTGTCTTTGTTTCCACATTATTTTCAATTTTGATATTTTTCGGTCAAACCGTTGGTGTCTATCAGTCAATTAATGGAGGTTTAGGGGGTCCTGCCTCAGTTCACCTTAAAGAGGATGCACAGAGAAGTCAAAATTAAACATGATTAAATGACTTGTAAATGTAAGTACACATTGATGGCCTAAGTCACGAAACGAGCAGTTTGTGTGAGAAAACGAACAGTATTTATTTCGTTTTTACCTCGTGTATAACCACAGCCATGTCCAACTGATCTGAAGGCACGGGCGCTTCGGTCTGCACATGCGCCGGAAGTGATCGCTTGCGCGTGTACGTCACTCATTGTTTACACAGAGATTTTAGAAGTTTTACCTTTCACTAAACAAATTTAGATATATCGAAATCGTCTTCCTTTGCGATTTCCTGTATATCTAAATATTCCGAAATCTGCTTCTTTTCAATTCGCAAATGTGCACTGTTTTCTTCAGGTCTGATGGAAGTTTTAAAAGACTACCTAAAAGTTAAAGATTTTTTGTGTCACGCATGCATGTCTATTTCCCTCATATTAAAGGGATACTCCACTTTTTTTGGAAATAGGCTCATTTTACCACTCCCCCAGAGTTAAACAGTTGTGTTTTACCGTTTTAGAATCCATTCAGCTGATTTTTGGATATCAGTAATCAGAGAGTTTGTGGTCTCATTGACTTCCATAGTAGGAAAAAAAATATATACTAGGGAATTCAATGAGACCAGAAACTTTCTGGTTACTGATATTCTTCTAAATATCAGAAAATCAGGTGAATGGATTCGAAAACGGTAAAACACAACTGTTTAACTCTGGGGGAGTGGTAAAATGAGCCTATTTCCTAAAAAAGTGGAGTATCCGTTAAAATATAATTCGCATGTGGACTGATATTTTTCCAATGTCTGGACTCCTTTTTTAATGGAGTATATAAACAGACATTTCAATATAGGCCTATTGGTATTAAATGCATTTTATGAGAATTTTATACTTATATATTTTTATACAAAATGTCGAGAATTTTATACAAATGTCGAAATGCACGCTCTTTGGTCCATCAGTGCTTGAGTCACCATATATCGGAAAACATTTTGAATGGGTCAGACATAATCTATGTTTTGCATTATGAGTTTTAAACCCTCTTCTGACATTCTGATTCAGCATGTTTCCCATATTTTAAGAGTGAGAAACGGGATGTTTTTTTTGGGAGGATTTATGAGGCTGACTTGGAGAAACATATTTGCCCATTTAAGCTGTTAACAGCACAGAAATTTATCATGTCAGCTACCAGAAATCTTTTTCTAAGCATCAATTCAATGGCAAAAATAGATCATGATTCACGGAAATTTCTTCTTATCTTTTTTTTTCCTAATTAAAATGGATTGCTCAAGTACATGAGAGAAATACTCCCATGACCTGCAAGTCAGTTCTGCAGCTAATAATGTGAAATGTCATGCTTAAGGAGTTGCATTGAGAAAAACATAAAATATCTTGATGTATCCCACTCCTGGCTGCTGAACAAAGCAAGAAAAATACCAATTTTAGCAGGGAGTTCTAAGAAATGACGGTACCGAAACAGTGCAAGTTTGTGAAATCCCATTTGATTATTTCACAGTTGTGTGTCATTTGCTCAATTATGACATTTTTAATGCAAATATGGGTAACACTTTACAATAAGGTTCATTAGTTCGCATTAGTTAACTACATTACTTCACATGTAAAATATGTGAACTTCTTCAGCATTTATTAATCTTAGTTAATATTAATTCCAACATGTACTAATACGTTATTAAAATCAAAGGTTGTATTAGTTAACATTAGTTAATGGACTGTGAACTAACATGAACGCACAATGAACAGCTGCATTTGTATTAACTAACATTAACAAAGATTAATAAACACTGTAACTAATGCATTGCTCATTGTTAGTTCATGTTAGTTAATGCATTTACAAATGTTAACTAATGAACCTTATTGTAAAGTGTTACCCAAATATGACATTGTTTGAAATGTCTTGGTAATGACACCTTGAAAAAAAAACATTACATCATAACCTGTCATTGTCTTTGTCATTATAACATGATAGTATGTTATATATTGATAATTTGATAAGAAGGCAGTGATATATAAGAATTTATAAGAAATAATCGTTTAGAATCTTTACCTTTAACACGTGTTGGGGTCCCAGTTGAAAATCCTATCAGGTGATATTGTAGAGGCCTTGTAACCAGAGAGGGGTTGGAAGGAGGGGTTAGGAGCCTGTCTTTCCATCTTTCTTCTCCCTGCTTCTTACAGCACTAATGGACCAAGGTCATGGTGGAGTTCTCCTCAAAACAGAAAAGGGACATAGCAGATAGCAAAAACAATGAAAATATGGATCAGTATGTCTCTTTATAGCCTATAGTATCCCTGTTCTCAGTCTGGACTCACCATCTGTTTGGTGCTCCCATCCATAAAACACACCTTTCTGGCAGCACTCACTAAACTACACTTTTATTGCATTTCCCGCTCTGTAAATATATCTGTAATGTGAAGATGAGTTGGGGCTGGTAGGAAATTTGGGACGGCCATTTCCATGTAGACACGGCATTGAGGTTTTCCAATGATGATATGGCTGGAGGAAAGTACACTGTTAGACCTTACCAGGTTTTTAACAGTAAAATACTGGCAACACTGTTGCCAGTAATTTACTGTAAAAATGCACTAAAACTCAAGTTAACTAAAAAATACAACTTATTAGTTTTAGTGCATTTTTACAACACTGTTGCCAGTAATTTACTGTAAAAATGCACTAAAACTCAAGTTAACTAAAAAATACAACTTATTAGTTTTAGCGCATTTTTACAGTAAATAACTGGCAACAGTGTTGGCAGTATTTTACTGTAAAAAACCTGGTAAGGTCTAACAGTAGGCTGCATTGGCATCTGAGGGTAAATGTGCCTTCCTCTTGCTTTGGAGTGTTGTTGAAATTGTAATCTTCAACTGAACCTATTCAATGAGTAAAAATATAAATGTATATGTGCTTGTGAGTGATTTTTGGGGATTCATGGGACAGGATCTCTGACAGGGATGGTCAGAGTTGGCCAGTTTACAGTATTTCAGAGTCAGCTCTGTCCTTGAAGCTGAACAGCCGAACGGACCTTATCTGGAGCCAACTTATAATGAAGAACCTTGAAAAGAGTATAAAAGCTGTCACATGCATTCCTGGGGCTGTGTCACTCTCATGCACAGTGTAACTTCTGTGTGTCAGACTGAACCTATTCTTGCAAGAATATGTCATTTTAAAAGACCCTTTGTGTCAGAATGCCTCTTACGCAGTGACATTGGTTGGTTAATGGGTTAGGGTTAGCCACAAATATGTGCATCTATTTGCTAGCATGTCAATATGCCTGAATTGCTGCAATTTATGATTCATTTATGAATATTTATGCATTTTGCATGCCATACCAAGTTGGACTGTAAGTGCCTATTTAAAGAGGTAGATTGACGACTGGAAGGTCAAATATTATTGTGACGTTATAAACACTACGCACAAATCTAAGCAGCAAAAGTTCATCAAAGTTCCCAGATGTTACAAGAATACTGACATCCATGCCAGAACACAGATTAGATATTTTGCAGTGCTGACGAAGTCCTGGCGTTTTTATATCTTATTCTTGGGGAAACATAAACCATGATGATACGGGGGGTTGGATTGGGGTGATAAATGACAACTGTCTGTGGTCTCCCAGTGGCTGCACTGCGCTCAGTTCAGCATCATGTGTTTAATTCGCAACAAAACAATAGAAAGCAAAAGGCCTTCATCTCCAAAATCATTATTTTTGTCTTCCATGCCATAATGAACTCAGACAAGATCATTGCAGACTTGTTTTCAGTCCTTTTCTGTGAATTGGAACGTGTGCATTGATTGTGTGTTATTGAAGGATGTAAAAGATACGCTTGATGCATCCTTCAAAATGAGCTGAATGAAGGACGTGAAATGAAGGCTGCCTTCCAAGGATCCTTCAAACTTTGCTCCAGACATCTTTCAGACATCCTTTAGTTTGGCGGAGCTTGTTGACACGGCAGTTGAGATATGAAGCCTTCCTATGACGTAGCCTTCTGATTAAGAAGCACCCCTATAGTGTGAGCTTGCAGTCTTGTTGACTTACAATGGCCGCCACGTGCGCGAGTCCACAAGACCGAAGGGTGTCTCATTTGTCCTTTTAGATTTCTGAAGGGAAAACCGCAGCAGGCTTCTTCCCGACAGTCAAAGCTGCATTACAAGATTTCCAAATCAAAGAAGGCGGAGCCTCAGAGCACCTATTACGCAATCGCCACAGACCAATGGTAGGTGTTTACATGCCAGAGCCAACATTTCCAGAAAGTTCACTTTGGCAAACTGTTTCAAACTCTGGAAACAAACACAAAACTCTAAAATGTTGTTCGTTCTTCGATTTTGCTTCAAGTATTACCAGGGCTTCCATTAGAAGGTTGTTAGTTGTTAACTTGTCACAAAATGAATCATATCAGCAGTAGGAAACCTAAATAGAAGCATAACCAAAGAAAATCACATTAGGGTTATCTTCAGTGATACACATATTCCAAAACACAGTGCATGCTTATTTATGTTTCTCTGACTGAAAATGCTATGATTGAGATAACACTAAATACAAAAAGTTTAGTAATTCACAGCCTGCTCATGCATCCAAACAAAAAATATCTTCCTATTAACCTAGACTGAAAACAAATTCAAATTAAATTAGCTCTGTTGGCTAAATATTTTAGGCCTAAGTTAAAGGAATACTCCACTTTTTTTTAGAAAAAGGTTTATTCTACCTCTCCCCCAGAGTTAAGCAGTTTGGTTTTACCGTTTTCAAATCCATTCAGCCGATTTTCTGATATTTAGAAGAATATCAGTAACCAGACAGTTTCTGGTCTCATAGTCGATGAATCTGTGGAAAACAATGTATAAATAAATTCATTTGGAAATAAATGAATGTTGGAAAAGTTAAAAAAAAGCATAGAAATACATTAAACAATTTATAATAAGAACAATAAATGAAGGAACAAGAAATGAAGTAATACAAAAATACAAATGAACTATATTTGATTTATCAATAAATGTAGTCCTTTGTTTATTTTGTTATTATTCAACACTATCTCACGCCCAATTCATACGAATACGACGAATGAGTAAAAAATGTTTAATTCGTACTAATTCGTACGACCTCACTCGTACGAATTTGTACGATTTGTCTAAACCCACGTGACGGTTAAGTTTAAGGGCGGGGTAAGGGTTAGGTCATTCGTACGAATTCATACGAATTGGCCAATTCGTAAAATATGTACGTTTTAACAAAATCGTACTAATAAACTTCATTGTTACAGGAGAGTCTCTGTCACCTGAAATTAGAAATAAGTAGCCTATCGTTGCTGTCATTTAAGAAACAGATTACCCAAAATACTTATTATTTACTGACTTTATATATGGATATTAAACAATTACCATAACATTGCAATAGAAACTAATGAATGACACGAGAGAGAAAGCAATTGAAGTTTTCCATCTTTACAGGAAAGTTCATTCTCAAAGGTTGATCACACTTAGGTTATCTGCTGGAAAGCAGCTTGTTCTTTAAATGAAGTCTAGACTATCGCACAAACCTTTCAGTAAATGTAGGCTATTTTAGCTGCAGGTGATTATGTCAGTAAAAAGAAAAGAAAAGGGTTTGGCTCAGTGTACATTACATACCAGGAAAGAGAAGAACAAAGAATGTGATGTGATTCTTGGACTATTACAGACAAAATGCCCAAGCATTCACAGTTACCAGAACTGTGTTCCAGAATGTTTATGTCCCTCAGTCAGCAATGGAAACATTGACATTGACAAACATATCGTATAGGAATCAGGGTTAATAACACCGTATGGGTGCAAAAGACACCCAATAATATAATTTATAATTATATATTTACAGTTTATTTCGGAATTAACATTTATTTTTATCAAAGTAAAAAAAAAAAAACTATAGCAGGTAAGCTAGCCTCATTTCTGCAGAAGCACCACCCAAAAGAAATTGCAAAACAAACAAACAAACAAACAAACAAACATAAATAGATAGCCACGCCCACAACTCAGGCCATTGGTGGAAGCATGGTCTTTGCGTGGAAGTAGGCTAGACTGGTCTCTCAAAACATAGGCTACTTTCTCATACTCAAAGCTATTTTAAAGCATTTAGAAACGTATATGAATGAACAGAAAACTACAATAAAAAAAACGTGTAGGCTTTTTATGTGCTTTTTAATTTTCAGAATGTAAAAAAACAATACCATGCAATTATATATTTATTACGCTTTATTTTACATGCAATTACATCTTAAGTATGAGTAATATAAGTTAACTTATTGCAATTACATGGGGAACAGGACTGTCAAATAAAGTGCTTTGGTTGTGAGAAACCATTTTCATTTTACGAGTGAGTCACCTCATCGCAAGAAATATAAAACTAGCCTATACAACATATTTGTTGCTTAACTGGTCCGACTGGTCATAATGACTAAGAGGGAAGGAAAGATCGCGATATAAGTGTAAGGTAGGTGTACAGTAGAGATAATATTATTGAAATGCTTCTTTTGAATGTATGAATGAATACGGCATAGTTGAGTAAAGTTGGCAATAAATTCGCAACTATACGGCATTTGCATAGCGTTTGACTGGGCTTTGGCTACCTAACTGTAAAGCGCTTTATCTTTTGAGATACTGTATTCAGTCAGCGCCATTTTAATATCTGTCCACTCCCAACCAACCTTTGTTTAGCATCTACGATACTCTGTGCGTCCTGCTGTGTGTGGTCCTGCTCTCGGCGAAGGTGAGTTCCACTCATCTGAATGACATTCTGATTATTGTAGCCTGTAGTGCTGAAATAGCCATGTAATAAGCTTCTAATGTAGGCTATGTCAAATAATTTCTAAATATTATTCTACAAGTTAATAATTCACACCAGGACTGCGTTTCAATGTTTTTGCATTCAAACGTTTTGAATGGAGTGTATGGCTCCAGGTGGCAGGAAACATAGCCAAAGGTGGTTAGCGGTCTTCTGTTTTCTGTTTTATTTGTGGTTGGCTACTTAAAGACTAACTTAGACAGCAAAAACTAGCTAGTTTAGCAAGTCTGGGAGAGGTTTAGCAAATCTACTGCCAGCCTAAGCTTCATTGCTGGTCTTAGAATTTTTTTCAGCAGAGTTGTAAACTAAATATGGTAAGATAAGGCCTACCTTACATCATACTTGAATTCACCTGACTGAGAATATTTAAATCTTTCAAATAATTTTTAGTAAATGAATTATGACTGTAAATTGATTGTTGGTGTGGTGTAAAGGCCTATTGTTATAACTGTAACTTCATTAATTTTTTTAAGTGTAATATTAATTGTTATTTTAAATGCCATTATAACTGTAAAATCATTGTTTTTAAAAATGTATCTGTACATTTTTTTTTCTCTGTTCCTCTGTATTTTATTTTAGAGATCACACAGCCATATTCATCATATACACGCATGTTACTTCGACCGAAGACATCTAAAGGATTATATTAACATAACTGATATAGGCCTATATATATAATCAAACCTGATTATCAACTTCTATAAATTGGTTTAAAAAAATCTATTAGATATAGCCATGGAGAAGAGGTCATCCTGGCCCCTGATCCTGTGTTTAACCATAGCTCTGATCATGGCCTTGCTGGGATATATTCATATTAAAAGGCAGTCGGTAAACAAGCTAGCAAACGAAATGGAGTTTGTAGAGGCAGCGCTGAGAGAAACAAATCTGGGTTTAGAAAATTACTATTTAGAACTTCAGAAGACAGAGTTGGATACTGACAACGCAGGGAAGGAGATTAAGGAACTTAAGGATGAAGTCGGGAAATTAACCTCTGCTAACGAGGTAATGGACAAAGAGGTTACAGCGTGCAAGGATTCAGTGGTGAGTAATGTCGATCAATATATTATCTAGATTGAGAATACATAAATACTCTCTCTCTCTTTTGAGAGAGAGAGAGAGAGAGAGAGAGAGATTATTGAGAGAGGGAGAGAGAGAGAGAGAGAGAGAGAGAGAGAGAGAGAGAGAGAGAGAGAGAGAGAGAGAGAGAGAGAGATATTATTTCCTAAGGAAAATTTGTGAAATAATATTTACAATACACATATACACTGTTATGGGCTATTAGTAACTTTGATTACATTTTGGTAAAAGATTACATTTCTGGCTGGAAAGTGTACATTCAATTTTAGTTTTCCTGGTTCAAATGTTTGTAGTTATATGTTATAACTTTTGCATAATTAGTTATGTATTATATGCTGGGCAAGGCAATGACACCCAGCTATAGCTTAGAGCACATTTAACAATTAACAACAACTCACCTGTTGAACTGGTAGTAACCACACAAGTTTAATCAACATCATCATACCTTTCATTTTAATCAGTTGTTAAAAGGTGCAGTAAGAGAAACACGGTTGTTATTTATATGCAACACAAAGAATATACACTCCCTTCATTGCTATGTCCTCAAAATGCTTGAATGCGCACTGAAAAAGTGGATGTCTCTTTATCATAGCTGAGGCAAAGCAAAATAAAGTTTAAATAATAAAACAAAAATGAGCATTTGTCGATCGGAATGATGTTTTTGCCGTCCTTCCTAAGGGGGTTCGGTTTATCCAAATAAGTGCGGAGGCATTTTTTCCTTGTTCGTTTGAAACGCCCCATAATCACAGCCCAATGGAGCAGTATCTAACTCACATTCTGACTAGAATCTGAGTATGGCGACGTCGGGCTAGTTACTCATGTGTGGAGCAGAAACAACGCAACCTCTGCATCTGTTTTCAGGCCTTAGATCTCTCCAGATCACTCTCTCCCCCATCATGAGTGGACACACCCCCTACAGCTGATTGGCTACAAGTGTGTTGTGGGACTTAGTCCGATCCACTTTCCTCAGAAATTGCTGACTGTGCCTTTAAAAAAAGAGTAGTTTAAAAAGAAATCTTCCTCTGTGTTGTGTGTTTCATAGGCAGGGTTGAATAATGATGTTGCAGCCGTGGAGAAAGAGAAGAGTGACACTGATGGTAAGTGTAATATGCAAGGACCCACAGCAGTGATATAAACTGAATTTTAAAGTCAGCTATATTTATATTATTATATTGTGTGTTATATTATATATATTTATAATGTGTGAGAAAATCATTCATAATGATGTTATAAGGACAACAGCTTGCTAAGATTAAATAATTATAAAGTATTTTTATTATATCAATGTTAATAATATTAGTATATATAAATTGATTGACATCAAAACAGTAATTACATTTAAATGATGATACTTATTGTAATTTAATATTTTATAATAATTAAATAAAAATAACATATAAAAGAAAGAATGAAACATAATATCAACTTCAGTAAATGTTTTTATAATTAGCCTATATTATGTTAAACAGTGTAAATTATTTTATTTTTTCTGACCCACTAGCACCCCCTTGTGGTCTCATGGAAGTCTTGTACCCTAGGGCACCATCCTTAACCACCCATAAAGCAAACACATAAAAACAAACAAAAGAGGTGTCAATAATTCTCTTTCTTGCTGTTATTCAGGTAATTTTGCTGGCGAAAAGACTAAATGGAGTGAAGAAATGAATCGCCTTAAACAACAGCTCCAGGAGCACAGTCCAGTCTGTGCCCATGCGAAGTTTCCTTCACAGGACCTTGAGAAGGATCCTACCTTAAAGTGAGTTTTTGAAGAAAGGATTCTTTCTGATTACAGAGATGGATTAATTCATAGTCACCAGGATATGTAAATGAATATGCAAATTAAGTTAATTTATCTTTATATCTGTCTCTTTTTTTACAGGGATCTTTGCCCTCAAATTCAAAAGACAGCAGTCAATGCTGCAGTCTTGCCTCAAGGAAAAGTCTAATCAGAGCAGTGTCAACTATTCAACAGCTTTAAAATGATGGATTCATACATTCCTCCTAGAAACTAAACATAGCATCTCTGTGGATGGTTGTTACATTAATGCCGAACTGCTTTGATTAAAAGCATCTGCTAAATTAAATTTGTAATATGGACACTTCTCTATAGAAAACAACTGAAGACTACTTTTTTGGTCAGTTTTATTGCAAGTTTTATTGGATTTAGAGTAACTTACAAATGTTGCTCAGTGGATCTCATGATTGTGTTTGTATTTTTACATGTTGCTACTTGAGATTAGTAAAATAAAAAATATCTATTTCTTAAGAATTCTACTTCTGCACTCATCACTTATTCCCATATCCAAAACCCTATTTTATACAAAGTATAGCATCACAAATTATGTACTTAATTGATTATAATCATAAAAAACTCAACTAATTTAAACACAACAGCAATTTGTAATATTCTTGTTTGATTCTGATGCACTAATCTGTGATAATTTCACACAAATGCAGATGAGGAACTGAAGGACAAGTGAAAAAAAAAATGATAACGAGTTACAAAGTGGTTACAGAATAGTATGTTCTTTCATTAGGCTTAAGGCCCATTGTTGCTTCAGGTTACATATCAAAAGGTGAGGGAGAAATAACAATAGCCTATATAAGAAGTCAGTCACAGATTTGAAGATATTAAAAATAATATATAATATTTGAAGATATTAAAGTCCCCTATATGTATCACTTAACTCATCTTTGTTCACCAAAATAGTATATTTGAGTGTTTTTTTCCTGTGAAAAAAAAATTGTATTCATGCCTTAAAATAGTCTGAATGTAACTACACACATTTAGTAGGCTATATGCAGATCTATTATGCAAATGAGCCCGTATCCACTCACTCATACAAGTCGATGTATCAGAATGGTAACTAGCCTACAACGTCGGACACAAAATGGCAATTGGTATAATTTTCAATTGGCTTGACTACGTTATCAAACAGTTAATAATGTGTTGCTAATATAACACAAACAATGTTCTCTTTCACCATGTCAAAGTTACCGTAATAATAGGCAAACCGTCTTCTAATAATCAGCATCTTTAGTGGCCTAAAACTCTGAACAACATCATAGAAAGTCCGTGGCGAAAACTTTATCATAACATGGTAATATAGGCTACGTCAAATACATAATTCACACGATATATTGCTAAATGTAGCCTACCTGATTTTTCATATCAGCAGAAATATACCGACCATTTCGCAAGATGTAAACAACACTGGTTCAGAAGCACTTCCTGTTTCAGTTTTTAACACTACATAAAAGCTGGGATAAAATAGCCTACAACCAACAGATCATATTAAACTGAATCAAAAAAATTAAACAAACATCTTTAATATGTTTTCTTTACATGCCAAATAAAGAAAACACTTACAAACTGAAACAGAAAGTGTTTCTGGATCAGTGTTGTTTATCTTGAAAAATGGTCTTATTGTAAGGTAGTCGTTTTCAAATCGTCTTTTTTCACTGCAGTTTTAAGGAGAAAATACTCCGCAATGGTGTCTGTCTTAATGCATATTAAAACACCACATAGACATATAAACAACATTAAAAACCTTACTTTCACCACAGGGGGGCTTGCATTAGGCCTATATTCAAACCCATTAACCCAATTAACAAACACAATTCCTATCTCTGTCTGTTCCACAAAATGCTTTATATGCATATTTTGTGTCTCTATCAATCTCTCTTTCTCTTTCAAACAAACAAACCCTCTCATTCTAACCACCTCTTCTTAACTAAAGCCAGTGAGTTTCCATTGTAATGTGACAAGTCAGTCGCACATGAGAATCAATAAATGGAACTAAAATGTGATGTCTTCCGTTTGATCACTTCCAGAATGTTCTCCGTGTTATTTTTGATGTTCATTCCAGCTTTCTCCAGAAGGCCATCGATCTTTTTATGGTTGTAGGGTGGTTGGAAGGTTTTATATGTTTTCCTAAACTCTCCAATCTTTTCTATTAAAAAAGAAACATTTTAGGACATTTATGTGCTTTCATGATTGGCTCTTTTGCATATTGCAGTTTTTAATATGATTATAAAATCCTTAATTGTGAACAAATATCCATTTATATATTATTATTAAATATATAAATAATAATAATTATTATTATCATTAATAATAATATGACAAGTTGAACATTTAAGTAGTTGGACAATTACCTTTATCCCCACAATTCTTGATATTGAATAGAGGAATATGAATTACAGTTGGTGCATTGGGGCCTTCGAACACATAAAAGTCCTTTGGAGCAGATTTCTCCTCTTCTGATAGTTGAGGGATTTCAGGGAAATCAATGTCTAGGTTTTTGCACACTTTTACGGTTTTGATCAATGACTGTGAATTAAAAACAGTGTTTATAAAAGAATGTGCATAGAGCGGGACATTCTTACTAATTGTATACGCCATTCTGGTTAATAAGGAAAAAAAACTCAGTATGCTATTATTCTACCTCAAATGGATCTGTCTCGTTGAAATCGAGGGACAGAAGGATGTCAATGGATCTCTCTTTCCTCAGCAGTGGTAAAAAAGGTGAGTTGATGTCAAAGCCAGCGTCAACATAATGCCTCTTTTCCTCTTTAAAGATGGAGGAGGGAAGTGGAACCTTCTCCACTGAGGATGATGGTAAAATATTTAAATCCTTCTTCGTTTAATTACATTGAAATATGAGACATTTGTAGGTAGAAAGACAACAGCAAGACATCTCCAAGATGAAGCTTAAGAGTCTACGGCCATTTAGACATGCTGCCATTATATCAGAGTTTACTAAAAATAATGTGCACTTAACTCTATAGTTTGATATTAAATTTGTTATTATATATAATGTTATATACATTAGATTTTACTAATAATATTTACTATTATATTTTAATACATTATATTTATTATGTAATAATTTAGCTTACCTTCCATGTTGTACAGAAAGTTGTATGTAGTGCCCCAGATCCAGAGAGTAACTAACTTGATGCATTTACCAATGATAGTCCATATCTCTTTGCCTAAAATAAGAGAATGATTTCCAAAAGCTACTAAATGGAAAAGGTCTTTTTTTACCAACATGTTTGCTTTTCTTACTCCACTGATCACAATATCAATTACAGAACCAAATTACAGAACAGATTACAAGTAAAGTAGGTTTTGAGAACTCACATGTCGGATTCCAATATGACTGCAGGTTGCATATATAATCTGTGTAAACCTTAATGCTATTCTTATTGATGTGTTTTGACATGGTGATTAGTTTCTCTTTTTTTCCTTCGTCCAGTTCTTCTGAAATACATTCTATGGAAATACATAGCATAATTATATCATGCGCTGAATTTCTAGCACACGTTGAAGTGGATCTGAGTCTAAAGTTGGCATGATCTCATTCTCATGCCCACGTAATTCAATGTTTTGGATAAAATGTGATATAATGTGATAGATACTCAGTGAGTCAATCAGAGTTTGAATGTGAGATGAAGGGCCTTTCTCTCTTAAGACCAGCAGATTCAGTTCCACAAGTGTCAAAAGCACTTTGCCAGCCTCGTCCACAGGTGGATCACTGATGGAGTGAACGTCTGTTTGAATTATTTCTGAGGAAGAACAGGTTGTATATTTACATTTTGCAATATCACAATAATAAATTACATTTAAGAACATATTACAAATAATGTATTAACAGTTACTTCAGATTGTAATAATATTTCACAATATTACTGTTCAATGGCCTGGTTTCACAAACAGGGCTTATAGATAGGCCTTATTTAAACTAGATAGGATAGGCAATTTTCAGAGAGGCTATAGCATAGACAGTATAAGAAGTGGACAGAGCCATCTCATTGGAACTCCACTGAGACAAGTGAAGCCTGTTTTTGGCGATTTTTTAGCACTTCCTCTCCCTGACAAGCAGACTCAAACAGAGCTTGATGACGTAGATGTGACGAGAGCAACCCGTCTGTCTTCTAGTGGCTGTGGCATGAGAAATCTGAATCATTCCCTTTCGAAACTTGCAGAGGCGGAGAGTGTGAGTAGGAGCTGTACATGAGCGAGGAGCGGGAGTAACTTTTGCTAGGTATTCTGATTGATTATTTTGTCATTTTGCCTCCACGTTTCCCTGATTGCGTGTGAGCTTCTCCGTCTGTCCATACGGTAATCTCTCTACTGCGCAACAGAGAGTCGCTTGGCGCAATCGTTAGCCTACTTTTACAAAAAACTGCTTCTACGAGTCCATAACATAAGCTACAAGGTAATGGAGCATTTTATACATTGTCGTGTTTCTTTAGAAATAAATAAAGGACAAATGGGGTCTTCAAACGCCTCATATGTAAAATTATCCGCTGTCAAAGTGACGCCAAAATGAATGGGAGTCAATGCAAATGCTAACGCAAGTGAAGTTCTGCTACAAGATGGCAGCTCCCGCGAGGCTTCAACTTCCGGTCGATGGATTACCCCCTTGGGCTATAGTAGCAATAGCGAGCTAGGTTTGAAAGCATGAGATCCCACCCTCCCTTCAGAGCGTCTAAAGACAAAACAAAAGCGTCAGTTAAACTACCTCATGTTTCAAAGTACATAACATTGCAATGATAATGAACATCAACAACTAAAAGAGCTTGACTGCTGTAGATTCATTTTGGTGTTGATTTGTTGTGTTGAATAGTCACAACTTGCATATAGTATAGTATAACGTCACGTATAAACAACAGTTCTTTCTGATTCTTGAATCTGATTGGCTGAGCCTTTTCCAGCAGTGTGATATTTACAGCAGTATCTTTTCTCCTTATGTATCACTCCACTTGCTACACCCGTCACGGCGGTTGAGCAAATTCACAATATGTTTAATTGCTAGGCTACTAGTTGTGTCATGAAATGTATTTTTTAAGTGAAAATTTAGTTATTTAGACCTCAAATACATGACTAATAGGCCTACATAATTTTAGTGCCTATTTTATGATCTGTTCAGATTAAGAAGCTTTCGCAAGTTCGAGCTCCAGACCGTCAGTGGCCGTTCAGCGCTCATGTACCTGAAGAGAACAGCGTCATCTCGGCCAGTCTTATATATTTAAAATATATTTTGGCTAAATTTCAATTCATCAAAAGTGTATGCAATATAGTAGCTACGAATGAAATGAGCAAAAGCTAATGCCATTTTCCTCAGTTCATGTATTTCAGGGTCAACTTCCTGTTTGATGACCCACCCACCTACAGGATGTCACACCAATAAGGGCATCCAATTTTGAGAATGTGGTCTCGCAGCTAGGGCTCAGCAAAAAAAGGTTTTATTTTCACTCAGGTGAGAAAAAAAACTCTGTATAGTTATACGGTCCCATTCAACCTTATGTCCCAATCATCCTTAATTCACCCTATACAGTATATATATATATATATATATATATATATATATATATATATATGGAGCAAATCACCTACCCTTCCTTTAAGCTTTTATAAACATGCCTTAGAAAAACATTACTGGTATGCATCTTGAAATAAAATCATGCCAGGACGTATTTAAAGACATGTCAGTGCAAGTTGCTTTCAGTTAAGAATCAGTAGTTTAAACAAGCATTGTAGTCTGGGACAAGGCTTAAGCATTGTCTTTTTAAAAAAAAAAAAAAAAAAAAAAAACTGGCCAAATATGCACAAAGGTAATATGGACTTACCTTTGATGAACTGTAACAGTTCCTCCAGTATTTTTTCTAGGTCAGCAAGAGCACTACCACACATACCTGCAGAAAAAAATCAGCATGCAACTAAATAGACAAGTGAATGGGAGGTGAACTAAAAGATAAACAAGTATGTGTTGTTTCAGCCCACCTTGCAAGAACAGCATGTCCATCTCAGGCTGGTCTTTTATTTTAACCCCTTGGTCAAACTGACTTCCGAAACAGGAAGTATCTACAAAGGCCCCACTAATGGAGTAGCCAGTCTCATGTGGCGTGATCTCAACAAATTTCTCTATGGCAGAACACTGTAAATCTCAGAAATAGTTAAAAAAAAAAAACATACAACAAACAAACACACTGATATTACCTGCTTCTAGGTTATCATATCTGCTCTGCATATCAGTCAAGGTGTAGATGGGATAAGGATCTTTGCTGTGTTGGCTCCTCTGACTGGTAACAGTACAGTTATCTATCTGTAGAAAACAATTATAATCAGCGCAAATAGTTTGTGTGTCTGTTGGTGTGTGTGTGTGTCTGTGTACAAAAAAACACAACTGTTAAAAAGTGAGAGTCTTTTCAAATAAATGCCGTTCCTTTGAACGTTCTATTTTCTGAGAACTCAGAATAAAAATGCATTAGTTTCTGGTCATATATCACATCTTTTGCGCACTTTTTATTTTAAAAGTTATTTTAAAAGTACCCCTCCTTGAACTGCCACCTTAACGTGGTGGAGGGGTTTGAGTACCCGAATGACCCTAGGAGCTATGTTGTCTGGGGCTATATGCCCCTGGTAGGGTCTCCCAAGGCAAACAGGTCCTAGGCGATGGGTCAGACTAAGAGCGGTTCAATCACCCCTTATGAAGAAAACAATAACAAGGACCGTGACGTCGCCCGGTATGGCGCAGCCGGGGCCCCACCCTGGAGCCAGGCCCGGGGTTGGGGCTCGTATGCGAGCGCCTGGTGGCCGGGCCTCTCCCCACGGGGTCCGGCCGGGCTCAGCCCGAAGAAGCGACGTGGGACCGTCTTCCCGTGGGCTCACCACCTACAGGAGGAGCCATAAGGGGCCGGTGCAGAGAAGATCGGGCGGCAGCCGAAGGCAGGGGCCTCGGCGACCTGATCCCTGGACACGGAATCTAGCCTTAGGGACGTGGAACGTCACCTCACTGGCGGGGAAGGAGCCCGAGATTGTGCGTGAGGTTGAGAGATTCCGACTAGAGATGGTCGGGATCACCTCTACGCATGGCTTGGGCTCTGGAACCACACTCCTCGAGAGAGGATGGACTCTTCACCACTCTGGAGTTGCCCATGGTGAGAGGCGGCGGGCTGGTGTGGGTTTGCTTATAGCCCCCCAGCTCAGCCGCCACGTGTTGGAGTTTACCCCGGTGAACGAGAGGGTCGTTTCCCTGCGCCTACGGGTCGGGGATAGGTCTCTCACTGTCGTGTGTGCCTACGGGCCAAACGGCAGTGCAGAGTACCCGGCCTTCCTGGAGTCTCTGGGAGGAGTGCTGGAAAGCGCCCCGACTGGGGACTCCGTTGTTCTACTGGGGGACTTCAACGCTCACGTGGGCAACGACAGTGACACCTGGAGGGGCGTGATTGGGAGGAACGGCCCCCCCGACCTGAACCCGAGTGGTGTTCAGTTATTGGACTTCTGTGCTAGTTACAGTTTGTCCATAACGAACACCATGTTCAAGCATAAGGGTGTCCATCAGTGCACGTGGCACCAGGACACCCTAGGTCGTAGGTCGATGATCGACTTTGTGGTTGTTTCATCTGACCTGCGGCCGTATGTCTTGGACACTCGGGTGAAGAGAGGGGCGGAGCTGTCAACTGATCACCACCTGGTGGTGAGTTGGATCCGATGGCGGGGGAGGAGGCTGGACAGACTCGGCAGACCCAAACGTACCGTAAGGGTTTGCTGGGAACGTTTGGCCGAATCTCCTGTCAGAAAGATCTTCAACTCTCACCTCCGGCAGAGCTACGACCAGATCCCGAGGGAGGCTGGAGATATTGAGTCTGAGTGGACCATGTTCTCCACCTCCATTGTCGAAGCGGCTACTCGGAGCTGTGGCCGTAAGGTCTCCGGTGCCTGTCGAGGCGGCAATCCCCGAACCCGGTGGTGGACACCGGAAGTAAAGGATGCCGTCAAGCTGAAGAAGGAGTCCTATCGGGCCTGGCTGGCCCGTGGGACTCCGGAGGCAGCTGACGGGTACCGGCAGGCCAAGCGGACTGCGGCCCGGGTGGTCGTGGAGGCAAAAACTCGGGCCTGGGAGGAGTTCGGTGAGGCCATGGAGAAGGACTATCGGCTGGCCTCGAAGAGATTCTGGCAAACTGTCCGGCGCCTCAGGAGAGGGAAGCAGTCCCCTACCAATGCTGTTTACAGTCGGGGTGGGCGGCTGTTGACCTCGACTGGGGATGTCGTCGGACGGTGGAAGGAATACTTCGAGGACCTCCTCAATCCCGCCGTCACGTCTTCCATTGAGGAAGCAGAGGCTGAGGGCTCGGAAGTGGACTCGTCCATCACCCTAGCTGAGGTCACCGAGGTAGTCAAGAAACTCCTCGGTGGCAAGGCACCGGGGGTGGATGAGATTACGCCCCGAATACCTCAAGTCTCTGGATGTTGTGGGGCTGTCTTGGTTGACACGCCTCTGCAGCATCGCGTGGCGGTCGGGGACAGTGCCTCTGGGATGGCAGACCGGGGTGGTGGTTCCTCTTTTTAAGAAGGGGGACCGGAGGGTGTGTTCCAACTATAGGGGGATCACACTTCTCAGCCTCCCTGGAAAAGTCTATGCCAGGGTACTGGAGAGGAGAATACGGCCGATAGTGGAACCTCGGATTCAGGAGGAACAGTGCGGTTTTCGTCCGGGCCGTGGAACACTGGACCAGCTCTATACCCTCTACAGGGTGCTGGAGGGTTCATGGGAGTTTGCCCAACCAGTCCACATGTGTTTTGTGGATTTGGAGAAGGCATTCGACTGTGTCCCCCGAGGCGGCCTGTGGAGGGTGCTCCGGGAATATGGGGTCCGGGGTCCTTTGCTAAGGGCTGTCCGGTCCCTGTATGACCGAAGCAGGAGCTTGGTTCGCATTGCCGGTAGTAAGTCAGACTTCTTCCCGGTGCATGTTGGACTCCGGCAGGGCTGCCCTTTGTCGCCGGTTCTGTTCATAATTTTTATGGACAGAATTTCTAGGCGCAGCCAGGGGCCGGAGGGTGTCAGGTTTGGGGACTACACGATTTCATCTCTGCTATTTGCGGATGATGTTGTCGTGTTGGCCCCTTCATACCAGGACCTTCAGCATGCACTGGGACGGTTTGCAGCCGAGTGTGAAGCGGCTGGGATGAGAATCAGCACCTCCAAATCTGAGGCCATGGTCCTCAGTCGGAAAAGGGTGGCTTGCCCACTTCAGGTTGGTGGAGAGATCCTTCCTCAAGTGGAGGAGTTTAAGTATCTTGGGGTTTTGTTCACGAGTGAGGGAAGGATGGAACGGGAGATTGACAGACGGATCGGTGCAGCTTCTGCAGTAATGCGGTCGGTGTACCGGTCTGTTGTGGTGAAGAAGGAGCTGAGCCGTAAGGCAAAGCTCTCGATTTACCGGTCAATCTACGTTCCTACTCTCACCTATGGTCATGAGCTTTGGGTCATGACCGAAAGAACAAGATCCCGGATACAGGCGGCCGAAATGAGCTTTCTCCGCAGGGTGGCTGGGCGATCCCTTAGAGATAGGGTGAGAAGCTCGGTCACTCGGGAGGAGCTCAGAGTAGAGCCGCTGCTCCTCCACATCGAGAGGGGTCAGCTGAGGTGGCTCGGGCATCTGTTCCGGATGCCTCCTGGACGCCTTCCTGGGGAGGTGTTCCGGGCACGTCCCACTGGGCGGAGGCCCCGGGGAAGACCTAGGACACGCTGGAGAGACTATGTCTCCCAGCTGGCCTGGGAACGCCTCGGTATCCCCCCAGAAGAGCTGGAGGAAGTGTCGGGGGAGAGGGAAGTCTGGGCATCTCTGCTTAGACTGCTGCCCCCGCGACCCGGCCCCGGATAAGCGGAGGAAGATGATGATGATTTTAAAAGTAGGCGCGTGATATGTGCGCTCATAATGGAACCTCGTTTTTTACAAGCGCTTCAGTGCCGCATTGAGATAAAAATATCTCAACTTTTCAGAATGCCTAAGCACACCGTAAGAGCAACATAGGTCACGTGACAAGAACCAACCAGAGCGCCACCGCCCTAGCGCTTTGGAAAATGAGAAAGCAGCGCACCCAGCATTCTCTTACGAGAGGTTCTCTCGTATTGCGTAAGTTTGGCTGAAGAAGCGCTGCTCTCAAAGGCCACTGGAAGCTATGGTTGACGCGACGCACTCGCCGGAGTCCCTCCCGCGAGCCTCGCCATCTCCGCCTCCCCTTGCGACACTTAGCCACTGGATTAGGCCTGCAATGCTGTCAAGTCTGAGTGTGATATGGAAGGACCCACAGCAGGAGACAGCTGTCCTATCCTGGCTTCTGATAGCGAGGAGTGGTTGAGCTCTCAAATCTCCGCCTCCTTGTCGATTCAGGAGTCCAGTAGAACCCGCGCTGGAGCGGAAGCTGAGCTTATGCGCCTCCTTTCACAGGCAGTAGACCGCCTCGGGCTCGAGTGGTCCCCGCTTAAGGAGCCTGCGCCTAACAGACTGGATGGCTGCTTCCTTCAGAGTCGCTGCCAACAAGTACCTGCTACTTTTCAGAATGCCTACGCACACCGTATGCGCACCATAGGTCACGTGACAAGAACCAACCGAAGCGCAACCACCCTAGCGCTTTGGAAAATGAGAAAGCAGCGCACCCAGCATTCTCTTACGAGAGGTTCTCTCGTATTGCGTAAGTTTAGCTGAAGAAGCGCTGCTCTCAAAGGCCACTGGAAGCTGTGGTTGATGCGACGCACTCGCCGGAGTCCCTCCCGCGAGCCTCCAGTAGAACTCGTGCTGGAGCGGAAGCTGAGCTTATGCGCCTCCTTTCACAGGCAGTAGACCGCCTCGGGCTCGAGTGGTCCCCGCTGAAGGAGCCCGCCCCTGACTGGATGGCTGCTTCCTTCAGAGTCGCCGCCAACAAGTACGTGCTAGTACCCACAAGTATCCGTGTCGCTCTCCCAAGTGGACGGCGCCTCCGAGAAGGGATACAGCTCTATTCCTAAGGTTGAGGAATCAGTGGGCGCGCACCTTTACCCGCCCTCCCCAAGATGGCGCTCAAAGTCCGCCCTGCCTTCCAAAGCATGCAGAACCACATGTGTGCTTGTCGGTCGAGCCTATACCGCCGCCGGACAAGCTGCATCCGCCCTGCATTCTATGGCTGCCCTGCAAATCCTCCAAGCAGATCTCCTCTGAGAATGGGACGAGAAAGGCTGGGACCCAGCCGCTGTCACAGACCTAAGGAGCGCAACGGATGGCTGGCATGCTACTAAATCTGTGGCCCAGGCCCTAGGGAGATGCATGGTCTCATTGACTGTGACTGAGAGGCCCCTTTGGCTGACGCTGGTTGGAGGAGTCTGAGCGGGCCGTTTTCCTCGACGCTCTTCTCTCCCACACTGGTCTCTTCAGCCTTGAAGTGAATGGAATCGTCAACCGCTTTTCTGTGGTTCAGAAAACGATACACAAGCCATGAATCGGTTTTTGCCTTGATGCGCTAGCTCCAGTCGCTCACGTGATCAGCCACCTGCACAAGCTACTACAAAGCTACCTGCTCAGCCACGACATGCCAGCCATTCTTTGCAGCGACTGGGTGGCCATCCTAGATCGTGCTCAACCAACCGCAGCAGCCCCACCCCCCCACCTAAGATCTTGTTGAAACCTGAGCATGCAAAGTCCTCCAGGTGATTACAATATCCGCTCGCCTGCACAAAAATGCCGTTTTTAGCATTGGACGTAACGTCACACCGGGCTCGCTGGTGGGCTGTGCAGTTCCTGCAGAGCAGCCTATGAGCACGCTAGAATGCCCGCTCTAGGTTTGCTAGGTGCTGCACGGCGCGTTGACAATGAATACAATTAAGGATAATTTTTTGGCTTCAATATCTTGAGAAGACGAATCTTTCCCTTAGCGTAAACTAAACTTATGCAATACTCGTTCCCTCTTCTAGAGAGAACCGAGGTTACATTAGGTAACTGAGTACGTTTTCTATGCGTTTTTAGACGCTATATGTGAATGGCGCCTTTCCAAAAAAATATTGGACTTGTACACGAATGTTGCGGGCTAAAATCTCAAAATCGGCAGGAAATGACTGAAGTGCCCTCGAGCAAGGCTCCTAATCCCAAATCACTCCCTGGACACCATGGCAAAATGGCTGGCCACTGTTATATTACGTACAACTTTTTATTGAAAGTTGAAAGTAATGTGTTTTGTTACTTTTGCCATTTTTATCTGTGGATGTTGTGGATAAGAAAGACTGTAAGTTTCTGTCTCTCATAAGTTTGAGTCTGTCTCTCTGTAAGTTTCTGTCTCTCTGTAAGACTGTCTCTCATAAATTAGGAGCTTTGTGATGAGCTACAGAATATAATCTGGAAGAATTGTAAATGAAAATCCACTGGACAATACAAGGTAAACACAGTGTTCCATTATGCTAATGGCAAATTAACACAAATTTTCATATCTAAAGACCCATATTATAAAATATAATCTGGTAAATAGCCCATTGTCAATAGAATAAACAATAAATCCACTCTTTAAAATGCAAAATATTATCAAATTGTGCAAATGTGCTAAATGATTGCATAAAACATGATATCCCTTTCTCTTACCTCTTTCACAAACTCGCTAACAACCAGCACTGCCCAGATATCTGTCAGACTGAAATTGTCTTTTTGTCTGTAGTATTTCTTGAGTGTCGACAATTTGTCCTTCAATCCGACCTTACCCTTTAGAAGTCTCTGTTCGATGTCATTCTTCACTATATTTAGCTCACTGGACCAATTTGGTACTTTGTATAAAGATGCCATGCACCTTTATGAAGAAGAAAAGTTTCGTAATTTGTTAATATTCTGATGATTTGAATTTGAGTGCATGTATTTGCACATTTACCAGGTAGATCCAGAGAGCCCAGCAAGATACAGCACGCAGTCCAACAGATCATCTTGAAACAGAGCGACCAGTGATCCCAGCAAACCCACCATCGCTCTTTCACTTCCTCCTGATCCCAACACAGCGATTTTGGGCAGATGCTCCTGTAAAGAATGCAGTAAACACTCATTAAGCATCTACCGATATGTAAATATGCCTTTTTTTAAGGAATTCGGTGAATTTGTATTTGTAGATGACAGCACAAATCTTTCACAAATCAATCATTTCCCCAAACAGAACTGTTTTCTGTATTTGTTTAACATGATGTTTTATGCAATTCATTCAGGTTCGTTTAAAAGCTCAGTCAGAATAAAACCAAAATATTACCGGGCTACACTGTATGCCGTGTCTTTTAAGACACTCCAGCGCTGATTCTCTCCTGCTAGTCACATGGTTTATTTCAGCCTCGTTCAGCGAATGACCGATTCTCACTTTGCAATCGCTGTAGAAAACCCATTAAGGTTTCAAAACAATTCCAACAAGTAATAGAGAAACTCTTAACTTAAATTTGAATCATCGTTGTCTTGTGACACTGCATGTTGTAAAAGGAGCAAAAATGAGATCAGAAATGTATGCAGGATTACCATTCGCTTTGATTTCCCTCAGACATCTGTTAAAAGGAAATTCATTTTTAACTGATTTAGGTTTGATTGTATCGTGACTATCGTGTAAATTGCATTCATTTTCCAGTGTCATAAATTTATTTAATGCAACAGTTTCTTTTTAAAAATCTGCTTCAAAGACACTTACCTTTGCTGGCAGGGGCTGAAGCTAAACACGGAAACTTTTTATCGAGAGCAAGTGATGTGAAGAGGAAATATGAGATGTGGTTTTAGACCAAGAATTTCAGAGCTGACTTAGCTTTGCCAAGTTGCCCCATTACAGTATTTCCTGTCAAGTCTGGGCAAGACTTGTACTCAAGTATTTGAATTACAGATCTCACATCTGTTTGTTGATACGGTAGTACAATAGAACAGAATAGAACATTAAAATTTGAATCTGACTTGATATTTCATAATATTCCATATTTTATTTGGTCCAAAAGTCTGGAGTTTTTTAAAGGGGAATCATAACATTTATTTAGCATGAATGCGTTCAGTTGATCAAAAGTGA
Source organism: Cyprinella venusta (assembly GCA_038021265.1). Classification (NCBI taxonomy): domain Eukaryota; kingdom Metazoa; phylum Chordata; class Actinopteri; order Cypriniformes; family Leuciscidae; genus Cyprinella; species Cyprinella venusta. The sequence goes on along the minus strand of CM075878.1, from coordinate 23,922,033 downwards.
GTGTAAAGACATTTATAAGATTTATAAGAAGAACATTTCACAATATTACTACTGCTTTTGTATTTTTGATCAAATAAATGCAGCATAAGATACTTTGAACGATAGTTACAAAATATAAATCACCCATTTTAGGTTCTGTTTGATGAAAAAATCCAGTGTAGAATAAGGTTGTTGTCATAGCCTACTTATAATTTGCATAAAGTGTTTGTTTGTTTTTTTACCGTGTGGGGACATTTGGGAATAAGACAGCTTATAAATAATTAGAAATGATTTTTTTTTCTTGAAAATGTGAAAAGAAAATGCAGAAAGTTGGTATGGGGATAGATTATACGGTTTGTACGGTATTGTTGTCTATGGAAAGTCCCCATTAAACATGGAAACCCAACGTGTGTGTGTGTGAGTGTGTATACGACAATAATGTGCAGCAGGTGTGTTTGCATTAGCAGTGCTGCAAAGATCAAGACAAAACAGACAATAAAAGACAATTAGACACACACAATCTTGTCTTCCCAAACATCTCTTTTTAAACTTTGTTTTCCCCCTGAACGAATGAGTTTATCGGTATCTCAATGCTACAACAATACATAGGCAGAAAGACTGTTATAGATTTCCATAATCACTAATGACGGACAACAAAATACATCGACTCAGAGACACAAAGGATGCAAGAGCATCAGTGATGTCATATATTAATTCCGCTGGCATATTTGCCTGTGTGTGCATAACACACAACGGGAAGTTTTATCTATGTGTGCATGCAGAGACAATACTGTGTGTAAAGATGCTGTTTACACACACACACACACATGCAGACTGTGTCTGTGACGTCAACCCTGATAATATAAAACAATCTGTTGCATGGGTGACCTCTCCGATGTGAAGTCGAATATCATCAGCTTCTAAAAGTTATAATGTGACCTTTGACCTTTGAAAGGGCAAAGTATGAGGTAACTACAAACCAGAAGCAGCCACTTGTCTTTTATTGTTACAATTATGTAACCACTGGAAATAAGCAATAAATAACTAAAAAAGTAATGTACTGTAATTACTGCAATAATAGAAACAAGATTTAAATTAGCGTAGAAGCTAGTTTATTCTCTATTTTTTGCTAATTGTGCTTGAAAAAATATATAATATAATATAATATAATATAAAAGAACTGGAAAAATAAAAACATTATTCATAGTTTATTACATTTTGCATAATCTTATATTATTAAAAACATACGCTGTAGGCCTATTGATTGAAGGCTAAATTGATTGCGGTTGTGATATAACTTAATAAAACATAATTCATAATTTATTGTTTTTTTTGCCAATTGTAGTTGTAAATATAATATAATATAATATAAAACTGGAAAAATAAAAACATTATTCATAGTTTATTACATTTTGTATGATCTTATATTATTACAAACATACAATGTATTGATTTAAGGCTAAATTGATTGCGGTTGTAATATAACTTAATAAAACATAATTCATAATTTATTCTTTTTTTTGTGCCAATTGTAGTTGTAAAAAATAATATATTTTATATATTATAAAAATATAATACAATATAATATAATATAATATAAATATGTGACCCTGGACCACAAAACCAGTCACACGGGTACATTTTGGGAAATTACGAAAATAAAATAAAAAATAGAAATGGAAATAAATAAAAAAAAGTTTTCCATCGATGTATAGTTTGTTAGGATAAAAGAATATTGGCTAATATACAACTATTTTAAAATCTGGATTCTGAGGATGCAAAAAAAAAATCAAAACATTTAGAAAATCTCCTTTAAAGTTGTCCATTTATGTTCAAGATTCTGCACTGTAAAAATATTTTCATGATTTGTAATGACAACATTTTTTCTTTTGTCAAATCAAATAATTTATCTAGTTTATATAACATAATATTTTGAGTTTCTGATGATTAAATCAATCTCCTCATTGTATTAACTCAATTTTTCCATTTCAAGGAACTTAAAATTTTAAGGCAACCAGGTTACTTTTTTTTTCAAGTTAAACAATATTTTTTACAGTGGCATTAATTCGCAAAAAAATATTTTTATATATAATATTACACTAGGAAATTTACAAAATGTCTTCGAACATGATCCTTACTTAATATCCTAATGATTTTTGGCATAAAAGAAAAATCATGAAAACATTACGATAATTTTGACCCATACAATGTATTGTTGGCTATTGCCATAAATATACCTGTGCTACCAGGGTCACATATAATATAAAAATATAATTCAAGTAAACTTTAAATGATAAAAGTCGATTTAGGCGATTTAGGCTCACCCCTCTTATCAGCAGTAAAACATTCTGTGTGCACAGAAAGAAAGAAAAGAGAGATAGAATAGAGTGAGGATAAACATAAATGACAGAGTGGGGCGAGAGGTGAAGATGCGAGGAGAGAGATGCAGGTATATAAAGCTGTGTGTGTGTGTGTCTGTGTGTGTGACTCTGAGCATCAGGGAGAACACAAGAACACACCAGACCAGGACAGAGGACAGGAACACACATCTTAAAAGGTAAGAAAATGATCGCTTTAAAAATGTAATGCTAAAGGACTAATCAACTTTCAAGAAGTCATGATTAAGATATGTTAAGTAATAATAATAGCACCTTTCATACAAGGAATGTAGTTCAAAGTCTTTACAATAAAAAAAAGCATGACAATAAGCACCAAGTGCTTCAAATGAAAACAAGCAAAATAATCAATATAACAAAAGATTAAAATGAAACCCACTTGATGAAAATAATTTAAAAAATACAATTACTATGCATTAAATGCAGGAAAAAAAACTTATAAAAAAAGACAACACAATAGGCAACATAATACTTCAGCAAGCAGTCTATTATAAATTACACACAGCTATATGACACATTTTATGACAAATACTGCAAAATTGGGAAAAATAGATGAGAACAAAGAATAAGATACGATTTAATATTGCAATATTTCTGAGGAATTTTAGACAATCCCCTTTCTCTCTTTCAGATAAAGTATAACATCTTGTAATATACTATTTTTATCCAGCATTCAATAATAATAATCTGATCTGACATTCAGATAATGGACAAAGTAAAACCTGTAATGGTACATTCTGCTTATGCTCAATTAGATCACAAACAATATCAGAGCTAAAATTATTATTTTTTTCCCTACAAGCAACACTATTTTTTTTTTCATAAAAGCATCTTTCAAGAGTGTTACAAACTCCCTGTGGGGTTCTTACAGTTCTTTTTTAATATTAGTGGAATAGAAAATGGCTAATTTGTGCTTAATTGCATCTAAATGCTTGTAAAAACAAAAAATATCACTAGTAGCTCACAGAATCTAAATCTTATCAATCAATCTTGAGAATAAATGTCCAATTGCTCATTTACCCTCCATTTTTTCCATTCAAGACATGCAAACAAGCGAGATGAACGTTTTGCTAGCTATGTTTTGCATGGTTAACGTCCTCCAGCTCTGTCGTGGACTATCCGGCGGTGGAGAATGCTACTTCAATGCAAAAGGTAAACTACACAAAACAATACAAAGGGAAGGGTTCCGATAAACGCATATTTTGGAAAAGAAATACGGTAAAAAAAAAAAAATAGTTGAAATGATCTGTCACTTAATGTGGTAAAAGTCACTCTTTCACTGCAGCCAGCTGTGAATACAACGACCGTGTTTTTGACATCGGGGAGTCCTGGATAAATGACGAATGTTTCCAGTGTGTGTGTTTCCAGCCTTTCGGAGTGGGCTGTTGTGAACAGTAAGTTCTCAAAAGCGCATACTTGCATGACTACAACAACAGCCTTCTCTATATGTAGCTGATATGGAAGCTCATTGTTGTTTTGCTGTCCTCTAGTGGAAAGCAGCCAGTCGATTACCCGCCCTGGTGCGAGGCCGTTAGAAAACCAAATTCCTGCACAGTTGCTGTGGTGATGAAGGCCAACCATAAACTTCCCTGTCTATTTGGGAGGAAGAACCGCTTGCCAGCATCAGATGGGCTGCTGTGGAAATCAGAGAACGACCCACTCTACTAGACTGAATTACTGAATTTACAAATGCAAAATATTATTTATATACAAGTTAACGCACGTATACATCTGTCTATTCACATACACATACACCCATTTGCCCATTTAAAAAAAATGTAGTACCCCTGGTTTTACAAATAGGGCCTAAGGCTTAAACATAGTCCCAGACTAAAATGCATGTTTGAACTGTTAATGGAAAGCAACTTGCTCTGGTATATCTTAAAACATGTCAGTGCCATTATTGTATCTAAAGATGCACACAAGACAAGTTTGTGAAAGATACTAAATGCCCTAATTAAACTCAGGCCTTATCCTGGATTAATCTAAACCCTGTCTGTGAAACCAGGCCATACTGGTCAAAAGTTTCTATTTTCATATTTTAAAATGTAATTTATTCCTGTGACGCAAAGCTGAATTTTAAGCATTAGCCTACTTCAGTTTCACATGATCGTTCAGATAGTATTCCAATATGCCGATTTAAGAAACCATTTTAAGTTTAAAGATTATTTGAGAATAACTAAAAATGATTCTTTTATGATTACAACGTTCAAAATAATTTATTTGTAATAGATTTAAATACATTAAAAAATGACCAGTACTGTACTTACCAGTACACACGCGCACACACACACGCACACACACACACACACACACACACACACACACACACACACACACACACACACACACACACACACACACACACACAATTTGACTATTATTTAAAACTATTAAACTATTCAATTCACATACAGTGGGGTCTTAAGTACACTATGTTAAATATTTATCAGAATGTTTATATTTTTTTCAATATCTTAGTTATTTTCATCTGAAATAAGTTTTGAATCCTTGTATGTTTGTCATGACTGAACATTTTAAGGTCAAACTAATTTGTTTCCAGACAAACTGACGTCCATCTCTAAATAAATATCAGTGACTGTTTGTGAGCATTCAGTCTTTGTTTTCTAAAAACCACACTACAGATACCGTATTTTCCGCACTATAAGGCGCACTTAAAAGTCTTTAATTAAAAAAAACAAAAACGACAGTGCATTGCTATTTTCTTGCTAAAGAAAACACAGTTTTACTCAAATTCATCAAAATGGATTTATAGCGTTTTGGAACGAAACTCTTCATATGTAGCATAGGGTTCTTTACTTAACTCCAAAGGACATTTTATGCTAAAAAAGGTTCAATAATGCCAAGAAAGAACACTTTTGGCACAAAGGTTCTTTAAAGGCTATTATTCATTCATATTTTACATTATTCTGCAACATTTTGTAGTTGTAATTAAATTATGCTGATTTTGGAGGATAAAAACTGAAATGGCACTCTTAGTATGATATTGATTAATTACATTTTTAACCCCCATATCTTGAATTTTGTGATCATTCACACCCATTGCATTTTAGGGGTTCCAAATATGTAGCGCTTTAGAACCTTTTAAGGCTCTATATAGAACCTTTTCTTCTAAGAGTGCAGTATCGTATGCGCCTTATAATCCGGTGCGCCCTATATATGAAAAATGTTATAAAATAGGTCATTCATTGAAGGTGCGCCTTATAATCAGGTGCGCCTTATAGTGCGGAAAAAACGATAATTCCTCAATGAAATGGCAAGAATCAGAAAAGACTCTAGAATCCAGAGACACACAGTGGTTCAGTGACAGTAAAAATCATGGTCTTTATTTAAAAAAGAATTTAGGTATCATTACACAAGATACAGACAGTAACAATGTGATTACACGTCATTGTGGGCTCTTTCCAGTTAGAACTATCTGTTCACCCTTTTTTTAATCTTTATACTATTAAGTGTTACTTTTCACTCCCATTTACTGTGTTCATAATACATATTTAGATCTGCACGGCTTTTGGACCTTTAGAATCTGGCAGTGCCACTGTTTTGAACCCACGGTTAAAAAAAAAAAAATTCCTAAACCTTTCTTCCCTGGGTAGAATATGGCTCTTTAAAGCAAAATAAAAAAAGGTAAAAATACCAAAACAGGCCACCAGAGTGAACGAATAAACCATGAGTTGGCCTCCTCTGCTCAAAAGATGCCCACCATAAGACCATAACAGTGCAGCATTTTACATAGTGGTTTGCCATACTTTTGTGTTAATATGCAGGGGGATTACACCCAAACAATGAATACATATATTACTCAAAAAAAAAAGGAAAAACAAAAACTCCAAAAATTGAAACAAAGGCTTTTATTAAAACAAACAAAGACAAAACAAACAAACAAAAAAAAAACAATGGCCCTTAAGACATGGTTGTGCATACTGTTACAGACCACACGTGTGGTTTTGGTCCCAAAACCTGTGACGCCGACAAACAGGCAGCAGAAACTTGTGCAGGATGAGGAGAGTGAAGGGGTAAGGATCAGGCACCAACAAGACCAGCAAAAACATCCTGCGTCACAGGATCAACAGGACAAAATGACTGTAGAGTGACCTAAAGCCAAGCATGAGACTGCCAAAATGGCTTTTATGGCACAAAATGTTAAGTAAATCACCCTCCAGTAAAATTAAGAAAATTGAGGGTTTTGGGTGATGTGAAACTTGCCACAATCATAACGCTCTGATCATGGACCAAACCCCCCCCAAAAAATGCTACCCAGGGCTGGCATACAACATTTGACACTTTAAGAATACCATAGTAGTTTGTTCCTGAAATCACTTGGGATTTTCTGAGGAGATGAGCAGTGAAGCCTATTAAGCGCTCCAGAAAGATTAAGGTACTTTTGAACCATTGAGAGGCGCAGCATTTTTGCTGGTTGGCTTGGTGAGCCCGTCTTCCAGTAGAACAAGAGAACAGGGGATCAGAAAAACAGCAGAATCAGATGTGCAGACATGAAGAAAAAAAAATGAGATGAGGGTATCAGGAAGGGAAGAGGTGGCTTTCTTTTGGCTCCAGGTCTTCCTTAGAAACTATTGAGCTCGCTCAGGGTCTGGTCCAAAGTGGCATGAATCTTGATGTTCTCCTCCTTAGCATTTCTCAGTTTCTCTGCAATGAAGTTAAAAAAAAAATTCCAAAAGAAGGAAAGCAAAAAGTGAAACCCACTGCAAAATCACATTGTAATACAATATTTTACATGATTTGTTATATAGGGGTTTGATTTGGACGTACGGTTCTTGATGTTATATTATAGGTTATTCAGATCAGGTTTAAAGTGAAGACCTCCTTTATGAAGTACCTGCATGGATTGTTTTCTAAACAACTATAAAACTGTCCACCAATGGCATAAAATTAAAAATTTTATTTTTAACTATAGAGCCTTTTGAGATTGTGTAGTAATTAGGGATGGCCCCTAATAGACGACTAAACGTTGGCTTATCATTTGGAACATGCAAGTAGCAACTTTAAATGGTTGCTCGCTTTAATGTTAACCTAGATAAATATGCACATTTCCAAGTGTTTGAGCGGAAGCTAAATTATAGCGCGCTTCATGACATGAAGGCGCAGATGTGATTCCTTGAATTTTTTCCTGACAGTAGTGGAAACTTGGTCATACAGATTAGAGTAATACATCATTCCAAACAGTCTAATACTAACCCTAGGCCAAAAAAAAAAAAAAAAAAAAAAAAAAAAAAAGCAATTTGTCTGTTTTGGTCTCTGTGAAATGGAGCGCGTCACAAAAACGAACCGAAACTCAGCATATAGGCTACTTGCCTCACAGACATGGGAAACAAATCTATAGAAAGCTTGATGTATAATATATACAAAAATAAATACTCTTTGCTTATGTTATCTGTATGAAATTACACACAGATCCCAATGCTCACTATTTCTATTGTCAATACTGTGGAGATGTCGAGGAAGCATCGTCAACATCTTTCCAGCCGACACGGTCACAGAAAACACTAGTTAATTAAATAATGAAAGTCTCCATGCTATTTTTTGCAACGCATTTATAACCTGTTACTTTTGCCGATGTTTTGCAGCAAGCTTTATGCGAGCTCTTGAGCTTGGAATAGGCATTTTATATAACAAAATTATTATATAATAAAATTATTTATATATTGGAATATCATTTATATATTGGAATATTATATAACACTCATTATGGTTTAGTATTCCCCTCAGTATATATTTAAGTAATTAAATTAAAATAAACATGCGATTAGTCTTAAATAAGTGACTACTAGTCGACTAGAAGAAGTTTCATTGCAACTGACTTTGTATCAGAATTTAAGTAGTGACATCTTTTGTTCCAAATTGTGAAGTGCATCCCAGTGAAGCGTGTTGAAGAAAAAAAGTATGGTTGGGTCTTGGTTCAATTTATCGATTATTGTTTGGATGGTGGCAAATCTGAATGAAAGCTTGCAGTCGCTTGTAAGAAAGGGGCGTGGTTTAAGTGCAAGGGGTTTTAGTTTAAGACTAAACGATTGGAGAAATCCAGCATCCAGACGATGGAGTTATGACATTGACAATATACACAGATTGAGTGAAATAGTTCACTATAAGATCAATAACATTTATTTGGTGACTTGCGTAATATGTGAACTTATTTCATGGCACTAATAATCCTCTTCTTCATCATCAACTATATATGCATACCATTTCAGGTTCAAAGGTGCAGTGTGTAATACTGACCGCAAGCAGTGGAAATGGAACTGCAGTCTAAATTCTAAATATTGGAGAGAGACCAAATGCTCACTGGTTGCCAGATTGAGAACATCCAATAAAAAGGAGCGCATTTAACTTACACTGCAAGTTGATCAGCTAATGTATACATTTGCAATGTTTTTATTGCAGAGGCTTTTTAGGTCTTCTAGAACCTGTGATCTGACCCAGTTCGATTACTGGCTTCAATTAGGGGGTCGACCGATGTGATTTTCAGGGCCGATACCGTTTATTATAGAGGTGGCTGCGTTAGAGCCAAATATAGCGCATTTCAAAATAAAATTATATTATCGGCAAATCGGTTTTGAAAATGGCCGATAACCATTAAAATGCTTAATATCGGTGCCGATAATCGGTGGACCCCTAGCTTCAATATGCTGCTTTTCCACCAACTGGTGACTCTGTGTTGAAATACTATTGGGTAAATGGGCAGGGGGTGGGGCCAAATAGTCAAAACAAAAACAAACACTCTTACATGAAACATTTCAAAGTAAAATAACTGGCTGTTGCATTATTTTACGGAGAAACGAGTCTTTGAACTTAGCATGTTTCCTAAATCTCTGGAAACATATGGTACTTTTACGTTTCTGTACAGTCAAAAATTACATACAGCACCTTTAATAAATCCTAATTGTGAGACAGCTCAAATTTATGGTGGCAGACACTGTCTATAACACTCACCCAGTATAAAAATTGTGCAACACTGGCATGCCAATGCTTTGCTTTTCCCACAGCACTGATAAACCAATTTTCAGATAACATAGAGCTGAATGAAAGTATTCATTTTGCTCAATTGCATGAGGCCAATCATTAGAACTTCAGAAATATAAGTACTTGTTTTTCAGAAGTAACTTTCAACAAGGCCTCCGTTTTCAACAAATAGCTAAAATTTTACTTAAACATTTATTCTTCCTTCTAGAACAAGATTGCATAACTTTCCCTTAGATGGTTTAAATAACTATCTTGGCAACCAGCTTCCATTTCGAAATTGGAAGTTTCCTTTTTGGAAAAGTGAAACCGATTTGAATGGCAAGAATCAATGTTTCTAGCCAAAAGAAGAGCCAGTTTGTGAATTCTTATTAGGTCTTAATGCAACTTAATGCAAGGAAACCGTTTTTAAAACACGAATATAACCATAAATGGTTTAAGATTGTGGGTGTAAATGCTTTTCTCCAGTTAGCTTAGATTTGATGGCAAATTGTACTAACTTTTATGGTATTTTTATTTATTTTTTTAGTCAAATTTTGGGGGAATTTCAGCTTTTTCCCCTTAATTTCAGACCTATGGCCCATTTCAAGTCAATGGCCTTCTGCACCAGAGATAATCTTAACTCATAGCTAAAACTCATGACTAATCAATTAGTGAAAGAATTTATCCAAGCTTTTCTCTTTCAATCATAAGATATTTTTCATACACAATCTGAAATAGACAAATGATTGGTTGCCTAACACCAACAACATTGCAATAAGAGACAAGCAGACATTCAAAAGAGAGCAGAGCTTTTTTCCTCCATTCAATAAACATGTAAACAAGGCATGAAAAATACACCAAAAGACACAAGAGAGAGCAAAACAACAACACACGTCTCTGAATAGTCAGATGTAGATAAGAGGAAGATGTTGGGGCAGATAATGAATATCTAAAGAACAGAAATTCAGAGAAAGCAGAAACAGAACATGACTTAAATGGAGAAACGGAGACTCCAGAAATAAGCACAGGGAAAAATACACGAACAGGGAGGTGTCCACAAAAGATCAGAAAAGAAATATCGACAGTCAGACAAGATGAAGAATTTCTTGAAGTCACAGTCAGCCACAGAACAGTCCAGAAACTCTTTATCTGTAAACAGACACCAATGGTAAATCCCTCGTGAGAATATTTCTACATTTTAGAATGAGGAAAGTCGCAAAATTAACAAGCAAGCAGCTAAGAAAAATGTTAGAAACTAAACCAATACAAGCCACAGCTCTAAAACAAACTAGCTCAAAATACCATTTTTTTTAAACGAGAACCTTAAAAAGGGGACATATCATGGAAAAAATGGTTATTCAGGTTAGCCTACAACATGACGTCGTTCCACAATCCAAAAAAAGACATTTAGCCTATAGAAAGTATGTTATAAAACGAGTTGCGAAGTCCAACTATTAGTACATTAACAAATCACTCACAGTTGCATAGCAGCACTATTCAGTATCCAGAAACATTGAAGAGTCAGACTTATTTAACTAAAAGAAAGTTCAAAACAGAGGCCATTTACATAAAAACTCTTAAAAGGCACAGCAAATCTGGCCTGTTTAATGGAGGCTAAAAATACTAATGTTTTTTTGCAGTTCAAGTGGACTTTAGCAAGAAAAAAACTACAAAAAGTGCAGAATGTCCCCCTTATCTGTAGGTAAATATGAAACCATTTCATAGTTAGCATATTAGTTACTTGACGTATGGGTTAGAATCACACTACAGAGATCACAACGCCATTCACACAAACTCGTATAAAGCAGCGGTTCAAAAGAATCTGCGAAATAACAGCTCCAGTCAACGATTAACTCCTTGCGGCTGAGCTTTATACTGTATGGTAAAAGTATACGATCAGAGGTTATGAAGCTCAAGGTTAGGTAACCGGCTCGGTCACGAGACTCAAATCTGCCATTGCAGCAAAACTCAATCGTCCAAAAAGCAAACCGTGAGTAGCGGTCTCACACACATGCAAGAGCCAATATTTACATAGAGGTCATGTCGTTGAGAGCATGATCCAGCTCCTCACTAATGGCCTTATACTTGAGTTTCTGAGCGTAAAGCTCATCTGTTCACACACAGAGAAGGACGGAGCAGAGAGGAAGGAGGTCGGAAGAAGGAGAGAGTATGAAGGACAGATAAGAGGAAACAGGAAAAAACAGCAAATAAAGATTATGAATGTAACCGAGGAAAGGAAAAGGACAGTGAGATTATGCTAAGAAAAGAGTATGAACAGTATAAAAAAAACCCAGGATCATATAACTGATGGAAGGAAAGGGTGGTAAAGAGATCGATTGAATCATACCTTCCAAATCATCAATGGTCTTCTCCAGTTTGGCCACAGACCTTTCAGCAAACTCAGCACGGGTCTCAGCCTAGCAAGAAAACAGGGGAATTATATTTAACTAAAACCATTTAAAAAAAAAAAAACTATATTCATAACTTGAAATATCTGATTTCCATTTACTTTGAGGACTATAGTAACGCAAGCTAAAACACTATACAGTTTTTTTTTTAAAATCTAGTAGAAATTACAAAAACTACTAAATTATTAAAACTTTAAAATAGAAATATTAACAAACATAGGTAAATATCTCTGGCAGGGAAAGACGTTAATTCATGATCAAAATACTAGGTAACCAATGGCATGAGTTTGTGGCAGGATTACACTTGTTTTGAAAAGTAATTTTTGCTTTTTTGTTTACTGTCAAGTTCAAATTTCCCTCTAAATACTGAACTACATAACTAAGTAACGAAGTATATTTTCAGAAATCAAAAAATGCAACTAAGATCCTTGCAATTGCATTTAATAGATGCTCTTATTCAAAGCGTCCTATGAAATGACTAGCAAGCCTTTTCTCCAGAAGGTTTCAACATCTGGATAGTCTTTAGAAGACACAGGGAACAAAACATTTATGGAGGTCAAATTTGGTAAACATTTAAATATACATGTAACCTCAAGATAACATTAAATTGCCGGCTCTAATAGAAGCCACATCTTCCATGAGAAGTTCTCACCTCCTTCAGCTTATCAGTGAGGATCTTGATTTCTTCCTCATACTTATCTTCCTTCTGGGAATACTGTGGGGGAAAAAGAAGAAATAGGAGTTGGGGTGGGGTCTTGTGAGAATCTTACAACTCCGCATGCACAAACACCCTACGAGTTAAGTATTTAGGGTTTGGCACACTTCAAACAGAGACAACCAATTTTATGACGCTTTAAAACTGACATGTTTCTACAACAGCTCTTAAGACGTAAGGTAGCGCAGCTGTCTATGCTTTGACCCCCCCCTTTCCTTGACGTTTCTCGGCGGGCTGACTATGCTTTGACCCCCCTTTCCTCAACATTTTTATGTGGGCCGGCTGAGCCCTGGCCTGCTGCTGTTGTGCAAGGCTTGTGACACGATGGCTGATTCTGCTGCTGTGTTCTGCCAAAGTTTTAAACAGATCAGGACATGTGTGCAGGAATGCAGCTGCAACATCAACAAAACACTGGGTATGATAGAAAGGGATAAAAAAACCACTTCAGAATTCAAGGGGAGATTCACAAAGATGTATATATGAAGAGTTCAGATGCAAAAGCCTCTAAGTGCCATTTGAAATTTTCTTCTAAAATGATCATTTTTATCAAGCTTGTATATTTAAGTTCAGTAATTTCACTTAAATGGCAATGAAGATTACCTATTAATTGTCATTTAAGTGAAATTACTGAACTTAAATATACAAACTTGATAAAAATGGTCATTTTAGAAGAAAATTTCAAATGGCATTTAGAGGCTTTTGCATCTGAACTCTTCATATACAGTATATAATTTTTTATGCCGTGTGTGCAATATATATGTATATATTAATAATATATGCACACCATTTTTGTACAGATAACTAAAATTGAATCTAGGGATTTTATACAATATAAAAGTGCTAAATATTTACTTTGAAATCTGCCATTAAGACAAAAAAAGGCCACCTCATATCTGATCTACCGATAAAAAAAAATATTTATATTATTTCTACATATATATATATGAAGAGTTCAGATGCAAAAGCCTCTAAGTGCCATTTGAAATTTTCTTCTAAAATGATCATTTTTATCAAGCTTGTATATTTAAGATCAGTAATTTCACTTAAATGGCAATGAAGATTACCTATTAATTGTCATTTAAGTGAAATTACTGAACTTAAATATGCAAGCTTGATAAAAACTGTCATTTTAGAAGAAAATTTCAAATGGCACTTAGAGGCTTTTGCATCTGAACTCTTCATATATATATATATATATATATATATATATATATATATAAAAAACACTTCCTGCACTGTATTTGAGAACGTTAAACCACCATCACTACTTATGCAAACCATAATGTGCAGCAAACAGTAGATTTCATTAGGGAAATAAAATGGTTCCAATAATAGCATTCCACCTAATATTATATAGTACACTGTTACACGGCCCTAAGGAATATTTGATTCTGATTGGTCAATCGCGCCATCCAGCAGTGTGTTATTCCCCGATAACACCCTCTGAAAACAGATAACACAGTCACATCCGGGTTACTGAAGTCAGCAGCGCTATACACTTGCTAGGAGCGTTTTTTCTTCATGGAAGTTATGTTGGTGAACTAATAAAATAATACATAAATTAAAAAAAAAAAACCTCGGTCGAATCAATATTTCGATTACAGTTATTTAATTTATGTCATCTAGTATCAAGGAATCACTTTATCGTTTCACATAAATGCAGCTCCTATTTAGCGACTATTGTTTTTGTACACTGTTGGATTATAAGATAACAAACAGGTCCAATTTTAAAGCTGTTTAATCTCAAATCAATCTCTTAACTCCATTTATATATTTATTCTGATTATACGGTGCACTACATACTAAACACGAGTTTTAAACTGTACTATAATACATATACAATATTGCTTCTGTATTATAGTATACACAAATTATATCGGACGATATATATCAGTATCTGGCTTTTTTTTAATCGTTATCGGCCCCCAAAAATCCATATCGGTCGCACTCTACCCCATAATCATTTATGTGGCGAAAATCTGTATGACTGTACCGTATCCCTTAAATATTCATCTAGTTTGAATTTAGCAACTGCTCTCTCTGCAGAAGCTATGCGTTTAAAGACCTAATAAAATATTTCAACTCAGATCAATATTTTGTGTCTAATTATTTACTTATGTGGCAAGTATCCATATAATAAGCAGGAAAATGTACATCCAGCCGATTGTAATCTCAGAATAAACCCCATTCAGTGTGATGCAAGACCTGATCACCCTGTCTGGGTTTATTCTGAGATAACAGGCTGGATGTACATTATCCCATAACACACAGCATGCAGTCAAATCACATGCAAACAAACGGGTGCATCTGTCATAAGTTGATCTCATGCAACAGGATTTATCAGTGTCATTTCTGCTTAATTAGTCTAAAGGCATCCGAGACCGGTTGTGCTTGAATCTATAAAGCACCAAAATGGTGACACATAATTTCATTATGCAACAGACCTTCAGGCATGCTAAATAACATCTCATCAGGTTAAGATGGATGTGGAATTGAGAGGGGGGTCTTTACTTCATCTTTGTGGTCAATTACAGCTTTCTCTTGATGTAATGGTCTACCACTGTAATCTGGACCGACATATGTGGCCTTTTGCTATGGGTGATGTATCTACAGCCATATATCAGGCAAAAGGCCACTTGGAAATGAGGAAGCTCATATTATGCACACTTGAGCAGATAGAGCACTGGTTTGGAAATTAGAGAGCCTAAATTTAATTGCCTGGAAGACAATTTGCAAGGCACATTTGTGGGGATTGAATCAGAGATCCTTTGAGAGTTGGAAAAAAAAAAGGGATGAACACTGCAACCAGTCAGAGATCGTGCAGAATAACACACACACACACCCTACCTTCTCAGCCTGGGCCTCCAAACTCTTAAGATTGTTGGTGACATTTTTCAGCTCCTCCTCCAGCTCAGCGCATTTGCTATATACAGAGCAGCCGTTTTGATTTTGAAGGAAGCAGAAAAGAAAGGGGCACAGGGCAAAGGGAAGACATGAAGACAAGCCAGCAAAAGTGGCAGAGTGATGACGTTAAACACATGAACAGTAAGAGAGGCCTTAAATAATTGGTTTGCGATGGACGACTCACTCAAAAATGAAAATTGTCATCATTTACACTGGCTCATGTCATTTTAATGACATAACAATCAGATATTATCTGATGCAGACCTGCTTGCACATGACCATACAATGAAGGCGATTGAGGAGCTCCAAAAATGAAATATAAAATCAAATAAATGCATATTTGGTGACTGAAAATTTTTTTTAACACTGACTGACCCCAAACATTTCAACAGAAATGTATATGTACTGTAAATATATTTGTGTGGGGATAACAAATTAAAATGGATAGTTCCCCCAAAAATGCCTGTATGAGTTTCTTTCTTCAGTTGAACACAAACGATGATATTTTGAAGAATGTCAGTAACCAAACAGTTGTGTGGCACCATTGACTTCCATAATATTTTTTATTCTAACTAACTAAATATATATATATTACTATTAGAGCCAGACCGATATATCGGCTGGCCGATATTATCGGCCAATATTAGGCATTTTCTAAAATATCTTTTTCAGCAGTTATAATGGCCGATAAATTAATATTTAAAAAATAAAATAAAAACGGACGAATCACGCTTCAACCATGTCATGAGTGTCGGAGTTGTATAGTTTGCCCACCAGAGGGCACTCTACACCGTCCCTGTTGGCAACACTCGTGTATTACGCGCCACACATCCTGCAACCTGCTGATCCAGCCAGAGAGAACCAGTTATGCATTATCATTTTATTTTAGTTAAAACTCATAATTAACTACAAATAAGTAATGTAATCTGTTAATATTTTGTTGCGCATTTCTAAAAAAAATAAATAAAAAAATAATTCTAAAATAAAAATAAATAAATAACGTCGGCCGATATATCGGATTTTAAAACCAACAAATATTTGTATCGGTCTTCAAAATCTTTTATCGGTCGGGCTCTAAAATGTATATATATATATATATATATATAAATTTATATTATATATATATATATATATATATATATATATATATATATATATATATACGGATTTTAAAACCAACAAATATTTGTATCGGTCTTCAAAATCTTTTATCGGTCGGGCTCTAAAATGTATATATATATATATATATACAAATAAATTAAAATCAATGGGGTACATCAACTGTCTGGTAACCAACATTCTTCAAAATACCTTTAGTGTTCCGCAGAAGAAAGTAATTCATACAGGTTTAGACCAACTTGAGGGTGAGTTGATGATTCCAACTTGATGATTTTCATTTCTGGAGGAACTATCCCTTTAACGTCTCTTGTCAAATAACGATTTAAATGCTGTTCCTCATTCAAATGGCTTCAGAAATTTATATTATATTATACTTGTGTTATATTATAAATTATATAAACCACTTTTGAGGTCATTTTTGGAGCTTGAAGGCCCTCAATTGTTTTCACTGTCATTGTATGAAAAACAGGCAAATCTTTTTTTTTTTCAAATCAGAAGAAACAAAACCAAAAGTTTCAAACAACATGAGTTTGACAACAATTTTCATTTATGCATGCTCCATCCCCTTAAATGTAGTGTAGTTTGTGTCGTCACCTGTGCCAAAAGTGCTTGGTTTTTATAACTTACTGCGCATCACATAATGAATATCTAATAAACCCTCAGCTTATCACTGTGTGAGCAGATTTTAAGAGTCAAGGAAGCAAAACTAGCGCGATTCTAAAACTGAAAGTTGCCATGAGCTGTTCTAAGCAGTTTGTTGTGGAACATGAACACGTACGCTTCGGATTTAGGTAGATGAGACAAATGCACAGCGACTGAAGCGTGTTACGTGAGCATGCAGATCATGCCACTTGAGTAAAAACGACGCATGCGGTTTACAAAAGAATGATACCTGGAAGTGGATGGTTAGATGAGTGGAAAGGAAGGTGGAAAGATGAAGGGATAGGGTGGAAAGATGAACTAGGAAAAACAGAATTAAAAACGACCAGTGCTGGAAGGAGGAGTCTTTTTTTCACTTGCACTCTTTCACTCAAGTAGAGAAATTCCGGATCCAGGTAGAGGGCAACCTTCTCCAATTGTCTGTATACCCACGTCTCCAACAAACGGACACATAGCCTCCGACACGTAAACAGACTTTGGTAACCAGGATATATACCTTCTCATCTGAGGCGTGCAGAGTCTTCAGTGTCTGGTCAAGAGCTCTCAGCTCCTCCTCCATCTGCTTGACACGGCTGTTAGTTTGAGTGGGGAGGGGAAGGTATGTCAGGTCAAAGGTCACACATGCCCAAACACAAATGAGAAAGGAGGGGACATATGAATTTAAGATGGATTCAAGCCAATGAAATCACTCATACACACACTCTCTCTATCCTTCTATCTCTCAATGTCCCTCTCTCACAAACAAAGGAGGATTATGGTTATGGTAGAGCATTCCTATTGTCATGCAAAATTAGGCATTTTCTCACGCTGAGTGAACAATGAATGAGTTTAATGGGACTAAATGGACACAATATGAGCTAAAGCTGACAGTATGTGTGGCATGTACTGTAAATGTGTTCATTGATTATGTGCAAGTATATTTTGATTTTAAAACCGAGATTAACCTCTCAGCAAGCTCTGCTCTCTCCTCCGTACGCTCCAACTCTCCCTCAACGATCACCAGCTTACGTGCCACCTGTAACACACATCAATACTTCCTGGTTATGGAATTTTATTTAACAAGAACAATTGGTACGTGTAAAACATTTATGCACTATAAATTCCAACTTGTTATCAATAAATAAAACTAAAACTTAGGGGTCAACCGATTATCGGCACCGATATTAAGCATATTTAGGGTTAAACTATGTTAACTTAAACTATAAATAAATTGAATAAGCTTGATGAATTTAATTAATTAGAAATGCTTTTTGATTACTACCATTTAATTGGAGTCTTTAAGTTCTACAAAATGTTTACAGAATGCTGCTGGGTGCTCCCTTTGCACAGTTATTATTATTAATATTATTATAATAAAAGTTATTATTATTAATATTAATAACAGTTCTCACATTCAAAAATATGTTTAAAATCATTTAAAGAAAGTTTTACAGTACAATTACAGTTTTACACCAGACATAAGCTATAATATTTTATTGCCTAAACTGTAATTTTACTATATATATATATATATATATATACACTAGGGCTGTCAAAACGATTAATCACGATTAATCACATCCAAAATCAAAGTTTGTGTTTACATAATATATGTGGGAGCACTGTGTATAATTATTTTAGATATATAAACACACAAACACGCTTGTATATATTTAAGAAATATTTTCACGTATATTCTGTATATAGATTTATATTATATATAAATATTTTATATATAAATAATATTTTTTTTCTTAAATATACATGCAAGTGTGTTTTATATATATACAAAATAATTATACACAGTGCACCCACATATTATGTAAACACAAACTTTTATTTTGGATGCGATTAATTGTTTTGACAGCCCTAATATATACATGCATATATATAGCTTCAAAATATCGGTTATCGGTCTATTTGATCTGTAATAAATAATCAGTATCGGCCCTGAAAATCACATATCGGTCGACCCCTAGAAGTAGTTCCAACCCTAGAAGCAGCAGAAGTGGTTGTTTTCATGGAAATAAAGCTGGAATAAACTAAAATAATTAAGGTGAAAAAGTACTAAACAAAATTTTGCCATGGCAATATAATTAAGAAAAGTGAAAGTACTATAATTGCTAAAAAAAAATTACCTCCTCGTATTTGCGGTCGGCCTCCTCAGCAATGTGCTTGGCCTCCTTAAGCTGGATCTCCTGGAGCTCCATCTTCTCCTCATCCTTCAGAGCCCTGTTCTCAATCACCTTCATCCCTCTATTCCATAGAGAGAGCAAATTAAAAGGAAAGTAGGGCAAGTTAGGGTGGGATGAATGTAGAAATAACCGAACTCTGAAAGCGCGCGTTTGTTAAAGCAAGTACCTCTCGCTCTCATCTGCGGCCTTCTCAGCTTCCTCCAGCTTCTGCAGGGCTGTGGCCAGTCTCTCCTGAGCACGATCCAACTCTTCCTCAACCAGTTGGATACGCCTGTTCAGAGAGGCCACCTCTGCCTCAGCCTACAAGGCAAACATGGCAAAAACAACTTGAGATTAGAGCAGGTAAACTATTCCACTGAACTTCAGGGGCCACACAGGGAGTGTGGAGTGACGTGAGATAAGGAACAGGAGGGTGGGAAAACACTTGGATAACCTAGAAGGATTAAGCTGACAAACATTGGAGACCAAATTGGAAAATGGAACCAATGAGACAGTGGAAAACCCTCATGAGGTAGAATCATTTGGGAGCTTCTGCTTAAGCAGAGTGGAACTACTATGTTTGGAAAGGGCAATAATAATGCAGAGTGAGTGTACACAATGACTAAAAATTGCTTTAGCAAGGCGGCAATATTGATATTGCTCTGACTAAGGTTAGGGATTTTTCAAATCCTTCTTCCAGACAACATTTCATCGTGAAACTTGTTACACTGTGCTATGCGCCTCAAATCATGTAGCTTACTGATGATGAGAGGTGTGCTATAACTTTTCAGACTAATTGGCCAAAAAAATCCCACAGACAAGAAGGAAATGGACATTTATAGATTAAAATACTGTAGAGACAGCAATTATTCACAAGACCATTCCAACTTTCTAGCCACACCTTAGCAACCAGCCACAACACCCTAGCAACAGTGTAACAACCACACATATCAAAGAGATGAGCTATTAACTGTACTAAGACCCTTTGGGGCCCCAGACTTATCCAGACAATATGTAGCTAAACGTTCAAACAGTCAAGATTTCAGTTTGCTTTTAAGATAAAAGCAAGAATTACAAGGTTGTCAGTTCCATTCTCACAGCCATATCTGAAATAACTACTAGTATGGTGTCAGAATTCCTGAGGTAATTTTTGAAAGGGAACCATCATTCATGCCTTTCATTCAAGACGTGTAACTTAAGGAGGGGCACTTCAACAACATTTATACATAAAATATTGAAGATTAACACTGTTTATACAGTAAAATTAAAGATGACAGAAGCTTTACTCATTGGGCCTGAAACGCAAAGGCAGGTTAACTTCCGCGCGGCCGCGCCTCGTCAGCTGAGAAACAGCGCTCGTGCACGGATTCCGGACATGACGACACCGCTAACAAATACTGGAGTTTCGCTCCTAATAAGGACTGAGGAATCTAAAGTCTGCGGGGTGAGTTCATCTCACGCAATGCCAAAGAGACGGCATGGTTGAGCGATAAGCGACTTCAAGCAAAACAAAATATATATCCAAGAAGAGAGTCTAATTTTATTAAAACCCAAAAGTTGCCAAAGGTTTGACTAGGCTGCTAAATGCCCAAGTGACATGCGTGAACAACTCAAAGTGCCGAGACGAGCACCTGATGACCCAGATGTTAATGTACTCGAATGATAACGCACCAATGACGTGAAAAGCACAACTTGAACACAGAATTACACGAATGGATGCTTTTGTTTTTTTTTTAATAAGCCAATATGAGTGATACGGCGAAACTATTTTGTTACTTCCTTTAGGCCTCACCCGCAAAAAAACCCCAACACTGTAAGACTAAGAGGATGAGCTATAAACCCATTTGAGGTTAGCACAACTAAGCACACACAAAATGAGATGTCATCGCACGATTTTTGTATTTATTTAAGCCAATATATCTGGCTCTTAGTTTTGCGTTGATCTTACTAACTATAAACCTATTAGCACACATGAAAATCATCAATGAAGATGAGTCAAGGCGCGCATTTAGCTTGTAGGGTTTTGCAATAACCATCTAACCGGCCCAAAATGTCTTGGATTTTATGGTTTAAAATGAACATATCGTTGTCACGGGTCATTCTAAAAGCATACTCGATGTTTATTAGATATCGCATTAAGTTTTAAAGAGATACAAACACAATTCTTCGTATAGGGCGTTGAATCTGCGTGTGAATGAAAAAGCGCACGAGCTCGTTAGAAACGCATGTGATACAACGTATCGATTGTACGGATAAACGCGATACTTTAACGTGATAAAAAAAGATACACTTACCTGCTCTCTGGCACGCTTCTCTTCTTCGACCTGTCTCTGCAAAATCTCGGCTCTTTCTTCTGCCTCATCTGCCTGCTGTTGTAAAACTTTGATTTTTCTCTTAACTGCATCGATGCTGTTGGTTCCGGCCATTTTAATGTATTACTTTAGGTGTAGTGTGGCAGAATAAGACAATCAGATTCCAACCGAGCAGCGTAGTAGTGGACCGAGACGCGAAGAAGAGGAGGAAGAAGAAAAAAAAAGTCCAAGGCACCAACGCCCCGCCAACAAGTCAAACGCAGACTGAGCGAGTGGAAGTAACGCGAGGATCAGATGGTTCACGCGCTTGTCTTTTTAATCGCAGGGGCGCTTTCTTTAATCCTGTTTTATACAAACAATAGTGTTTGTAGCCTACAAATAACAGCAACTGAGATATTATCTCCAGCCAGAAGACTTTTAATGTTGAATTTAGCTCGAGCAAGCGTTTTGATGTTCAAGCAGTCGGTCGGTTTCTCATTCGAATTAATGAATGAGTTTTAATGTCATGAAGTCTTTCTTTCCCTCCCCTTGCTTTCTCTTCACCCAATTTGTTCAGTTGCCTAAACTCTTCCTTTTTTTCGGCCCACTTCCGGATTACCCCACCCTGTCCCCAACGGTTTAAGGGCTGAGAATGAGGCGTAACTGATCCTGAATCAGCTGCGGCGCAGAGTCAAGTCCCAGCGGAACGGGTTCACGGTTGATCTCCGGTCAGCAGTTTTTGCACGACCTGTGTAATTCTTACGGAAGAGCCACCCCTTGTTTTACACGTGTCCTGCCAGGTATATGACGTCGTTGGACAAATAAATCATTGGCATTCCAGCCAGGCCACTCCTTAATCCAGGAATGTGCTTGTAGATCAATGGGAAACTTTTAGGCTATTGTGATCAATAGAATGTTCGATATTTTAAGAGGCAAAAGAGAGGAATTGAGTCTTGGGCATATACCTTTGGACGCTGTATGAAATTAGTGGGTCCCCACTTTTTATGGGGCCCTGGACAACATTTCCGATCATCCTCTTATATTAAAATAATTAAACGTAAATATTATTAAATTCAACGTAAATGTTATTAAATTAATTAGTATATATTATTTCTAAAATAATGTCATCATAAACAGTTCATTAATTTCGCTAAAAACGTTGCTGCCTTAATTTTTTTAAGTTCAATCAACTCGGGTGTTTAAATAATTTCAACTAAAATTAAATTAAACTGACTTTTAAAATGAGTTGAATCTTGTATAATTTAAAGGCCTTAAAGCAGTTAAAGCAATGTAAAAACATGTTGCCAGGACGCATTAATCATATTATTTTACAGTGTAATTGTTATGAAATTATTTATTCATTATTAAATTTAGGTTTTTGACAATTAAAAAGGATTTATTTAGGTCTTATCACTTCAGAACCAGGCTATATTGCAATCGAGAACAAAGAGTGTGGTAAATAATTTACTTGTCATGTAATTCCATTGATGGCTTTTTTGCAGTAGTGAAAACTCTGATTTCAGTTTCTAAGTGAATTCTGAATTATTCCAAAATTATATAGTTGTGTTAAGTCGTTAAGATAATAAGAATATTTTTTTATGTTCACAGGGTACCTAATGAAATTAGATTTGATTAATCAGTAATTGTATCTTTCAGTTAAATTAAACATCGTGATTGGGATTTAAGACTTTCAAGAGAATCCATTATAGAATTATATTACCCACAGGATAGCATGAGGTCATAAAAAAGAATCCAGTGAATAAACTGAATTCACAGGCCTGGGCAAACCTGAACAAGTAATGCTGTTTGTTCCCTTTCTGCGGTGTAGAGTGCAATCTTTCTGACATCCGTAACTATGTCCTAACACTGTTAAAAGTATGCCTACGGGTATGGTTTTTTTTATACGCTGATTTTGTAATTCTTACCACAGAGAGTTTTTATATTGATGGACCTTAAACGGTTTAACCTTAAAACTATGTTTAAGGAAAAGAAATGACTGATCCTGAATAATTCTGCTGTTATGATGCAGCACTGAATGTTGCATCATCATTTCCTGTCTCACCCTTCCTGCCTCCCTTCACCACTGTGGAACATGTTCCAAACTCCATACATAACTTGGAAGGGCCCTGTTATCATATGTTACCACTATCTCACCAGACGATGGCGCCAGATGATCTAGATAGACTTCATTGTCATAACATCAGATGTGGCGGAGGCCTACTAATAGAATCAAACGTTTTTCAGAGCTATAAACACACACACACACACACACACACACACGTCAGCTTCATTACTCCAATCTTCAGTGTCACTTGATCCTTCAGAAATCATTTTAATATGCTGATTTGCTTCTCAAAAAACATTTCTTATCGTTTTCAATGTTTAATTGTGCTATTTTAAAGGCTACTCATTTTTTTGGAGGTCTCCAATAGGTCCACATACATCCAAGATAAAAAAAATCTAATTTTGTCATAATATATATCACCTAATTTGTCGAAAAGTCTGAAAACGGTTTGTTTTAAAATTCAGTCTCTGTAAACCCCTCCTTTCCTAGAGCCTACTCTGCTCTGATTGGTCAGATGGCCCAGCCTGTTGTGATTGGTCTACAGCTTACTTAATATAAAGTGATACGAACAGTAACAATGGTGTCGGATTTTCCGTATCAATTCTGGCACGAGTCCTCTTTCTTTTGAAGTGCATCAAAGTGGATTTACAGTGCAGACATATCGACAACACGAATCAAACTCTTCCAGGCCTCAGCTACAACTAGAATTTGAGGGCGGGACGTTGTTCGCAGGCAGCCAATGAAGACCATAGGCTGGCATTATGAAAATTTGTTACATTGTTAACAGTGTAACAGAAAGTGACTGGACTTTTTTTTGTCTTGCACTTTGCAGACCTTTTAGATTCACAAACAGCTATATGAAACTCTGCATGAAAGCTAATTTTCGAACAACAAAATACTTTCATATTTTTTGTGGAAAACGTAGGATTCTTTGATGAGTTAAAATTTAACAGTGACCGGGCTGAGCATTTTTACTCTTGCTGAGAGCAGAGGTTATATTTATGTGTCTGTTTGTCTGGTCTGATGGTAAACTGCAGCTTGTGTCTTTAATGGCCTGTTGACATTATAGGTTATAGGTCAGGTGAGATGCATGGCTTGACATTCTAACCTCCAAGACACACTCACATAAACACGTCACACACCCACCTGCAGCAGAAGACCTCAGAAACTGACAACCTTCTATTTCAGTTCTACATTTTTTCAGTTCTCATTTTGTTCAAAGGTTACACCCATCCTCAACCTCTTCACCGTATCTGCTTCGAACACCGTTGCTTGCTCAGAGCTCTATTTAAAGGATCCACCCCCATATTCTGATCGGCCTGTCTGGCATCTTGCACTGCTTGACGGTGAGTGACTAATTGAACTCTAGTCTTGCAGTAAACTCTGGCCGGGTTTACTGCTAAACTCTTTTTTCCCCACTGTGTGGGGTAGCAAGGTAAGTGATAGCTTGGTGGTAGTTTTGACTCAAGGTTGAGATGGAAATAGATTTCAAAGCGACAGCTGTAATGGAGGCAACCCACACTCACTCTCTGTTTGGAGCTACTGTTCTCTGAGGGGATTCCAGATTCAAAACAATAAATCCTCACATTACAATATTATATTACAGTATTATGGTGCTGACATAAAATGTCCAGGTCTTTTCTGTCTCTTTCAGAGATGGTCTTAGCCATAGCCTGCCAAGCTGGTGTTTAGATGGTTTAGATAGTCAGAAAACGGTTTTCTTGCTGAAAAGTGCCCAAATCATCTTTAAAGTCCAAAATAATTGTCTCCATTAAACTCATCTTTTATCACCAAAATTACCAACGCATTCTCATCCCAAGGCGTCATATACTGACGCTTTTGCCAACGCGTATATACATCCAACGCATATGGCACCCTTTAGCGTCAATATAAAACGCCCAGAGAGTGGGTAGGTTTAGGTCTGAGGGTTAGACCACTAGGAGGCGCCTTCTGGCCCATATATCATATTGACGCTAAAGGGTGCCATGTGCGTTGGAAGTATACGCATTGGCGCCTTGGGATGAGAACGGCTGAAATTACATATTTAAACGTTTTTTTCCTTGAAAAAAATTCTTAAAATAGACTGAACGTAAATCTACACCCCTTCCTCACTTTGTATACGCGGTTCGATGAATATGCAAATTAGCCCCGCCCCCACTCGCTCACATCAGCTCAAAGATCCACTCGTGACGATCGCACATCGAAGGGATTATACGCCTTATTCACGGCAGCGCCATCTTTGATTTTTAATGAGAATGAAAGCGAGGCTGTGAGGGATAGACTTGCATCTCTTCAATGGGCTGTACTGTTATTTAATGTGTTTTCGGATTGTTCTGCCCATGAAACACTGGAAAAATATCTTTCCAAGAAATGTCAGTTGACAATGTAAGCTGTGGAAAATTGTAAGTAATCTAGCCGCTTTATTCAGCTTTTTACAGCGGATGCCATTGGAAACACGGTAAGTCTATCCCTCACAGCCTCACTTTCATACCTGTCATGGCGCTGCTCTGAATAAGGTCTATAGTTTC
This sequence comes from Cyprinella venusta, assembly GCA_038021265.1. NCBI lineage: Eukaryota > Metazoa > Chordata > Actinopteri > Cypriniformes > Leuciscidae > Cyprinella > Cyprinella venusta. The sequence continues at coordinate 23,895,837 of CM075878.1, read as the reverse complement.
AAGTTTGTGCCGTCAGAAACACAATCCGCATTCAATCCGCATTTTTGAGACTGTCATTGGTTAACTGCAGTTTTAAGGAGAACATACTCAGCAGGTGTTGACAGGGTTTGTCTTAAATCATATTAAAAACACCACATACACATATATAAACAACATTAAAAGCTGGATTTTCACCACAGGGGGATTTTAAGACTAACTAACAGACCAGCTTGAGTGCTTGACCATACTTTAGTTTAGGCTGATTTAAGATGTTTTTTTTCTCATGTGCTATGTTCCTATTCTTTCATTCTAGGTAAAAAAAAACAGTCTCTCTTTCACACAAATACACACACACAAACACACAACCTTAAAAGCCTATGGTATTCAGTCAGGGGAACATCTTCTGAAGGCCAAACTTTATGACAACAGGTGTGCCTGCTATATCCGGAGCTCAGAACAAAGGGACAATGACAGGCAATAATAGACACACTTGCTGTAACAGGGTTGACCGTGACGGCACAGCCTTAGTTTAGTTGTCAAAGAAGGAGTCAAGTTACACAATGGCGATTCACATTAATTCTCATTTGAAAGTTCTCATATAGTTCTTGAGGCACATGAGATAGGCTACATGAAAACATTAGCAAATAGTTGTCCATTTAGCTGCCAACTTTTGAGTTTAGCTTGGAGTGAGACTCCAGGAAATTTTAAATAATTTGCGGCATAACTAGTCGATCACAAGCGGCTCAACAGGTAGATATAGGCTACTGTAAATTAACTCATCTTCCAGGAATTTGACCGACCAGGTTGACACTTCAGCATGAGAAATCGGGGGTGTGGCGTGTGAGCGTGTGCAACCAATCAAATGCGTGTGTTGGCCAATGCGTGAGGGTTGGCAGCTCTGAATTTTTTTTTTTTTTGGGACTAATGTAAGACTAATAAAGCTTTAAACCTCTATTGGAAGTCTGTTCACGCCTGGAATGTTCTTTCTTATGTTCATTGTGTTCTTCTCACAAACACTGATTGACAGCCCTGCTGCTAAAGCCGCTATCTCAAGGTAGTAATTTTCTCACTGAGGCCTTCAGGCATGAGGATACGAATAGCATCACCCACACTTTTCGAGTTATGGATGGGTTGTGAACCAAGAACGATTCAGAATTAACTGATCCTATAAAAAAAAAAATAAAATAAAATAAAATACCAGAGCAGAATGATGTAGGCCAACGGTTAATGATTCTTAAAAGTTCATTTGCCTGTTGAAATACCAAATTAAAAATATTCTGACAGAGATATAAATATATAATATTTAGTGGCGCAACAACATCGCTAATGAAAAAAGAAACAATCGCACACGGTGTCCAATTCCCAAATGAGTGACTCTCATTAGCAACAATATGCTGTGTGACCAGTTGGGCCTAGTCTGATCTGATTCTTGAACAGATGATTCCTATGAACCGATTCTTTTTAGTAAATCAACAGCATGCAGTGTGACCACTGTAGTCAGATTGTGATCAAATATATATATATATATATATATATATATATATATATATATATATACAGTATATATATATATATATATATATATATATATATATATATATATATATATATATATATATTTTAAGCAGGTTTTTGCTAGTGAATTAACAATATACAACAAGACCATGATTCTAAACAATTCTGATTCTGACTCTCAAAAGACGGTTCTTTTAAGTGAGTCATCTATGTGCATTTTAACCAGTGTTCCAATTCTGAACAACTGAGGCCCTATCCCAAAAGTCACACTTCATGTCTTCTTGAGGTTTTGCGGACTTAAAATGGCCGCCATGTTTTGCGTGGGGTGTCCCATTCATCATTTTAGCTTTCAGAAGGTTGCTGATACACACTTCTGTTGAGTCCACACTGAAGCAAACTCCACAACAGACTTCTACTCGACAGTCAAAGTAGTGTTACGTCATGAAGTGTGGACTCAAGGGTTTAGGGTTCCATTTGGGACAGGGCCAGACTCTCAAGAGCCGTTTTTTTTTTGGACTTCAATCAGTGTAATTACTGACTGGTTCATTTGAGATTGTGTAGTTAAAGATACAAGTTATGTGTTATGTCAATATAAATGCTAGTGAATGAGTACATTTAAGGGGAGATGTTTAAGTCTGGATGGTTGACATCACAGCCAAAAAGGGGGTATAGTGTCAGCTGTGGAGGAGTGAATGGAGAGAATGAGAGGAATGGAGGGGCGGGCCAACAAGAATCCCGGGATGAAGTTTTGAAGAGTTGCATTTGTGTTTGTGTGCTTTGCGATCGTCAATCACTCACATCCGCAGCCTTCTTCTCAGATATCTCCAGTTTCTCCTGGGCGTCCTTCAGGGCCTCTGAGTATTTATCCAACTCATCTTCAGTTCCCTTCAGTTTCTTCTGCATCTGAATCAGCTCATCCTCATGCTGGGAGAAAGACACAAAGGAATATGAGTGTGTAAGAGATGGAAAGAGAGGGAGGAGTGAAATAGCATATAAAATCAGCCATTATAATACATCTTCCCCCAAATCACTTCAAGCCGGTCAAGTCTTTTTCCCCGTCTTCTCCTGGTGATAAGCTAAGATGTGTAAAGCCATGCCTTTGCCTAATGTCAATACAATTACCCTCACTGGCAACCCCAAACCTTTCACACTTCCTCAGCCCTATCTACAACTCCCTTCTCCATCTCTTGCTAAGACTCTGTTTATCCGCTCTGCATTCTTCCAGTGGCAGATCACAGCCTTGCGACTGCTGTTTAGGATCTCAGACTTCACAAATCAAGCCTTGGCGGTGGACGCTCTTTTTTCAAGAGGGGTAATTAGACAGTTGTCAACACTAGGCAGGTGCATTACATTCTTAACACACATTTAAATATTGTAAAATGACCCGGATTGTGGATTTGCTAATCTTTGTCTCATGCTCAGATGAACTGCCTTTAGTTTTGATCAGAATGAAAGTTTAAAAATCAGGTCATAAGTGCCGTAGATATCCAAAATAAAGGCTAGATATCTCGTCCACGTTGCTGGCCAATGGAGGTCGACGTCTGCACCTGGCGGCCATCTCGTCAGAGGCAGCTCGCTCACTCATAACACTGTTTTAATGGTGCATGTACTTTTTAAATAACCATAACTTGCTCAATTTTGTACCGATTTTCAAACGGTTTGGTTTGTTGTGAACGTCAGAGATGTAGTTATGACACTGCAGACTTATGAATAATAAGTGTATAATAAATAATCATCCAGAATTATTGCCATTTTTTAATAACGTTTGTAAGAAAACAAACCGTTTGTAAATCCGTCAAGATGTCGTCGAGATAAGAGTATTTGTGTTCATGCTGATCACTCTTCTTACATCAGCTTGCCTGTGACAAAATGGCCGCCAGTGTTGGCGATAGAAACTCCGCCGAAAGACATCAAGCCTTTATTGTGGATATCTATGATAAGCGCCATTAACCCCTTTAAATTCAAATGAGAGGTTAAACATGGGTTTCAGTAACCTATTCTTAAAGGGATACTCCACTTTTTTTGGAAATAGGCTCATTTTACCTCTCCCCCAAAGTTAAACAGTTGAGTTTTACCATTTTCAGATGTATTCAGATGATTTTCTGATATTTAAAAGAGTAAACAGACAGGTTCTGGTCTCATTGACTTCCATAGTATATTTTTTTCCTTCTATGGAAGTCAATGAGACCAGAAACTGTCTGGTTACTGATATTCTTCTAAAAATCAGAAAATCAGCTGAATGGATTCGAAAACGATAAAACTCAACAGGTTAACTCTGGGGGAGTTGTAAAATGAGCCTATTTCCAAAAAAAAAAAGTGGAGTATCCCTTTAAATATTCAACCTCCCCCAATAATAAAAAAAATAATTCAGGTTATTTATGTCAGTTTTTGTAACCACAAACTTGTACATTTCCACCTCACCTGCTTGCGTTGCTAATTTTATTATTTTAAAATTCTTCTTTTCCCGTTATTATACATAATCACAGATTGTAATGTAATAGCCTAACTACAGTAAATGTAATTTATACCCTATGAATCCAAAGGACACTTTTTATAATTATGATTTTAAAACGTAACGCAACTGGAAATTATGAAAAATGCTTGTGTGTAAATAATAATAATAAAAAATTTAAATAAAGCAAAAAAAAAAACTCTAATCATTTAAACTCAATTAAAAGCTCTTAAACTCAAACCGTTTAGTCTTAGTTCAGTGTTAGTTATCACAACTTTGACCTTTCCTGTTCCCCCTAACCTGTTTGCTTCTGTCCTCTGCTCCTTTCCTGTCGGTCTCCGCCTGCTCGGCCTGGTCCAGGGCGTTCTCCTTATCCAGCTTGAGCATCAGCATCTTCTTCTTGATGGCCTCCATCTTGGTGTCGCTGAGTAGGGCTCACGGGACGAGAAAAAGAAAGTGGCGGTGCAGTAGACGAGGGCTACTGGTTTAGGGACAGGAGCCGGTCAAGTGAGGAACGTGGAGAGAGGAAGAGAGAGAGAGAGGGAGTAAAGTGGGGAAAGACCAAACTCTGCCAGGGATAGTGGGAGGGCATTTATAACCGTGGGCATCATGCCCCGCCCCTTTTCCATTAAACCCCACCTACACCCTCATTATAGCTCACCTAATACAGTCACGAGGCCTGTTTGGTGACTAATGAGGCGACACTGTAGTGATGATATGTTGGATTTCAGGATCTCTACAATACAATTTAACATTAAAGTCATCGACGCCAATAAATTCACTGATATATTCCTACTTTTCATTTCCATCTATTGTTTTCTGTTACTAGATCATCCCATTGTGGAAGAAAGAGTTGGAAGGTATGACATGACAAAGACACAAAGAATGGACAGAGCTGAGGTCCAGCTATAATAAGACAAAGCCCCTGTGTTTGTGACAGGCACAGGTGTGTATGTGTTACGTTACATTACTAGCATCCCCAGCTGCACCGTTCCCTTTATGGCTCGTCAGTCGCCACAATGATCACTTTACAGGCTTTTTCCTAATGTGAGGCACTGTTCTATCCTTAACTCGCCTGATGACGTATAAGGCTTTGGGGAACCTCTCTTGATGTGTTCAACATTCCCAAACACACAGCCATCTAGATGATTTATCTCTCTAGATCTGTAGTTATTCAGAAAGCAAAGGGCTTATTTTGTTCATTTTATTTATTTTCGTTATTTTATTTGTTTTACTTTTACTTTCTAAGCTTCCCCACTATTGTACATCACATATACTAATTGAATCGTGTGGCTAATTACAATTATACACACAAGGCCTTCTTTATAATTACGATTTTACACATTTTAGAATTAGTAAAGTCATTAAAAATATGAGATAACAAAAATATGGGAGTTATGTTGGGATCAAATAATTCAAAACAATTTTATCTGTAAAAAATATTGTTGGTTTAACTTTAAAAAATAAGTAACGTGGTTGACTTAAAATTTTAAGTTCATTGAAATGGAAAAATTGAGTTGATACAATGAAGGAGATTGATTTAATCACCAGAAACTCAAAATAATAAGTTATCTGAACTACATAAATACATAAATTATAAGTCGATTTGACAAAAGAAAAAATGTTGTGATTACATGTTGTGATTTTTTTACAGTGAAATAAAAATAAAATTATATATATATATATATATATATATATATATATATATATATATGTACGTTAAAAAATGACACCAAAAATATTGTTTGTTTAACTTAAAAAATAAGTAACCTGATTGCCTTAAAATTTTAAGTTCATTGAAATGGAAAAAATGAGTTAATACAATAAAGGAGATTAATTTAATCACCAGAAACTAAAAAATATTATGGTATCTGAACTACATAAATTATAAGTTGATTTGACAAAAGAAAAAAATGTTGTGATTACAAATCATGAAAATATTTTTTTTACAGTGTAGAATTCATATTTTAAGTATATAAAACTACATTAAAAATAAAACAATATTTTTTATGTACGTTAAAAAAAGACACTGGAATAATTTATAGTTGTCTACTAAACTTGAATTAAAAAATATTGTTGGTTTAACTTTAAAAAAAGTAACCTGATTGCCTTAAAATTTTAAGTTCATTGAAATGGAAAAATTGAGTTAATACAATGAAGGAGATAGATTTAATCACCAGAAACCCAAAATATTATGTTATCTGAACTACATAAATTATAAATTGATTTGACAAAAGAAAGAATGTTGTGATTACAAATCATGAAATTTTTTTACAGAGTATTTCACATTTTAAGTATATAAAAATAAATTAAAAATAAAACAATATTTTTTTATGTACATTAAAAAAAGACACAGGAATAATTTACCGTTGTCTACTAAACTTGAATTAAAAAAATATTGTTGGTTTAACTTAAAAAATAAGTAACTGGACTACATAAATTATAAGTTGATTTGACAAAAGAAAAAATGTTGTGATTACAAATCATTAATTATTTTTTTTTGCAGTGAGATTTCATATTTGAAGTATATAAAAATAAATTAAAAAATAAAAATATTTTTTATGTACATTAAAAAATGACCCTGGAATAATTTATAGTTTTCTTCTAAACTTCAATTAAAAAATGAAGCTTAATACACTGTGAAAAAATACTGTTGGTTTAACTTAAAAAAATAAATAACCTGGTTTCTTTAAAATTTTAAGTTCATTGAAATGGAAAAAAATAGTTAAAACAATGAAGGAGATTAATTTAATCATCAGAAACTCCAAAAGTATTATGTTATCTGAACTACATAAATTATCTAAGTTGATTTGACAAATGAAAAAACATTTTTTTTTTACTATAAAAAGTAGTGAAATTCTCTAGTAGCATAGATTTTCACATCATTCATCCATCACTCTGCATTACCTTTAGAAGTAGGCCTACCTAAAGATTAGTTATAATATGAAAGCAATAGTGATTAGCCTTAGAAAATGAGTCATTCATGTGCATCTTAAACTAAGCGCTTGCTGAAGTGAAGGGACAATGGTGGTGTCGGGTTATGGCTGTCCAGACTATTTTTACTCAGGAGGCCAGGCTAAAGTTAAAACTCATTGTTTAAGAATAAATCAAATACAATGTATTTGTATTCAGACTCACTTATTATACAACGGTATTCAGAAAGGAAGAAACAACATTTTGTATTGTGCACAAATGGAACATTTACACAAGTCAATGCTTTATGATAAAGCTCTTCAATGCATCACATAATTCCTGCAGTAAAGGCAGTTCATTGTAAGGAGAAAGGAACGCTTGCACAGTAGAGCCAATGCACCACTCTATTCTAAGTGATCCTTTTGTTTGATAGATGTAATTGTTCTTCTAACTCACTCTTTTGGTTTAGGACAGTGAAGTGATGGATGAGGTAGTGTGTGCGTCTGAATGCCAGCTATGCTGCCTGTGCAACAAAGCTATTAATACTCGTCTCTTGGCTGACATTGTTTTAAGGATTAGCTGCTATCCAGGGACAAAGATTTGGATATAGATATCGAAATGTAAATGCACATATGCATTTTAAATACATATGTTTTACTATTATTATCATTATCATTGTTATTTATATAAAAAAGGATATAAAACTAATGAAAATCTGTTTGTACGCGATTTTGGAAATAAATAGATCTTTGGAACACTAGATTTAATATAAAACACTCTCTTGGTAATTCATAACTTATGTTTGACGTATTTGTCTGCACTCTGCAGTACACTGCAGTACATAAGATCCAGGGGGCGGAGTCGGATCCAGATCTGAGGGGTGGAGTTAGGTAGGTTAAGGGGTGGATTTAGGGATCAGGGGGTGGAGATGGGTAGGCTTAGGGGTGGGGTTTTGTATCAGGGGGTGGAGCTGGGTAGGTTTAGGGGTGGATTTAGGGATTAGGGGGTGGCGATGGGTAGGTTTAGGGTTGGGTTATGTATCAGGGGGTGGAGCTGGGTAGATTTAGGGGTGGGGTTATGAATCAGGGGGTGGAGCTGGGTAGGTTTAGGGGTGGATTTAGAGATCAGGGGGTGAAGATGGGTAGGGTGGGGAGTGGGGTTATGAATCAGGGGGTGAAGATGGGTAGGTTTAGGGCGGGTTTAGGGATCGGGGTGGAGATGGGTAGGTTTAGAGGTGGGTTTAGGGATCAGGGGGTGGAGCTGGGTAGGTTTAGGGGTGGGTTTAGGGATCAGGGGGTGGAGATGGGTAGGTTTAGGGGTGGGTTTAGGGATCAGGGGGTGGAGATGGGTAGGTTTAGGGGTGGGTTTAGGGATCAGGGGGTGAAGATGGTTAGGTTTAGAGATCAGGGGGTGGAGCTGGGTAGGTTTAGGGATCAGGGGGTGAAGATGGGTAGGTTTAGGGATCAGGGGGTGGAGCTGGGTAGGTATAGGGGTGGGTTTAGGGATCAGGGGGTGGAGGTGGGTAGGTTTAGGAATGGGGTTAGGGATCAGGGGGCGGAGCTGGGTAGGTTTAGGGGTGGGTTTAGGGATCAGGGGATGGAGCTGGGTAGGTTTAGGGGTGGGGTTATGTATCAGGGGGTGGAGCTGGGTAGGTTTTTGGGTGGGTTTAAGAATCAGGGGGTGGAGATGGGTAGGTTTAGGGATCAGGGGGTGGAGCTGGGTAGGTTTTTGGGTGGGTTTAGGAATCAGGGGGTGGAGACGGGTAGGTTTAGGGATCAGGGGGTGGAGCTGGGTAGGTTTAGGGGTGGATTTAGAGATCAGGGGGTGAAGATGGGTAGGGTGGGGAGTGGGGTTATGGATCAGGGGGTGAAGATGGGTAGGTTTAGGGGTGGGTTTAGGGATCGGGGTGGAGATGGGTAGGTTTAGGAGTGGGGTTAGGGATCAGGGGGTGGAGCTTGGTAAGTTTAGGGATCAGGGGGTGGAGCTGAGTAGGTTTAGGGGTGGGTTTAGGGATCAGGGGGTGGAGCTGGGTAGGTTTAGGGATCAGGGGGTGGAGCTGAGTAGGTTTAGGGGTGGGTTTAGGGATCAGGGGGTGGAGCTATGTAGGTTTAGGTGTATGTAAGGTGAGAGGAGTTGGATCTGGATCCGACTACCCGTGGATTTCATGTTCTGCAGTGAGGACATCTCGTATTTGTTGCAAAATTCGTATAAATTCACCACATTTAAATTTACCACCAATTCACCAAAAAAGTCAAATAGTTAGACTACATCTCATGAGAAAAGGTTGTAGAGAGGATGACTTTGGAGGATTTCAGTACTGTTGGTGGTTACGTTTTACAAGTATGAGAGACATAATCAGATTCCTTCAATTAGTAACAACTAGAGTTACTTTTCAAGTGAGTAATGCAAGTTACCCAATATTGAGAGAAATCATGAGTGTCAAAATCAGGGTTGTCAAACAATTAATCACATCCAAAATAAAAGTTTGTGTTTACATAATATATATGGGTGCACTGTGTATAATTATTTTATATATATATATATATATATATATATATAAATACACACACATGCTTGTATAAATTTAAGAGATATTTTCATATATAAACTGTATATAGATTTAGATATAGATTTATATATAATTTATATTATATACAGTATAAATATTTTACATAATATTTTTTTTCTTAAATATACATACATGTGTGTGTATTTATATATACACACAAAATAATTATACACAGTGCACCCACATATATTATGTAAACACAAACATTTATTTTGGATGCGATTAATCGTTTGACAGCCCTAATAGTTACATCATCTTATGAGAATGAATTTAGAAGACTTCAATATTAATATTACTGTAATTTTTCTGCTGGATAAGATAAAAAACAATCCTGATGATGTTGTATGCCAACAGTTTTTATTTGATCCACTTCGATATATCTGAAACACTGTGTGAACATTTCAACAATGTTTCTGTCAATTTCAATACAAACATTTGTGTGTGACTTCAGTAAATCCTATGTTTTCTTATAGTTACTTCAAAACATGAAGAATATCATCCTACAATAATTTCTAAGACGTTGCTTCCTGAAATGTTGAACTGGCTAAAATAAAAGCATATATTTCAGCAATATTCAGCCAAGCACATTTTGGCACATATAGTCAAGTAATGGCAAAAAAAAATTCTTAAACAAAATTAAAACATAAGCAAAACTATAGTTAAGACACATCAAATGTTGGCGTTACTGGCAGATTTTGGTGATGTGATCTATTTTAATCAATAAATCGTCTTTTATTTACAAAGTATTCCCCGTTAACACACACTGTGGGTTGAGGAACCATTTATAATGTCACACTACTCTATCATAATAACCTTCCTGGGTTTATTAAGATCATTGCTATAGATGTAAATATATATATATATATTGCTATAAATTGCAATATAAGTCCTTCATAAAAAAATCCCTCAAGTCTCTGAAATAGTCATTTTTTTGTTATAGAGCCAGTAGTTTTGGTCCCAGTATATTATGTTGGTATATTTCAAGTTATGGCTTCTTTCTAACTGCTTCAACATGCCTGAAGCAATTGATCTTTCCATTCAAAATAAAGGAAAATAAATAAATGTAAAATAAAGCGCAAGAAAGAGACATTTCTTTACAATGACCTCTCACGAACGAGAACGTTTTGCATGCTCCAGCATCGGTACAATGATCTCACATACAGTACATAAATCTCAACGGTTTCTGCCGGATCAGTTATGTTTGGTTTATTTAGATACTTTAAGAATCTTAAGACAACTATCAAGTGCAAAGTCCTATTATTTGCATGACTCCATCTACATCACGGTGCTTTGGCATATCCTTATTGGTCCGTGGATGTCAAAAGCCATATGTTTGGATTCCAAGAAGACATGTTGAATATTAACATGTCATAAACGGCCACACAGAAGCTGTAAGCAAAACTACTGGATACAACTAAATACTGTATGTATATAATGAAATGAATATTCATAAACTAAGTAAGACTCTTCCCTGTTCGGAGAAAGATCTGCTCATGGAGTTTATAGTCTGTTCTAGGCCAGTCTTGGGTTGAGAAATCAAAAATACATTAGCAGTGCGAGGCCTCTCGGTCCCGGTCTATCGTGGACTCGCTCTCTTCAGGAATGTCCTGCAGATCTGTAGATGATGAAAAAAAAAAAATCAATTAAGTAAATAAAGTCATCTTTAGACATTCCTCTCAGAGATAAGACAGTTTTAAGTTCTGAATACACAGTATAGATTCTTGATATACATTACATTACAGTCCGAAATGAACACATCTGCCGAATGCAGATTAAATTGGCTTTTGAAAAGTAAATTAAATTGTTTTAGTTGGCCTGTAACCTTTTGGAACTGCAACTTATACAACGGAATACACCTTTAAAATATACAATGGAAAACACCTTTCATTTAATTCATGAAAAATAGCACAAAATACAATTTTATGTTGTTTAGAAATTTTTATGATCGGTACATTTTCTTAATTTAATTGCTAAAGTTGGAAATTTGCTAAAACATATTATCAAGATCTAAAGCAATACTGAGTTCAGTAATATACTTTTATAATGCATACTACAAGCAAATAAAGAAAAGTATACAGTGCAGAGCAACAACAATAAATGCTGTTTACCTGCTATTTTGCCATAGTAATTAAGTCTAAATAAGCAATGTATTTACCTAGACACTTTCATCATAATTCATCCACATGGGGAACAACTTAAAAAAATGACAATCATTTATTTTAAAAATAAAAATAAAAAAAAAAAATTAAAGTTTGGGGTCAGTAAGAAGTTTTAATGTTTTTGAAATAAGTATTTTATGCTCACCAAGGCTGCATTTATTTGATCAAAAATACAATAAATAATGCAATAATCTTGTGAAATATTATTACAGTTTAAAATAACTTTTCTATTTTAATTTATTTTCAAATGCCATTTATTCCTGTGGTGGCAAAGCTGAATTTTCAGCATCATTACTCCAGTCTTCAGTGTCACATGATCCTTCAGAAATCATTCTAATATGCGGATTTGGTGCTCAAGAAACATTTATTATTGAAAACAGTTAATATTTTGAGAAAATCATGATCATTTTTAGGTTACTTGATAAATAGATTTTGGTGATGTGATCTATTTCAATCAATAAATCGTCTTTTATTTACAAAGTTTTCCCCGTGAACACACACTGTGGGTTGAGGAACCATTTATAATGTCACACTACTCTATCATAATAACCTTCCTGGGTTTATTAAGATCATTGCTATAGATGTAAATATATATAAAAAAATAAATTGCAATATATGTCCTTCATAAAAAAATCCCTCAAGTCTCTGAAATAGTCATTTTTTGTTATAGAGCCAGAAGTTTTGGTCCCAGTATATTATTTTATCATTTTTAGGTTACTTGATAAATTTTTTTTTTTTTTTTTTTTTTTTAGGTTACTTGATAAATAGAAAGTTCAATAGAGCAGCATTTATTTGAAATTTATTTTTTTTTGTAACAATTTAACAGTATTTACAATCATTTAATGTCCCTAAAAGTAATTAAGAAAATAATAATAAAAAAGTAATAATTTCTTAAAATATTGTATACTGAATACTCTTACATGCAGTATGAGTAGTATGCCATTTCAAACACACCTTAGGACTGTGATTATATCATTTCAAGAGGCTTTTCGAAAACTTCTGTGTGTATAAGTGTATGTACATAAGGTATGTTCATTGCGAATGAATCACTCGGTCTGGGTGAGACATTCAACCTGCAATTATCCACCCATGACACACACGCTTACACATTAGTAATCCACCTAAAAGTATACTTACATTTTTTTTAGATTAAGCAGGTTCTCCTGTCAGACAGAGTCTAGTGTGTGAGTCAGTTTCAACATGTGTTTGTTTTGCACACTGGTTGCACAATCGTGTGTAGGCTGCTATTAGTGTTACAAAGAGCCAAAGTTTGCATCGTTCTGGTTAAAGTGCATCTACGCAGTCTGATAAATATGTAATAATTTAATATAAAAATGGAGCAAAGTCAAAGCCAACAACTCCCCGGCAACCAGTCTCCTACAATGTGCTAAACTCTTGTATCATTCTCACATAATCATTTAAACTTAATTCAATATTTAAATGTACATTTATTTAACGATTTATTTAAGTAGCTAAGTATATAATAATATTTAATGTTATTATCTTAATATTTTGATATTAATATATTAATTATACATATTAAATATATTATAATTAAAAAATTATATATATATATATATATATGTTTCCTTTTGAAAAACAACTAGATATATAAGTATATGTATTTATATTATTTGTTATCATAATGTCGTTCTGAGTCATATGTACAGACCTCTGGGGCTTTCTGAACGAGGAGACACCCTTGAATCCACCTCATCGTCATCATCATCAGATATCACGTCCACTTCCACATCACTGGATTCCTGCAGGCCGTCTGATTGCTCCATCGATCCCTGGCTAGCCAATGGGGTGTCAGTGTTGGGGTCAGTGTCACTCTCTTTGCGTGTTGGTGGGGCCTTGAAGTGAAGAAATGTAAAGTGAAAGGGATTTGTGAGCTACTACATTGTAGGTCTTATATACTTTGAGCAAACACCACAGTGTTATTCTGAGAGCAAAAATATATTTAAAAAAGGTCATTTTGTGCCCTTTTACAAAGTTTTGATTTTGATTTTTGGGTCCACTTGCACACTGAAGAAAGTTGACAATGTAAAAAAATCATAATAGATCCTCTTCAAAATGTTTTAAACTTGCTAAAAATGTGCTAAATTACGCTTCACTAAGATGAACTCACCTGTGATCTTGTAGTTCCAGCTCCATCCCCTAGAGAGGCGCTATGGGTCTTTTGATCCCTGAGCTGTTTCTCCAGCTGGGCTCTGGCTCTCTCGCTTTCCCTGAGTTTCCCCTCGGCTCCCCTGAGGCGTCCGAGCTCCTCCTGCAGGAGACTGTGCTGCCGTTGCAGCAGGGCCAGCTCACCCAGAGAGCCCATGTCACTGGCACTATCCCGGGACAAAGAGCGAACTGTACGAGCCCCTGGGATGGCTGGGGAGACGGGGCTCTCTCTTAGGCAGAGCTCTAATATGGAGTCTTGTCGGATCACCACACCCTAGGAGACATTTTTTTATTATTTTATTTGCCACTTTACTGACATTAACATTTTATTTTGAACCCTGTTTGTACATACTAAGTGCTTAGAAAATTTGATAAATGTATTTTGCAATGCACACATACCTGCAGAACGTGTAACTGAGCACTGAGATTCACCAGCCTTTGTGACACCTCCTGAAACACAAGACACATTTGTGATGCATCACATTAATATATAGACACTAGTCTATATAAGCCAAGAAGATTGTAATACTTAATCGAGCCAATATATTTTGCAGATACATTTTTTCTAGGGCTGTCAAACGATTAATTGCATCCAAAATAAAAGTATGTGTTTACATAATATACTGTATGTGGGTGCACTGTGTATAATTATTTTATATATATATATATATATATATATAAATACACACACGCTTGTATATATTTAAGAAAAATTTTCATGTATATACTGTATATAGATTCTGTATATAGATTTATATATAATTTATATTATATATAAATATTTTATATATAAATAATATATATTTTTTTTAAATATAGATGTATGTGTGTGTATTTATATATATACAAAATAATTATACACAGTGCACTCGCATATAATATGTAAACAAAAACTTTTATTTTGGATGCGATTAATCGCGATTAATCATTTGACAGCCCTAATTTTTTCATAAAAAAAAGAAAAATTCATACTGATAGTGTAAATACTATAGAAGCTTGTTTCCGCCATAGAATAAAAAAAATATATATATATATAAAAGGTAATTGCGTCTTTTTATCTCACAATTCGGAATTGTGTGATATAAAGTTGAAATTGCGAGTTATGAAGTTAGAAGAATTGCAAGATATAAAGTCAAAATTGTGATATAAAGTCAAAATTGCACGATATAAAGTCACACTTGTGTGTTATAAAGTCAAAATTGTGTGATATAAAGTTGTAATTGCATGTTATAAAGTCAGAATTGCATAATATAAAGTCGCAATTGTAATATTAAGTCAAAATTGCACGATATAAAGTCACACTTGTGTGTTATAAAGTCCGAATTGTATGATATAAAGTTGTGATCGCATGTTATAAAGTCAGAATTGCATAATATAAAGTCGCAATTGTGATATAAAGTCAAAATTGCGCGATATAAAGTCGCACTTGTGTGTTAAAGTCAGAATTGTTTGATATAAAGTTGTAATTGCATGTTATAAAGTCAGAATTGCATAATATAAAGTCGCAATTGTGATATAAAGTCGAAATTTCACGATATAAAGTGTGCACTTGTGTGTTATTAAGTCAGAATTGTGTGATATAAAGTTGTAATTGCTTGTTATAAAGTCAGAATTGCATAATAAAGTCACAATTGTGATATAAAGTCGAATTTGCACGATATAAAGTCGCACTTGTGTGTTATAAAGTCAAAATTGTGTGATATAAAGTTGTAATTGCATGTTATAAAGTCAGAATTGCATAATATAAAGTCGCAATTGTGATATTAAGTCAAAATTGCACGATATAAAGTCGCACTTGTGTGTTATAAAGTCAGAATTGTATGATATAAAGTTGTGATCGCATGTTATAAAGTCAGAATTGCATAATATAAAGTCGCAATTGTGATATAAAGTCAAATTTCACGATATAAAGTCGCACTTGTGTGTTATTAAGTCAGAATTGTGTGATATAAAGTTGTAATTGCATGTTATAAAGTCAGAATTGCATAATATAAAGTCGCAATTGTGATATAAAGTCAAATTTCACGATATAAAGTCGCACTTGTGTGTTATTAAGTCAGAATTGTGTGATATAAAGTTGTAATTGCATGTTATAAAGTCAGAATTGCATAATATAAAGTCGCAATTGTGATATAAAGTCGAAATTGCACGATATAAAGTCGCACTTGTGTGTTATAAAGTCAGAATTGTGTGATATAAAGTTGTAATTGCATCTTATAAAGTCAGAATTGCATAATATAAAGTCGCAATTGTGATATAAAGTCAAAATTGCACGATATAAAGTCTCATGTATCACTGTTTTTTAAGATTTCAAGATCCATGGTCTCTGTTATATTGATTTGGAATCATTATAATCATTTTTTTACTGTTGGTCTTTGTACTTATGTTATACTTAGTTATTATGACTTCATTATTGACTGGAGGTCTTCAGTGTCACATGATCCTTCAGAAATCATTCTAATATGCTGATGTTCTGCTCAAGAAACATTATTCTTATTATCAATGTTCAAAACAGTTTTAATGCTTAAATACTTAACCATGATACTCAATTTTTTCAGGACTCTGATAAAAAAAATCCAAATTTGAAATTGAAATCATTTGTAAAAGTGTAAATGTCTTTTGATAAATTGAATGCATCTTTGCTGAATAAAAGTAGTAGTCAATTTGCTTTCATCCGTCATTGTAGTTTAAAGAGTTCTAATGAAAAAAAGTAAAACAATCGCTTATTTTTTCGTCCCATTAATGTAATCCACATTTCATCTGGAACTAAATGTTAGTACCTCACTTGGTGACTTGTCCTCCATTTGATTCCCATTACCATCCTGTACAGAAACATTTTTTTTGGATTATCCACACAATCACAATTCTGAACCAGCAGTTTCATTCAAAAGCTTTAATTTGTCAGCACACATTGAAAAGCACCATCTTTCTACGTGTCGATGAAAAGGGAGATAAAGTGTAGCTTTCAAGCACCAGTGTTGAGTCGTGATGGAGAGTTTTTGGTAGATTTAGGTTGCTATGGAAACCTGCGAGTTTCACATGACTAATTTTTTTCAGCGTTACATAAAACTCAGTAATAGCATCGAACCATCTTATTATGTGCATAATTATTACATTTCATGAAACATATTTGACGCAGGCAGATGTGAATGTCAAAGACGGTGATAACAAACAGCTCACTAACATAGATCATTATTTTTTAATAAAATAATGTTTTGTCTACCTGAGCAGTTTGGTTCTCCTGAGAGCCATTGACTAATACCTCTTGTCCATCTGGAAGTATGGAGGAAGAACAATGGTCAGAAATGCGTAGTAGGTATATTTATTAGGGGTGTAACGGTTCAAATTATGGTATCACGGGTTTAGGATCACAGTTTCGGTACAGTTCGTTATGTTCAAAAATGTTCAAAAAACTACAATCAAATAAAAATAAAGAAAACAAGGACAAGGTACAAATAAACTAAACAGCTTTTTAGGTTTTTCAGGTAGGTCTAATTACTTTTCAGGTACATAAATTGAATAAAAGTAATCAAATGTAAAATAAAACTGCATGTAATCTTCACTGTTTAAATGAAATAAAGATTAATCCTTATTAAAGTCGAGAGAAGTGAGTGATTTTGTGAGTCTTGTTGTTTGATTAACAATAAAAAGACAGCAGGAATATTAGGCTGCTGTCAATTTAAGACAATGCACGGATCCATTATTGATCAGGGCTGTCACATTTGTGAAAAAAAAAAAGATTTTTGAGACATAAGTGTTCATTGAATCGATTATAAAATCGATTTTCCATGTCTAAAGACGTTTCCATTTTCAAAACCAAATATAGGCTAATCCACGGACAACAGGCATTAGGACGAATGTAAAGAGGGCGCTTGAGGGTGTTGATGGGCCATCTCCCATTGAGCAAAGTTTACAAAAAGTGACTGTTTTGTCCACTTTTATTTGTCCATCGCTGTTGTATTGGGAAGCCGTAATATTCCCATACAGGAGATTTATATGATGCAGGCAGCGCTCTATCAACACACTGCAACACACCAACACGTGAGGAACTATGATAGATATCAATAGATTTACATACTAACAGTTGATTGGACAGCTACTTTCACCACGTGAAATGCATGTGGAGCGTATCCATTGAAAGAAATAAACATTAGTGGTCTGTTTTTTACGCGTTTTTCCCTTCAACAAACCATATTATAGATGCCTCGTCAGATTTGAGATTAACCGAGTGCCGAACCATGGGTGGAGAACGGAATGGTGGTAACGCCTCCTTTTACAGTCCAGTTACGCATGTAAATACTATGTACTTATTTTAGTAACTACAATTACTGGGTAATAACTAGTACTAACCCTAAACCTACCCCTAAACCTACCCCTGTTCCATGTATTTACCTTATATTAGCCAGTACTTTCTAGGTAAGTACACTGTAAGTACCCTGTAAGTACTGTACTGTAAAAGGAAGCGTTACCTAAATTTTTCACGAGAACCGTTACACCCTTACTATTCAGATAATCAGGAAAATTAAAGGCACATTTATTTATATATTGCATGTTTTGTTTTTGACACCTACTGATTACTAGCGCTCCACTGTGGTTGTGATGGCCGTTGGAACCGCAGGGCAGAGGAACCTCAAAACTGGATCCTAATATCAGCTCTGTCAATCTGTCCACTGTAGAGAGAGAGAAAAAGGTACATCATGACATTTTACAAGATATTAAGAAAGATCTGAGAATGAGCTCAGATGATTTAGCTAAAAATGGCTGGTGACCTTTTCAAAATAGGAAAAATAGAATAATCAAAACGAGATGTGCAGAGGCATACTGGCAGCAAGGATGAATCTTTTTATATTTTTCTTTATTTTATGTTGTTGTTAATTTTGTTAATACAACTAATATATTATGTGTGTTTGTGTAAAATACAAAAAAAAAAAAATTGGACTTATGATTGGACTCATGATCTGTCATTTATTTATTCAGAGGCTGGGTCAAATTTGGGTCAAATTTTTAATTGCTCAGATGCTGAAACTGATTTAAAATTAGTGATAAAATTTGTATCTTTATGAAATAAAAATAAAAAAATATAATAAAACAACAAAAAATACTCCCAAGAATATTTGATTTAATATGAGTAAATGTCATATTATACAAAAAATCAGAATGGTTGTGAATTTTTTTTGTGTGCCAACATTTCAAGTCTGATTCCAAAACTCTACCTTTGTTTCTGTTGCCATTCACTGCTTACTCATAGTGTGAATACTGTAACCTATCAATATAGGGGCGTTGAAATAAATGTGCACTAAAGGGTAAAAACAAGCCTTGCGTCAGCCACAGATGTTCCATCCTGTCTGTCTTACCCTCAGTAATGGCCTGCGTGAGCAGCTGTTCTCCACGCAGTGCCTGAGAAGACTCGGCTCTAAACAGGTTTCTGGAACAGGACGGCTGCATGACCTCGTAACCTCCCATGACCTCCGCCAAGTCAGAGAACAGGGTGACCCGCTCCTGAAGCAGCTCTAACACCTCCCTGTCCTTCTGCTGGATATCAGCTGAAACAGAGAGCACCACGGTCAGTACAGTAAAACATCATCAGCTTCTTCACGCTGTCAAAATGTCCTTGTTCCACCTTCAAATTCAGTGCAAAGATGTCATGACAACTTGACATGACAATAACTGTAGTGATTCATAAGAAAATAAGAATGAAAAAGTGTTTGCGTGTTGGGAGTGTGAATATGTGTGTGTGGCGTTTAAAGCAAACCTTTTAGTCTCCGCAGAAGGGCCTTGTCTTCTGTTTCTATAAGAGGGAATTCTTCTCTTGATGGACAGCTGTGTGATACAAAAAAATATGATGGTAAAGAAGAATGACTATTAGAAATGGTAGTTATCCATAGTTCTCCATTTTACATTTTATTTCACTTCTAACTTCTCTGTTTGGATCATAATGAATGACCCGGGCTAAGCTAAGTGCTATCAAAGTGTCGCTGTGCGCCAGAGCGATTGAGTGCATATACTAATAACATAGTTTAATATGAAAAAACGGTGGAGTGTTCCTTTAAGAGCAAAAAAAAAAAAAATACAAAATTTGCTAATAATTATTAGAATTCTGTATAATAATGATAATATAAAGAATTAAAGGTGACATATCACGCAAAATCCACTTTTTTAGCCCTTAAATGCATTTTGTTGTATATTTGGAGTGTTTCTAAGTACAGAAAAGATGAAATTATTCTCTTCAGGTGCTTCGTTTATATCTTTATATTCTGTTTTGGTCATATTTTTCAACCTGTTCGGATTTTCCTGTTGTCTATTACGTTTTTTGAACAATAACGTCACAGTATTTGCAGCGGAACTGACAAATAAGGACATTGACTACCGGTCCAACACTTCGAGCAATCCGCCATTATTATTACTCGCTCCGATTTTGTAGTCCAAGCTCAATGATGCAGAAGTTATGGGAGGGCTAGTCAAAATGTTCGGTTGTTGGATGTAGTGACCTCAGAGCCGGCCCTAGCCTTTTGGGGGCCCTAAGCAGAATTTGATTTGGGGGCCCCTCCCACGACGCAAAGTCACCTGTGTTTGGTGATTATTGACACAAATGTCACGCAATAATGATACATTATAAATGAATACACTTAGGTTATGTATCAGGCTACAACAAAATTAATACTTAATAAAAAAATAGATGCCTACTTAAATAAAAAAAAGTTTTAACAGTCTTAAAACTGCATCAAAACATATAAAAGAAATTATTTGCTAAAATTATGACAAAACTGAGAAATATAAGAGCAAGGCTTCAACAAGCCTATTGTTGAAAACTACAAATATTTGGCCTACTATTTCTCAACTGTCTCAATACAGTGTAACTGTCCTCAAAAGCTTATTATTATTATTATTATTATCGTAACATACTTTGTTAGATATTACATGACATAATCCAACAAAGTCTGTTACTATAATACCGGTAATAATGTTCTGGCGCTCGTTGTATGTGTGTATGCAATGTATTTTTCCCCTCGGGGCTTGCCGTAGATGGGTTGTGCGCAGGCAGACTGCGCACTTGGTAGTGTACTGGAGAGTGTCGCGGGTCTTTGGAGGTCTGATGTGTGGTATAATAAAGTGGAGAAGAGTTCAAACTGCTAAGTTTATTATTTATTCAAACTGCTACCCTTACACCTTGAAGGTTAAGTTCCCCTGCGGGCTGTTTTCTCCAATACCGATACAGTGACTAGGCGCAGTTGCAAACAAATTGTCTATGCACGCGCGAGGTGTCTAGAGGATTATGCGCGTGACTTAAACGCTGGCAGACACAGCAGCAGTTGTAAGGCAGGATATTGATCAATAAATCAGAGTTTTGTTGTCTTGAATGATTCATTCAGTCATATTCATTCATTAATTGATATATGTCACTTTTTTAAGTCATCTAAAAAAAATAAAATAAAAAATATCCCCGATTAGGGGGCCCCCTGGTGGCCACGGGGCCCTAAGCGGCCGCTTAGTTCGCTTATGCCTAGGGCCGGCTCTGAGTGACCTGAAGCACTTCAAGGATCCCCAATCCAACAACCTCCGCCAGTATACAGAAGGGTTTGCCGATCGACTTCGTCTGAATGAGGTGTAAATTCCTTCTATCATTTAGCTGCTGTGTTTGCTGATGCTTTTCTAAACGTAAGTTATCATATTATTATCATACAGATTTTTAGTGGTAAGATCAGACCGCAGTCATTTATCTTGTCAGTGTGCTTGTTTTAACAAGAGAAATAGTCGACTTTCACTAATAACACAACATAGTTAACTTAACTTTACATACCACTGCATCCTTATGAAGACGTCGTTCTACAGGTTCATCTTAGTCTTTTTCAACTCGCTCGCTCTGGCTTGAATATGTAACGCTTGATGGACAAGTCTTCCGTTGTTGACATTTTGTTAACGTGTGAATAAAAATGTTCTTTGAAACTATAGTAATCGTATATCTCTTATCAAACTACAATAATGGCTGAACGCGGGGAGTTGAACCGACCGTGAACTCAGCGACCTGGAGAGCGGGCGGGGAAAGACGCAACTCCTTTTTATTTAAAGGGGACGCTTCGAAACGGGTTGCTCACAGAAGCACATCAGAAAAGGGGTAGAAAAGGGGCCTGTTGAGCTATAATAATGAGGAATTCAGACCCAAGCATTGCAGTTATGCTTTATATAGACCACAAATGTATGATTTATAAGTAAAAATGAATGATTTAAAAGCATGATATGAACCCTTTAAGTAATAAAATATAAAGAAATAAAAATTGCATAAATAAATAAATGGATCTTCTATATGTTTAATTGTAGGTGGATTATAGTATTTGTGAGTTCCTGGCACCAACTGAATTAAATTAAATGAAACCCCGATCTATAAAGCAAGCTGTAAAGTTTGGTTACGCAGGACTATAATGTAAACAAAAGCTATTGACAACTCAAGCTTCCCACAGAACTGACATATACCTTTTAAATGTCCCACTCCTGAATTTTAAAGAGAGTGCTTTCACGTGATTTTCTAATTTCACGGCAAAGATGTCAAATGGTAACTGTGAGTGCTGTGTGGACTGTTAAGAGTGCGTTCATGTATGTACCTGCTGATGGTTTGCTGTATGTGCCGTAACCAAATGTTCCTGTCTTCTTTAGAGGCAGCATAGAGCTCATACATCTCAGGTGGGCTAGACTCACTGCTTATCAGGAACAACCCTCGCTCTTGATTGGCTATGTCTCGGACCAAGAGATTCTGCAGTGACACCACAGCAGACTTATCCTGCAGAGAGGATGAGAAGAGATATTGTCGACAGGTACAGATTTCCGAAAATAAACAGCTTACACAATTTGAGGTACAATGTCTACGGCATTATGTCTTCTGCAAATGTTTACGTCACAATGTGAAATATTAGCGCAACACCTGCCCACAGACATTCGCAAAGAAAGATGACGAGGCAATCGTGGAGACTGTATGTTTAGATGTAAAAGCAAAACCCCTTCGTTAGGGCTTCTGAAAAAGGACGGAATTAGAAATCACTGGAGATTTATTCATAACGCTGTTCCTGAGCAGTACAATCCAAATATTAGATTGTGTACAGAACATTTTACAAAGGAGAATGTGTGAGAGTACATCATTTCTGACACACACTTAAAGTGTTTAGCCAATCACAATGTACCAGATCAGCTGGCCAATCAGAGCTCTCTGGGCTTTTCAGAAGGAGAGGCTTTGTTGAAAGCAGTGTTCTAAACAGACTGGGAATAGAGGTGCTGTAAAAAGTGTTTTTTGAATATTAAAGTATGCTAACCTATTCTATTACACCCAATAAACAAACTAATGATCTTTTAAAATAGCATCATATGACCCCTTTAAAACTTTGAACAGAGCGAGAACCCTAAGTATGACCGCTACTAATATGGATACGTGACTTAGCAAGCAAAGTAACTTACCAAACTGGCAAAGATGTACCGTTGATCTTTCTCTTGCAAGAATACTAGAATGTCAGTCATCAACATAACCTGAACATCTACAACAGAAAGAAAAAAAGGAAATGCAGTAATTAATTCACCCACAAGCAATCTCCATCTCACTCTGACACATCACGTTACACTTCCTCATAACCAGCACGCAGTCTTCTGTACCTTTGAGCCGAGATCCGGGCGTTTTCCAGAGGAGCGTGCCTTCGTGTATCAGCTGCCTCCGGAGCAGTTCGGCCGGTCTGAACAAGGCTCCAGAGCGGAGTTTGGCCTCGGACCGCGGGTCGACCCGGGAGCGGATCTCTTGCAGCCGCTGTGTCCTTTCTAGCTCCAACACCTGCTGGTCCACCGAACTGAGCAGCTCCCGCATACAAGACAACGCATGTGACAGACCTGAAGCTTCCTCTGGATTGTCTGCATTGTTACACACAATAATCAGTCCAGACCATTATGTGGCCATTATATATATATATATATATATATATATGAAGAGTTCAGATGCAAAAGCCTCTAAATGCCATTTGAAATTTTCTTCTAAAATGACCATTTTTATCAATCTTGTACATTTAAGTTCAGTAATTTCACTTAAATGACAATTAATAGGTAATCTTCATTGCAATTTAAGTGAAATTACTGAAATTAAATATACAAGCTTGATAAAAATGATCATTTTAGAAGAAAATTTCAAATGGCATTTAGAGGCTTTTGCATCTGAACTCTTCATATATATATTTTAATTAAATATATATATATATATATATATATTTATTTATTTATGTGGCCATCATATATATATATATATATATATATATATATATATATATATATATATATTAAATTAAATATATTAATATATATATATATATATATATATATATATATATATATTTAATTAAATATATTAATAAGTATATATTAAGTATATATATAATAAGTATATATTAATATATATATATACTTATTAAAATATTAATAAGTATATATTAAGTATATATATAATAAGTATATATTAATATATATATATACTTATTAAAATATTAATAAGTATATATTAAGTATATATATAATAAGTATATATTAATATATATATATATATATATATATATAAAACATCATATTAGAAGGACAGAGTAATAATTATAGACATGGAGGGGAAGGGTGGAGATGAGAAGTTGTTTAAATACAGTTATTATTGATATTGCTGACATATGCCGGAGTCTCACCTTTGGTGTTGTCATATATACGTTGCACTAGGACGGGGTATTTAGTGATGCGCTGAGTGACCAACAAGATGCACTCCTGGAACCCGTGGCGACGCAGTAGAGGACCCCGATTCGCCCTCTGAGAGGACATAGAAGGACAAAGACAATCATAAATGTAAAGTTAACCATTTCTGCCTCTATACACTGTATTTACATACACTCTAAATCTGCATCCAAAACCCACGGCAGCTACCACGTTGTCTAGTCAGCCATGTGTATGAAAGCAAACTGGTTTAAAACAGGTACCATAATGTCATGTCTGATGAGATAGAATTAACTTAAGTGAGCTTAAATGTTATCCAAGCATGGATGACTGCAAAATACTTACTTCTCAGTAGAAACTGAGTAATTGTAATTTGTTTTAGTACTGACCAGGCCTCGATAACAAGGACTGCCTGACGGCCTGTGGCCAGCGTGAAAGACACTCGGGCTAGTTGATAGAACTGTCACTTGCCAGATTGGGCCAGTGCTGCATCTTCACACAAGTTGATAATGTGTCTGTCTTTTTAAGCCTGGCCAACTTAAATATTCAGTGCAAATAGACGCGAAAGTACCCATGTCTCTCAGTAGTACTTTGCGTGCTGTGTGGTAAGTTTTGTGTACGCAGTGACACTTCAAGAGTGAATACTTTTGTTGATTCCTCATACACATAGTCGGTTATGTCTTAAGCAGATGTAAACACGAGAGATGAAATGAATGTGTATCGGATATGTGCAACTCTTCAAGTGACAGCAGCCTAATATTCCAGCTGCTTTTTATGTTAATCAAACAAACGACAGAAAAAATAGCTCACTGCTCTGACTGAATAACTGCAATAATGATATTTTAAATTTGCTTAATATTTCTGTACCTGAAAATCTAGTTTAGACTACATGAAAAACCTGAAAAAAACTGTTTGTTTCATTTGTATATGTTTGTTCTGTTGTTTTTATTTGTGCTATTGCTTGTAATTTGATTATTTGTTCTTTTTTATTATTGACTGTCTGTCACAGTATAAAAGCAAAGAGATGAGGAGGCAGATGAAGCTGCCAAAAGTCTTTCATTCAATACACAGGTAATTCAAACATAGTGTAGATACAGTGTAACACAGACGAGACAGGGTAGATTGAACTGAAAACACAGGAACACAGGCAAACGAGGTGATCAATAACAACACAGTTGAACGTGATGGCAAATCATGTTAGATTCCATGACAACCAAGAAGAAGCGGGAAAACTGAACAAAGGAAAACAGGAACTGATGAATGCAAACTAAAGGTCCATGAAAACCAATTTAAACACATAAGTTAAACTAGTAGTTTTTGGTATCATAACCTTATTTATTAAGGTTACATGGATCAAAACAACTAGAACAATAACTAGGCCTATTTTATTTAATTAAATTTATTTATTTGTTTCTTAGTGGTAGGGCTTGTGAAAATTTTGTCAGGGCAAGTGGTAAAGCTGAACCCTGCTGACTGTAATAAAATTAATTACAAACACGAAAAATATCACAAAGCGAAAATTTCATGCCTAAATTCACTTGTAGCATTTAAAAAAATTGAATTTATAGTGATTATTATATATTTATTTAGACAATATAATATAGTGTACATTTTAATTAAAGCTAATTTCTTTTGTTTTAAAATATTTTAATCTTGGTAAGAAAATAGACTCTGATACTGAGTTGGCGATTAACAAAATTAAACACATAAATATTATTTTTAGTAATAATACTATTATGAAGAATACAAATATGTTAATACTAATAATTATACATACATTTAAAGCCAATAACTCTACCTACATTCATTTAAAATCAGCCATTTGTTGGTCTCATACAGAATTTTACTAACAATTTTATTTCACAATATATAACATAGCATAAATTAATTCAGTCAGTATTTTTTGTTTTGAAATATTGCTATGAAAACAGCCTTTGATGCTAGATAGATAGATATAGATAGATAGACTTTGTTAAACAATACCTCCTCATATATCATGAGAAATGTGCTACCTTAGAATATTTAACTTTTTAAAGCATATTAGTATTACTGTGATATCGATACCTGTGAAATTTCACCTGTTTTGTCAGCGTGACCTTCCAAACCTAAGCTATCACGAAGTAAAATAAAACACAAAAGCTGAACACAATTATGATACCTGGAAATCTGATGATTCACACATCTCTGAGAGTCTGCAGGCATTTAATGCATTAATGCACCCGCCCACGATCATTCATCACTCAATACCACTCTATCCTCCCACTTGAAACACACGAGACAACACCTGACCCGGTTATGCAAACACATAACGCACATGGACACGTCTTACCCGTATAAAGAGCTGAAGTCTCTTGTCTCTGGCCAAAAGTTCTTTGTACAGTTTGACAGCCTTTATATGACGACTGCAGAACTCAGAATACGTCTTCAGCATCTCGTCTGCACACTGACCTGAGAACTGACAAACACACACAAACAGTGCGCTATGAACATTTTGTTCCTTGAAACTTGGAAGCTTTCAGCATCCCACTCTCATACACTCTCATTTCCATTTGTCACTATTTCTTTCTTTTTGACTTTCCACGCCCTCTACAACATGACGTCATTCTTTTCTCCTTCAAATTCATTCAATGAATTTATATTAGGATATTAATTTTTTTTTATAAAGTATTTATAAGTTTTAAAATGTGTCCCCAGATTCCATTTTGTTGCACTGTTACATAATTGTGTTCATTTTTTTTTTCCCAGTAATGCATTAAATTGACAGCTCTACTTTATGAAACATTTTAAACTGGCAATCAAAACAGATATGCTAATCCAAAATCACTTACGACTGGCCAAATGTATCCAAATGCATTTGCACCCCGTTGCGCCCACGTAAACTCACTCCTACCTGTTTTATTAGCACATCGCTGATCTGATTGATGGTGAAATTGTTTGTGCTTTCAGGTTGCAGGCTGTGAGCGCGTCGTTCGAGGAGCTGCGTGAGGAAGTGTGTGTGTATCGTCAACAGGCGCTCCAGGCAGGGGAACAGCGCATGCACGACCCCCGGCTCCAGCTGCACCTCCTCCAGCATGCCCCGCCTGAACACACCCTCCATGATCCGCAGGGTCCGGACGTGATGGAGCTCCGTCTGGATCAGCTCTGAAATGATATCACAGAGGTTGAGCTGTAAAACGCAACATTTAAAAGGTCTTTGTTGGACATGTACCCTAAATTAAATATTCCCAATGTCCTAAAATTGAGGGTAGATGAGTTTGATGTGAGTGAAAACAATGTAGTGATGCATAGAAGTACAGAACAGTCCATATGCTACAATCTTGTGTACACTGGTGTTGCTAATTTTTACATTTAGATTATTTTTCCAGTCATATAACAAACATTTAAAGTTAATCTTTAAAAACAATAATTTACTAACATGGATAAATGTAATCTTCTACAAGTGAATGTCCATTTTTCACACTGTACATTGTTATGTTGTAGTGCCTAAATTCACTTGTAATATTAATATTTGCCGTTTTATTTCGACAAATTAGTATAGAATATTAATATACGCCATTTATTAGTTATTATACAGAATTTAAATGTATTTAAAAAAAAAAAAACTTGAGGCCACGAGGACTAGATGTACAGTCTGTTTGTTTGGGAAAGCACTTAATAGTATTTGTCGAGTCGATGGCCCATTTACAGTCATAAACATACTTCGATTCAAGACTTAGATCTGCGTTTTTTTTCTCTAACCATAGATGACGTCCTGTCTCTTGATAACATCTTTACGGTGGGTCTGCAAGTAGGTGGAATCTACCGCCATGCTCCAGGAATCTGCTTCAAATTCCTGGCCCTCAAACTCCAAATCTTCCAGCAGAGAGTTGAAGAAGCCCTCTCCTAAAACCAAGAAAAATACAATGTCTGTATTATTGCTTCCGGTTTGCAAGTAAACAGGTTGGCCAACATGGAATTTGCGGGATTGATCTATAGCCAATCACACCAATGCTCCAACGCTCCAACCAATGCAAACATTTTCTTAAAAATATACAAATGAAGGGACAACGTTACAAAAGAACAGCATTTATTTGATATAGAAATATTTTGTAAAAATATAAATGTTTTTACAGTTAATTTAAAGGAGTAGTTCACTTTAAAAAAAAAATTTGCTTATAATTTACTAACCCCCATGTCATCCAAGATGTCCACGTCTTTCTTTCTTCAGTTGAAAAGAAATTAAGGTTTTTGATGAAAACATTACGGGATTTTCTCCATATAATGGACTTTATTGGGAACCAAACGGTTCAAGAGAGTTTCAATGGAGCTTCAAAAGGGTTTTAAACGACACCAGCACGAACGCTCATCACAGAACAAAGCAAGGCCAGCATTTGTGCTTATAAAACTTAAACTTTTTTATTTTTAAAATGACCGATCGTTTCGCTAGATAAGACCCTTATTCATCATCTGGTGTCGATTAAAGCCCTTTGAAGCTGCACTGAAACTCTCATTTGGACCTTGAACCGTTTGGTTCCCATTAAGGTCCATTATATGGAGAAAAATCCTGTAATGTTTTCTTCAAAAACTTTTCGACTGAAGAAAGAAAGACATGGACATCTTGGATGACATGGGGGTGAGTAAATTATCAGCAAAAGTTTTTTTAAAAGTGAACTACTCCTTTAATGAATACTTGCTGAATAAAAGTATTAATTTTAGGGCTGTGAAACGATTAATCGCATTTAAAATAAAAGTTTGTGTTTACATAATATATGTGTGCGTAGTGTGTATAATTATTTTGTATATATAAATACACACACATGCATGTATATATTTAAAAAAAATGTGTTCTCAATATATCAAATATTTATATTTATATATAATATTAATAATGTATAAATATATATAAAGTATATACATGCAAATATTTCTTACATATATACACATGCATGTGCGTGTATTTATATATACAAAATAATTATACACACTAAACGCACATATATTACGTAAACACAAACTTTTATTTTGGATGTGATTAATCGCGATTAATCATTTCACAGCCCTAATTAAATTTATTCCAAAAAAACAAATACTAACTGTAAAAATCTATGTACTGTATATGGCCGCATTTACACTGCAGGTCTATAAGTCCAGTTTTGATTTGTTGACTATATTCAATTTTTTATGACCACTTAAATCTTTTAAAAGTGACCCATATCCGATATCTGCATTTACACAGTTCACTTGGCGAAACAACCCAATGCATACTGACCCAGAAAAGCTTAGACCGAAAAGAAAGTAAAAAATGGCGGAATTTGCAATGAATGCAGACTAAATAGTAGAATCTTTTGCTTTTCACACATCTTTAAAGGTCAGCACAACACTGGGTTAAGCTTTTGACAAATACTGCGCAATTAAAAAAGGAGTCACATGATCCAAGGCATTTGCCATCGTCGCTTTTTCAGGGGAATATCTGATCTGTCTGCATACATGGCAGATGAAAATGCACAGATCTGATTCATATGACATTTAATTCCACATATGAATGATGCCTGAAATCGGAGAATATTGGAATCTATGTGTTTTTTTCATGCTTACATGCTCATGGCAGGTCATATCCGATCTGTGTTACATTGGAGGAAAAAAAATCTGAATTTGGTCACTTGAACAATGTAATGTAAATGCGGCCTATTCTACCACATGTCTACTTTGTTGAAGTGTTTGTAGGTGTGTGTGTGTGTCTCACCCTCATCATTGAGGGACTCCATGGACATGGTTCTGCTCCTGAAGTTGAGTGAGTCTGTGGATTGAGACAAGATCCTGCGCAGCCCCAGAGGATAGTCATCATTCAGAGTCCTACACGCACATGCACAGGTGGGCCAAACACATGCACACAAACAGATGTACACATATGCATGCAATCACATGCGAAAAGAAAAAAAAAAGAAACAAAAAATGAGAGGCAGGCATCATAATCACCACAGAAACAGAAAATACACATTCAAAATTAAAATATAAAATAAAAAAAATAAAATAAAGTGAATATAATGACTGATAAATAACATTCAAACAAAACTGCTTACATTAAACTAACATGGCCACAAACACACAAAACACAAAAAGACAAAAATTACACACGATGAGAACACGGCTGTGTGTGTCTGTCTCTACATATAGATATTTCAGGAAAAAAGATTTATGTGATAACATGTTTTACAGTATTTATAAACTAAGGACTCACTTATTTGGTTATGTGTTGGTATATTGTACAGGCAAGAGTCCATTTTATGCATCTCTGTCATTTCTGTCACTCACCCTGCAATGTTATTGGTGGAGACGCTCTTGGAAAGTAAGAGAGAGGACCGGCCGCGACGTGATCCGAGTAGTGACTGACGGAGACTGTCTGAGGGGTAAATGGCAGAGCTGGGCCTTTCCCTTAATTGGGCTTCAGAGAGTCAGAAAAAGAGAGAGCAATGTCATATTTAGACATAAAGGGTAAACCCCATTTACTTCTGGTACACAGCTAAAAAAAAAAGAACATTTTGCTAATGTTCCCATCAGTGTTAATTTTGTTAACGAAAACTATGACGAAAAATGTTCGTTGACGACCTTTTTTTCCCTGACTAAGACAAGACGATGAGAGACGAAACTCACGTCGTTAAACAATCAATGTGACTATATCAACACATGCAATATCGTTGACGAAAATAGACGAGACTGAAATGTGTTTAAAAAATTAAAACCACTTGTTTTTTTATCAAATAAAGGAAAAACAACATATTGACTGTTTTTACGAGCGTTCATGCTTACGATTGCCAGATTTCAAAACTATAAATCCCCAGTCAGAGATTTCTGTTAAAAAAACACGATTTTAGCCGGTCTTTTCAATAGTATCTGGCAACCACGCGCATTGCAATGCGCACACTCTCTCTCTACACTGCGGAAGAAGTGTGTGGATGATCAGAAAACACAGACAAGTTAAACTTTAGTTCAGCGATCTTCATTTGAAATTTTCAACTTAAAGCGTCATTCATGTCAATCTTGGTTCTGTTACGAGCTGCTCGAGCTGTTTGTGCGACTAAATCTGCGATCAAAATGCAGGCTGACATCCAGCCGTGTTTTTAATGTTGATCATATTATACGAGCAAGAACGCAATGTTTTCTGAATATCGATTTTATACATTGAAATTGATTGATTTTATACATCAGTTCAACAAACAAAAGGGTACGAATAAGTGATGTTCTACATTTGTGAACGAATCTGTGGCTTTGAACGGAGCGTGAGATTGAATGATCCGTTCATAAGGACTGCATTGCTTCGTTAGTGAATGAATGAATGACTCGGTGACTCACTTAAAGCATTATTTATTTTATAAAGATATTTATAAAGGTAAAAAAATTAACAGGAAAAATCGATTAAAAAGGCAAATATTGGGTCTCATTCATGAAACATTAGTAAATATACGAGTAAATATGAGAGTGATTTGCGCGTAAAGAGAACTTCCCGAAAACTCTACTCCTGATTCACAAATACTTCGTAAATGTCAGATGTGATAGTAAAATGTGTGTGTGTGCTAATGAATTCCAACCAATCGTAAATGGGATGCGCGTGCACGTTCATTCTCGATTATACCATTAATCAGGCCCATTATATCCGACTAACATCTATATGCATATAATAACATGAATGCGAATGAAAAAGAAAGAATTCTCGGATGCAGAAATTGAAGTTTTATTATCACGAGTTCATACAAAACGCCACATTTTATTTTCAAGCCTAGCCTACATAGTGGCGCATCAGGTCCTAAAAAAGGAAGCAATTGGCAGCATAGCCTATTACAGATGCAGTTAATGGAGTTTCATCTGTTAATCGAACAGTCCCAGAAGTGAGAAACATGGTTTGACATTAAGCTTGACAGCAAAAAACGAATTAGTTGACTTCGGAAAAATCGTATTCAAACTGGAGAAGGACCGCCATCGATCACCAGCTCTGCTATTACTGGCTCTCATAATAAAAGTAAAAAGAAAAAAACGTATGTAATTAATATATAAAAGATTTTTTTCAAAATGCTGTTTAAATATGTACCCATTGGTGATTTAAAATGCAGCCTTATTCATGAGCAAAACGTTCAGATGTTAAGCGCACCATTTACGCGTGGCTGGGAGCAAGTGTAGATTTCTTGCGTACCAACTAACATTTGGAAAATACTAACATTTTAATGAATCCGAAAATTTACTCCAGAACCATTTTACACACGATTTACACACAAATTCGTTCTGCTCGTGTTTCATGAATGAGACATGTCTCTTAATGAAAAGGTGTGACTAGAGAAAAATTGGAGAACCACTGAACTGAGGGAAATTGATATGTAGAATTGCACAAGTGCTACTGCTAAAGAGTGCAATGTCAACAAAATGTTTCAATTTCTCATAAGCTTAGTTAAATTGGCCTGGAGAGAAAAAAATAAATTACATTTTTTTTCCCCAAAATAGTAAAGACTACATATAAATCGGTAATTGCATTTTGACTAAATGTAATGACTAAAAGTTGACAAAAATTGCAATGACTTTTCATCAACTAAAACTGGGCTAAAACTATGAAAGAAAAAATGACTGAAATGTAAATAAGACCAATAAACATTTTCGTCCGAAGATGAAGACTAAGACTAAATCAAAAATGGTTGCTAAAATTAACACTGGTTCCCATTGGAAACATTACTTCTGAAGGTTCCCTGAACGTTTAGAGTAATTACAGACATGATTTTGGGCAATGCCCTCAATGATATCCATTCACAACTGGTCACAGGAGACATATATGCCACTTGTAATTGGATCAGATGTTAATACCAGATGTAAAAACACACTTGTTTCCATCACATCCTCACCTCTATTCCTCAGAGTCACATTCTGATAGGCCGAATTGTTCCTGATCAGCGCCATTTTCTGTTGCTATTGTGACACATAGATGACATTTTTTAGACATAAACCACATCAAGAAAACAGAGCCAATTTAGAAACATTTCTTCTGCATCCTACCATGAATCAAAGCCAGTGTTTGAATGTCAGTGGTCCATGTGACACCATGTGACACATGTGTGCACTAATATCCCACCTTTTGTTTCATTTTGACACAGTTTGGTAGCGTGTCCCTGCAGCGGTTGTGGATGGTGACATTACAAGCTGAAAAAAAGAAGAATAGACATGAAAACCCTTATATTACCCATACTATAATCTTTATACAATAACATTTAAATGTGATCTTCTCATGGTCACGTTTATAAAAGTAATAGAATTGTATTCACTTTTTCTGTTATGGAAAAAGTATGGTTTGCAATAACACTTAGCTGCTTGACCAACCACTTTTGTTCCAGAAACATTCTTGACGACATTAAGACTGGTATGATCAAGTTACTAGTAGCTGGTTTGTTGTTGGTCTAAGATGATTCTTCAGATTAAAGCAACTAGAAACCAACCACTGAGTTCTCAAAAACAGCAACCAGCGTACGATGATACTCCAGCGAGGAAGTTGAAAACATATTCCCTTTTATACCTGTACTCTAACCTCTTTTCCTTTTCCATCTCTACAATATTACAGCAAATAATTATGTAAATCTCAGTACCATACCCATTTTTCGCCTGTCTGTCTCTCCCTCTTGACCTCTGTCCATGTCTGCGGTAAAATGCTTGTTCTAGATCTCCTTTACAGCATGCTACTAGTCGCTGAACATTTTCTCTGGTAACACCGTATTGCTTTTGTCTCTGAACCCCTATTGTTTTAGAACGGCTTTGCTTCCTGTTTTGAGGGTGGCTGGGAAGGAAGAGGGACGGGGGCTCCGGTGGGGTTTCCCTGGTCCGATTACCCACAACACACACCTACACGAGTCTAAATAATCACCCACTGAGAAGCACAGGCTTTTTGTAAGTAAAAGTGCATCTCAGAAATGTGACAATTTTTGATTTAAAAATAGACAGATTTAGACAAATTTATCAAATTGTACAGTAATATTTGAGTTAATATTTGATAAATTACTAAATCAAGTTTGAACACATACAGTGTTGTATATACCATATGTATGGTATGAGTGTTGAATGTTGCTTCTGGTACAGACTGTGGAAACAAATTTCCTCTATGAGGACAATAAAGAATGAATATGAATATGAATATGTTAAGATCATTATGACAAATCTAAGGAGATTTCACCTGAGGTCACAATTTAAAGAGTCTCATGGTTTTCACACACACACACACACACACACACACACACACACACACACACACACACACACACACACACACACACAAAGCAGCACCACTGTTTTCAATATTGATAATAATAAAATATGTTTCTTGGGCACAAAATGATTTCTGAAGGGTGACAGTGAAGTACAGAGGCGTATTGTACGATGGCGTATTGCATTCACTTGAAGAAAAAAAATCTACTCTGTTTTTCTGAATTAATGAGTTAATTTTTCATGAGAAAAAAGTTTTTGCTCTGTTTTTCTGAATTAACGAGTTTATTTTTCATGGATTTTTTTTTTTGCTCTGTTTTTCTGAATTAACAAGTTAATTTTTCATGACAAACAAAAATTTTGCTCTGTTTTTATGAATTAATGAGTTAATTTTTCATGAGAAAAAAGTTTTTGCTCTGTTTTTCTGAATTAACGAGTTAATTTTTCATGAGTAAAAAAGTTTTTGCTCTGTTTTTCTGAATTAATGAGTTAATTTTTCATGAGAAAAAAAAGTTTTCGCTCTGTTTTTCTGAATTAACAAGTTATTTTTTCATGAGAAAAAAAGTTTTTGCTCTGTTTTTCTGAATTAACGAGTTAATTTTTCATGAGTAAAAAAGTTTTTGCTCTGTTTTTCTGAATTAACGAGTTAATTTTTCATGAGAAAAAAAGTTTTTGCTCTGTTTTTCTGAATTAACAAGTTAATTTTTCATGAGAAAAAAGTTTTTGCTCTGTTTTTCTGAATTAACGAGTTAATTTTTCATGGATTTTTTTTTTTGCTCTGTTTTTCTGAATTAACAAGTTAATTTTTCATGAGAAAAAAAGTTTTTGCTCTGTTTTTCTGAATTAACGAGTTAATTTTTCATGAGTAAAAAAGTTTTTGCTCTGTTTTTCTGAATTAACGAGTTAATTTTTCATGAGTAAAAAAGTTTTTGCTCTGTTTTTCTGAATTAACGAGTTAATTTTTCATGAGAAAACAAGTTTTTGCTCTGTTTTTCTGAATTAACGAGTTAATTTTTCATGGATTTTTTTTGCTCTGTTTTTCTGAATTAACAAGTTAATTTTTCATGGACTTTTTTTTTTTGCTCTGTGTTTCTGAATTTATCTGAATTGCACATCCACATCCCATTCAATGCATCTTATTCATCTGCAATACAAAATAAAACAGCATCTTATATACATTATTTATCTAATCCACCATAGGATCTAGTTTAAATCTAATCTCCCACTCAACGGTGTTCGCTTCGCAAGGCCTTTGCACTAAAAGCCTGTGTGGGAGTTGAACATGTAGTTCCAGCCCCAACACACAGCAAGAGAGAAAGAGCAATCAATACCGGAGCTCAGACCAGAGCAGCCGAGCACAAAGCGGCTCATCGATGAAAGGCTCGTACTGTCTGGTCTTTGCATCTGACCGTGATAACAAAATAAGGAAGAAGTTGAAAACAAGCAAAACAGAGAACAAGGACTGAAAGATGAGCACAACAAAACAGGAAAGGGTGTGAGAGTATGCCAGCATTCATATGTAAATGTACTCAAAGGAATCGTTCAAGTGTGTGTCTGTGTGTATGAGAGAGATAATGGATTGGGGAAATGCTATTTGTGTGTATTTCATAATTTATTTTAAAATACAGGTATCTATCTATCTATCTATCTATCTATCTATCTATCTATCTATCTATCTATCTATCTATCTATCTATCTATCTATCTATCTATCTATCTATCTATCTATCTATCTATCTATCTATCTATCTATCGTATATACACACATATACACACACACATATATATGCACACAGTATATATGCTTTCCATTGTAGGGCTGTTTCTACAGAAATAAACTATCCAGACCTCCAACTTTAAGATGTGTGTGTGTGTGTGAGTGTTATCTTGGCATACAGTGGCATACCAGCCTCTAAAAATATTCCACATACTCTCCACTTCACCACATGATAGGGCACAAAACAGCAGAGGCTACAGCACAGATGTAATATGAAAGAGGGATGTGGGAATGGGTAGACAGGTGTGGCTCGTAAGAAATAAAAAGGCATATACATGATGTTCATTTTGAGCTAAAGTTCTAAATCTGGAGACAATCATGGAAGGAAAGTGGGGAAGGAAGCAGGAAAAATCATTGGAAGGACTGAGGTAAGCATCTGACTGAGGTTAGCGTTGTGATTGGCAAGATCACAAACAAGCTCCATTTCGTCAGAATCATTTATTTTTGGGGGGTTTCTTCCACAGAGGACGTAAGCAAACATTAATTAAGAACAGTACTGTGTTTATACAGTACTCATAATCATTAATGATGTTTCATTAACAAAGTTCGGGAGGAGCACGTTCAGATAATTAACACGAGTGGAGAGCACTCAGCAATCAACCATAAGAGGTGTAGCAGTCTAACCTCAATTCGTTGACAGTCCACCACCCCTTCCACTCTTCTAGTACTCTGGGTTCTAGGCTCGGAGCCCTCCGCCGGACAGCATGCCAATTACGCATTAAACTTTACTCCCTCTAATTGTATGTAAATGTAAACTTGTGAAGTGTCTGTCTAATCCCAATCATACTTATGTTTAATACTTGTCATTAAAGGGTTTGCATAGATTCCTAAGCATAAGTACCAGGTTAATTATTACTTCTCATTCATGAGTTTGTCCTGAATGAAAGATACAGTCTATAAATTAGTTAGTTTGGAAGAGGTAAGCTGTTAAGCCTTTTGATTTGTTTTGACATGAGTTTCATCAGACGGATGATTAAAGTAGTGAAAAATAATCATATATATTTGTGTTGGAAAAAAATAAGCTAGATTATCATAGTGAATAGGATCTTTAGACTTCTACCAGGCCTATCAACAGCAATCACATAGCAACAGTCACCCAGAACATCTTAAAGGGATAGTTCACCCAAAAATGAAAATGATCTAATAATTTACTCACCCTCAAGCCATCCTAGATGTAAATGACTTTCTTCTTTCAGCCGAACACAGAGTTATAAAAAATACACTAGCTCTTCCAAGCTTTATAATGCGAGTAAATGGTACTCTAGATTTGGAAGCCCCAAAAAGTGCATCTATCCATCATAAAAGTAATCTATACGGTTCCATGTGGTTATTAATACTAGAGCCCGACCGATAAAGGATTTTGAAGGCCGATACCGATACAAATATTTTTGGGTTTTGAAATCCGATATATCGGCCGAAATTTTTTTTTTATTAAATATTGTTGGATTTCACACACGTGTAAAAGAAAAGCTAACTTTTCTGCACAAGATACGTTTGATACTTTTTCTCTATGTCTAAATGTTCAATCCTCGCAAGTATAACTTACATTTTACAATGCAGAGATATGCTAGTTATAAATACAGTAATCATTACTTTATTTAGGCAGAAAAAGTTCATTGTTGTTTCCAAGCTCATTAATGTTAACGTTAGCCGTCTTCCACTGATGATAGTGGCATTAGCTAGCTTTGTGGTTAGCTAGTCTATGATGAGCCATAATTTAGCAATAGATAACATCATACTGCAAATTGTAAAACATACATTTTCAATATAACAGTCCAATGAGAGATGACTGAAGCGTGTTTTGTCCGTTTTTATTTTATTTTTTAAATATTCATTTATCGGCAAATTATAACTGCCGATACTGATATTTTGGAAAATGCCTAATATCGGCCGATAATATCGACCAGCCGATATATCGGTC
The DNA here is from genome assembly GCA_038021265.1 of Cyprinella venusta. Taxonomy (NCBI): domain Eukaryota; kingdom Metazoa; phylum Chordata; class Actinopteri; order Cypriniformes; family Leuciscidae; genus Cyprinella; species Cyprinella venusta. The sequence continues at coordinate 23,857,465 of CM075878.1, read as the reverse complement.
TGGCTCTAATTAATACATAGGAAACCTTCTTTATAGTAGAAGATTAAGTTTTAATTAGAATTGAAAGCAACATTGTTTTTTTAGGTTTAGTACTGTAAAGGTGCTTGCTTTCAAGCAATCTATTGTACAACGTGCTATATAAATAAAGTAAACGTGACAAAACTTGACTGGAGTGCTAAATTGCAGACCTGGGTCAAAGATCCACATCGAGGAAAGCATGAACCACATATTTACGTATTAATCTAAACACCGCTCTCATCAGTGTGGGTGATGTCAGGATGTTGGCTAACATTATTCCACTGGTCAAACTTCTTTTTATCCCTAAACGAAAAATGAACAACCTTGCAATGAGTATATTGGAGCCTTTAGACGTGTGCCAGACCTATCAACACCCTAGCAAAAGCTACCTTGAACACCTTAGCAACTACATAGCAACATGCTAATACCACCAAGAACACCCTAGCAACTGCATAGCAAACATGTTGAATAAAAATAAAAGTTGATGAACAAACACCACTAATATTTTCCACTCAAACTGTCAAAATCTGAAACTGTTACAAAATATCTACAACTTGCAAAATGTTGTATTCAACGTATTTTGATCATATTGGTGAAGTTTGTGGGTTTTGAGTGTGATGTACTGTATATGTTTGTCTGTGTGACTCACTAGGGCAACTGAGGGCCTCCTTAGCGGTGATGCTCTTGTTGCAGGCCGAGCAGAGTGTCGTCCCAGACACGGTGAGTGAGTTGAAGAGGTGGCCATTACTGTAGCGTGCCTCTCGCTCTCTGGCTTCTCTCTCCCGCTCCCTCATGCGTTCCTTCTCCTTATTCTAACCAGAAAACAAAAACTCAAAATAAATTAATCATGCATGGTGTCATATTATACATAAATATACATTTAAATCATCTCCACCATAGTAAAATTTGCCTAGTATCATAGTACGAAAAAAACCCCCAACAACCTTTGAGCTGGTCAGAGAACAATCAACGCTCACAAAAAAAGAAAATGATGACACTATTGCAGCTCAGTTTCTATTGTGTAACCAATTCATCTGCCGAACTGGTACAGGCTGAGTTCACGAACAGGGAAACAACCAACTCAAAAGAGAACTTGCAACACAATTTTGGAAGAAACTTAAGTCGAACAATAGCCATATTGAATGTCTAGAAGGTATTCCTTGGTAAAAGATTTTATCATGAAAACACACACAGCACATTCATGCCTGTGAACTGGTTTTCATTGAAAAAGCTAATCTTTGCTTATCAGCCTTTAGGGGAAAGACAAATGAACCCAATCAACTCTACACTATAAAAAGTCGCTCATTTGGTTTAAGCAAACAATGGCTCTCTTTCTGATACAGGTACTTTGTTAGGTACGTCATGCCTAGTTTTCTTCAGATTTTAGCCATTATTCTGTTATCTCTTTGCCCCCCTGAGGTTTTTTTTGACATACAATCTGCTAATAGATTAATTGATGTGGGTTGAGCTAATTAGTAGGGGTGTAACAATATATCGTGCCACAATATAATCGCAATACAAAAATGCAACAATACGTATGGTGGATAGTGACAATATGTATCGTGGATAGTCCCCCCTCAAAATAAAAATTACTGTGTGAGAAAAAATTCAAGTTTACAGAGTTTTAGTGTTGTTACTACATTAAACTACCATATATATTGTTGATTATAATGTATAATAGTGCAATGCGGGAATATTTGTGGGTCCTTATAATGCCATATGACTTCTGTAACTTGACCAGTAAAAAGTGTCCAACATTATTTTAAATCTATCAAAATATATTAAATGAATCCAGTCTGAAAAAGTGCAAGAATATTCGTCTAAAATAATTCTGTATTTTCATTTTCAGAATCAAGAATATTTTTATTCTGGTGTCACCATTGTCCTTGGTATGCAAGCACCAAGTCCAAGCCTATTCATTTAAACCCACAATGAAATATCCAAGTTAGCAATTTAATCAACAGTACATTTGTTGTTAACCTTTTATCATATGTCTTGGAGTATCGCAATAATATCGTATTGTGAGTTAAGTATCGTGATATGTATCGAATTGTGGCATGGGGGTATCGTTACACATGAGTCGTGACGATATTAAAATGTGACAAGATTTCTCGGCGAAGTGAAAAGCTGTTTTGCAATATCGCCATGACGGAGCGTGAGGGTGAAATTAGCATAGAATATGCCACCGCCACGTTTACATTATATTACCTTCATTGTTGTTTTGCTATTCTTTTAAGAAATAAAAAAAAAACATTTAAGCAGTTGGAAAACGATCGTTAAAACTATTGTAAACGTCTGCTATGCATCCATCCATCATCCATCACAAGCTACATAGTCAAACACAGTGCTGGAATCACATTTCACTGATCATGTGACGAGAGTAAAGCGAGGTGACTGACAAGACCATGGTGGATGATTATGCGTCTGATAAATGTCTTATCTTGTAGAATGTGCGCTCAACACCGCCACTCCCTATACAAAGAGTACGTGAGATTACGAATTCAAAAGCAGAAGTAAAAAGCAAGCTCTCTGATGCGCGTAAATCATGTTATTTATATGGCACCGTATACAATAAATAAAGATTTAAAAATGATTTAGGCAAAATGAGTGTACCAGTGTTATTTGAGAATGTATAAACTATTAAGGTATTTATTTATGTTTTATGTAATCATTTATTTTAAGATTTTTCGTTTTCATTTAAATCGAGTAATTTTGTTATGTGCTTTTGTCATGTGTTTATTAGTTGTTGATTTTTAGAATATATTTTCATTTGTTAGTAGTTAAAGAACGAAGTATGTGGGAACAGGCGAACGTTCTTCAACGTTACTTTAATCCAAAAATAAACACAAATAACAAAACGAAAGTAAGCCCGACCACCACACAAATATAAACAAAACACAACGCAAAGTCCAGGAATCACGCCTCCATTCCCACGGCTCTCTGCCCGCCCTGCTTGCCACATAATCTTTCATTTTATTTATATTTCAGTTTTCTTAAATTTATGGCATTCCGTTAGCTGCCAATGCAACATTTCTAATTTTTTTTAAGATTTTTAATTTCAAGTTCTAATATTTATATTTTATTTCAGCTTTGTTTCAAGTACACAAATAGTTATTTTAGTTTCAGTTTTAGTAAACAATAACAATATGACGAGCACAATCCTAGAAAGCTACCTGGAGAGAGCTATACGACCTGCAAGCTGCCATTTTTTCCTCAGTCTACTGACTGAACAGCAAACCAGCAGAGCCATTTTACTCTCTGAGCAGACACTAGCAAAACATCCTCCATAATATAATGAACTATTTACACATTATATGTTCCTGTCTGCTGCCTTTGACGTCACAGCCCATACGCTGACAGGATATTTGCTAGAGTTTAGGACAGTGTTAGTTCTTGTGGTGCCATCGGCCAATCAGCATTGACATGAAATCATTTTCTATTGGCTCCGAAGTAATTATATGGCATTTGCAGCTAAAAAAAAAAAACACACTGCAGCTTTAAATTAGGTAAATTGAATAAGTCCAGGCATCAATTTTGCACAATTAACAGCGCGTGCAACTCTGTAAACTCCGTTTTACCTAACAAAAAAAGGTTTGATCTGTGTGCTTCCAGAGTCATTCTTAATTATAAAAGCTTTGACCAGCAGCTGGTGTTGGTTAATATGCAAGTCAGCATTTTACTAGAAGCTCTACTTGGCCCTGGCTGATCATCTTCCTCTTTTATACATATTTTATGATTTTATGAGTTACTTGGAAAATTAAGGAAAGAGAAAGATAAATGTCCAGACAAACAATTTTAAAAATTGATTTTAAATGTCAAAATAATTCTCAAGATATTTCGGAATAAACAAAAGCTGAAAAATGGCCATGTTGGATGTTACAAGGTCTTGGTAAAATATTTTTAGATTTCATACATTTTATAATAAGACGTCTCATATATTTTCACCTCTGAAAATAGAGACGTTTTGGGTTGGCTTATTCTAAAAAATCGGCCTCTCTGTTGACATGCAAAGCAGGAAATAATGAGAGAGCACTTCCTCTTTCTAATCAGCAGGAGACATGAGTAAAGGTTGCCATAGGAACATGGACATGAATTGGAAGTAAGCAACAGAAAATGTATTATAATTTTTTTTTTTTAGTGTGTTAGTGTGTAGTAGTCCAATAACCTGCAGGACGTTGCTATCAAATTAGCAAATCTAAATTGACCTAGTTTGTCCATAACCAGAACTTCCAGGATGCTGCTGCATTGTTTGTTATGTGTATGTGCGATCATCTCTGCAGATTTGGGAAGTTGCAATAGTTCATGCTAAATCGGAGAACAAAGCATGTAGCCAGGGTGGGGTTTGTGAAGATAAAGTGACATGTTTTAAAAATAAAAAAAAAAACGTGAGTATGACTCTATCAGAAAATACAGAGGCACACTCTATGAGCAGCCAACATTTCCAAGTCTGTGTTTATAATAATAATGTCAGGCTAATGAAATGTAACTGTGCCTGCAAAATGAAAACAACCTCTGTTGTTACAGTTCACTTGAAAGTTGACATTGAATCAAGCTTTCTGTACAAAAGCACGAGCGGTATGTGCCCCAAGCACATTGTTTTCTAGGTTCAGGGAGCTTGTCTAAAGTTGGAGTCATCTCCTATCAAGGAAATGGGCTGAGATTGACAGTACTTAATGTTGGTGCTCCAGTTCTAATAGTCCCAGCTCCAGATATAGTTCAGTCTGCTGTGGCCTGATGGCCTGGATATAGCTGGCCTATGGGGAACCATGACTGATTAGTTGACATTGACATTCTTTGCAAACATTTTTATAAGAAAGCAATTTCCATTAAAGTGCACAGGAAAGTAGTCGACGGATATGGATTATTTCAATATCCAATGTCTATATAACTTCTGTTTATGGGCCAAGTAGTTGTTAAAGGCACACTATGTAATTTTTCGCCAATAAAGGTTGTTTATTCAAAACAAAGTTGTAGCTTGATGATGTATTGATTTCGTGGAATCTTGGGAATTCTTGTCTTCACCTCTACAGCCGGTGGAGAATGCGACAGGTCTCGGGCAGAAATCATATTCATGGATGACCGGCAATGTATTAACCCTCTGGGGTTGACGGTATTGCCGGCGATACCAGCTCACTTTTTATCTTATAAGTGCAAAAGAGACTCAAAATACTCTGCTGATTTTGATCTTACATATAAGTGTTATACATCGTTTGATCCTTTTAAGTGTCTATATTTTTGTGTGGATACTCACAATAAAAACAAAGTGTTTTGCTTTTTGCCAAATAAAGAAAAATAAACATGATGCACGTTTTGCCTTCTCTCTGTCAGTGAAGTCCATTCTGAAAAGCCTCCGAAATATGAACTGTAACTCAGTCAATACTTGTCACAGAGAGACGAGAGATTTCTCTTTATGAAGCGGAGATTGTCTTCTTTTAAATAAATTCTAGCATATGGCGTGTTAACGTGACCACGCCCACTGAGAGCGCACGCTATTCAAACGCAAATGTTGAGGCAAGCCATGCCAACGCCCACGTCAGCTGGATGAAACATCGAGTTTAATAAGAATATTGTACTTTACCTCGTCTTGCTGCACTGTGAGGAATAATATTATTTTAATAATCCTGGAAAAGTTACCTCAGAAGTGCTGGTAGTTTCATTTCGAGAAGCACGGATTCAGCTGATGTAGTAAGTAATTTATTCTTAAGTGCTTTGTTCTAATCGCGTTATTAAATAGTGTCTGTAAACTACATAAAGACTGTTTAAATATGAATTGCGTGTCTGTGTGTATGAATAAATGGCACAGAAGCGCGTGCAATGTTACCACAACATCTCACTCTCGCTCATACATTATTTTACGTAAACACATCCAAAATGCATAGCTATAGCCTACTGAGATCTGTTAATCACATTATAGAATAGTATCTGTAAAACCGAAAAGACTATTGAAAAGACTATTTAAATATGAATCGGGTATCTGTGTGTGTGAATGAACGAATGCACAGATGTGCACTGTTACAAACAAAATAAAAGACAATATTTCGTTGACTAGTTTTGGATAGATTATAGATGGATTAGAGATCAAATAAGCTTTTGTTAGACAGTTTCTGCTCATAAGTTAAATATATAGTATGTTTTGTTAAAAATAAACAAATCAACTTTTATAGTGTTTGTTCCAATGCAAGCTATATCAAAATAAATATGAATCCTTAATTTTGAAATATGAATGATAAAATGCATTAGCCAACTTTTGAAAAATAATACTTTATTAAGACATTTATGGAAAATTTATGGAAAAAGACAATTTTCTTTTCAAGATGTTTCTAACTCTAACTTTGAACCAATTCTATAGCATGGACCATACACCCATATATATATACGTAAATATATATATATATATATATATATATATATATATATATATATATGCCCATATATATATGAAATGAATGTCTTCTTAGGTGAGGGGGTTGGGCCACGCATATTGCCTTTCCAAACAAAAAAAAATGTTTTTCACAATTTAAAACAATCTGTTTTCATGCGACAACATCCATTAGTCAAGTCTTGTGGACAGATATTTAGGCCTAGTATGTGTTTTGTGGCCTTATTTCATAAACTTTCATTTTCAGTCTTTTTCAATAACCATGCATAAACAATATTCTCTCAAAAATACAAACATAGCATACATGCATGTTGCTCACATATTATGGTAGCCATGTTTGTACTACATAGAGTGTAGTTTTCACTTATTCACATATTAAGTGCCATTAATATGTTTATAAGCAACTAAACAAAGCATGTGTTACCAACTAAATGTCAGGGCATGTCAAAACATCTAAAGGTCCCCAAACACACCTTAGACCCCAGAGAGTTAAAGATTTACTAATGTAATGAAAGCCGCTGGAGCGAAATGAAGGAGCGATTGCTAATAAGAGATAAGCATGACACACGGCTCGAGAGGAATGGAGCTTTTATTATGCTGCAGAACGCTTCCGGTCATGCATATGTGGGGTAACGCAGCGCTGTTTTATCATATTTGGTACATTTGAGTGTGATGAAAGTTTTTATAATGCTACTCTGTGTGTTGGCTAGGCAGCTACAATATGAGAAACGTTGCACACTGCAGTGAGCTAGATCAATATTAGGCATGCCTTAGTAAATATGGTACTTGTGGTAATTCAAGAAAATTAAATTTAAACAAAGAGACTAACTATGTTGAGCTGTTTAACAATGATTTGTTTTCTGAATAATGTATCCAAACAGATGTTTGGTGTTTTTACAAAATAAAATCGGAAATCAAGTGTAACACAGGTATGATGTCATTGATAGGCAAAAATCGGACACTGTCCGTGTCCTGGTTTAAACTGCATATTTCTCTGGATACAAGATTTCTTAGAAACATTTAGGATAATACAAGTACACAAATCAAACAAAATATATAACATTGTTTTAGTGATTTTTGAATATTTTGATACAAAATTCTTACATAGTGTGCCTTTAAAGGCTAAAAACTGACCAAGATCGGACGATTATATCCATAAATCTCTGCAGAACATGGTAAACACACGGGCAATCAAACTAGACCTTGACTTGGAAGCTGCTTTCGGCTACTTTTACATTTCTCAAACTGAAATCTAACCTTTGACCTTAGAAGAAGAGGTGATGAGAGGTTGTGTGCTTATGTGTGAGCAAAAACACATCTCACTATTTAAAAAAAATCTTGCCTTCGGACCTGAACCTGGAATTGATGCTTTAACAGAGTGCTATTTCTATGGCAACCTCTCTTTTGGCTCTCTTCTTGAATGTTTCTCTGTGCGCGCACACACACAGTCTGTTGTTCAACATTCCCACTCAGTAACACCTACACAACTCAAACTCAAGCTGAAGCTAATAACTGGACAAAAAAGGTGCATATCCAATGCCAAAAATCAATATAACCTTCTACACAAGATGTCTCTCCACACCAGAGTTAAAACTGCTCTGAGCCGAATCTGTGTTGCTCCAAATTTGTGTACATATGAAATTTCACATTAAAGTTGTAAACCATATTAAAGGTGACACTACTTTGCTTCTGTGTAAATGAAATTCAGCATCAGAACAGCCTTAAAGTGTCTAATTCATGTTTCTATATGAAGAGTTCAGATGCAAAAGCCTCTAAATGCCATTTGAAATTTTCTTCTAAAATGCCCATTTTTATCAAGCTTGAATATTTAAGTTCAGTAATTTCACTTAAATGACAATTAATAGGTAATCTTCATTGCCATTTAAGTGAAATTTCTGAACTTAAATATACAAGCTTGATAAAAATGATCATTTTAGAAGAAAATTTCAAATGGCACTTAGAGGCTTTTGCATCTGAACTCTTCATATCCATAATCGCATTATGAAGACATTAATTTCAACACCTGTAATTCCTATGTAAATGTACCTGCATACAGTATGCAGCTTCAGACACAGCTTGTGTTGCCCTTGCATCATACCAATGACATCACACTGAATAAAAGCCATAAACTTACAGTCCTGGAAAATATTATTCATCGTCAAACAACAGCAACGTTAACATTAAAGTCCGTCTGGCCCTTTAACCCTTAGGCTATTCTATAATGATGAGGAAGAGGATATAAGAGGATTTAAGTGCAAATTATTTCCCAGCAAACGTTTATACACAACTTCTAATGTATTTTTATTATCCCAAAACACACCCAGAGCTTTTCTGAAGTAGTGTTTCTTTGCTTTGGAACACAATTATGAAAACACAAATACATTTAGATTGAACGAACTGAAAACACTTCGCTACTACAGCATAGCTACTTTTCAAAACCGATTATTTCCAGCCAATGTTATAGACGCGCTAAAATAACTTATAGGCTAAACCATTGTGACGAACAAATATTAAAGTGGACCATTCAAACATAACGTCTAACTTGTTTTAATTCTTGAGATAAGCTGGTTAAAGCACGCGTCATCGCACTTACCCGCTGACTGATCTCTCTCATCCTTTCCTGGCGAAGTTTCGACAGATCCGCTACTCGAGACATTGCGATATTTTAAACGTCTTTAGCTCAACGAAAAACGAATCCTCGTACGGCAAAATCACACGTATATCCCATTAATTACGATAAAAGTTCCTTTTGGTCCCGATGTGTAACAGCAGCGTTTTAACAGGCAGGAGACATTCACAGAGAAGCGCAGTGCTATAACTTTGAGAGAAATACGCTTTTCCCCTCTCTCTCTCTCTTTCGCTCTGTATCTCTCTCTCCCCTCCCCTTCAGTGAAACGGTGTTGCCTCGTTCAGGAAGTGCAAAATGACTATCCCAGACTCCCTCTATTCATATTAACACATTTACTGTAATTCTAGAGCGCATGGATGAACATAATGTAACAATATGTGGTTAATAAACTGTTGGTAAGGCCAATTTGAGCCTCTCCTATGTGTGTAAAAAGATGCTATATTTTAAATATTTCTACTAATCAATAAAAAAACGCTTTTTATTTTATTCAAGAAGTGAACGCCTACATCTCTCTCCTTAAATCTGTTTTGTTCCATTCATAACGTCAACCCCCTTGAGCACAAGTCATGCAATGTCAAATTAACTTACTTACCTGAAGGCACAATGAAGCCATTTCCCTACATATTATAAGATGTATTCATTTAGCTGTGATTCATTTCATTTTCTGATATAATAATAATAAAAAAAAAAACATTGACTATTGTCATTTAAATACAATAGATGCCACCATCTGTCGTGATAGTGAAACAACAGCAATGAAGATTCTCATTCCTGTGGCTGAACTCTTTCAAACAATGACGTCAACTTTAGCACCAACACCTATTCAGCATTTCTCAGAGATCTAGAAGGAACTAAGACTAATACTCAGAAAGCTTGTGGTCTACAGGCAAAAACACCCATGAGTAAAATCCAGTTATACTTCAAATGAAAATGAAACGATATATAGTCAGGAGTTAATTTGTTATAATGGTATATAATAATGAAGACATTTAGTTACAACCAATAACTTCATTTTAGATTGAAAACCACGTCCATTTCTAAACGCTGCAGTATTTTAGTGGCTCTGCATGCACTTTGTACCAGGAAAGAAGGTAAATGGTGGGCATTTTCTTTTGAGAAGAGAGCCGAGGGGAGAGGAGAGGAGGGGAGATTCTTTTCCCGCCTTGGCCACATCTGTCGCCATGCCAACAGCGTACTTTGTCTGGGTTATGAGGGGAGCCTGGAAAGTTTACAGTGGGCGGCAAGGTTTTGGGTTTATATGGACACATTCATACAGTCCAAGCGTGCAAAAGACTGGTTGCTCTGGTGTTTTCTTTTTAAATATGCTGCATGGTTTAAAGCTAGTTAAATCTCTCGGCAGATTAAAGCAAGATTAAAGCAGGTCAAATCTTTCAACAGATGTACCGTCCCATCTAGACATTTTGGATTCGCCAAACAATACTGACTGGGGCTGGGACTTACATAATAGTCCACATAATCTGGATGTGGAACAGAAGAGAACAGAGTTATATGAGCAGAGATTGGGAGTTCCAGAAACTCATCCGTCCACCAAACACCATCAGTATTTCAGGAGATAATGAGTATATGGTGGCTCTTTCTGTGAAATCTGCCAGCTCTTCAACTTTAAGTACAATTCTCTCTCTCTCTTTCTCTCTCTGGTTCACTCTGTCTCCAAGGAAGGACAGATTGCACTGTGGGCGGACTTCCACACAAGTGTTTCAACACTTGTTCTCCCTCTTACTCACCATATCTTGAATTTTATGCACCCTATCTTTCTTTCGTGTGTTGGTAATAACAAATCCGTGGCATGGGACCAGCTACATTGTTTATTAGCAGTCAGATTTCAGCCCCTGCAGCACTCTTGACCGAATCAATAATGATAAATACTCTGCCCCTGTACTCGGATACTGCTGATGTTTCTGGAGCGGTCTGCGGCAAGCTATGCTAACAAATGCTAATAAGCGAGATGCCACTTCATAATCAGTGCCAGCTCAACAAGTACACTGACTGCAAATCTAATAGGCTGATCTTGTTATTCATCATTCTCAGACTTAAAAATAACTATAAGAACAAAATAATAATTATTATTATTATACAAATATCTGGCCTTTTTTGCTTTTTCACTTTTTTAGATTAAAATAAATAAATAAATCAAATCTCAAAAGCGTTAAAAATCATTTAAACCTAAAACAAAGAGGGTTAAACTATCCAATAGAAAAAAAAAAGAAAAAAAAGTTTTTCCGTAATTAGCTTTAAATGAAGAACAAATTAAGACCCGAGTAAATGCTCAATCATTTTTTTTTTCAGAGCTCTACTACACACTTTAAAGTAGTGAAAACTGAATTTAAATACAGGAGTGAATCCCCTAAGTTACCGTTCTATGTGTGTACGGAACATGAATCATTCCAACAATTGACATCATGGTAACTACAGTATTTCAATGTTCTGGAATCGTGCATGTTTGGTATCTGCTGTTTTTGACCCAAATAATATTACAGATACCAAAGATTTGTCATGTTCTGCAATTTTAAAGGTGCTATATGTATTTTTAGCGGCCTCTATCGGTGATGTTTCAGATTGCAACCAATTTCTACAAGAGCTCATGGTACCGGCCACACTGAGACTTTCAACACACCTGAGAAAGCATCACACAACATGTTGGAAACTCATGTAAATTCCACTGCAACGTTACAATAATAGGCTACTTTTATCACCTTGACGGTGAACTAATGATCCATGCTCGTACCATGATAACATTACATTGACTGCATTTAGCCGGGACGTGGTGTTAGGCATTTTACGAACTATTCGTGTATAGACCATTTTGCAAGATGTAAACCAGTCCCTCCAGAAAAACGCGATTATGCGATCGCTGAATTCAATGCAAAATCAGCCAAAGTCCGCATATTTATGCGGGGGCCGCATTTTTTCAAATACGCCGCACTTTCGCCGCATAAATTGCCGATTTCCGTGGAAAGTATGCGGGGTTTGCATAATTTCATAATCCTCGCATTATCGTTGCAAAAAAAGTCACATGTATCTTAGCAGAAAGTTGAAAAATGTTGCGTTTGCTTCACACAAGAGCAGCCATTTCCCCCTGTTTCCATGGGAACGTTATGAAGTGATGCAATTACGCGAAGGCAGACAGACTCACGGAGGCGATTGACATCTCACAAATCGAACTCGTATAACTGTCTGTCACACGTTCTACCGTCAAATCGTTACTTAATAAACAACATAAGATAAAAGAAGTAGCATCAAACAGAAATTACCCGCACACATGGGGTGTTCGAGGCATATATATAACCCTATGTATATAACACTGCAGAGAGTTCAACAGGGAGCGCGCAGCTCTTAAAGGGGCCACGCATTATTTACACTCGTTACAGTCTGAAATAAAACAAGATGAGAAATTAAACATTCCCAGCACTTTCTATGATGTAGTATGCTTGCTTATCAAAAGAAGTAATAAGAAATGACTCTTACATTAGCCTAGTGAGAACAGGATGTTGGGGGAATCACTTTTTTTTCTCTTTTTCATCAAACCACAATTTTTGCAAGTTCCCTCATTTTTTTGCAAATTCCTGCAATTTCATCGCATAAAATTGCATAAATATCCTGCATATTCCATCGCATATTTAAAGAAAACGGGCCGCGTAATCAATCAATTTTTGCCCGCAACAATCACAAAAAAACTCCGTGTTTTTCTGGAAGGACTGAATCCTTTTATGGTAAATGTTATATATAAATTGCAAATTTTTTCACAAATTTTCGGAAATTACCACCACAAAATCATTTTGATCGCAAAAATCACAAAAAAAAAATCGTGAAATCCTGGAGGGACTGGTAAACAACACTGGTCCAGAAGCACTTCCTGTTTCAGTTTTTTAACACTACATAAAAGCTGGGAAAAATACAACCAACAGAACATATAAAACTGAATCAAAAAGTTCTTTACATGCATGTGAAATAAAAGAAAACGGTTACAAACTGAAACAGGAAGTGTTTCTGGAGCAGTGTTGTTTACATCTTGCAAAATGGTCTATATGTCAGCCAAATTATGTATATGCCATGTACGTATATTTATGTATATGCCAAATTATGTCAGCTATAGACATTCATTTTGTAAAGAAATAACTCATTTGACACTACTTTGGGAGAAGCATCTAAGACAAAGTTGATAATTGAATAGTTTCCTGATCTAAGAGCAAAAAAGCTCCTTTTTAATTTTATAGATTGATACAACTTTTTATTGGGCCTAAGAAATATCGCTCATTGCATTATGTGCAGTTTGTATAACAATTTGCATTACACTGAAGCTGGTAGTTACAATGATAGTGGGTGTTAGCTGTGGCCCTGACTCTACACTGAAATAGATGGATAGAAAGAGAGAGAATGAAAGAGAGAGAGAGAGGGAGCGTTGCTGTTGGTTACCACTCGATAGAGGAGGCACTCTTCAGAGCTGCTTTCTGCGGCAGATGAGAAAATGTGTTTTTCTGTGTGAGTGTGTATATGACAGTAGGAGTTATAGTGAGGACAGTGTGTGTGTGTATGAGTGTGTTTCTGCAGAGATAATGACCAGGTTCTGGAGGCTGAAGCCCACGAGGCCTGTCATTCAGCACAGACTGTGTCACACAACACAATGTGATGCCTTAAGGTGAATGTGTGTGTGTGCACATTTGTATTCATGAGTGTGTTTCTAATTTTGGCTAAGTGAGATGCAGAATCAATCATAGAATGGGTCATAATGATTTTTTAAAGGAGTCTGTTATGTTTTTGAAGAAGTCTATTCTCACCAAGACTGCAATTATTTGATCAAAAATACTGTAAAAACAGCAATAATTTTGCAGATATAAATATTAATACAACACAAAATAACTGCTTTACATTCTATATTTTATATATTCCTGTGATAAAAATTAATTTTCAGCAGTCATATATATATATATATATATATATATATATATATATATATATATATATATTCACTTCATCTTTATTGCCAGACTCGAGGTCCATTAGAACACCACACAACACTACAAACACCCACACACCTCCATAAAAATAAAATATTAAAAAATGTAAAAATTTAAATATATATATATATAAATAAGTACAGGCCCCAAAGTAGCCAAACCTTTGAATGTTAGTGTATACAGTACATACAGTATACAGTATAGTTTAGGGTCCAATTCTCAATTTTAACTAATTTCTAGTTATTAGCATATTACTAGGATCTTGGCTGTTTATTACTACTAATAAAGCAGAAATTAATATCTTATTCTACATGACCACATTCAACATCCCTAATACCTACCAATACCTAAACTCAACTGAACAACTACCTACTTACTATTAATAAGCAGTTATTAGGATTTTATAGGAGTTTATTGAGGCAAAATTTGTAGTTGGTTAATAGTGAAAATCTGACCCTAATCTAAAGTGTTACCATATACACACACACACACACACACACACACACACATTCTGAATATATATATATATATATATATAAGAAATCCAGACATACAGACATAGGCTACATACATATTATATATATATATATATACATATATATATATGAAGAGTTCAGATGCAAAAGCCTCTAAATGCCATTTGAAATTTTCTTCTAAAATGATCATTTTTATCAAACTTGTATATTTAAGTTCAGTAATTTCACTTAAATGGCAATGAAGATAACCTATTAATTGTCATTTAAGTGAAATTACTGAACTTAAATATACAAGTTTGATAAAAATGGTCATTTTAGAAGAAAATTTCAAATGGCATTTAGAGGCTTTTGCATCTGAACTCTTCATATATATATATATATATATATATATATATATATATATATATATATATGAAGAGTTCAGATGCAAAAGCCTCTAAATGCCATTTGAAATTTTCTTCTAAAATGACCATTTTTATCAAGCTCGTATATTTAAGTTCAGTAATTTCACTTAAATGGCAATGAAGATTACCTATTAATTGTCATTTAAGTGAAAATACTGAACTTAAATATACAAGCTTGATAAAAATGGTCATTTTAGAAGAAAATTTCAAATGGCATTTAGAGGCTTTTGCATCTGAACTCTTCATATATATATATGAAGAGTTCAGATGCAAAAGCCTCTAAGTGCCATTTGAAATTTTCTTCTAAAATGATCATTTTTATCAAGCTTGTATATTTAAGTTCAGTAATTTCACTTAAATGGCAATGAAGATTACCTATTAATTGCCATTTAAGTGAAATGACTGAACTTAAATATACAAGTTTGATAAAAATGATCATTTTAGAAGAAAATTTCAAATGGCATTTAGAGGCTTTTGCATCTGAACTCTTCATATATATATATATGTGTGTGTGTGTGTGTGTGTGTGTGTGTGTGTGTGTGTATATATATACAGTATATATATATTATATATACTGTGTATATATATATATATATATATATACACTGTATATATATATATACACTGTATATATATATACACTGTATATATATATACTGTATACAGTATATATATACAGTACACACACACACACACACATATATATATATATATATATATATATAATATGTATGTAGCCTATGTCTGTATGTCTGTATTTCTTGTCTGTATGTTATATATATATATATATATATATACACATATATGTATACAAATATACACATATATACACACACACACATATATATATATATATATATATATATATATATATATATTAAGGACAACTTTAGATAACTTTATCAAATATTGCACTCCCTAATTTTAACATCTCATTCATTTTTCCATTTCAAAATAACCCAGGTCCCTGTCTCAGTGTAGGTGTGGGAGGAGCTCTCGCTGACACATGTCTCGCAGATGTTTTTTCTCTTGTGTTGGGATTGCCAAATCAGTGGAAAGGCTTTAAAAAAAGCCCTGTGCTCCACCCTGCAGGCCCCTCCATGACTTTACGAGCCTCCCTAAAACTAGGAGTAAACAGTGTAGCAAATGGCCGATAGTGAGTGGAGACACAGTCGCTGAAAGTATTACACCAAGCACACGTGTCCATCTGCACTCTCTGAGTATTTCCCACTTGATGATTTTTTTGTCACTTTGGTAAGGAAGGAACTCTGTAATTTCTATGTTTATCTTCTAAGACTTAAATGTAAAGTAGCGCAGAAAAGAGAAAATGTACTTATAAGCCGGATGGTGGGAAAAAAATAGCAACTAAAAGATACAAAGAAAACAGAGGGGATGTCTGAGAGTTAAAGATAATGGGAGGAGGAAACAGGCCAGACCATGAGATGACTCTGCCAGACTGTTTACTTTGCAGATAATAATCATTGTACACACACGCCGTGCACACGCACACACACAAACCCCTGTACAGTGGTGGTCCTATCCAATACCACTAAACTTTACTCTATACCATGGTGTTGTATGATTATAATCGCCGCACAGGTTTCACTAATTTTACAAATTTTACCATTTACGCACACAAAACCGTAGTAACACCTTGGTACTTTTTGCAAGGGTAACATTGTCTTCCCACGCAATCCATTTGATGTAATTAAATGGTCTTAGAAGCCTATGTCTAAATTGTTCCCACTCTTTGGTAAAGAATGAATTCCCAAAGGCTGATAAACAAACAGTCATGCTGCTTTAAGATTGTGCCTGTGGTCTGTCCTCTCACAATCTCCTTCCTTGTGTGCGTATGGGGTCAGATCAGGCTCCAAACAGCTGACTGGACCCGTGTGTAATTGTTTGTGTGTGAGTAAGAGTATGTAAGAGTCTGGAACTTAGAGAGAAGCAAAAAGCGTTTTAAAGGAAGTTTAGTCACATGAACATCAGTCTGCGCTTCCCGGCTGATCATATGGTGGTGTTAAAATCAAATGGTGAAAATATATAACCATAATGCAGAAGAATATTGAACAAATCATCAAACAGAAATACGTTCACGAACGCTCTTATAAAAAAGACTATTTAAGTTATGAGTCTAGCTTGCAAATAAAGAAAGTGCCAGCCTCATAAAACTCCTCCCTTCTTTTGCTAGACTGTTTGTGTTGGAGCCTGTGGGCCTGGCACGAAAATCATATTCCCTAAAGTAGACGAGCAATCATGAGTGCCGGTTCTCTGCTGACGCTCTCTAAAGATCTACACAGAAAGCGTGTGTGTGATTTTTAGTGGCATGATGTCATGGAAAGACCTGCAAACCAAACAGACCTTTATATGTAATGATAAGAGTAAGTGTTTAGGGTATGGGAAGATTTATTAAAGCCGGTTTCTGCTTCAGAGTAAAATAAATAAATACTACATAAGTAAAAAGGGAACTGCAATCCTCTTCCCCAATTGTTTACTTCTTGTACTTACCGATAACAATAATAACAATAAAAATTTAATTTAAGTTAGAATTAAACATTGGGTAACAAAATGCGTTCCATTTGTTCTCTTTCCAATGCAATGTTCAGATTTGATTGTATAATAAATTAAAACTGGCACATCTAAATCAACCAAACAAACAAAAAACAAGACAAAAATAGTCTTTGAGAATCTGTTTTTATATTTTAAAAATCAACAACCTGAAAAAAAAATTGGTATATATTTGCAAAAATCACTAGAATCCCCAAGCCTTTCTACAGAGAGCTGTACTGTAAATCCACTATAGTGGTAAAAATGTGCTATTGCGTGATAAAAATGCTCAGTGTGTCTACCAGATGACATCTATCTTTTTTCAAAAATTGCTTTCATGAGGCCTAGGCTTTGCTCTAAAATGTAATACAGCTTTGATAAAAAAAAAAAATTAAATAAATAAAAATAAAAAAAATTCTATTACGTTCAATGGGAAAAAATGGGTCATATTTATTGCATAAATATTAATTATAAATCATAAAATTATCTCAAAACACCAAAAAAGAAAAGAAAAAAATGTATAAAAAACAAGTAAAAAAAAATTTTTTTTTAAAATATGAATCCTGCCCTTTGGGTCCATTTGGACCCGAACACCCCAAGTGTGACTGTTAAACGAACAACCCCAGAGGGTTAAGGGCCAAATAAGCATATTAGAATGATATGATATGATATGATAAAATCAGTATCTTTACTTCAGTCTTTAGTGTCACAAGAGCCTTCAGATTTTTTTTTTTTTTTTTTTTTGACCTTTATTTAACCAGGATAATCTCTTAATCTCAGGATTAAAAATCTCTTTGTCCTGGCCAAGAATTGTCAGCAGTTACAATCACAAACTTACAGATATAACAAATTAAAACACTTGCAATTGCACATCGAGTCTTCTTCAAGTGACGATTAATAGATTTAAAAACGGAGTATACATAAAAGCCCTTTTCCCAGTTCAGTTCTGACAAATGGAACAGAAAGAGTATAACAATTTTGAGACCAGAGGGAATATTTCCCAACACTTTTCTGTTGAATCAGTAAAATATCATTCTAATTTGCTGATTTGGTGCTCAAGTATATTATAAATTCCAATAATATTTCACAATATTAGTTTTTACAGTATTTTTTAATCAAATAAATGTCAACTTAATGTTTTTGAAAGAGGTCTCTCATGCTTTTGATTGCTAGTGTAGTTAAAAAAAAATCATATCTCATTGTAAACTTTGTCTTAGACATTCTCCTAATTACCTTTATTTTTTTACTCTGAAACTGAATTCTATATAGATTTGACAGTCCAAGAACATGGCTAACACTAATGTGAGCAAACGAGGACTAGGTTTCACAAGCAATCTCAAAACAATGTCATCTTCAGACCTGTCATCACTCGACCATAAAATCCTGCTTTATCATGTGTCATAGTAGTAAACTGGGTCAAAGATAATATTTTGACTGCTGTCCATCCTTTTCATTCAGTCATGATATGGGGTTCCCAATGTTTCCTAAACCATCCCATAGATAGCTTGAATTAACTGAAACTTAAAAGGATAACTCATCCAAAATGAAAAAAGTCATAATTTACTCACCCTCATGTTATTCAAAACCTGACGTTCTTTCTTCTGTAGAACATAAAAGAAGATATTTTGAGTAACATCTGTGCTTTTGTCCATCCAATGAAAGTCAATAGTAAGCAAAACTTTCACCAAAATTTTTTAAAATATTTTTTGTGCTCCACAGAAGAAAGGCGGTCTCTCAAACACAAACAAAGCTAAAAAATTCAAATAAATTGTGGTCACAGTTTAGTATTGGGTCCAATTTTCACTAACTATTATCTTCGACTTTTACCGAGTTAGTATGGTAGTTAAGTTTAGGTATTGGGTAAGATTAATGATTAAGGGATGTAGAATATGGTAATGCAGAATAAAGCATAAATATGTACTAATAAACAGCCAATATCCTAGTAATATGCCTAGTAATATGCATGCTTATAAGCAACTAGTTAATACAGAGAATTGGACCCTAAACTAAAGTGTTACTGAAATTATTATGGCTTCGATAAAACATCAAACCTGCAAAATCTGTGGCGGTTTCTGATGAATTCTGTTGCTGATTGCTAAATTAGCAACAGTGAGTCAGCATTTGCCAGGTTCTTATGATTCATGGCAAGCTGGAGTCTGATTCTAAGTATAAACCTAGCTGTGGAATTTGAGCTGGGAGCTTAATAAAAGTTTAAACCGTATATAATCAGATCAAGAACTAATAATAAGGCACAAAACCGACATTTTAGATGAAAAAATTGGAGGAGGGGTACAGAGGGTTTGATGTCAATTATCAAGCTCTCTATCAAGCAGGACAGTCTCACTCTGCCCTCTGCTGGACTGAAATAATATATCATCTGGTTCCACTACACTAGTGAAGAAGGAGGCAGATAAAGTATGTGAATGATAATCATCATCAACATTGTTTTGCCTTCTACCACACTGGGAAAGAAAGCTGGAATCCTACCTTGTGGATAGCGGTCATCTTGCGCAAGAAGCTCAGCGTTCGTTCCAGACGATTTCCTGATACGTGATGCTCTTTGTTTTCGTCCCCTTCAGCCTTTATTTGTCCTATATCCCAGTCCAGGGCAGCACTATCTATACTGTACCAGAAAAAAAGTGAAATGGTTGCATTAAAAGTATGGATTTTTGTATTAAGTATGCAAGGCCATGCTTGATTAAAACACACACCTGTAAGATGAATCTCCAATCTGATGGTACGAAACACTCTCTAGATTGCCGAACAAGAAAAAAAAATCTCATTGAAATGAAACCTGAATTCAAACAAGCATATGACATCTTAAAGTTAGTTTCCGATTCAGAGCAAAGCAGATATGTCACAAACAAAGAGCAAAAACAGCAAAACACTTTTTTTATTTTATTTAAACAGGGAAACTTACAGCATTTTAATGTTTTTGAAAGAAGTCTCTTTTGCTCAACCAAGGGTGCAGTTATTTGATCAAAAATACAGTAAAACAGTAAGTATTCATTTCTTAAAGCTACACTGTGTAACTCTTTTAGTTTATTCTTAGCTAAAACACTTAGTTCTTTCAAAAATATATGTGCTCATTAATGTATATTTACTTCGTTCAAGTAATAAAGTATTCTCGTGAGTGTATAATATGCCATTGAAAATACATAAGGGTAAGGGGTTCTAATGTCGGTCGCCATGTTGCCCCTCCATCTTGAATGTACATTAGCCAAAGAGGGACATACCCGTTAATTCAAGCTTCGCCTTTCGTGTTTACGTTTGAGTTAACACTCATGGGCGAGGTCGAACTGGAAGCCATGTTAATCTCGGACTTCATTGGCCACCGTAGGAGTTAAAACGAAATCGGAATTGAGAGGAACAGAAACTAATATTCTCTGGAAGGTCATATACCTTTTCACCGCTAGATGGGGGTAAAGTTTCTGACCCCAAATTTTGGAACAGTAGTGATAAAACTTTATAAAAGATAGAAACAAAAATGTCAGAAAAAGAACCACATAGCAAAAGGGACTCATAATTTCATTTAAAATTGAATTCGTGTGAATAAGCTGGAAATCCCAAACAAACTGACCATGGCAGTAGGAGCGTGGACGAGGGGCGGAGCTCTTAGGCATCTGTTGCATCATACAAAGGGTGGGGGCGGAGACACTGCAGCCATGCATCTGATTGGACTGCTCCTGAAAAAAAAAAACACAAAACTGAAAAATACTGATAAAAACAAATTTGCCCAAATAAAAGGAATTATTTTGTTCAAACGTTCAAAACTTTTGGGTCGTTTATTTTTTTTAAAGATTTTATAATATCAAAATACAGTTAAAACATGAATTAAATGTATATACAGTATTTATGTCACATGATGAGAAGAACCTAAAACACTTTATAACCTGCATATATTCACCTCTTACACATCCTCCACCTCTTACGTTTGATATATAGTTTGCTTCTTTATCTGTTGCTGGTTTGAGTGGGACATGCACATCTGTTTAGTGAAGTTCAAAACAGACTAGTTCATGGTAAATAAAAACCTTTTTGCAATTATCCAGACCTTGAAATGACTCAAATCTAATTCCATATTTTTCAATACTTCTCCAAACAGCATAGGAACCCTGGATTACTCCAGTCTTCTGTGTCACATGATCCTTCAGAAATTACTCTAATATGCTTATTTGCTGCTCAAGAAAAAATTATCTCGTATTATTATCAATGTTGAAAACAGCCGTCCTGCTTAATATTACAGCACATCAATGTGGAACATTGATAAAAAGTTTATTCCAGGATTCTTTGTAGGGAAATTTCAAAAGAACAGCATTTATTTCACAATTTGGGTAACATTGTAAAAGTATGTACTGTACCTTTACTCACAATTTAAAGCATCCTTGTTAAATAAAAGTTAATTTTAAGTCCTCCACATAAAATAGAATTTATT
This sequence comes from Cyprinella venusta, assembly GCA_038021265.1. Classification (NCBI taxonomy): domain Eukaryota; kingdom Metazoa; phylum Chordata; class Actinopteri; order Cypriniformes; family Leuciscidae; genus Cyprinella; species Cyprinella venusta. The sequence goes on along the minus strand of CM075878.1, from coordinate 23,835,601 downwards.
GCACTCCATTAAATGCAAGTTCAATATTAACCGGTTAACCGGTTCACAACAGTATTTCCTTAACAATTCTCTCTTTTTCAACATATGATAATGTGAACCTTGATCTTAGGAATTCAAATGGAAAAATTAGATGAGCTGTTTTATTTTATATTTATGTTGTCTAAGGAGTTTTGTGCATTTTTTTCAGCTAGGATCCTTAGAAGGTCCCATGTACACAGCGATGCAGCTCATTAGCTGTATGCATGTTCTAACCTCTAGCACTGATCGATGGTGTTCCTGATGCTCTGCACCAACTTCCTCCTCTGTAAGTGACGTCAGGGAGGCTTGAGTGACAGACCTGCGGCGGGGATCACGAGCTCTCTTTGACCTCAATGCACCGTTCAGCACTAAGGACATCTCATCCGGGTCCAGATCTTCCAGACTCACACTGAAAAAGAGACAGAGTCAACACTAAATTCACATACATTGTTATTGCATGACACAACACAATAACTCAGCAAGTAATTGTAGGTCGGACTTGTTTTTGTCCTGTCGTCTGATGAGTATTATTACTGAGCACCACAAATTATAAGTTCCACAGTCCATCTGCAATAACATAAACAAACCTACACATATGTAAACACTAACATACATACAAATTTCATTACATTAGAAGATTTATAAAAAAAAAACTTCAATCTCACTCTTTTCTCTTCCTTTAGTTGATTTTAAATCAGTAACACTAACCGGAGAATGACCCAAACTGCAGTGTAATGTTAGCTCCCTACTGGAGAGACCTATGTATGTCTGTGTGTGTTCTTATCTGTGTGTGTGTGTGTGTGTGTGTGTGTGTGTGTGTGTGTGTGTGTGTGTGTGTGTGTGTGTGTGTAGGTGTCTTTCTCCTCATTGAGTACATTGGCACTGGCTGGTAGTGATCTCACAATAATAGTCCACAGAGTGACACAGTAGAGCACTATATCAGCACAGTTGTGAGGACGAGTGAGTGTGTGTGCTTGTGAGTATGTGTGTGCGTGTGAGTTTGTGTGAGTGTGTGTCTGTGTTTGTGTGTGGGGTTCAGGTAAACCCTATATTTTCGGGACATTTTTGGTCCCCCATGAGTATAACAGCTTATTAATCATACTAAGTGATGTTGTTTCAATGTGTAAAAAGGCAGACATTTTGAATATATTAAATATATAAAATTTATTCAATGCAATTTATACAGTATAAAAATCATTATGTCTATGAAAAGTCCCCATAAAACATGTAAACCAATAATTTGGGCATGTTATGTCCCAAATTATACAGGCTGTATAAAGGATGTATAAATAGCTGTATATATTGTAAGTCAGTATAAAGTATTGTAATTAAAAATAAGAAAAAATGTTCTTTTAGACATAGCACGGGTAAGAAAAATATAGACTTTTTATATATTTTACAGGGTTAACCATTCGAAAAAAAAATGTTCTTTTAAACATAACACGGGTAAGAAAAATATAGACTTTTATATATTTTACAGGGTTAACCATTCATTTACAGTAAACATTTTAGATAATTTAAATTTAATTTTTTAGATAATTTAATTTGTGAAGGTTTGCTGACAAAAAGACACATTTGTTTATAATATAAAATGCAAAAGTTTCAAATCAGTGAGATTGTGTTTACTTAACTTGAATACTTTGACTCAGTAGATATGCATTAAACTGATAAAAAAATAAACAACTTAAATTATAAGTAAAAAGACTTGTTTGTAATGTAACAAACCATTTACATTTCCAATAAACGGTGTTCATATTTAACACCATTTATTGGAAATATTTTCAATCATTGTGCTGCTTAAGAAATATTGAAATAGTTTGCATCTTAGAATGATTTCTGAAAGATCATGTGACACTGAAGGCTGGAGTAATGGCTGCTGAAAATGCCAGCTTTGCAATATTAAAAAAAATTACAGCTCACAATATTACTATATTTTTGATAAAATAAATGCAGCCATGGTGAATAAGTGTCTCTTAAAACAATAAAATATATATGATTTGTATGATATGTTTAGCCATCATAATAGCATTTTATTATATGTCAGACAGTACAGATAAAGCCAAATTAGTCACAATTCATTTTTTAAAATTTTAATTAATTTAGACAGAGCACATTTGGATCATTATGAAGAACTCGAGTTTTCACCTGCGTGAGTCATTGGGTTGATATCCCTGTGCCACGGCTCCAGGTTCCCAGCTGTGTCTCCTCCAGGGGTCGATCTGAAGCAGGTGACGAGTGGCAGGGGAGCGTAAGGTCACGACCGGAGGGCCGGGGGAGATCGGTGGAGAGCATTGAGGAGGTGAGAATGAGGAACATGAAGGACGGGGAGAGGGAGGAGGAGTGCTCGACATCTAGGTGTAATGAGTAAGGGAACGAACAAATGAGTTTGTGCTGTAAGTGTGCATGAGAACAATTCATGCAAAATTACTTGCATGTAATCATACACAGTTCTTTCTTCACACAGAAACACATGTGACCCTGGACCACAAAACCAGTTACATGGGTAAATTTTTAGAAACTGAGATTTAAACATAATTTGAAAGGTGAATAAATAAGATTTCCATTGATGTATGGTTTGTAAGGATAACACAATATTTGGCCGAGATTGAAAATCTGGAATCTGAGGATACAAAAAAAAAAAAAAAAAAATCTAAATATTGAGAAAATCTCCTTTTTATGTCGCCCAAATCACCTTTTAAACGTACAGTATGTAATTTTTGGCCACCAGGGGTCACTCAATCAAAATAATAACAAAAGACGTACTTTGATGACGTCGGGAAAGAGCGTGGGCTCATGGGAGTTGTTGTCGTTGTCAATGACAACCAGCCCTCTGAGGGACAGAGAGAGAGAAAGGGAGTGTGCGAGAGAAACAGCAATACGATGTTCACTGGAACACGCGCGCTCTGTCATTGCCCACATTTCTCGCTCATTCTAACTAAGTATTTTGACAATCACGTCTTTTCGAAAAGAGAGATATGAATTATCAAACCCCTATTAAACCAATAATATCTAGCTAGAATTATTAGATGTTTAAAAAACACGGTCACGTTTCGTTAAATATAATTACGTTTATACTACGATATTGAACAAGTTAACGTTAGTGAACTGCATTTTATGAAGCTACTTTCTACTAGGGCTGCACGATTAATCGCACGATGTTGTTATGCGCATCTAATCAGTAAAGCCGGTTCCTTGATTAGTAGTAAATCACCTTCACCTGCTTTCAGATGGAGCGGCATTTACTACAAAGAGCCGTAGTTACCTGACCAGCTGAGCCAAATCGCATTAAATATCGTTGGCGTGGCGATATGTACTCGATTTTAACGCAATTTGGCTCAGCTGGTCAGGTAACTACGGCTCTTTGTAGTAAATTCCGCTCCATCTGAAAGCAGGTGAAGGTGATTTACTACTAATCAAGGAACCGGCTTTACTGATTAGATGCGCATAACAACATCGTGCGATTAATCGTGCAGCCCTACTTTCTACTTTATTATACTATACATGAGAGCTACTATAGTTCGTCTGCGTTTTACACATGACGTCATCGTTTCACTAAATATACGGATAGATATGGTTAGCTGAACGGGTGCTTAGCTGTTTATTAGAATGCAAGCGAGATTCGGGAATACGGGATCTTCTCCTGTCCCAAACCCTTCTCGGGTCATATTTTTCATCCGTACATTTACACTTTACTTAGCTGACTCCAGCAGCAGAACGTGCAGGCAATGCGTAATCATGGTCCATAGCTAAATAATACAGAATAATATAAATATTACATATAATAGTCTCGGTCAAGTTTGGAGCAGTTGCAAAATGGTACTAGATACTACTTTTTTTTCTTCGTCGTTTTATTTGCTTTTATTGGCGGTAGTCCAATGTTTCCATTTGTGTTTGGCGGTTTCGCTGGATTCCGCAAGAAGTTTGATAAAATAGAGAAGTCAAAGATTATATGACGCCATAGATGGGTGACGAAACGGAAATGAAGAAACGTTCCGTGTCTTCAAATTAAACTATAAATTTCTCCGGGTTTGAAAGTTGGTGGAAACTGTTGGGATAAAGTAAGTACACATCTAATAGAAATATATAACATAGATACAGTTATTTTTACTATTTTTAAAGCAAAAAAATACATATTGTGCCTTTAAGTAGCCCATTTATGTATCACGATTGTGCTGCATTCACTCCCAAAAATTAATGTTTTATATATCTACGGAAGAAAATTTACAAAATATCTTCATGGAACATGATCTTTACTTAATATCACAATGATTTTTGGCATAAAAGAAAAATCTATCATTTTGACCCATACAATGTATTGTTGGCTATTTCCACAAATATACCCGTGCTACTTTTGACTGGTTTTGTGATCCAGGGTCACATATGGACAATTTCATACCGTGTCCATAAGGTCAGGCAGCTCCTCAGGGCCCATACTCAGATTATAGCTTCACTGCGCCCTCTACAGATCAAAATATGACATTACAGATTCTTAAGAATGTGCTTGGGTAAAATAGTTAAAACAACAAAACATAACACAAAAGTCATATCCAATACACCTGCTAGAGATCCAGACCATCATTAATCCATCAAGTCAAATTATTAATAATCTTTTAATGCCGTCACCAGCAAGACTATCTTCAAGGCGAGAATAAAGTCATTATTTACCATTTAAACATATCCCTGAATAAAAGCGTTGTCTATTTAGTCTACATTAAAAACAGCTTCCCCAACACTGTGGTGTATGTACAAAAGATTATAGAAATAATAAAAACAACAATATTGTTTCATTGAAGAAAATTTGAGAGCAATGCTATGAATGGTCAAAAGGGAATTATATGGTTGCTAAGGTGTGCTAATTGTTTTTTACTACATTGTTATCTAGTTGCTAAGGTGTGCTGGATGGTTGCAAGGCTTTCAGGCAAAGTCAAAAGTCTCTAGATGTGCCTCAGGTCTCTCCTTCAATATAAGTCTATTAGATTTTATCTGATGTGCTAGTTTTATAATCTGTTAGATGAAAATCTTAGGTCCATTTCATTCCTTAAGGTGCTTAAAATGACAATAATAAGTGTAACCTAATGTAGTCAAGTTCCAGGGCCATCCCAAAGGGCTGGGTCCCCCTCGCCATAGGGCCCCTTAAAGCGTAGGCTGCTGTGTTATCGCACCACGTGCACTGCCCTTTAAGGACGGCCCTGGTCAGGTTTATTCAGTCATATAAAATATTTTTGACTTCTATACATCCAGTTAATTAGATGTTACCAGTATTTCTAGGGTAATCTCATACAGTATCACAGTTCCGTTTATAACTACTATAAAAGTCCAGCACATGAGAGAATTCATCCAGTCATAAAAGCATTGCACAATGCACATTTAGTAAAAATGTGTCGTAACTTCACAGGGAGTTTATGGAGAGCAGCTGATGGGGTGGGAACAGCTTTGGTTTATGTTTTCACTCCAAGAGTCTGTTTTCTCTCATTTTACCTCCCTCTTCCTTTCTTCCCCTTGGTCTCTATGGTTATTGCATAACACCATTTTGAAATAGTCTGAAGTGGTTCTTCCATCCTTTTCTTTATTCCCATTCTATTTGGAATGAATTGTGAAGCACACACATGTCTATATAAAACCATTTCCTCTACTATAATGGTTCTGTCATTTTGGTGTTCCAGTTTGCAACACACATTAAAAGTGAGTAATGTTCTGCAAATAATTTGTAGGCTACATGGCACGAAGACACGGTCTGCCAACAGGCCGAGATAAGGTTATTACCTTTGTTCCACGCCTTTGTGTATACAAGCACGTACAATGAGAGAAAGTAAGTTGGCAGTAGAAAGAGAATGTAGAGGTCGAGATTGTTGCAATTGCAGTTCATGATTTTGTTTCCTAGCAGCAAAACTGTTATGGCACTGTGTGTAAAGCATATCAAACATGCATCATTGTTCTTAAACACAGTACATTTCTACTATCAGAATTTGAAAAAGAAGGCATAAGAAAAAAAGGCATAGTTCTCTTCAATTTTAAAATCATGTCAATTACTCCATTTTTTAAAAAAAACATGGAAAACAAAATAGGTTTTTTAAAGAACATCTCCGGTTACTTTCATAACCTCGGTTCCCTGAGGGGCGGGAACGAGACATTGGGTAGCAATGCTGCGGGAAATCATCCCTTCTCCACTTTTATTGAAAACTTATGGGCTAAAGGCAGCTTGGAACAGCTGGCCAATTGACTCGAAGTATGCAAATACTAACAGGCTCGCGAGCTGTATGAAATGCAAGGGCATGACAATTGTGTCAGGATCACGACTGAACGTTTGCACAGTCAACTCGGCGGCTAACGCAATGTCTTGTTCCCGCCTTTCAGGGAATCGAGGTTTCGATAGTAACCAGAGACGTTCCCTTATGAGAGCGTTAACTCCACATTGCGTAGCAACGTTGCAGGATTTGTATTACTCCCGCCGTGAGAGTAGTGAAGATAAGCCCTGAGAAACGGGGTCAAGCTACACCAGCCACGGAAGAGATAGACCATCCAATAGCCACAACGCTAGGAGTGCTCGCATCTTAGAGACAGAACTAGACCAATGAGAATCATCAGCTCCGACCCTAACCAAATTTGCATATCCAAATGCAATGAAAGTGAAGGCTGTACTAATTCAGAGCAGAGACAACACAATCTCTCAATCAGGAGAGTTAAACAGTGTCAACGGTGGTAGCGGTGACAGCTGTATTAACACTAGTAGCTATATAGGTTAACAGGATAGCGGTAACCACTGCATAGTTGGATCCAATAGTTTACACAATACAAAAAACTTAACTCACCGAAAGCACTTGTGGCGCCACAGACGGTACATCCAGCTTGTAAAACTTGTACTTTGAATGATGTAGAAAGTAACTTCGGCACGTAGTCCCGTCTAAGCCAGAGAGTGACAATTAAGTTGCCAGATTACAATCATTGTTCACCGAGAACGCATGTAAGTCTCCAATAGGCTCCGCAGAGGCGAAAGCAAGGAGTAAAGTCGTTTTCAGGGAGAGCTCCTTAATGACAATCGAAGCTAGGGGCTCGAATGGAGCCCTAAAAACTAGAGCTAGATCCCACAGTGGCACATATGGCGGCCGTGATGGACACAAGCTTCTCACTTCCCTGAGAAATCAGGTCACCAGAGTGTGTTTAGTGATCGATTGTCCGGAGTGAAACCAAGCTATAGGGGCCACATTCACATTCAGCGTGGATGGCGAGCTCCCGCTATCCAGTCTGTGTTGTAGGAAGCGCAAAACATCCGACAAGCACAAGATCATCCGGTCAATATGAATGTCCTGGCACCACGTCTACCCTCTTGAACTGATCCCTAATCATTTGAACCGATCAGGGGTGAAGCATCCACTCTCCTTGAGGAATCCTGTTCCTCGAAAGCATGTCCGCTCTGCGGTTTAGGAGACCGGGGATATGCGCCGCTCTGATGGATAGAAAATGTCGATCCACCCACAACAGGAGACTTGCTACCAGTTTCAAAGAGCTCTGGAGTGCACAACCCCCTGGTGATTTATGTACAAAATCACAGACATGTTGTCGGTTCGAATCAGCATGCTGCTGCTGGAACCTCAATCGAAAAGCTTCCAGGGGTAAAGACACCGCCTTTAATTCCAGACTGTTTATGTACAACTCTCTCTGTGAGTCTGACCACAGACCTGAGGCAGGCATGCCCAAGTAAACTACTAGACAGCCAAAGGTCGACACATCCGTCGACACCACGGTGCGTTGAGTCACTATTCTCTAAGCAGGCACTCCTGGGCTGAACATATCAGGGTTGTTCAATGGTCTCAGAGCGCTGACGCAACTGTGAGTGACCGGGATGCGTGTGGGACTCGTGTTTTCAACCATATGCAGAAGGCCCAGATCGCACAATGAAGAAGCTGCCGCCATCAGTCCCAGAGGCCTCTGAAATTCCTTCGGTGGAACAGACCTGCCTAGTCTGAAACGGCACGATGAAATGGTCTCTGTGCGCTCTTGAGAGAGGTAGGCTCCCAGATATGTTATAGTCTGACTCAGAATAAACACGATCTTCTGCACAGTCACTCGTGGTCCCAGCCTATCCAAATGGCGAAGCAGCGTTTCCAAGTGACTGATTAGGACATCCCTTGAGTGAGCTAAAATCAGCAATTGTCCAGATAATTCAAAATAAGCATTCCGCTCGTCCTAATGGGAGAAAGCACTGCGTCCACACACTTGGAAAGGTACAGGGGGGTAAGGATAGCCTGAACAGAAGCACGGAATACTGGTATGTTGTGCCTTTGAAAGTTTATCTCAGGAAACACCAGTGAAGCGTCGCTATATTAATATGGAAGTACACATCTTTTAAATTTACTGAAGCGAGCCAGTCCCCGGGGCAGATCTGTGCCAGGATCCGTTTCAGTGTTGTCATCCTGAACGTGCACTTGTGAAGTGCTGTGTTGATGGGTCTCAGGTCTAGAATCGGACAGAATCCTCCATCCTTCTTTGGCACCACAAAATAGCGGCTGTAAAAACCGATCTCCAAAGGGACACGCTTTATCTGAAAGAAGAGAATATACGTGTTGAGTTATTAGCAGTCCCCGGAATAGTCCTCAATGCGTCTAGGAAATGACACAGTGGTTGTTACGTTAGTTCTACAGCCGCCACTGCCATTGGCTACATGTTATTCCCAGTTATTCCCAGTCCATTTGTCGCCTGCCGTAACATAAGGGACAAGATGCAAAACACAGCGCTTGGGGGCAAGGCCTCGAGCGGACTCTCTTCTCCTCTTGTTTGATCCATCAGGATGAATGCTTGGTAGCCGAGGATGGTGCACTTGGTCTCTCGTGGCACGGGCTTCTCCTCTGAACTTGAAGCTTCCTCCGAGGCCCCATCCACTGCTTGTGGCGAACGTCTGACTCAGGGTGGGGCACTGCAGCAGGCTGTCTTGCTGGTCCAGGAGTGGGGCGAGGCGCAGAGGAAGAGCGAGACCTCGACAAGTTTTGGAGCGAGCGAGAGGGCATCACGTGTTTCATCGCTTTCATGCACTTCTGCATCTCGGAGAAACGCTCTGTGACTGACTCCACAGTGTCACCAAAGAGGCCGGAGGGAGTGTCTGGAGTGTAAAGGAGTGTCCTGCGCCCCGTGTCCTTCATATCAGCTTGGGTTAACCAGTAGTTAAACCCCATGGAGCGGCCAATGGCCTGGGAGGAGCGTGAGGTCCATCGCCGCGTGCAGATCATTGACGATGTCAGCATGCACGACCCCACCATCCATGAACTGAAGAAGTGTGGTGTAGAACACCTGGAATATGGCCATGGAGTGAAGAAAGCTCACGTCCGCGAAGAGGACAGGTGCGCGGTGACAATGGATAATGGCGGCTCCAGGTCTCAATGTCATCTTCACCTCCAGGTGGCAGAACTCATGTTTGTGGGGCGGGTCAATGATGCCCACACAAATCTGCCACGTAGAAGCCATCGGACACTTAGAGAAAAAGATGCTAGTTCTCCTCAGGTGCAACTTGAACAATGGCAGCGTGAAGAAAGAGATTGTACTCAGAATTTGAGTAACAATATGCGATGATAAAAACAATAATTACATTGGTCATAGGTACAAATATTATTAATAATAAAGTAACAAAAAAAATATGTTTTTTTGCTGATGATTTGGCTGCTACATTTTCACCTTTGGCAGGTGTGGCGAAAAGTAAATTTTGGACTCCGTGTACATCTTGCTTGACTCAGATGTCATAACATTTAAAATTCCACAAAATCATCACAAGATTACTGATAATAACATAATCACATTATGTCACCATGAAGGCAGCCAGAACTTTTTTTCCTCCACACACACAAACAAGAACAGCAACTGTCTTTTATACATCTGCTCACCCCTCCTTCTCAGTCTTTCAGTCCTCCACCGCTCCTGGGTCTCTTTCACACTCCTCTCACTTATAAATTTACTTGTTCTTGCATGCTTTTGCCTCTCTTTGTCCTCCACTCTATATTACCCACCCTAACTTTAGAGTCTAGAACAAAAAAGGATAGATCAAATTACAGCCTGGGTCTCAAATTGTACACTGGGTCTGGGCCGAATTCCGAGCTCGGACCCCTCCCCCAGACAGCACGCCAAATACACATTAAACTTTACTCCCTCTAATTGTATGTAAGTGTGAACTCCTAAACTGTTTCAGTCGGGTTTCCCCAGATATTCTGTCCATCTGTCATTGGTCAAAGAAACAAATAGTCTACCTCAAGTACACCACTGGTTAAGCCAACATTCTGTGCTAGTTGGGATACTAAAAGAATACATTTATGTTTGGGATGGAATATTAGCTCATCTTGCTATGCATTCAAAATGTGGGTCCGAGTTTATATTAAGTGGCTTTAACTACAATGTACTAACATACAATGGACTTATATTTTAAAAATACCTCCATGTAATTACAGCTGTAATTAATGTTTGTAAATACACACTTGTAATTATTACATTATAAACCTACCCATTTCACCACACCTGTTTCTAACCTTTCCGTATCACACATAGCAGCAAAAGTGTTTTACAATACAACATGAAAAAAATAAGTACATTGTACTTATTGTTCTTAGTAAGTACATAGTGATGTACTTGGGGGTGATATTACACAATTTATTCACTAAGGATAAATTGATCTAATGTTACAAAAGATTTTGGTTAAAAATGCTACTTTTTCAGAATCATGAAAAATAACTGACCACAACTTCAACACAAATATTAAACAGCACAACTGTTTTCAACAATGATAATAAGAATACATTTTTTTCTAGAGCACCAAATCAGCATACGTATTAGATGATTTAGGCATGTAGAAAATGGTCAAGATAATTTGCTGAAATTCTAACCGAGCATCAGAATGGGGAAGAAAGGTGATTTAAGTGACTTTTGAAAGTGGTTGTCGGTGCCAGACTGGCTGCTTTGAAGATTTCCGAAAACTGCTGATCAACTGTGATTTTCATACAAAACCATCTCTAGGATTTACAAAGAATTATCAGAAAAATAGAAAATATCCAGTGAGGGGAAATTCTGTGGACGAAAATGCCTTGCTGATGCCAGAAGTCAGACTGTTTCCAGCTGACTCACACAGGCTCACAAAAATTGTAGAATTAGAAGATTGGAAAAACGTTGCCTGGTCTAATGAGTCTTGATTTCTTTTGCAAAATTCATACGATAAGATCAGAATTTGGCTTGAACAACTTGAAAGCATGGATTCATCCTGCCTTGTCAATTGATCAGGCTGCTGCTGGTGGTGTAGTGGCGTGGATATTTTCTTGCTTGGTACACTTTGGTCCCTTAAGTGCCAATCAATTGAGCATTACCTGAGTATTGATCATGTTATGTCCACAGTGTGTACCCATCTACCGATGGCTACATACGGCAGAATAATGCACTGTCACAAAGATTAAACCATTTAAAACTGGTTTATTGAACATGACAATGAGTTCTCTATACTCAAATGGCCTCAGCAGTCACCAGATCTCAATCCAATAGAGGATCTTTGGGATGTGGATGAACAGGAAATTCGTATCATGGATGTGCAGCTGACAAATCTGCAGCAACTGTGTGATGCTATCATGTCAATATGGACCAAAATCTCTGAGGAATCGCAGCACCTTATTGAATCTATGCCACAAAGAGTTAAAGGGATACTCCACTTTTTTGGAAATAGGCTCATTTTACCACTCCCCCAGAGTTAAACAGTTGGGTTTTACCATTTTTAAATCCATTCAGCCGATTATCTAATATTTAGAAGAATATCAGTAACCAGAGACAGTTTCTGGTCTCATTGACTTTCATAGTATATTTTTTTTACTACTATGGAAGTCAATGAGACCAGAAACTGTCTGGTAACTGATATTCTTCTAAATATCAAAAAATCGTCTGAATGGATTCGAAAACGGTAAAACCCAACTGTTAAACTCTGGGGGAGTTGTAAAAGGAGCCTATTTACAAAAAAAGTAGAGTATCCCTTTAAGGCAGTTCTAGAGGCAAAATGGGGTCCACTAGCAAGAGCAAAGTGTACATGTATAACATTAAATATCACAACTGTAATTTGTTGTCAAGTGACCCTAAGTCCAAAAAGTAAAAAGCCATGCAAAGTAAAACCAACATCTAGTTCAACTGCTTCACAAAGCTTGCATTGTTCATTACTTTCAATGAATCACACGACATTTTGTTATGTCTCAAAGGCAACATCTTTCTGTCCAAGCTTTCTTTTAAATGTCCTGCGATTTCCTTACAGCCCATGTTTTTATATTCCCCTCCCTTCTTTCAGAATCCACTGATGTCATGTTCACGCTGGTTCCCTCTCCCAAAAAGCAAACATGCAGAACAATGGAAGAAAGGATGTGTACAGTAAAGTGAGTCAGGGTGAACTACGGGTCGCAAGCTGCATGCGAGTGTGTGTACATACCCATGTGAGTGAGAGTCGAACTGGTGGTGATTGAGTGTGCATCACTGGCTCACTGCACTCAATTCATGACTCACCTGAAAGTTGTCACCATTAGCAACTGAATTAGCATCCAAAACTGAGGCAACTGCACTTTTGACATTTAAACAGAGCCTTGAATTGTACTGCAGAAACACAGCGGATGACTTCTGATAACAACCGAATCAAATTGATGGAATTCATGAAACTGGCTGTGGTCGCCTGGTGAATAGAGACTTATTGACATTCTGCAGGACTCATTTTATGAGTTAGGACATCAAAAAGTAAATCCACCAACTAGAGCCAGACCGATATATCGGCAGGCCGATATATTGGAAGGCCGATATTATCGGCCAATATTAGGCATTTTCTAAATATATCAGTATCGGAAGTTATAATGGCCGATAAATGAATATTTATGAATAAAAAAAACAAAACAAAACAAAACAAAACAAACAAAAAAACTGGACGAATCATGAGTTAAAATATTTTAGTTAAAACTAATAAATAACTACAAATAACTAATGTTAGGGAAATCTGTTAATATTTTGTTGTGTTTCTAAAAAAAAAAAAATATTATATTGGATATATCGGATTATCGGATTTTAAAACCAACAAATATTTGTATCGATATCAACCTTCAAAATCCTTTATCGGTCAGGCTCTACCACCAACCCCTTACATTTTAAAACGACAGATCATTAAAATTACAAACAATTACATTACTCACTTTCATTTGTTCCAAACCTGTATGACTTTCTTATATGGAACACAAAAGAAGATGTTTTTAAAAATGTTCATGCTGCTTTTTAATTCATTTCAATAAAGAAAATTTATGGCGAAATGGTTTAGAAGTACATACAGTATCACCTGGTTGGTCCCTTTCATTTGTCTTGAAAACTAAGTCATCATTTAAACGGTAAGGTAAAGGTAGGTCTGTGGTGAACACAAGCTTAGGACACTTTCATGTTTTATTCTACGACATAAAAACACATCACATACTTTTTATAAGCTGTTAAGTTTCTTGAAAAAGGCAGTTGCTAACAAGAGGATAAATAGGACTACAAAAAAAATATTGAGGAGATTAAACAGGTAACTCAAACGGCTTTTACAACATTGCTCTTACAAACTATTCTACAGTAACTCAGATGTACTGGGAAAATGTTTTTGAATAAAGACTGAAAGAGTCATTTGTAGCTTACCTTTAGTTTTTTCATTTCTGGCGACTGCATTTAGGCTTCAAAATTCATAAAATTTCCGTCCACCTGTGATAATTATCTCGATGGATAAAACATAAGCAAGTATCATAAGCTTTTGCTAATCACAGAGATGCTTTTTAACGATAATCCAAAAGCCTACGGGAAAATCCTATTGTTTTTTTGTCGAGAGAACCAGTGTGATGCTAACTGCCGGTTGTGACGTCATACCTGCTGCACTCTATTGTAGTTACCAGCCGGAGCAACTTTTCCTAACTCCCGAAATGAGCTCCAAATGAACTTATTTTGGGGTGTTTTTGTTCTAAATGGCATTTTACTTTTTCACATTTACTTCTGTCTCTCTGAAGATGTCTACCCCCCTCGCCACCTTGTGTGCTGTCAGTCACCGACTGACCATAAACATGCCCTCCCCCCCCCCTTCCCTTTGTCACCCCTTACTCTATTTATCTCCTCTTTCTTTTCTTATTCGTTGCAAAGAAGGCCACATGTAGTCTCAGAGGGGGTTCTGAGTAATACAGAACTCAGAATACCTCTTACTAATAACTAGCCTAGATCACTGTTAGTTTCCTGTTACGGTAGACTTTGAACACTTTAAGTTCTAGTGTATATATATATATATATATATATATATATATATATATATATATATATGAAGAGTTCAGATGCAAAAGCCTCTAAATGCCATTTGATATTTTCTTCTAAAATTATCATTTTTATCAAGCTTGTATATTTAAGTTCAGTAATTTCACTTAAATGGCAATGAAGATTACCTATTAATTGTCATTTAAGTGAAATTACTGAACTTAGATATACAAGCTTGATAAAAATGGTCATTTTAGAAGAAAATTTCAAATGGCATTTAGAGGCTTTTGCATCTGAACTCTTCATATATTTATATATATATATATATATATATATATATATATATATATATATATAGTGTCATATTCAAATAATCTCAAGAATCATTGTAATAGAATTAATTCAAGAAACGTTAAAAGGTCACAAGATCAAAAGCACTGACACTTATCAAAGGAAATGACCTCACCACAAAAGGTTTATTATCAAAAATCAATGCAATCGCTATCAGATCAACTGTCCCGGTGAATCAATGGTAATCAATGACAATCAGCTCAACGGCCAGTTGCGTAAATATAGCCATTATGTCAAGACAGTGTTTTAAGATCTACTGTATGACCCAAGGGGCAGTCAGTCTCACTTTTCGGTATCAAATTAGGCCAAAAAAAATGAAAAAAAAAAATTGATGACTAACTTGTAAGACTAGTCTTGGCGGTTTATGCAACCAGACCCTTGTCTTTAAGTTTATCAAAACGAAGTGAAACTCTGTGACTTCCAAGAAAGCATTCCGGTCGTGTTTGCAGCATGAAAGAATGAGAGATTCCATGTTTATGATAGGCAGACTTCATCGGTACTCCTCCACGTAATGACGCCATTAACAGCAACTGTGCCAATAACACACTTGAGACTCAGGCCACACACATTGATTGGGTTCACTGACCTCTGCTCAACGTTTCCCCTTTTTCTCATTGCCTTAAATGTCATTTCATTGCCATTTACAGTTACATTGCTTTACTTTTTCTCATTTTTTAAAAAACAACAGAAGAAATAATATTATCACAAATAATAATGAATAAAAGTAAATTAATGAAACGGCATCTCAAATGACATTCAAATAAAAATAATTTATTATAATAAAAAATAGTAGTTTGTTTATATGACTTTTATAAAAAAGAGAAGTAAAAAAGAGTTTTAAGAGTTTATAAAAAGAGTTTTCTCTTCTCTTTTATAAAAAAGAGAAGAGAAAATATAGAGACTTTATAAGAGACTTTTTTACTCTTTTATGCTACACTTTCATCTGCCGCTGTCCCATCCCCAAAGCAAAAAGATCCTGATCCTGCTTAGTTCATCTTTTCTGTGTCGATTTCACCCTTAACCTCTGTTTTCCCAGTTCAATCCTCTTTGCTCATTCTCTCTCCCTCTCTCCATGAAGTCATGTTTTTAAACAGAACTCCATAGGCAAGAAAAGCAGCAGGTCCTCACAAAGGTCTCAGGTAGCACAGGGGCCCCTGGAGATTACAGATATAAGGCCAGACACAAAGAGCTTTCTTTCGCACACTCAATTACACATTCTCAACATCCGAATAGAATTTCCTTCGCCTAATCCTTTCTTCACTCTTAACAGCTGTCATTGTTTACAGAAAGAACACACCGGGTTACGCGCACACACGCACACGCACAATTAAGTATTTAACAACGTAGGGGATTATTAAACATTTCAGTTCTGTGAACTGCTATTTAAAATGAACCTGTGACTTTATAATGAAGGAAAAATACATAAAGTTACCATTATGTGTCCGCTTATTGATATTTGGTCGACGAAGAAGCACCTAACCGGTGTTCTCCTGTTACTCGTTTCCATTTGTTTTCTCTTTTCATTGTGATTGTTTTAACTGTACCAGACAGTCAAATTGTCAATGAGTGGTCCCACTTAATAAAAACTGTAGTGACTTAACTTACCTGTCCGTTGTGATGTTCTGTTTATATTATATCCTAACGTCTTTTTCAATTTCCCCAAGCCCAAGACAGACGCTCCTCGAAGTTTACTTCCTCTTCAAAAACCTTTAAAATCCTCTTGGTGTGTTCATTTCATCTAAGCACCGTACCGTAGACCAAATGGTTTTCAAGCATGACATTCCCGGACAAACTCCGGAAAAGTACAACATCATCATCATCCCCTCGTTCGCCGGGCATTCCTGTGCTCGCTCCCGCGGCCTCTGACCAGCGCAGTCGCCACGCCCACATCCGTGACGACATCACAGGTCCAGGTGTGCTGCAGTTGGACTGTCTTTATGGCCATATAATTTAGAAAACACACTACAAATATGCGTGTCTGTGTGTGTTTGACAGAGTGAAGTGAAATTAGTCTGAAACATATTGTGTCAGGGTTCCTACACTGATTGACCAACTACATTTCATGACTTTTCCAGATTTTTAAGATTGTACTCACTATGAGAATTTTCTTGATTTTTAGAGATGAGCATATATATATATATATATATATATATATATATATATATATATATATATATATATATATATATATATATATATATTCACTTTAAAATGTCCAAGACTTTTTATTATTTTTTTTTTTACTTTTTTTTTTTAATTTGTTTACTGAGCACGAACAGACTCTTATTCAAAATACATTCAAAAATTATTTATTCACTATACAATTATATATTCACTATAGATTAATTTCTATTACATCGATACTTCTATTACATAGATATTTCCTGGCTTTCCATGATGTTGGAAACCCTGAAATGTGCATAATTGATCAGACATTAAAATGACAAACTGCTTAAAAGGACAAACTGCTTTTAATTTACACAAAGCAGAATCAAAACAAACCAGGACATACATTTAAACTAACAAATTGTATATGAAAAAACGCATGCACCAAATTACTCAATGACATTTTTTATATAGCTAAGACAATAGTATCGAATTATATATAAAAAAAACTAAACACACACCAAATCATTATACATTTGCAAATACACAAGCAAATGAGACACACAAATACTGCATAAGAAAATCTGACACGTAAATCACACTCACTAATCTGACATGCTCCATTAAAAAAACATAAATAAACATAATAAAAAAACAAAAACAGTGGTCTGTTGACATATTTGATTCATTAATCTGTGTTGTTACACATCAAAGAAATTACAACCCTCAGGCAAATGTTACATAACAGAAGACACGGTAACATTCTTGCAAGTCAGGTATAGTTTACAAAATATATATAATGACAGTAATATCTAATATAATTTGTGCGATTTTCACATTACAAGTTCTATAGGCAAGAGTGTAAGAGGGCAAAATGTTGTAGCTATGTTTGGATGATGGAAGACTTCTTAAACTAACAGTTATTTTTAAACCTACAAGGAAGACCAGTTTCCTTTAAAGGGACAATGTGTAAGAATTTCTCCCATCTAGCGGTGAAAATGTATTTTGCATTCAAATGAATTGTGCTCTCTAGCGCCTCTCTTTTTCAAATGCGCGTTGCATCTACGGTAGCCATTATGTACAAAAAAGCTATGACAAGATGTCTTCTAATAGCACTTTGTTGAGTGTTCCTTCGGGTGGACAGGTTTGTTATTTCAAACAAACAGCAACTTGAAGGCCTTTTCACACCGGGACATATTTCGTGTGTGTTATTTGCCTACATTTAACGCCTCATGACTAAACAAAGGGCGCCAATGTGAGTGTGCACACCGACACGTAAAACGCCACACATAAAAGCGTCATTTTTTAAAATAACGCCTCGGGTTCCTTTTTTTAGTTTGACGCGCTGCGTCAAAAACTATCCGACCAATGAGATTGGCGCTTTTGCTCACGTGTTTGGAGCTTCTAATGTTACAATAAAACACAAATTGGGGGCGCTCAAACACAAAACGGTCTTGCCGAGCACACATAAGCAATGGCGAAGAAGATATACACCAAGTAGCGTCGCACTTAAAAAAAAAAATCGTCATTTTTTAAAAAAAACGCCTCGGGTTCCTTTTTTTAGTTTGACGTGCTGCGTCAAAAACTATCCGACCAATGAGATCGACGCTTTTGCTCACGTGTTTGGAGCTTCTAATGTTACAATAAAACACAAATTGGGGGCGCTCAAACACAAAACGGTCTTGCCGAGCACACATAAGCAATGGCGAAGAAGATATACACCAAGTAGCGTCGCACTTTTAAAAAAATCGTCATTTTTTTAAAAAACGCCTGGGGTTCCTTTTTTTAGTTTGACGCGCTGCGTCAAAAACTATCCGACCAATGAGATTGGCGCTTTTGCTCACGTGTTTGGAGCTTCTAATGTTACAATAAAACACAAATTGGGGGCGCTCAAACACAAAACGGTCTTGCCGAGCACACATAAGCAATGGCGAAGAAGATATACACCAAGTAGCGTCGCACTTTAAAAAAAAAATCGTCATTTTTTAAAAAAAAAACGCCTCGGGTTCCTTTTTTTAGTTTGACGCGCTGCGTCAAAAACTATCCGACCGATGAGATTGGCGCTTTTGCTCACGTGTTTGGAGCTTCAGATGTTACAGTAAAACACAACTTGGGGGGGCGCTCAAACACAAAACGGTCTTGCCGAGCACACATAAGCAATGGCGAAGAAGATATACACCAAGTAGCGTCGCACTGCCAGAAAGAAATAAGATGAATGTAGAGCTGCTGTTCTTGTTGGTGCTAGAACATAAAGAACTATATGAAAGACGCGACAGGGAATACAAACATCTTGATAAAAGAAAACTGATATGGAGTGGTATTGCAGAGCAAATTGGCGCCATCTAATGACAGGGAATGAATTTCCATGTTCACTCGGCTCATCGTCAGCGAAAATGGCTTGGGTGTGAACAAAAAAACGTGTTGAAAAACGCTGACGAATAATGCGCGCCGATATTCGGACTCTTTCTCCTGCATTAGCTCTATCCACCTGGAAAAAGCTATCCCGACATTAACTCGTGTTTTATGTAATCTCTAGTCACGTTTCCTTTTACGATCAATTTTGGTCATTTCTGGCGACGAGGATTTGCAATGCAGCCTTTTAAACTTGCCTTTCACTGCTCTGCTCCTCTGCTTCTGCTGCGTTCAGTCACGTCACGCTGGCTCTGAACGAAAAAACGCTGTGGAAACGCGTTGAACTAGTACTTTTTGTCCCTCACTTCTATTGTAGTTTTTCAAGATGGCGGAACTACATGAAAGCCCTACCCGTCCCATGTATATAAAGATAATAAATTCTTCATTTACGAGGATAAGTCAGATAGTTGGCAGAGGTATTTGTACACCATTGAGGACCTAAATATAATAAATGAATAAAAATATTGATTTTAAATACACAAAAAAGTACACATTGTCCCTTTAAAAAGTCTAATACAGTATACAAGTATATATAATATCAGTACAGCACTATCAAAAATTAAATTGATATAGTTTCTTGAGACTGACAGTAAAGGCAACAATTAGTGTCTAGAATAATTCAAGCAGCGTTTCATAAAGCTCAACACTGCATGACGCCATTCAAGTACATTTAAAGTGGCTCTTCACATGAAATCTCTGTTGATCACACTCAAAGTTGTAAAACCGTTAACTGCGTTACATGTCAAACACGATTTATAACAGCTGTATATATCTGTTCATGCCATAAATGAATATTTGCTCAGAGATGACTGTACTGAAGTAAATATTAAACTCGTCAGATAAGCCAGCACTCACGCAATATTTCAACTACAATTCAGCCATGTGGAGAAAAAAAGGCAGCGTGTTGAATCCTCATCAATATATGGAATATGGTTTGGTCTCTGGTGGTCTATTACAGGACTGTATAACATGTATTGGTCTAGAGTAGATCGTGCTTTTGAGAAAATACGCAAGTTAAGGCACTCAGCCCAAAAAGTCCTCTCTTATAATTTGGTTTGCTTGTTTTTCTTTGAGTACAGTAAACTATGACACCCGTTTACACCTGGTTTTAAGATCCGTCCCGGTTGATTCAATCACATGTGGTCAGTGGGCTACTAAATAGGGTGCAAATGATCGGTTCACTCACTCAAACCACATTCAGAGGTAGTCAGAAACACATGTGACCATGTTGCATTTGTAGTGTAAACGTTATAAGGGTCGTCTACTCGCCTGTCTACCATCCATTGTGCTTAAACAAGGGTTTAAAATTCCAAAAAAGAAAAAAAAACTGCATACTTATGCATAAGAAAGTAACTTACATGCCTGATGATATCAGTATTAGTAATATTAATTCTAGTTAGCTTAAAGCCCAAGTAATTAGGATCATTTTTGTGCTTTAAAAAAAAAATTGTGCTTTATCAAAATGCAGTAACACACGGACATAATAGGTGATGTACTTAGTCATGAGACTTTTCTTTTGAACTCCTAGTAAGTGGCTAAATGAATGTTAATACCAGGTATAAACGGGGCTTTGAATTTGCTATTGTTTTTAAGCAAATCTGATGTTGAATATTTATGTTAAAATTAGAGCTGTCAAATGATTAATCACGATTAATCGCATCCAAAATAAAAGTTTGTTTTTACATAATATATGTGGGTGCACTGTGTATAATTATTTTGTATATATATATTAGGGCTGTCAAAACGATTAATCGCATCCAAAATAAAAGTTTGTGTTTACATAATATATGTGGGGGCACTGTGTATAATTATTTTAGATATATAAATACACACATATGCTTGTATATATTTAAGAAATATTTTCATGTATATTCTGTATATACATTTATATGTAACTTATATTATATATAAATACAAATATAAATAAATAATATTTTTTTCTTAAATATACATGCATGTGTGTTTTATATATATATACAAAATAATTATACACAGTGCACCCACAAATATTATGTAAACACAAACTTTTATTTTGGATGCGATTAATCGCTTTGACAGCCCTAATATATATATATATATATATATATATATATATATATATATATAAAAATACACACACATATGCATGTATATTTAAGAAAAAAATATTATTCATATATAAAATACTTATATTTATATATAATATAAATTATATATAAATCTATATACAGTCTATACATGAAAATATTTCTTAAATATATTCAAGCATATGTGTGTATTTATATATACAAAATAAATAGAAACAGTGCACCCACCCCACATATATTATGTAAACACAAACTTTGATTTTGGATGTGATTAATCGTGATTAATCATTTGACAGCCCTAGTTAAAATGCAATGTTATACCACACACACATACAAACACACAAACACACGCTACCGTTCAAAAGTTTGTGACCGGTAAATTTTTTTGATGTCTCTCATGCTCACCAAGACTGTAGAAACACAAAATACAATTAAGAAATATTATTGCAATTGTTTATATGTACATTTGCAATATGTTTTTTGTATAATAAATGTAATTTATTCATATGATGAATTTTCGGCATCATTACTCCAGTCTTCAGTGTCACATGATAAAGTTAAAAAAAACAGCATTTATTTGAAATTGATTTTTTTAACAATATATGCGCTCACTTTTTGATAAATTTACTGCATCTTTGCTGAATAAAAGTATTCATTAAAAAAGACCTTAAAACTTTTGAACGGTAGGATATATAGCTTAACAACATGAATAGACGGTCCCTATGGTAACTTTGCAATCCCACTGAAATAAACCAAAAAAAAAAAAGTTTGTTGTAGGATCCTCCTTCAAGACACCTGACCTTCCTGTCAACAGCACTTCAGGTAAAAGAATCACACTCAGTCTGTCAGAGGTAGAACTCTATGAACATGCTTGCATATTAGTATAGAAAACCACAATGGCCCCATCCTTCTTTCGGATGACGTCAACCACTGTAACAGGATATATAGCTGGTGGTTGGGCAATCGCATGCACTGAGCTTCAAGGATGATAGAAGAGTAGAGATTGTGGCCTCTGTTTCCCCCTCTTGGCACTACAAAGTACTGCTGGTTGAATGAGCGCCGGGAGATGCTTGTGGTTTATGACTCCCTCTACCAGCGAGATTTATGAATTGCTACTGAGACGTCTGCGTAAGAGAGAGGCAGGTTTTGTGCCTGTATCCTCCTGATCGCTCTCACAGTCTCTCTGATTGGAAAACACCAGGAAAATGAAGCATTGAATTATTTACAAGAATTAAGCACATCTGCCCTGTGTTTCTCATTAAGATCTTTATCAAAGATAATTGGCATTTAAAGGTGCAGTATGTAAGAATAATAGGGAAACACGAAACTGAAGTCCAAATTCAAAATATCAGAGATCGTTGCCCTCACCCCCTCCTCCTCAGAGTCGACGCTCACACGGGTTGCCAGTGTGAGGACACACAACAGGAGGAGAGGAGACTTACAGACTGAAAGTTAATGTGTTGATTTATCCACGTTTTAATATGCTCTCGTTCATTTAGATTTTTAGATGGATACTGATGCTTTTTAGGTTGCGTGGAATGTGCAATCTCTGACCAGTTTGTTTGCTCGTTTCCAAGGCTGCGATAGGCTGTGTTTCCTGCCAACTGGCATCCCGGGGTGTCGAGATACTATTGGGTGAACAGGCAGTCGGCGAGATGACACAGACCGAAACAAAACCCGACTGACGACACGGAACATGTAAAATAATAAGTAATATAGACCATTTCAAAAGATGTAAACAACACTGGCCCAGAAGCACTTCCTGTTTCAGTTTTTTAACACTACATAAAAGCTGGGATAAAATACAACCAACAGAACATATAAAACTGAATCAAAAAGTTAAACAAACATCTTTAAGAAGTTTTCTTTACATGTGAAATAAAGAAAACAGTTACAAACGGGAACAGGAAGTGCTTCTGGACCAGTGTTGTTTACATCTTTTGAAATGGTCTACAACTGTCTGTAGAAGTGTTTTTCAGAGAAACGAGAAAGTGAACTTAGCATGTTTGCTAAATATTAAGGTATTTTTATGCTTTAGTCAGTCCCTCCAGAAAAAACGCGATTATGCGATCGCTGAATTCAATGCAAAATCAGCCAAAGTCCGCATATTTATGCGGGGGCCGCATTTTTTCAAATACGCCGCACTTTCGCCGCATAAACTGCCGATTTCCGTGCAAAATATGCGGGGTTTGCATAATTTCATAATCCTCGCATTTTCGTTGTAAAAAAAGTCACATGTATCTTAGCAAAAAGTTGAAAAATGTTGTGTTTGCTTCACACAAGAGCAGCCATTTCCCCCTGTTTCCATGGGAACGTTATGAAGTGACACAATTACGCGACGGGATAGCTCACAGCTGAAGTTATTGCAGAGGCCAGACAGACTCACGGAGGCGATTGACATCTCACAAATCGAACTCGTATAACTGTCTGTCACACGTTCTACCGTCACATCGTTACTTAATAAACAACATAAGATAAAAGAAGTAGCATCAAACAGAAATTACCCGCACACATGGGGTGTTCGAGGCGCACATATAACACTGCAGAGAGTTCAACAGGGAGCGCGCAGCTCTTAAAGGGGCCACACCTTATTTACACTCGTTACAGTCTGAAATAAAACAAGATGAGAAATTAAACATTCCCAGCACTTTCTATGATGTAGTATGCTTGCTTATCAAATGAAGTAATAAGAAATGACTCTTACATTAGCCTAGTGAGAACAGGATGTTGGGGGAATCACTTTTTTTCTCTTTTTCATCAAACCGCAATTTTTGCAAGTTCCCGCAATTTTTGCAAATTCCTGCAATTTCATCGCATAAAATTGTATAAATATCCCGCATATTCCATCGCGTTTTTAAAGAAAACGGGCCGCGTAAATCAAGGATTTTTGTCCGCAACAATCACAAAAAAAACTCGTTTTTCTGGAAGGACTGAATACTATTATGGTAAATGTTATATATAAATCGCAAATTTTTTTCACAAATTTTTGGAAATTACCACCACAAAATCAGTCATTTTGATCGCAAAAATCACAAAAAAATCGTGAAATCCTTAGCAGAGTAAAAAAGTTACATACAGCACCTTTAACATTTTATTTATACTGTACATCATGTTAGTGTTTATTTTAATGTCTTTAATTCTGATTTAAAATAATTCATAAATAATTACAATTATTATTTGATGAAGTTTGCATCATTGTTCCTTAATACGGCGAAATGCTTTGAAACAGATTCTATTGTAAAAATAAACATTAAATAATAAAGAAATGCTGTCCTTAACTGTTCCTAAAAATAATGTACAATAACGGGTTTTATTTTATCTACCTGCTTGATTGTTTGTAAATAAATTTAAGTATGTTTGGGGGAAATATGAACCGGTTTTTATGACTCTCTTACCAGTTCTTGTTGCTCTGGACCGCGGGCTTTACACAGTAACTGCAGTCGACAAAACCGATTACAAGCCGAAACCATGTTAAAGGACATCTACAGAGTGAGAAGAGAAAGTCAACAAGATTTACATTGTTAATAAATATTACAGTGTATTTCCAGAAAATATCTATCACAATCCAGACAGAAAACGGCATCATGATAGGAAAAACAATGACTCAGTGTTTCTACTGAACAGCAGGTGTCTGTCTTTACGCATTGGTCTGTTAGGTCAGAGAAGAAATTTGAGTCAGCTAATGCTGTGTTAGCAACCAGTTCAGAAATTTAAAGGAACTGTAATTTTAGAATCATGGGTTTATTTAGAGCTTAAAAGCCCCTAGAAACAACTGTTGTTGCATGAATTCCTTTGCAAATAATTTTATGTATGATTTGATTTTGAAGTAAAACCCCAGCATGTGTTTGGAACAACAAGATGCTGAATCGATATCAGTTTTTTGGGTGCACTATCCCTTTAAGAGAAATGCCACCAATAAAAAGAGTGTACATCATCAAGACTGATCATCTAGATGTGTATTAATAGTACATGAGGGACAAAGATTGACTGAGGGAGACAGAAAGGCAAAGCATGCAGACACACAGGTAGTGACGAAAGTTGGTCTGTGGGTGACAACAGTCTACACACTCCAGCCAATAGCGAGTTTCTCTGACCATGCTCACAAAACCCACAGCAGGGCTGTTTAACAAACAAACACCAACCTTCCATTTCCTCCTCGCATTGAACTTCTTAAAGTTTTTCATGTTGATGGAGGAGCGGTTCCTCTTGGCTATTTGAGTTCTATTGAGAGGCTAAAAGAGAAATGGAATGTGGGGAAAAAGTTACTGAAATAATACTTATGAGAAGGTAAAATGAGAAATAATTATGCCATATATAAGTCATACCATATATAGTCATGCCATACATACATACATATATATATATATATATATATATATATATATATATATATATATATATATATATATATATATATATATATATATATGTGTGTGTGTATATATATATACGGTATATACTGTAAGTATATGCATCTCACCTTAATCCAGGGATGAATGAGGCACTCGTCTGCTGTCATTCTTTCACTAAATACAAATGCACAGAAGTAAAATAAAAATATTTAACCCTTAAAAATGATTTATTAGACAAAAGTTAGTTTAGAAAGTTAAAGATTAAAATAACAGGTTGAAATCTCAGATAGATATACAGATAGATATACAGATAGATACAGACCAGCCTGAGAGACAGCAGGTGAATGTGTGTGTCCACCACAGTGACCCTCAGTAATGTGTGTGTGTGTGTGTGTGTGTTAAAAATCAAATGTTCACACACATTTTACAGTTTTTCTCAGTCGCTTTGGTGCATTTCTCACATCACTATTTACATATGCACAACAGTTAGTTCAACCTCCACAACATTTAGTCATTTGTGCACATCATAGTAGCAGTTTCTCATTCCTTCCAACAAATTGCAAATGCTTTTGGACATGCATCAATTCCTTTCATACAACTCACTGCTATAACATTATCATTTGCTTACGTCATATCAGTCCAAATTAACTATACTTGTGAATGCTGAATAGTCATTCCATATAAAACTAATAGTCCTCATTTCATTGCTTGAGTCATCACATACAAAAATGTTAAACTAGTTGTCAAAATCCGTCAAGCAAATTTATACATTTTTTTATCTTAAAAAAAAACAACATTTTTTTTATCCTAAAGTGAACAATTTCTTACAGCTTTCACTGAAGAGATGTGCATGAATGATTTACAGTATATGTATGTTGTATGTTCAGTTCCAATATGTACTGTGATATTTTTTACAGTTGTGCACCGGTCTACCCAAAGGGAGTTTATGTTTGTTGTAAATAAGGGTGTATTTTTTTTCTTTCGCACAATGCTCTGAACAAATTAGAATTGTAAAGACCATGCAGTAAAAATGTGAAACATACATATTCAGTGTCTTGTACTCAATACAGTAACTGTACTGTACCTCACTAAATACAGTAATGTGAAACTTTACTGTAGTTTTCAAATGGCTGTGCAAATATAGGACTGTCTTGAGTATTTTTAGGTAGTGTCACCAAGATCTGACTTTTTTGCATTGGCAAACACTTACAGAGTAAACTGTCATAATGAAAACATGAGAAAGCATTTGACTATCATGTTCATAAACACTGGTGTTAGGACTTTTCATCTTGACGACACTGACACTTCCAATGACATGAATACTTGCTTTTGAGGAATGAGTTATCTATTTTGAGCAAGTAACACACTTTTGCAGGTTATCAACTAAGTTTTGCAGTTTGTACTAATTGTTTTGAGAACTGCATTAACTGTTGTGAAAATGTAAATAGTGATGTGAGAAATGCACCAAAGCGACGGAGAAAAACTGTAAACTGTTACTGTAATTTATACATTTAAATTTAAGTATGTTATAATATTTTATTATTTTGATGTCTTTATAATTATTCTATGTATTCCAAGCTTTGGCAATATTATATTATGTACAGTCATGCCAATAAAGCAATTTTGAATTGAAATCGAATTGAATTGAATTTATAAAGATGAAGACAGACAGACACACCGAGATGGATGGATGGATGGATGGATGGATGGATGGATGGATGGATGGATGGATGGATGGATGGATGGATGGATGGATGGATGGATGGATGGATGGATGGATGGATGGATGGATGGATGGATGGATGGATGGATGGATGGATAGATGGATAGATAGATAGATAGATAGATAGATAGATAGATAGATAGATAGATAGATAGATAGATAGATAGATAGATAGATAGATAGATAGATAGATAGATAGATAGATAGATAGATAGATAGATAGATAGATAGATAGATAGATAGATAGATAGATAGACCCAGTGACTGCTATAATGACTTGTTACCTCTGGTCTTTAACTAGTAGTTTCAGGATGAAGTCTTTGGCCATGTTGCTGGTTTGGCTGAAGTGGTGAGGCTCAAACTCATAGTTCATTCCCACAATGTTCCTCAGCGTCTCTTCATCAGTGTCCCCTTGGAATGGTGACAGGCCACTCAAACTGATGGCATAAATATATATGAATTAGGGCTGTGCAAAAGTTAATTGTAATTAATCGCATCCAAAATAAAAATCAATCAACAACATACAATAGAACTGTCAGCTCAGCTCTGTCACTACTGGAGGTGCCACAACTTACGGTGACATGTTCCACAGAATTGTCAGTGAAACATGACGCAATCCATCGGCAAATCACAAGATTTAGTGCCGCATGTCACTATCTGCTGGCACATGCCAATGAAAACCGGACGTGTCATGGCACAAAGCACAGCGGCATCTGCCAATGGCTTCTGTGAGTAAGATGCCATGTCACTTAATGTTACTCCATCAGTGGGAGGCGTTAGATACACAGTGGGATTGTGCTAATTTATTAAATCTTGCTACGAAAAATGTCTAAATTAAAATGAGGTCCATGTTTCTTGGAGCTTGGATTGCCCATCAGCCAGTTCTTGTGACATCACGTGCAAAGTATGAATAGTTTCCATCAAAATCCAATCGTTTCTACTGATCTCATTTCTGAGTCTGAAATATGAGAAAATATGGTAATATTTAAAAATTACGCACACCCCCTTTAAGATCAACTGCTTTATTCCTGCTTAAAGCCGTAGGCATTTACTAAGCATTCTGATGGTTATCTACTCCATATCTGGTGTGCTTCATTTCTGACATAACTGATCTCATCCCACAGAACCTGACCTATAAACTTGAAAAACCACATTGCTTGTCAGAGGGAGGCAATTTATGTCCTAATTAAAATCTGAATATCTGGAGCAGGTCTTTGGTTTGCAGAATAATTCTTAAAGGATTTGGCTGTCTGAAGTGTTATCATATGATGAACAATACAAGATTACTTACAGAATGTAGGTAATGACACCAATACTCCTAAAAAACACACACACACACACACACACCAGAATGAGTAATCATTAGTAATTGAAATTGAGTTATTCAACATACAAACCAAAAATAAATATTTATAACATAACATTTTTTATGAACTATTTTACATATATTTTATAAAACAAATATTATAATAAAAATGTTTATATAAATACTAGGGCTGTCAAATGATTAATCGCGATTAATCATATCCAAAATAAAAGTTTGTGTTTACATAATATACAGTATGTGAGTGCACTGTGTATAATTATTTTGTATATATATATATATATATATATATATATATAAATACACACACATGCATGTATATTTAAGAATTTTTATTTATTTCCAGTATATAAAATATTTATATTTATATTAGGGCTGTCAAAACGATTAATCGCATCCAAAATAAAAGTTTTTGTTTACATAATATTTGTGGGGCCAATGTGTATAATTATTTTGTATATATATAAAAAACACACATGCATGTATATTAAAGAAAAATATATTATTTATATATAAAATATTTGTATTTATATATAATATAAATTATATATAAATCTATATACAGAATATACATGAAAATATTTCTTAAATATATACAAGCATGTGTGTGTATTTATATATACAAAATAATTATACACAGTGCCCCCACATATATTATGTAAACACAAACTTTTATTTTGGATGCGATTAATCGCGATTAATCGTTTCGACAGCCCTAATTTATATATAAATAAATAAATTAGATATAAATCTATTTACAGTATATACATGAAAATATTTCTTAAATATATACAACAGCAATGTGTGTGTATTTATATATATAAAATAATTCTACACAGTGCACCCACATATATTATGTAAACACAAACTTTTATTTTGGATCCGATTAATCGCGATTAATCATTTGACAGCCCTCTATTTTTATCTCACAACGAGTGAAATAACTATTGTTAATATTATAAATATATAAAATATTTTCCAAAAAGTATTCAATTTATATTACATATTTCATAAATATATAATATATATAATTTTTTATTACAATAAACATATAATTATAATTCACCATGTTCATTAAATATATTCTTTTATATGGTAAGTGACATATTTGAAATTATTTCAGATTTTATCAGTGTTCTCCGGAAACTGACCCCATGACCCCGGCTTTGTTTGCGCCATGCTCTACCAGTTGAGCTTCAGGAATGAATGAGATGTAAACCGAACACATCTTATGCTAACAATTATGCTAACCAGACATGAGTTGTTGTCTTATGTCCAGCAGACCATAGCTACTGCGTTTTGTCAAAAGCCAAAATAGCCCTTCTGACTATGTTTCGTACATGACATCCATATTTAGTTACATAGTATGACCTACAAATATACACGTTGAGACAGATGCACACACTTAAATGAGCACCTGGTGATGTCTGAGGAAAGATGCGTCAAGTCTGAGCATGCCTAAAACTCCCTTATGCATTCTGACTCTACATTTGCATGCACGTTTGAGTGTTTGTTACTGATTTAACCAGGCAAGACTTACCACATATCAGCTGCCGTCCCGAGAGGCTCGAAGTTGATGATCTCAGGGGCTGAGAGAAAAGGAAAGATAATGTAGAGTTAAAACTCTCCTGTTGGCTCTCATAAAAACCTTTTCTGTTGCAACAGCACACCGATCTCATTTTATTGCATTAATCAATAGTTTCAGACAGCTTTGGCCAGACAGAAGCAAGCTTTTCTGAGAAGCCGAACTCACAAAAATCAAACCATTAAGTGCATTCTTTGAGATTCATAGCACATGTTCATGTCCTCACATGAACCACAGCAAATTGTGCTCTGTTCCATAATGAGTTTCATACTGTATGAACAAACCTTCAGTTTGCCTTGACACAAAAAAGGCAGTTTCCCTTTAAACCTGTTAGTCTATCAAATGAAAGTGTATTTTAAATGACGAAGTGGTGGTGATAGCTTAATTATTTGGGATAGGTTCAGCCTTAAGTAGGGCAGACTCACTGTAGAGGCACTGGTAGAGGCACTGGTGAGTTACTGGGATCACAATTCAGCCTATCACAATATGTGCTTAGAAAAACACTTAACCTCTAGTTGTTCACAAAGGATATCCTTATGATAAGTAAAGTGCTCGTATCTTTGGACAAAGGGGACAACTTAATATTAAGTAGCATACTACTTCTGCCTAGTCTCATTTGGAGAAAATCAGAATGCTTGCTTTGGCCAATACCAATATTCATAGTTTTCTACTTAAATTTATATTTATTAAAGCTACACTGTGTAACTCTTTTAGTTTATTCTTAGCTAAAAACACGTAGCCCTTTCAAAAATATATGTGCTCATTAATGTATATTTACTTCGTTCAAGTAATAAAGTATTCTCGTGAGTGTATAATATGCCATTGAAAATACATACGGGTAAGGGGTTCTAATGTCAGTCGCCATGTTGCCCCTCCATCTTGAAAGTACATTAGCCAAAGAGGGACATACCTGTTAATTCAAGCTTCGCCTTTCGCGTTTACGTTTGAGTTAACACTCATGGACGAGGTTGACCTGGAAGCCATGTTAATCTTGGACTACATTGGCCACCGTAGGAGTTAAAACGAAACCGGAATTAATATTCACTGGATGGTCATATACCTTTTCACCGCTAGATGAAGGTAAAAACCACACAGTGTAGCTTTAAACAACATTTACAGGAAAAATTAAAAAAGTATTTTGTTAATAATAGACAAAAAACTAGTAAATTATGATTATTAAGAGCAATTTTATTCATTATAAATGTATATTAATCAAACACCTTATTTATCATTTATTATTTAATATTAATATTATGCATATTTAACTTAATCTATTTGTATAAAGTATTTATATCTCAAAACAGCAACTAAAATGATTATTATTATTATTTAAAAATATTTTTTAATTATTTATAATTTTATATTCATATTAATTATGCATGTCAAATCTAAACATTTGGCTATTTATTATTGCGCCCGAAATCCGAATTTAAACTAAATTTTAATTAAAATCGGTTGTAAATGTAAATGTAAATGTACTTTATTTATATAACACCTTACATCAACCGATAGGTGAACCAAAGTGCTTTACAACAGAATAAACAACAAATCAAAACGACCAACAACACAAATACAATAAAAAATGAGAGAAAAGTAAGAGGAATAAAAAAAAAAAAATAAAAATAAAAATATAAAATCGATATAAACGTGCCAACACACTACTAGGTAATAAAGGCCATTTTAAAAAGATGCGTTTTTAGTCTTGATTTGAAAAGGCCCAGGTCAGTAATAATACGCAACTCACTGGGGAGCTTATTCCAGAGCTTAGGTCCAGAAACGGAAAAAGCGCGGTCACTCAATTCCTATTTGTATTGGTTGTAAAAATAATATTGTTCCATAGTACAAAATATATGTGCCAGTATAAAGGTCATAAAGGTCAGTATTTAAAAGAGCACTGGTGTACACCTCAGTTTGTTTTCTGCACACACACCCACCCACTGTAGTTTAAGGGAACTGATGAGTTGTTAAACCATTTGAGGACATTTGAGAAACACATCAGCAGTGACATCATATCTCAATCTCACAATAGTTATTTCTGTTCCTGTCCACTCATTTTTCAGCTGAACTAACGCAGCTCTGCCATTTCATCTGACGTTAGCTCATCTCCATGGAGACGGCTAGGACTAAAAATTGTGCATATTGCTAAAGGCAGGAACAACACATGGAGAGACAGAAGAAGGTGCTGACTGCTGAGTCAAACACACTCGAGCAGATGCAATCTAAACATGCGCACACACACTTAGCCCAAAAAAATTTGAAATACTGTACGCAGTTATGTAAATGCAGATGCTATTTAGTTAAAAAAGCACACACTCAGCAGTAGACACATTTATAGTTAGCTTTTAAAATAATAGCCGGTATAACAGCGCAGCCATCTGAAGGTAACTCTTTTTTTCCCGCCATAGAAGAACGCAGAGTATACAATACCATTCAAATAGCAATTTAATAATTATTGTGGTACAATAACCACCGATTTGAACGGTAGTGCATTTCTCATGCTATGCTTTTGGTATTGGACAAGCATTCAGGGCTGCATTTGCATATTTGGTTTATGGCTTTAAATTGAACACATTCACTTGAAGTCAAAACCACACAGACTGAACCACTCACCAATATACTGAGGGGTTCCACCTAAACTCTTATACTCTTCTCCTTGAATGAAGCGATGAGCCATGCCGAAATCAATGATCTTGATGTCTGGATTGGGAGCGAGCTTGTCCGACAACATGATGTTCTCCGGCTGAAGAACAAAAAGTAATATACAAATATGTCTTTAGCCTGACTCACAAAGAGTTTATTGATTTTTATGTAAATTGTATTGTTTTTTTTTTTTGTTTGGTTTTTTTACAATCTATGGTTTTAGGTCAGTAAAATTCTGGTATGGTTTCTTACTGATACTGATAATCTCAGTAAGGTTTGATGACACAGATATGAATATTACATATTTTGAATTAATATAGTAGATATAATACATTGCCAGTGTTCACATAATCAAAATATCTGGATAAATATTGTCGTTGTGTGAATATTTCATCAGGAAGTGTCTAATTTTGGTCAGAGGTGACAGTTTCAGTGAGAAAGGTACACAGTCTACTTCCTCATTACCATGTTGAAATCTTTATAGGAAGTGACAAGCTTGCTACACATAGTGTTAAAATTAACTTTTGAAGGCCATTTGAAACTGTTTGTGTGGTTGAACGGTTCGCTTTTGTGACTTTCAGCTGGGGGTTTGAATACAGCTAGGCGTCCTTCCTACCTTCAGGTCAAAATGGCCAACGTTTTTTTTGTGCATGTAGCTGACACCCTCCAGAATCTGCTTCATAAACTCAATGGCCTCCGTCTCGGTGAGGTTTTCTTTCTCAGCGATGAAATCAAAGAGCTCTCCACCCTTTATGCTACATAAAAAATACAAATAAATAAAAAAGATATGACAGGAGTGAACCACAGGTCATCATCATTGGCGTAATGCAATATATATATATATATATATATATATA
Organism: Cyprinella venusta; assembly: GCA_038021265.1. Taxonomy (NCBI): domain Eukaryota; kingdom Metazoa; phylum Chordata; class Actinopteri; order Cypriniformes; family Leuciscidae; genus Cyprinella; species Cyprinella venusta. The sequence goes on along the minus strand of CM075878.1, from coordinate 23,801,926 downwards.
TATAAAATTGTATTATTTAAAAATTATGGTTTAATTATATAATTATAATATATTATATATATATATATATATATATATATATATATATATATATATATATATATATATATTATTATTATATTGTTTATTATAATTTAAGCTAATAATAATGTCACATATTTTAATAAAACAGTAAAGGAATTTCACAATTTTTAAGACATTTAATGAAAATGCAAAATATTTATATTTTTATTTAATAAAACTTAGTGCAAAATATTTCATAATATCATACATTTTCATATTATATATATATATATATATATATATACAGTGTATATATATATATATATATATATATATATATATATATATATATATATATATATATATACTATTTCAAAATATATCACTTTTTATTTTATTATAAAATATGATGGACATTTCCTTATAATATTTATTGTATTACCACTTTCTGTTTTTTTCTATATAAAGAACCTTCCTCAACCTTTTCAAATTTTTTTGTACTTTAGACATTCACATATACTCACAGTTCAACGATGAGGACGACCTCTGCCCTGCTCTCGAAAACATCTCTGATAGCCATGATATTTTGATGTTGAAGCCCCTGTAGGATCTCCACCTCCTTCTCCACACTCTTCCTGTCCAGGCCCAGCCTGCTTCCTGCCCCTTTTTTCAGCTTCAGGAACTTCCCGGCCCACAGAACGCCAGTGGCCCGCTCCCGCACTTCACGCACCTGCCCGAAGTGACCACTAAGACAGTGACGATAGACAGAATGAACCAAGATAAGTGAGAACTAGGCAGGTATTCAACTATGTAAGTACTAAGAAATAACTGGGCTAAAAGAGATAATCATAACAGTACAATGCATTTATAGTGCACCAGCTGTGTAATATACATAGTAAAATACTTAAAGGAGAACTCCGGCGCAAAATGAACCTTTGGTCTAATTACACATTGGTACCTAGTCTAGTACGGTAACATAATGAGGGTCCCTGCATGCAAAACGAAGCATTGAGAACTTTGTAAGTATACAGTTCGTGGTTTGACTTGTCAAGACTGTTTTCCAAAGATGGCTGCTGCCTGTATACACAAAGTGAACTGTCTTTATAAAATATCTTCTTATTAAATGGTCTGTACACTTACAAAGTTCTCAATGCTTCGTTTTGCATGTATGGAGCCTCATTATGTTACCGTGTTAGAGTGGGGCTATTTTGAGCATTGTTAGTGGTGTTAACTAGCAATTTCTTTTTACTTATTAAATGCCCCCATATACTAGCATATATGCTAAACTGTTTTTAGAGATAAAACTCTTTACATTCGATTATCATGAAAACAAATCTCAGAGAACGGTCGACTATGTACCGATGTTTTATTAGACCAAAGGTTCATTTTGCGCCTGAGTTCTCCTTTAATATTTATGGCACTATAAATGATCTTAATTATATGTATTTATTGTTTATTTATTATAGATTCTTCATTTTACCTATTATTTTTTTCTCTGCCAAGTAATAATTTATTATGGCACATTTTAATGTAATAATTATTTAATTATATTCACTTTATTGAAATAAACTAACTATAATATATATTTTTTATATTTATTGTTGGAAATTTTGTCATGTTAATACCAAATTATTATTTGAAGTGCCTTTATTATATTATTTTTTTATGGTAACACTTTACAATAAGGTTCATTAGCTAACATTAGTAAATGCATTAACTAACATGAACTAACGATGAGCAATGCATTAGTTACAGTGTTTATTAATCTTTGTTAATGTTAGTTAATACAAATACAGCTGTTCATTGTGCGTTCAAGTTAGTTCACAGTCCATTAACTAATGTTAACTAATATAACCTTTGATTTTAATAACGTATTGGTAAATGTTGGAATTAATATTAACTAAGATTAGTAAATGCTGAAGAAGTATTGTTCACATATTGTACATGTTAACTAATATAGTTAACTAATGTTAACTAATGAACCTTATTGTAAAGTGTAACCTTTTTTATATAGTTTGATAAACACTTTAAAAAACTTTTAAACACGTTTAAAAGTTTAGATCTGTAAGATTTTTTATGTTTTTGAAAGTCTAGTGTGCTCACCAAGGCTGTATTTACTTAAGTAAAAAATACAGTAAAACAGTAATTTTGTAAAAATATTATTACAATTTTAAAATGTTATTCATTCCTGTAATGGTAAGTCTAAATTTTCAGCATCATTACTCCAGTCTTCAGTGTCACATGATCCTCCCATAAATCATTTTGATATGCTGATTTGATGCTCAAGACACACTTCTTATAATCAATCATGAGTTGTGCTGCTACTTTTTTGTTTTTTAGGATTCTTTGACAAGTAGAAAACTATTAACACACTGATGACCCTAAACTTCTGAACAGCAGTATATACCATGGTATGGTCATATTTTATTGTAAAGAAAGAGAAGATCTATTTACCTTCCCAAAACATTTCCAATCTCATAAAGGTCTTCAACATTTTCCAGCTTGAAGACAGCCATACTGCTCTCTCACTCTCTTCAGTGTCCTGTCTGTGAATGTCCAAAGGAAAGCTATGGGCTATACAGTGCTCATACTGAGTTTAGCATTTGATCCATACCTGAAACACAAAGGGCATAAGTTAGTTAGTTCTATATCTGTTCCATAAGAAAGCTCCAAACCATGCTGAATATATTTCCTTCAGCATTTAACTAAACTTGCACAACCGTTTGGCAAGTACAGTATTTGATGACTTTAAAGGCTGCCTAACAGCACTACTAGCTGGGAACAGAAAAGCACAGATATCTGGAAATAATTTACGAGTCCCTAAAGGGTAAACATCTGGGATCCAAACCCCTCTGATATGCTAGAACTACATAGATGAGAAAGAATGTTGCACTAAACGCTCTAGATTGTCGGTCACAAGTAAACAAACCAGTTCTTTAAACTACGGCCAAGTGTGGACAAACGGTCACAATGTGCGATACAGAGTCTGAACATACTGTGAGAGACTGCCTAACAGACCTCAGTCACCCTCTCATGGTTATGTTAACACATTCTTAAAGGGATACTCCACTTTTTTTTAGAAATAGGCTCTTTTTACCACTCCCCCAGAGTTAAACAGTTGAGTTTTACTGTTTTCAAATCCATTCAGCTGATTTACTGATATTTGTAAGAATATCAGTTACCAGACACTTTCTGGTCTCATTGACTTCCATAGTATATTTTTTCCTACTATGGAACTCAATGAGACCAGAAACTGTCTGGTTACTGATATTCTTACAAATATCAGAAAATCAGCTGAATGGATTAGAAAACCCAAAAAACCCCAACTGTTTAAGTTGTAAAATGAGCCTATTTCCAAAAAAAAAAAAGTGGAGTATCCCTTTAAATAATGAAATCCTTTCTCATATTAAGTTTTCAATGGCTGACATAGTTTGTTACTAGGGGAGGAATAAATGAGAAAACTAATGAGATAGGAGGAGACAGATTTTTTATGGAGTGACAAGATACACAAGTTATTATTTTGGCATATCAATCTGTCTGCCTGTCTGTCCATTTAATGTGTCATTTTTCCATTTCAGATGAGAAAATGTGAGTAATAAGTCTCCACAGAGTTCTACCAGCGACTGATGATTTCACATTTCATGAACACAGCTGATGTGGTTCTGTTTATTTGCATAAGCTAAATAATGTAAATGTAATGTGAATGTGCAAATTTTGCCATTGAGAGAAACTTCAATTGGCAGTTCATCTGATTTGATTACAAGCTGTTCAAACACTAAAATCAAGGATGAACAGACTAGAGCTTTACTAATAGGTCAAGTAAAAATAGAATGAATATGTAATACAGTGCTTATATTCTACAAAATTAGTTATTTTTTTATAACTCACTATTTTAAGGAGCTTTTTTCCCAGCAACTAATGAGTTTATGGACATTGAATAACTTTTTTGAGATAAATTAAACATCAAGTGTCATTGTATAGCCTAAAAGCTTTTTTATTGACTGGTTACAGTTTTTCTCAGTCGCTTTGGTGCATTTCTCACATCCCTATTTACATTTGCACAACAGTTAGTTCAACCTTCACGACATTTAGTCATTTGTGCATATCATAGTAGAAGTTTCTCATTCCTTCAAGCAAATTGCAAATGCTTTTGGACATGCATCAATTGCTTTCATACAACTCTCTGCTGTTTTATAACATTATCATTTGCTTATGTCATGTCAGTCAAAATTAACTATACTTGTGCATGCTGAATAGTCATTTCATATAAAACTAATAGTCCTCATTTCATTGCTTGAGTCTTCACATACAAAAATGTTAAACTAGTTGTCAAAATCTGTTTTGACAATTTTTTAAAATCTGTTTTTTTATCCTTTTTCTCCCTAAACTGAACAATTTATTTCAGGCTTTCACTGATGAGAAGAGATGTGCATGAATGATTTACAGTACTATGTATGCTGTATATTCAGTTCCAATATGTACAGTGATATTGGCCGGTCTGAGTATTTCCCCAGTATCTGCTCAGTTACTGGGATTTTCACGCAGAACCATTTCCAGGGTTTACAAACAATGGTGTGAAAAGGGAAAAACATCCAGTATGTGGCAGTCCTGTGGGCGAAAATGCATTGTTGATGCTACAGGTCAGAGGTGAATGGTTTCCTGGTCTGATGAGTCTCGATTTCTGTTGAGACATTCAGATGGTAGAGTCAGAATTTGGCATAAACAGAATGAGAACATGGATCCATCATGACTTGTTACCACTGTGCAGGCTGGTGGTGGTGGTGTAATGGTGTGGGGATGTTTTCTTGGCACACTTTAGGCTCCTTAGTGCCAATTGGGAATCGTTTACAGTAAATGCCACAGCCTACCTGAGCATTGTTTCTGACCATGTCCATCCCTTTATGGCCACCATGTACCCATCCTCTGATGGCTACTTCCAGCAGGATAATGCACCATGTCACAAAGCTCAAATCATTTCAAATTGGTTTCTTGAACATGACAATGAGTTGACTGTACTAAAATGGCCCCCACAGTCACCAGAACTCAACCCAATAGAGCATCTTTGGGATGTGGTGGAACGGGAGCTTCGTGCCCTGGACGTGCATCCCACAAATCTCCATCAACTCCAATATGCTATCCTATCAATATGGGCCAACATTTCTAAAGAATGTTTTCAGCACCTTGTTGAATCAATGCCACGTAGAATTACTGTAAGGCAGTTCTGAAGGTGAAGGGGGGGTCAAACACAGTATTACTGTAGTGTGGTGTTCCTACAGTAATAATCCTTTAGGAGAGAGTATTACTGTATTACAGTAATTATTATTTGTAGTAAATAAGGGTGTATTTTTTTTTTCTTTTGCACAATGCTGTGAACAAATTAGAATTGAAAAGAGCATATGCAGTAAAAATGTGAAACATATTCAGTGTCTTGTTCTCAATTACTGTACCTCACTAAATACAGTAATGTGAAACTTTACTGTAGTTTTCAAATGGCTGTGCAAATAGTTTATAGGACTGTCTTGAGCATTTTCAGGTATAGTGTCACCAAGATCTGACTTTTTTGCATTGGCACACACTTACAAAGTAAACTGTCATAATGAAAACATGACAAAGCCATTTGACTATCTTGTTCATAAACACTGGTGTTAGGACTTTTCATCTTGACGACACTGACACTTTCAATGACATGAATACTTGCTTTTGAGGAATGAGTTATCCATTTTGAGCAAGTGACACACTTTTGCAGGTTATCAAGTAGGTTTTGCAGTTTGTACTAATTGTTTTGAGAACTGCATTAACTGTTGTGCAAATGTAAATAGGGATGTGAGAAATGCACCAAAGCGACTGAGAAAAACTGTAAAACACTGATTGAGTGATTACAATGCAACCGAACCTAACTAAAATGCACATAATGACACTCTCTTTCTTCAAGACTGCTGAGAGGAGCGTCACTATTATTATTCCTTATTTAACAAATCCCAAATTTAAGGTAGCCTACTAAACTTTACTCTTAACAGCCACCCAGCTGAGATTTTTCCATTTGTTGATCCTGGAACAACATTCCAGTCCAATCACAGTCCCTAAACCTTACCCTACTGCAGCATGGCATCATGACTTTTGCGTAAACATACGCACCACTTTCAAGTCAAGTGGCGTTGTTTGCGCGTGTATGCGTTTATGTCTACGCCATTAAATGTCCGAGTGATTCCGCGTGTAAGTAGGCTACACGCCGTTAAATGTCCGAGCGAAACGAATGTAGATCTACATCTGGGGAGCGATATTTTTTTTTTCCATAGGATGGTAGGGGAGGACTCATTAATGGTATTCACCCCAGTGACGGGTAGGTTTAGGGACGGGGTTGGGGTAGGTCATATATTTATATACAGTAATGTAACAGTAAAGTCAACGGCGTTCATAAACACGCTGAAAAGCGATTATGCGTTTTGATAGCACGCCAAACATGGAAATGCGAATTGGCGTGTCATACATACGCCATTTCATGAGATCAGTCTGCCCTACCCATTATATACCTAAAATAAGTATTATAAAATTATAGAAAAAAAAATTAAAAATTAAAAAAATAAAAATTATAGGTAAATAAGAAGCCCCTAACCCTTGGTATAAGCCTAAGTGAAGTTCCTAAACATAATTTTGGAGGAGTGAACCCATCTAATCTTTCATTTAATAACTACCGGAGCATAAGCAGCCGCTCACCTTGTGGCATCAGCTGTTTTTGTATCCCTCCACCTCCCCAACATAATTTAGGCATCTTGCTACCAGACTCATTTTCCAAGCATTATTAGTCCCACTGGGGGGAATACTGTAACTAAGCTCAGGTTGAAGCTGCTTCATAGAGCCCCTTGCGGACAGCAAGCCAAATACGTTGAACCTTAATAGCTAAAAGATTATATGGGCAAACGAACTCGTGAAACTTGACAAAAACTATTCTTCAAATCCGATTGGTTGATCAGACTCTTGTTCCAGGATCAACAAGGATGTTGATGCAAGGTGAAAACACGTACAAGTTCCCCACAAACCAGCCAGCAATCCCCTAGCAACCACCCAAAACACCTTAGAAATCATATAGCAGTGCCTTGACAAACCAACAACACCCTAGCAACCACCCTGAATACCCTAACAACCATATAGCACTACAATGGTAATAATCCAGCCAGAGTTCAGAGCTTATAGAAGTAGAAAAGTGCCCCAAAAAAGGAAGCGAGTGTCTTTTGGGAAAACAGAGATACTATCAAACATTTATCTAGAGAACACACACTACACATCCTTCAAAACGCACATCTTGTGTTTCTTCATGAATCCATTTGCAATGCTCAGTGATAATATGGACAACAGCACTTATTTCTTTGTGCCAAGCTGAAGTTTACAAAGCACACTGGGCATCCAAGCGTGTTTAGAGCACATGTTACGTTGTTTAAAGTGCACGTCAATCGTGTTTAGAACGGAACAGAGCTGGAAAGGCTTCATCGATTAACAAATCTTTTCCAAAATAACACCCCACCCATCTCACTTCAGCTTCCTACAGTAACATACCAGGAATGCAGCCACAGAGCTGAACAATAGTGCTCATTGCTAAACAAAAAAAACCCCTTTTGCTTCACTGAAGCAACAGTAACTCAGCTGTGTCGAATTACACACTCATATTACAGTATATAGTAAAAGTAAAGATAGGGTAAACAATTAATTCCAGCTTGCAGTTGAATGCAATGTTTGCATCATTAGTGCATTTTGCAACTTTTTAGTTTAAAATACACATGGATACAGTTTATCTTCCCTCATCTTACGTTAGCTTCTTTATTTTGCAAACTCAGATATGTGACTGACAGCCTGCGGGTTCAAGTGTGTGAAAATTTGAGTATGAGCATGCTTTCATTCTGTTCTGTACAAGATGAAAGAAAGAGCTTGAAGAGCAATTCCAAGACCTGGAACACTGCCTGTTGAATCTAGGATCAGATCTGCAGCCATAAAACACCCAAAATAATCTCATTCTTGATTAGGATCGAAGTCTCAGAGCTTCAGCTTCTTCCCTACAACAATAAATGAGGAAAAAAGCAAGGGGAAAGAAAACAAATAAATAGATACATAAAGGGGAAAGAGAATTGAGATAACCAAACGATTTCAATTAGAAGGTGATACTTTTACCACACAAGCTTACAGGAAACCACCCCACAGCAAATAAAACCAGTTAATTTAGATTTTAGGTTACCTGACTGACATGTTTTACAGTGCAAGGACAAAATTACACATGTAACCAGAAAGCCATAGCCTACTTAATTGAGCGTTTGTTTAATCAATGTGCTGTAAGCTAAATGGTCTAAGAGATATGCATTTTTTGAAACCCTAACCAAACCAGAATGAGGATCAGGTTGTTTACCCTCAGGGTCTGGGAGGTGTTGTATGTTTCCAGGTATGGTAGTTAGATCCAGTCATTAACCACTTAACCACTTCACTTGTTGTTAAAACTCGTTGTTTAAACATTTATGTTAGGCGGCTAGCCTACTATATTTAATTTTAAACAACATAATAAAGTCAGTGACAGTCACCTACAAAGTTTTGAAACTCAACTCACTATGGTTCTTACACGTCTTGACCAGTTTTGAAAGTGAATGTGAATGAGAGACAGTGCATGTTCCAAATGTCCGTTTGCTTTAGTCTGACGATGACAGAAAATTCCACACGAAATGAAACGACATCACACAATAATTTATAAAGGCGAACGTCTCCTGTCATCTCAGTCCTGAACACGACTGAAACCTGCGTGTGGAAACTTGTTCGTTTCTCATTCTTGTACGTCGTGTGTGTTTGATATTCCACTGCGAGTGTTTCTGAGACCCGCGCCTGTCGAAGCCCCCGAAAGTCTGTCACGACCACAATGCAACGATTCACGTTATGTCTATTTTCTTATAGTAGCTACAACTTCTATCATGCAATGCGACACATGTAGAATACAGATTAATTTTTTTTACCCATTTATCTCCTTACTTCCATATAGGATAACCTATTTCATGTGAAATCCCTTGTAACCAGACGAAACGATTGATTTATGTGACGTACCTGGCTTAGATCGTCATGAAGCAGTGTCGTGTGTGTTTCACGGACGGTATTCCTCTGGAGCTCCACTCGCTGCAGAAGCGCTCTTACTGAAATGAGGAAACGCTCGTGTTGACCATGTTAGCGCAGTGCCCGAAATGTGGCAAGCCATTTTAACACTACATACCGTCTTTTTTTATGTTACTGATTTGTAATAGTAGCCTACTGACTTCAATATATAGTATGCAATAGTGACCATTTGCATCTTCATTAGATTTTCATTTGATAGGCTGCTAGCAAATACTTATTCCAATAGTGAGTAGCCTACAGTATAATGCGTAGTGGCTGTAGAAAGGCGCACACGGAAATGGTAATTGATACAAAGTCTTTTAATTGCCACATTGTGGAACTTTTCAAACTTTATAATATATTACCAAAACCCATTGAGATGGTACATTGACTTACACGTCTGCCGTAGCCTGAAGGTGTCTGTATCGCTTTTACTAGCACTTTGTAACTTCGGGTTTCGGGTAGGAACCCGAGTACAAAAAGAACTACAAAATTCGACCGCTTTACAACATACGTCACTTCCCCCACCACCCCAACTTCCTCAGATTCTGGATTTTTCTCTCCCCCTCCTAAAGCTGAGCTTTTTTATTTACTAAATGCTACAATTTGTATTATATTTTCAATATGTATGTATTATTAATCATGTACCTTACATGATGAAAACGGATTTGTTAACGTTTCTTGTCTCACAATGACAGTAAACGAATTATTACATTAGGCTGACGTTACATGCCTAATTTCAGTTCAAAAGGGCAAAATTAGATAAAACTATATTAGTTTTCCTGATTATTTTTTGTCATTCATTTAACATTGGTCAACATGACCTCAAAAAACTGTCAAATATATAACGTTATAAGTTTAGCTACTTATATCTTGCACTTGCCTGTGCACTGAAGTCAGGTCGTGCTGCTAAAATTCGTGCTCAGCTTTTTTGAATGTACTGTAAAGCCCGCCTACTTTGATTTGATTGGTCATCTCAAATATTCTGACATTGACGAGCAGTGACAGACCAATGTGCTCAGATGAACACACGTACAATTTCCTCTCTTTTTGACAAGCTCTCTGCTCGACGCCACTGCGGATTTAAGATGTAGAACGCGCTGAATCTGATTAAAACAAGACTGAAGCGAACACGAATTTGTGTAGCATATTCATCACAAATTTTTAGGGGGGCTAGGCATAAATTTAGGGGGGCTGAAGTTGTGACGCCCCTCTTGTGGTGGCGCGTGCACACTTCACTCGGATGCGCTCTTCAATCTAGCGCAGTTGCGGAGACTCTCCATTCATTCCGATGAAATCAAAAAAATTAACAGCACAAAAATATGTCCCAGCTTGATATAGACTGTAACCAGTGATGAGAGAGAAAAAACATAGAACTTGTAACCTCTGACACGCTTGGCAAAAGATCTACCACTAGAACATTAAAGAACTCAAACAAAACTTGCGGATCGATGCATTTATTTACTGGTTGAAAAGAGAGGCTCATTCCCTTTTCTTTTTTGTAATGTTTTCCGACCGTGTTTTCTTTGCTTTTTCCATCGTGGAGTATCACATCTGAAATGCGCTTAAGTGACTTCATAATTCATATATTGCAATTGATGTGTTTGATGTCGTTGCCGAAAAGCATGTCGTTATTGTAGTGAGATTTGTTGGGGCACTCCTCTCAAACTTGCATTCAAATTCAATGGTTTTGCATGGTTTTTCCAGTGCCCCCCTCCCCCCAAGCTTTACAGAATGATTCGCCTTTCTATGAGTTTGTTTACCACCAAATGACTTTGAAGCTTGCATAGTGTGCCTTTAATTAGCCCTACTTAAGAAATGTTAGTGCAGCTGGGAAATATACAAGTATCCATAAATATATACCAGTAATCTAATATTCAATAAAAAAGAAAATGTAAAAAAATGTAACCAAGTTGTAGTAATTAATAGCATATTAGTAAAAGTGGAATGTATATCAGAATTTGGAATATATAGTTGGAAGTGAATTGTTGATATCTGAACCACAGATGCTCATAGAATTTACAGACAAATATTCACTTCGAGAGAGTGACTAGCAAATGAATTCTAATCCATATTTACAAATGACATCGAAAACAATCACTTGCTAAAATGAACTTTTTAATATGGGAATATTCACATCTACAAACAAGTACTGTCTAAATAGTTACTAAATTCAACAATATATTAGTAGGTCATAGAATTGCTCAATATTAAATCAATCAATCAATAGTGAACTAGTAAATGCGCACTAGTTTTCAAGACATTGGGCCCTATCTTGCACCCGGCGCAAATGACTTTATACACAAACGCATGTCTCATTCCTATTTTGCACGTGCGCAAAGCGGGATTTTCCCCTCCACAGACGCACGTCGGTAAACTAGGAAATGAACTTGCGCTCCCTGGGCGGATTGGCGCAAAAAGGAGGCGTGTTTCGGCGCAAACATTCCCTGGTGCTATTTTACACTTCCAGAACACAATTGCGCCACTGACCATAAAAAACCTGGTCTAAAGTCAGTGGCGCGTTGCGCGTTGTTCATAATGCTATTTTAAGCGCGCATGCTTGGCCATAATATAGCGGGTAGGCCTACACAACGCGCATATACTGATTCTCTCATCAACATAGATGCAGTAGTTTTTATTTTTGCAAATCATACATTATAACAAGGAAAAATATTAACACATGAGGGAAATCATTTTGGTTTACATGAAGATGAAAAAACTGAAATACCCATTTCTTAAGGCTATTGTAGTACTAAGGATCAGACCTGTTTGCCCAATAGTGGCAAGAAACATACGTATAGGCTATAATGTTTAACCGACGCTGATGTGCAAGAGTTTCTCCCATCCCTATACAACGTCACTTCTGTCTTTCACTGTCCTGACAAGAACGTCGGTCTCATCGACTGTGAACGCTCCTGGCGCGCGCCTGGTAAACCCGCCGTTATAATAACAATCCGTCATGCAACATGCGCACCTGTTCTTAAAGTGTATGTTGGATGGCGCTCGGATTGGTTTATTTCACGTTACGCCCAAACCACACCTATGAATAATGAAGCTACTTCAGACCAACCTCTTTTAGATTTGCGCCAGGCGCAAGAGGCATTTATCCCGCCGGGAAAATAGCAACAGCGCCGGGACCCGCCCACAAAGTTACTTGCGCCATGCGCTTTGACACTTGCGTTTCAGATCGTTAAAATAGGGCCCTAAATGTTAAAACAGCTTGCCACAGCACACCTCAACTGAAGAACAGGGGGTGGATGTAGGATGTATCATAGGTAACTCTGCAGCTCCATAAACATCTGGAATTCACTGTTGATATATTGAGGCTGAATGATTCATTTTCTGCAGCAGAACAAAAATTGACTCATTTCAAACAACTCAGTAAAACTGGAACACGTCAGACAATTATCGGAACATTAGTTAAGGTGATCGTAACATTTCAGGCAAGAAGAGTGGACTGAGCTATGGAGTCTGGACATCTGTTCTTATTTAACCAACGCGGTTTTGAAACACACGTTTTGAATCAGATGGCAAGGAACGCATTGTAAGATGGAATAATGCGCATGACAATAGCACAAAATAAACCCGTTGTATATAATTGGGCATGCATGACTTATTGCTATTGTTTATTGTCGAGTGCAAAGAGTGACAGGCGATTTTCATTCCAGTCTCGTGCCGAATTTCATTCTCAATGTTACAGTAATGTAAGTGGGCCATCTAGTGGAGGTATCCTGTAACTGTAAAATAAAATAAATAAAAACACAAACGTATAAATATTGTTAAATTAAATTTACTTTCGGAATTAATAACTAAATAATGTATGGTTTCACATTAACACTTTACAATAAAGTTTATTAGTTAACAATAGGCTAGTAATTAACTATCATGACTACAATGAGGAATACATTTGTTACAGTAGGCTATTTATTCATCTTTGTTAATGTTAGTTAATAAAATACAACTGTTCATTGTTTGTTCATGTTCGTTCACAGTGGATGAACTAATGTTAACAAATACAACCTTTGATTTTAATGAATGCTAAAGAATTTTTGTTCATTCTTAGTTCATGTTAACTAACTAATGTTAAATAATGAATTGTAAAGTGTTATTGTAAAGTGTTACCAAATATTTTTCACTAAAATAATAAAGGCTTAAATTAAATAGGCCCACAGACAAAAACTAGAGAAAGAGAAGGCCAATAATGACTCATTGTGTATCCACATGAAGAATTGTGGCTTTTCTGTCAAATTTAAAGAAACCTAATTGGGTGCATCTACTTTTACCATTAGTAGCCTAACTATATTTCTTTTGTCTTTTTGATCTTCCTCGCCTCTCTTGTTCATTGAGGTCGTTCTTTCTCATCCTGTGTGGTGAGCAAGTCACGACGTCACATGACTCCCCAACTGCCTCTTCTCTCTCTCACCCTAACACACTCACTGTGCTAAAACATAAATAAACGTGCGCATAGATTGACAGAATTTGTGATGAAAGTGGAAGAGATTTTTAAAAACAAGATAAGTTAGTGTTTTATTGACAGACATCCATCAACCTAAAAAAATCTACAGGACCCCAATAACACTATGAGTAGGCCTAGTTTTAAGAGGAGCTCCACTTTTAGACATCAATTTGATATTATATTAAGTTATATTAATACATACAGTATCTTTTCAAAGAATTGGTTTGGTTCTGAAGAATTTGGTAATTATATGCTGGTAGTTCAAATGATTAAAAAAGAAATAAATTCTGGCATATTGCAAGCATGGCAGCTTTTTGAAAATCAATGTAATTTTGATCTGTTTGTTTATTTGAGCTTTATTACATCAGCTGGATATTTCACATCGGCACGCAATCACAAGCAGTTGCAGTTTACCATTGGTTACGTGCTCATGACCTTTTATTTGCCGCTTTCTTTCTCTCTGTCACACTCATGCATTTAAACAGGATGAGGCAGAAACACCCATGATCTGATAGGAAGAGGTACTGTAACATTTTACATCCTGCGCTTCAGCATGGACTTTGACTACCAAAAAATTAAAGGTCAGCTATTTCTCGCCAATTTTTGAACTTACATATTCATTCTTTCAGGTAGAAATGGACTGTTTTAGTAGAAATAACAAAACACAATCCTAGTTTTGAGATGTTGTGTTTACGTGTATACTGACGATACAAAATGGAAAGGCTTTTTTTAAGCATTAATATGTATATATGTATATATATATATATATATATATATATATATGAACGCCAGAAACAACTGTTATTTTGTCAAGGTTATATGCATTTAATCATTTTGTGAAGTTAAACATTCTTTTGATTACACTTCATTTTAAGGTGTCTTTGCTACACTAATTAAGTACTGAATATTATTAACTCCATACTTACTATATAGGCTTAGGATTTGGTTTGGTTTGATTTAGTTGCATGTAATTATGCATAATGTATTGTTATTAGTAAGTAGCTAACATATATGTTTACGATCAGAATGAAGCTATATGGGGCTCAGGCATGCTTATTCTATTTTAATGTGTTAGGCTATAGTTTACAGGCAATCTAGCATTAATGTAGAATTGCAACAAAAAAAGCTTGTACAAAACATCATCATAATAACCTACTCAATATCCTAGACTAATTCTCAGACACATCATTGATTCTGACTGTTGCATAAGCTTTCAACAGCATTAGTGTTACGGAGCATGTGATATTTGCAACATGATTACTTTTGTTGATTTGTTTGATGTCTATAAGTTCTACAGATATGCATTTTGGTGACGTGCTTGTTAAAAAGTGACATTTCCGTTTGAAGGCTTATTTTGAGCCTGACTGTAGTGTGATTCTAACTGTCAACTTCTTAATTTCACACACTGACATCTGTTATTGAGATACTAATATCTAAGTTAATATTAAAAAAATCTGAATGCATTTATGGATAAATAGATTTGAAAGGAAATTCAAGTCAGCAGCAGACTGAAGGCTTTATTAAGATGCTAATTATTGTTATTATATTGTAGCTGTTTAGTTTCACATATTTTCCCCTCTAAAACAGTAAATAATAACAAATAAATGATTATTACAGGTCTACGTTGACATTTAGTTGGTTAGCAGTGTCAATTTCAAATTTTATGTCAATGTATACACAGGTCTCCCACATAAATATCGCACGGGCATCCAATAAACGTACACTTCTTGTTTTCAATCCATATTTATACATGTTATTGCTTGCCATTCACGTCCAAAATAGTCTTTAAGGGGAGGGGGAAAAAAAAATAAAAATAGTACATTATGCCATCTTTCGTATGGTAAGACTGACAAGATTTTTTCACGGCAAAGAGGTAAAGTAGGGGAGCGTTCTTTAATCCAAACGTGAAGTAGGCCTATGGAATGGCGAGCAGCATAACATTATGGATATTATTTTTGTTTCCAACACACAATCGTTTACACTAAGGATAGACAGTGTAGGATCCAGTAACACTTTAATCCCAAACGATTTTTCAATGTCCTGAACAACCGAAGACCAGAATGATGCAATTAGAGGACATATCCATATTAAGTGGAAATATACCTGTGTTTCTTTTACACTTCAAGCTAAATTGTGTACGTGTCATATTTACTTCGAATTAAAGGAGTCACATGCAGCTTGTTAATGATTTTATATTGTATTTCATATGATTTGTTTGATTTAGGAATTTGTTAATACGTTGCCCCATATCTGGTCTTTCAGTGTAACACCAAAGTCAAGTTCCCAACTTTTAATATGTGTTAAACTGTTTAATATTTAGCCTATTAAACCTTTGCTGTAACTTGGTCATAAATATATGTCATTGTTTTACTTTTCAATGCAGCTGCTTTTAATAAAATGCTATCAAGCACTTTTGTTTTTCCACATTTTATATTATTCAATAGAACTAAGATAACTTCTCATTTGTAAATAATTGGATAGTAATAATAATTTTAACAAATTCAATTTGTTTCATTATTTACTGTTTTTAAATACTCTCTGCTTTAATGACCAAACTGCCCTTATTTTGTGTGACAATGAGTGTGTTTATTGCTGTGCAGATGCTGAATCTCAGCAGAGAGAAGAGCGACTGAGCGCTTTTTCTGTCCATCACCCAATACCAAAGCCACGTCCATCCGTAGCTCCAGAGAACAATCCCACAACCAAGAAACCTCCCGTAAAACCCCGGCGAAGCATAAAGGGTCGTCCCGCAGCACAACAAGAGGCCGAGCAATTGCACCAGGGCCAGCAGAAGGAAAATGAGGTGAATGTCAGGTGACAGATATGTAAACATGACTTGTAAACATGACAAGTTTGAAAAGCCCTGTTCCATGCAATACCGTTAAAAAAATCACAATGTTGAATTGAAATAATGCTTAACATATTAAAAATACCCACAGCCTGTAATATAGTACCTCTCATTTATATATTAATATAATATACATTTTCTGAGATGCATTTGAAAAAACATTTGAGGTTTGCAAAAACCTTCCAATGCCCTCAAAGATAAAATATGCATACGCTACAATTTCCTCAAAACAAGATGACTTCTGTCAGCGGTTCTGCTGCCCTACATTATCTCTCAAGAGCCTTTTGAAGCAAAGAAATAATAACTTGGTCAGTACAGCAACACAACAAGGTCAAAACCGACGCTTTTAACTTTTATGCCAAATACATTATCTACAATATTTTAAGTAGTCTCAAATAATTGATGAAAAATAACTGGTTAGATTTCTTGTGGTGTTTAAAGGAGTAGTTCACTTTTTAAAAACAACTTTCGCTGATAATTTACTCACCCCCACGTCATCCAAGATGTCCACGTCTTTCTTTCTTCAGTCGAAAAGAAGTTAAGGTTTTTGATGAAAACATTCCAGGATTTTCTCCACATAATGGACTTCATTGGGTACCAAATTTGACAGTTTCAGTGCAGCTTCAAAGGGCTTTAAACGAATAAGGGTCTCATCTAGCGAAATGATCGGTCATTTTGTTCATTTTGATGAACGAGTTCGAACAGGAGAGTCACGAACGCGCATCACAGAACAGCAAGGCAAGCATTTGTGCTTGTAAAACTTAAACTGTTTTATTTATTTTTGAAATGACCAATCGTTTCGCTAGATGAGACCCTTATTCATCGTTTCGCTTAAAGCCCTTTGAAGCTGCACTGAAACTCTCATTTGGACCTTGAACCGTTTGGTACCCAATGAAGTCCATTATATGGAGAAAATCCTGGAATGTTTTCATCAAAAACCTTTATTTCTTTTCGACTGAAGAAAGAAAGGGATGGACATCTTGGATGACATGGGGGTGAGTAAATTATCAGCAAAATCATTTTTTTTAAAGTGAACTACTCCTTTAACGTCTATCGTGCGCTGTCGACAAGAATGTTTGCTTTAATCACAGAGCCATATGGCCTGTAAAAATTATTTATATTCAATATTCATTCTATATTAAACCTCAAAGGTTTCTGTCAGGATCTTCATATATAGAACCTTTAGGGATTCCCATCATGTGGTGATTTTATGGATTATTTTTAACCCCTTAAGTGTCACCCCGCTTTTTTTGAATATACGTGAAAATGCACATTTCGTACTTAAATGGTTGTAATTCAAGAATGCTTTGGAGTATAGACATAAGATTG
Source organism: Cyprinella venusta (assembly GCA_038021265.1). Taxonomy (NCBI): domain Eukaryota; kingdom Metazoa; phylum Chordata; class Actinopteri; order Cypriniformes; family Leuciscidae; genus Cyprinella; species Cyprinella venusta. The sequence continues at coordinate 23,784,173 of CM075878.1, read as the reverse complement.
GTCTCTTTTTAAAGAAGACATTTGGTGGATTTTTAGAAGTTAAATAAATTAAGAAAGTGAAACAGAAAAAAAGTTATAGAAGTTTGAGTTTATGAAAATGTACAATATAAAAAAAAACCTTATTCATATTTTATATAAAATAAGCATTATCAAAACCTGGGCGACTCTAAAACTGCAAATAAATCAAAGCCAAAAATCTGAATAAGTCGTGTTCCAAATTTTAGGTTGATATCTCGAAAAATGAGCTTTCAGTAAGATTTTGTTTGGGCGCAGTACCAAACTTTTTCACTAGGTGACAACCAGACTCCATTACTGCCCACATAAGGACGTCTCCATGTGTTTTGAGTAATAATATGATCCGTTATTTCCACAATTTTCATACAATTTATGAAGTAGACATCCTATTCAGAAGTAATATGAGAAGTTTGGCAGATTTTGATATGAATTCAACCTCTAAGAAATATAAAAAATAACAAGTATGCGCATTAGCTTAATGCCACATCACAAATGGTGAATCTATAATTTTTTCTTATTATAGATTCACCATTACTAAATATTTCAAAAACATTCAGACTTTTTTTTCTAAAATAATTGAAGGGAGGCTATCTTTTGTACTCTTGGAATGAAAACAAACAGGTTTCTAGTAGACACTTTCTACCCTTCTTTTATGATTTTTCACGTTCATCACTATTTCAAAATAAAGGTCTAAACATGCCTTGGGATTATGAAAATATTCTTGTTGCAAATTGATAAATTACGGCTCCTCTGTAATTTATTTTGAAAATCAATCACCAAATATGGAAACTAGAGATTGTAAGCTTTCAAATGATATACAGTTTGTCAAGATTATTTTAGGGTTAGTAGGATAATACTGTTTTAAAAATGTAGTGGATTTGGGCCGACCGGTGGGCCCGTGACACTTAAGAGGTTAATTAGATAATTTTGTTTTGGGTTACATTTTATGAATTAAACAGCTCGCAAACCCACTTTATCACTAGAATAAATTGAAACAATCTGTTAAATTTAAAAGTATCATGCAATCATTTATGACATTGTGCAACCTTTTTGAGTCAACCCTTGGGTTCTACAAATAGCTTTTTAAGCCTAGGTACATGTGAAATGGTTTGACATTTAAATTACATCATACTTGGATTCTCTCTGTTAAAGCCGACAGTGAAGCGAATAGACCCTGCTCTAGTTTTGGGTCCCGTGGGGCCCCTGGAGGCCCTGACTTCATCTCTGCGAGCTCACACTCTGCTGTGGTTCGAAAGGACGCAGCTGCCTCGACTGCACACACCCGGACAGCCTCTCCCCTGCTGGCTCCATGGTTTCGCTACACGCAGGTTACTACACCCACATCAAAATATTCAGTCAAAAACATTACAGAAAAAAAACAGGTGCACAAGCAAAGTTGCACACGTACAGGTGTGAAACAGTGTCAAACACATATTTTTGGGTTTAGATTTTCACACAACCTGTCATTCTCACTCTCTCAGGGAAGCGGAGCAGCTGCTGGAGGATAAGCCGCAAGGCTGTTTCCTGTTGAGACTCAGCGAGTCAAAGATAGGCTTTGTGTTGTCTTACAGGTAGGCCTACTTTCACCCTTACGGTTGGTTGCCTGATACGTATTTTGGAAACTGAAAACCATTCTTAAAATGTCATTCTCAAAGCGTGTTCACACTAAAAATAGTAACTATAAAAAGAACTAATCAATAACTATATTACATCACATACCACATTCCCTATTAGAACAATTATCAATTATCAGTTGTAGTTATAAATGTTCTTGATGTGATTGGGCCTGAATAATGTGGATTTAAAAGTATACATAGAGTTGAGCAACTTACATTTTGGACATTGTTGCCATTTACATTGTCGATGTTTGCTCTACTAATTAAAATGGTTCTAAACAAAGCAAAAAGCTGCATCAACCATTGTGAAAAACACATAGTGGTGGTTTGTTCCTTAAAGCTACACTGTGTAACTCTTTTAGTTTATTCTTAGCTAAAACACTTAGTTCTTTCAAAAATATATGTGCTCATTAATGTATATTTACTTCGTTCAAGTAATAAAGTATTCTCGTTAGTGTATAATATGCCATTGAAAATACATACGGGTAAGGGGTTCTAATGTCGGTCGCCATGTTGCCCCTCCATCTTGAAAGTACATTAGCCAAAGAGGGACATACCCGTTAATTCAAGCTTCGCCTTTCGCGTTTACATTTGCGTTAATAATCATGGACGAGGTCGAACTGGAAGCCATGTTAATCTTGGACTACACTGGCCACCGTAGGAGTTAAAACGAAATCGGAATTGAGAGGAACAGTAACTAATATTCACTGGATGGTCATATACCTTTTCACCGCTAGATGGAGGTAAAAACCACACAGTGTAGCTGTAAAGGGGTTGATTTAACTTTTCTAACTTTAGTTAGTGTGTAATGTTGCTGTTTGAGCATAAACAACATTATCAAAGTTGCAACGCTCAAAGTTCAAAGCAAAGGAAGATATTTGCTTTTAAAGAAAAGGACTACAACATATGGCTGGTAGGGACTACACCACATTCCTCCAGGGATAGTGACGGCAACCCCAAAATGTACATAAACCCCGCCCCAGAAACACGCAGTCCATGTTGAGAAGAGCAAGAGTGGTTGTATAAGAGTACATTTGTGAGTCAGCTCAAACTTTAGCATCCATTTTTTCACATGCAATTGAAAGTGCATCTCACAACAGTTCCTATACGAGCAATTTATACATTACCATGACAGGATATCCTAATTGAAGATAGCTAACTTCACATCAGCAACATAAATGCATCAACTAACCATTCAGAGACGTCCTGTTGCATTCGACATGTCACTTCTTCTTGAGGATCTCCATCTTTGACTGATACCATTAACATTAAAGGGAGAACAGTTTCTGTCATTTTAGTGTGTCTGCGTGAGGTAATTAACACACTCGAGCTCTTGAAACCCCGCCCTCTGCAGTAGCAGCTCATTTACATTTAAAGGGCCAGGCACAAAACGGTGCGTTTTTGCAAACCCTCAAAAAGTGACAACTTTAACATGCTATATAAAAAAATATCTGGGGATATTTTGTGTTAAAACTTCAAACACACTCTGGGGACATAATTTATGGAATGGCAATAGAGTTTTGAAAATATCACGTCACTTTGTAGGCCAAAACGCGGAAGTGAGTTAGCATTTTAGCACTCGGGTTTTTGTTAAATCGCCTGAAATGAGGTCTGTGGTGAACAAAGCCTCTAAATATTTTCACGTTTTGATCTATGACATAAAACACACCAGTAATAACCTGCTTGTGTTTTTTTAAACTTTATTGTGTCTGCTTGTTTTTTTTTTTTACTTTATATAGGCTTCAAAATGTATACATTTTGGATTAACTTGTAAAGATGATCTTGATAGACAAAACGTGAAAGGGTCACAACTCTTTGTTCAACACAGATCTTATTTTTTGCGATTTTCGAAAAGTCTATGGGGAAAATGCATAGCTTTTCAATCGAGGGAACCCATGCAATACTAACTTCCGAGTTGTCCTAAAGTGACGTCATCACTTCGGCACTCTATAGGCTACTTTTTTTCAATACTTTATCTATCATTTTATCTTTTAAAAAACTAGAAAATGTGGAGAAAATGAAGTCGTTCATTTTAAAAACACTACTAAGACATTTTGTTATCTAATGTTATCAATGTTTTGTTATCAATGACATTTGAGGCCAATTCACATTGTAGACAGATGCCGATCAACAGCAACAAACACTTTCTTGTGTTTTGTCGTATCAGTTCGGGTTCGGGCCGAACTCCGAGTTCGGAGCCCTCCCCCTGGACAGCATGCCAAATACGCATTAAACTTTACTCCTTCTAATTAAGTGCGAAATCGTGAAATACATTTCGTCATTGTATCTGTACTATGGAATATTTGCAACATATCTAATCTCAGTGACTCACTAACAAATTAATTAAATCTCTAGAGGAGAGGACAGATGTCGTCATTTTATCATTGAAGAGGAGGAGAGTGGAGCATCTGGTAGTGTATTTCTAATCGCTGGAGAGAACAGCCGTCATAGAAGCCTGGACAGCCTAATCAACTACTACACCCATAATCATGTGGGACCCTTTAATGAGGTGTTGACTGTGCCTTGTACACAGGTACACACCCTTTTATGATTTAATTCAGAGAGGGGGTAATTCATTTGAATTTTCTATGTAATCTCACTTCATATACTGTCTTTTTGCTATCTAGACTAGTGGTGGCTTTAAGGAAATGAATAGGTGGAAGGTGAAAGACAGGGAAGCAGAGAGAAATGGAAAAGAAACAGATCAAGAGGAGCTGACAAAACTGCCCATGGCCATCGGTCCGGCTGTTCCACTACCCACAAACCCCTGCAATCAGCTCACTTCTGCTACAGGAGAGTCTGTGCAGTATGCAGCAGTGAGAAAGCCAGTTAAAAAGAGCTACTCGTTGCCAGAGTGCAACTGTGGACCTGACACAGCGCCTCCTAGCTTAGAAGTGAGTAATTACTGCACTGTATAAAAAATATTGTTGGTTTAACTTAAAAAATGAAGTAACCTGGTTGCCTTAAATTTTCAAGTTGATTGAACTGGAAAAAAGGAAGTTAATACAATGAAGGAGATTGATTTAATCATCAGAAACTCAAAATAAGTTATCTGAGCTAAATAAATTATTTAAGTTGATTTGACAAAAGAAAAAAGGTTGTGATAACAAATCATATAAAAAAATAAATAATAATAATAATAATTTTAAAAAGCCAACAGACTTAATTTAAACTTATCTGAGGACATGAATATCATCATAAAATTGGGCTCATTTGTCAATAAAGCTACCTGTTTGGGCTAATGGGCCAATCACCTTATACACCGCCTTATACTGTACCCTAGCAACCACCCAAAACACCATAGAGACAACATAACAACAAACTACAAATTCCTCCTTAGTGCTTACCTTATCAACCACATAGAAACGCGCAGGCAACCATGAGGTGGAGAGTTTTGCCTGGCAAATACATAGACATATACACTAGACCTCACCTTGGCAACGGCAGTTCATTGGAACGAATGCGTCAATAGAGCCGCCATCTTGAAACAGGGGAGCCCCTCCACTTTAATGCATCAGCCTCAATGCAGTAGACACAGGTCTAATGGAAATAAAATCACCATAAATAATCAAGAATGCGATTTTTCTTGTTTTTTTGGTTTGTTCCAACGGTCAGACATGTATTTATCATTGATTCCAGAAAGAATTTTGTTTTAAAACATTCTACCTAGTTCAGATTTCATCCGTGATCATACGCTACACAAAAGTCCGCCACCATCAATGAATTCGAAGTAAAGGCAGAGATAGCAGCGTTACCTAGCTAGTTCCTATGACAAGACCCCTGTTCCAAGATGGCGGCGGTTTTGACGCATGCTTAGAACCCCAAGGTGAGGTCTAGTGTATATGTCTATGTGGCAAATAGAGCTGGATTTAAAAAAAAATTGCGACCTTCATTTGAACCATTTATGTAATTCTATAACATGACTGTGAATTAATGGTGAAATAAAGGCAAGAAAATGTCTGGAGTAAACAAACACCCAACTCCAACAGTGTGTTAGTCTGAATTACGGACAAATTATTCTTATCGATTCTTATCTTGTCACTTCTTTTTTATTTTTTACTTGCATAGACATGAAAATGCAGTATCCAAACTTAAATGGTTATGGTTGTAATTCAAGAATGCTTAGGAATACATCTCTTTTGTTTTGTTTCATATTCCTATGTTTTGTTTTAAAGAAGACATTTGATAAATTGTGAGAATATGAAAATAGAAAGTGAAATAGAAAAAAGGTTATAGAAGCCTTTATGAAAATGTACCAAGTAAAAATATAATTATAATTATTTTATACAAAATAAATATTTTGCAAATATATATATATATATATATATAGTTCCTATGACTTAATGGGAAAGTTATTATATTATACACTAACAGATCACACTATTTATTTGCCCTCTATAGAATGGCAATTCTGAGCTTGCTGAAAGACCCTCAGATGATCCAACTCCACCTGTGGATGCCCCATATGCCCGAGTTAAGAAACCCCCTAGAGTAGTAGGCCTATCAGAAAATATCCCCAACTTCAGTGCCCACCCTCCCCCAGACCAACAGGGAGCGACAGCTGCTTTTACCTCTTCATCCATCCCAAGCTTCGACACAACAGCAGCAGACAATAAGTACTGGCAAATGGAGCCCATTCACACCTATGAGGAAACCCCACACATACGCTTGCACACCTATGAGGAAACCCCACACATACGCAGCCGTCCTGAGGAGATTGACTGTTATGCCATGGGTTGGAGGAGGCAGGTGGAAGGAGACATAGGTAAGAACGAGAAAAACAGGCATCAAAACTCACTCAAGACTTGCTAATTTTAATCACGTCCTTACGTAGTTCATACTTAAAGAATGATTTGAATTGGTTACACAAGAAACACATACTTAATAGAGTCAGAGAAATAATATACAGTAAGCATAAGATATATAAAACATACTTATTTGGTACATTGTTTCCTTTCCTCAGTGAACCTTCCAAAAAATCATCTGTATTCAGAGGTGAACATTAAGGGCGCCCAAGAAGGCGGTGCTGTACCAAGACCCGGCCCTAGTGTTCCTCTTAGACCACCCCCAAGATCTCCTCATGATCTTTTGCGACCAGAGATCACTGGGCAGGTAAAGTAATGTACATTATTTTGTATAGTATATAGTGTTGTCTATTATAAAAATGATCAAATTTGTCATTTTTCCCCTCAGAGTTTTGGTGTGTCCCCACTAATGGCTCAGACCCAGTACTCTGGCTTCCATCATTCAGAGCAGCCACGTCTGGATGAGTCCTCCAGCTCTATTTATGAACAGATTCCACTGAGACCTACCAGCTCTAGACCATCTCTGCCTTCACCAATCCACAAACGCTGACCTCATGGTTGTATAGACCTCTAAACTCACCAAAGGAGCATTTAGTTGATACAATAAATTTAGAAAACAGCATAGTGATAAACATTAGGATGGCATGCATATCTGTACCAATTACTTAACTTGTATATACATTTATAACTTAACTTGTATATAACTGCAGGCTTGTGATTACAGACCTCCCTGTGGAGGTCTTAGCCATGATCTGTGAAAATCAAGGAATTTGTCATTTAATTTAATGATTCAATATCCAGATTCAGTCACTCATTCTAAGGGGGCTTTCACACTGGCAGTTTAGTTCGGAACGGAGCACGGTTCGCATGAAAAATCGCTAATGTGAAAGCTGTCATGGGACCCGGGTGCGCACTGGGGTACCGAACCCGAGACTACCTGGAGAAGGTGGTCTGAGTTCGGTTGCTTCCGAACCGTGCCGCGGTTCGCGTGAATGTGAGGGGGCTTTCACACTGGCAGTTTAGTTCGGAACGGGGCACGGTTCGTATGAAAATTCGCTAATGTGAAAGCTGTCATGGCTCCCGGGTGCGCACTGGGGTACCGAACCCGAGACTACCTGGAGGAGGTGGTCTGAGTTCGGTTGCTTCCGAACCGTGCCGCGGTTCGCGTGAATGGGAAATCAACACGGATTCGGGCGCGCACTTGTTCAGGAAGTAAAGTATCCTGCGCATGCGTTTTAGCTTATTGATGTATTCAGTTAAATAAAACACTTGTACGGGATGAAAGTTCTGAAGAATTACCTTGGATACGAACGAGAGTGAGCCTGCAGTGTATTTGTGCATTGCGCGTGGAATCAGAGCAACACATTTGGAAATCCACGGTCTCCTCAAAAGAGACCGTTTGCAAGCAGCGGAAGTCCACCTTATGGGACACACACACAGTAAACCTGTATTGTTCACTCAACTGCTCATAATAGCAGCACATTAATAAAAAAAACACAATATTTACCCACGTTCTGCTTTCTATCATGCGACGCGCACGTTCGCGATGACGTAAGATGCACGCAAAAGTACCAGGGATCGGTTGAGTGTGAAACCAGACCATCGCTGCGAGGGGCGCCGGAAACTCGCGCTCGGACCGCAGCAAACGAGCCCAGTGTAAAAGCCCCCAAAGATTTAAAAACACAGCAGATATTTTATTTTTAATTAAACAATTCAGATTGCTTTCTATGGTTTTCGTTTGTTTCTTATGAATTCATATGGATTGCAGTCCTCTAGTCATTTGTAATCAACCCAATGTTTGATGATATCCTCAAGTGTGTTTGCTAAAATCTTTTGACCAATGATAAGTGACCAGACACACAACAGCATCTGTAAAACCTTTTATTTCCCCAAACTCGCCCTACACCGTTCACGAAGGGCTGTACAGTTCCGTTGAGCATCTGAGAATCATTACAAATAAAACAAAACAAGACTGAGCACCTGAGGCCGCCATGCAATGGTCGTTTTTAACGTCAAAAGCAAATGTCAATGATCCTACTTTATGCTTCCGTCCCCAGATCTTTTTAACAATCCGATGAAGAACAATACTTAAAAACAGATTAAATCAGACCATTTACCCCAATATGGGTAATTAAATGTATTCAAAAACAACATTTTAAGCCCACCATAATTCTCTCAACACCCCCCTACCGCCACAATCTAATGATCCCTGATCTGTTTTTGTCCTGTAATTGCTATCTCAGTTCTTTTTGCTCTTAGGCGAGTCGTACTTCCTCTTGCTGGAGTACCACAGGAGCAGAGGAATGCCAATGGAGGGAAGGGTCATGACACCAAAAGCTGCCCAGTCCAACTATTAGATAGAAGGAAAAAAAAAAAAGAATTACGATACATTGACAGCCACTTTGACAGATACATTGACAGCGCTCTGCTCTTTTATCTTCTTCCATCATATTACTAAATATCACATTACGCTGGAGCCTTCGTCTTCTGTGTTTCTCTGTACAGAACTCAAGCATAATCTTTAAACGCCGCCGTTTGTTCTCTGTTGGTCCCTGCTCTGCCTTGCCGGAACATTGCAATAGACGCGCTATGCGCTATGTCTAGTGATGACGCTATAAAGCCCCTCGCCATGCTTTGCGTTACCCCTCCTACCAGTTCCTATGGCCACTTGGCCAGTGCGAACGCAAGCAGCAAAACAGAGTTTGGAGGAGAGTAGTTCTTAGAACGGTTTAGAAGTGGACAATTCCTATAACTAAGTTCCTGTAACTACTTGGTCGGAAAGCGGCTATTATGATGGAGTCCTTTACCAAGCAGAGAAACATCCCCAGAGCATGTTTCCACCTCCATGCTTGACCGCAGGGATGGTTTATGGGGTCATAGTCAGCATTTCGCAACCTCCAAAAACGACAAGTTGATTTGATACCAAAGAGTTCAATTTTGGTCTCATTGGACCACCACACCTCCTCCCAAGCCACTTTACTCCATTTTCCATATTAAAGTATTGATGAATTACTTACGTAGTGTGGAGAAAAGCGTCTGTCAAACTCTCTCTGGGCGAGAATGCCTCCCTGACCCGGAGCACTTGTGTAACCAACCTGAGAGATGAGAAGAATGAGAAAGACTTAGTGAACAAGCAGTAACTAGAATACAACATGTTACACATTTTTAAATACTGCAATTCTCTAATTCTCTCTTAGTTTATTACATTAAATGTTACGTTCTGGTGGACCAAATTTATTGTAAACAGAATAAAATCAATGGTCAGATTATTAAAGGGGCTATATGTAGGTCTCTACTTAATCATTAAGATAGTAGGGCTGGGTATCGATTCACATTTCAATTTCGATTCGCAAGCTCTCAGTTCGATTCGATTTTCGATTCCTGATTTGATTCTCGATTCGACTATAAGGAAGATGTAATACAAATCCTATTTATAATTTATAAAAAAGAACAGTGGACATAAGTTTACTAGTGGTTAATTCATACAAGGAAATTAAGAGCCATAAACCTATAAAACACGTTTTATTTTAGGTACACTAAATGCATACAAAGACTAGACAGGATTTTGATGCAATTTGCAAAAAAAGTCAGAACAGTCGCACAGCTTGATCAAACAGTATCATGTTATTTTATGTTTAAGATAGATAAATATAAACATTTAGACATTTTTTACATTGATCTTACCTAAACGTTAATGTATTTTTTTTTTTTTGTTAAGAGTTTATGTATGGATGCTTGATTTCAATCTTTGAATTAAATTGAAAAAAGTAGCACAAATAAATACAATAGAATAAAGACAAATTAAGAGACATTTTGGGGTAGTTTTTTGGGTATGTCAGAAATACTACAGAACTGAATAAAGTAATCCAATGTAAAATAACACTGGATAGTCTTTTTAGTCAAGACTGAATTAAATAGAAAGGCTTTTAATTCTGATTGCTTACAATTAATACTATATTCTGTTGTTATGACAACAGAATTAATGACTGACACAAATGGCTGCGTTCACTTTAAGAACTAGTGTGCGAATCCATTACTGTTTCATTAACTTTCTGTCACACGCGTTTAATGCTAATTTAAGACACTACCGACTGTCTTTACGAGGTTACTCACCAAAACCAGAGTTTTGACATAATGTTGCGTGTTTTAAAGCGATATAATCCAGGGATAAAACTTTTGTTTCTGGCGAGCTGTTTGTGAGGCGGATTTAGGCTGTGCACGCAGTGAAAGCCATCTCTGAGAGTGCGCGAGCACGGGATGGTTAAACATTGCTTGAGCTGATAAATGATAAATGTTAGTTACGATCATAGGTTACAATGCAATGCTGGCCCGATTGTGCAAGTGAATATCCCGTCATGCCCCGACTCCTAAACGCGTGTGTGTATCGACAGCAGCAGCGCTTAGCGCTTGTCTAGTGCAGAGAGACGAGAAGATGCAGCACCGCGTCCGCGATCCCTTTATACGGAAAAAATCGATTCGTGGCCGTTGAGAATCGATTTTGAATCGACCACATTTTAAAAAACGATTAATCGAAAAATCAATTTTTTTGCCCAGCCCTATAAGATAGTCTTCATTATGAGCAAACCATAATGTAACAGAAAGAATGACACCTTAGCCCCTTTCACACAGCGCGTTGATCCCGGGAAATTGCCAGAACGCCTTCTATGTGAAGGCAAACATGACCTGGGATTGATTCAGGCATCGATGCCAGGTTGGGGACCTAGTGACATTGCCGGAATCAGTCCCAGAACGCACGCTGTGTGAACAAAAGCCAGGACCAATGCCGTAAGGGGTGCGTCATAGTGATGACGCTCGTGCTATCGTGCGACTCTGTTGCTCTTAGAAGAAAGTTTGTCTTCATCATCAACAAAGAAAGGACGAACAAATGTCTGCAAACTGGAAGGACTGGAGGAGTCGGGTCCGAATTGGTGTGAAAATTCACAAAATGTGACGTCATGCGCGTTATCGTCTACTTGGGCTTACATCCGTACGGCAGACATTAATAAGCGGTGGCAATCGCTAGCAGTAGTGTTTCAAAAAAGCATCACTGACTTGCATATGAAAGGTATAGGAGGACTCCACTCACCACAACTTGTCCACCTTCCTGTGCCAGGTAACTCACTGAAGCAGAGGTGAAGTTGAAGTATCCAGCTTTCAGTGGCCGCAGAACCACTGTGTGAGAAACATTACTGGCACTATAGAGAGAGTTAGGGAACAATCTGCAAAAGTAAATGAAGCATACTGACAGTCTGTGACAGTTCTGATGATGTTAAGTGCTATCAGTAAAGACAGAAGTAATTGTTTAAAGGTTTAATGAATTACCAACAGAGAGTAAAGTACTCAACGCACCTAAACAGAGTGATGAAAATAGTGACATCTTATTACTAAGATTATACACATTTTTTATATTAAATTTTTACAGATATACACAGAATGAGTGTGTATTATATGTAGTGAGGGAAATAATTAATTGATCCCGCTTGCCCACTTACAAAGAAATGAAGGGTCAATCATTTTTATCGGAAGGGTTCTTTTAACGGATAGACAGAAAATCAACCAAAAAATACAGAAAAAAACCCCCCAAACATTATAAACAGGTTCTACATTTATTTGCATTTCAGTGAGTGAAATAAGTGTTTGAATCCCCAAGCAAAACGTAATTTAGTACTTGGAGAATCCCTTGTTGGCAAACACAGAGGTAAGACGTTTCTTGTAGTTGCTACTCAAGTTTTCACACATCTCAGGAAGGATTTTGGTTCATTCCTCTATACAAAACCTCTCTAAATCCTTAAGGTTTCTTGACTCAAAGTTTCAGCTCCCTCCACAGATTTTCAGTAGGATAAAGCCCGGAACACACCAAGAAGACGCCAACGAACTAGCGCTGATGAAAGCCAACCGTGTTGTCGCCTCTCGTCGAGGTAAAAAGCTGCACTTGAACACACCGAGAGAACTACAGGCGACTGTCATCTAGAATGTGCACTCTGCGCCTGCGTATAATGAGACAAACTGTCTATTTCTGCAGATATATTAGTCTATATTAGTCATTCAAAAAGGAAAACAGACGCGCCGCTGCAGATACACATAATGTAAACAAAGCAGCGCGTGTTCACCTTTTTGAATATCAATCCTGCTATACCCTTTCTTTATTCCACTCCACTCATGTTAATATTGAAATATTCGCCAAGGAACACTCAGGTAAGAAGACGTAACATAAAACAGCCTTCTATCTTTACCGTTTTGACTTCTTTGCTTGCTGTTTTGCGTTTATTCTTGTGAACTGACTGTTTCACTAAGCTGAACAGCCAATCAGAGTTCTCTCTTTCCCCAACGCCGATTCAACATGTCGAATCGCGCGAAACAAAGCCGACGAGGACTATTTTTAGCCAACGGCATGGAACAGAGCATCACACCGAGCCAACTTGGTTGGCCGACGCAAAAAATCTGCCAGACGGCCGACCGTCGGCTTGGTGTGTTCCGGGCTTAAAGGTGTGGAGACTGGCTAGGTCACTCCAAAAGCTTTGTGCTTCTTCTTGAGGCACTCCTTTGTTGCCTTGGTGGAATGTTTTGGGTCATTTCATGCTGGAAGCGCCATCCACGACCCATCTTCAGTGTGCTGACTGAAGGAAGGAGGTTCTCGTCCAAGATTTGACAGTACATGGCCCAGTCCATCAGCCCCTCATCAATATGATGGAGTCCTTTACCAAGCAGAGAAGTTGAGTTGATACCAAAGAGCTCAATTTTGGTCTCATCGGACCACCACACCTCCTCCCAAGCCTTCTCTGAATCATTAGATGTTCATTGGCAAACTTCAGATGGGCCTGTGTGTCTTCTTGAGCAGAGGAACCCTTGTGGGCGCAGCAGGATTTCAATCCATTGCGATGTAGTGTTACCGATCGTTTGACCGTGGTCCCAACTGCCACAGATCATTAACAAGCTCCTCCCATGTAAGTCCTAAGCTGATCCCCCACCTTTCTCATGATCATCCTTATCCAATAAGACCAGATTTTGCATGGAGCTCCAGACCAAGGGCAGTTGATGGTTATTTTGTATTTCTCCCATTTCCGAACAATGGCACCAACAAAAGCCTCCTCCTCACCAAGCTTCTTGCTGATGATCCTGTAGCCATTACAGCCTTTTGCAGGTCTCCAATTGTGTCCCTGATGTCCTTTGACAGGTTTTTGGTCTTGCCTATGGTGATGTAAAGGGTGGAATGGAAGATTCTGTAGAAAGGTTTCTTATTTAAGTGACAGGACTAATCTGTGCTCCAAATGGGCACATAACAAATCTTTGGGAGGCAGAATTCCTGCTGTTTGGTAGGGGATCAAATACTTTTTTCACTCGATCAAACGCTAATCAATTTGCAACCTTTATATAATGTATTTTTCTGGATTTTATGGTTCATATTCTGTCTCTATCAATTAAAATAAACCTACCAAAAAAAAAAAAGATAGACCCTTAATTTCTTTGTAAGTGGGCATACTTACAATATCAGCAAGGGATCAAATAATCATTTCCCCCACTGTGTGTGTGTATATTTGAAAAGTTTCAAAGTTGATTTTAGGAGGAGGATACGGAGCAATTCGATCCCATTTCACGTTCAGCATTCCTGAGACAATGCCAAAATCTTCAGGGGGGAAAGAGTCATCCGACAACTCAACCTCCAGGGCAGCACTAGGCAAAAAAGCAAAAAAGAATTCAATATAATAACAAACTAGTTTATAAATAATTCTATTAACTACGAAAATCTGTTGAAAATGATGTGCTTCACTTCAGAGAGAAACAGGACAATACCTGGTGCCCACATTGTAGATGCTGTACTGCAGGGTAAGGTCTCGTCCTTCTACAGCGTATCGGTTCAACAGGGACTTGGAGGCCAAAAGACGAGCTCCTTCTTCCCCTGCCACCAGACTAACCGCAGCAACCACAGCAAATATACACAGCAGCCTCATCTGTGGGGGAAATGGAATATTTCATATATGTTAGAACAAAAATGCTACCACTAGAGCAAAATACTACATCTGTGTGAAATGGTTAATAGAGAAACGGGACAATTTAAAAGAAGGAAGTCAATTTTTTTAAAAAAAACATCAATTTATATTCAGTCTTACAATTGGAGGAGTTATAATACATAGTGTAACGTTAGTCTATGAGAGGCAGCATCAGCATGCATGGAAAGATGAATGAAATTTTCCAAATAAAAGGCAAATGTTGTCAAATATCGGTTGCATAATACAGACACCTGTTCATAAATATTAGACATCTTTTAAAACTGTCATTTAATATTTTAAAAATACAGACATTTTGTATGCTTACGTGTACAACACCAGTCACAACACAACCCCTTCAAACTACTGAATTTCAGCGTCATTACTGTACTGAACGCGGCTAATTGTATTTAATACACTAGAATAAAACTATTAAACAAATAAACTAAATTAATAGAAAGATACAATTCTTAGTTTTTCATTTAAACAAGGTGACAAACTGTGATTACGTGTACTTCGTATTCGTCGAAAGACCTTTAACGTTACACACACAGACAACGTCCACTGCTTATTTAAGAAAACCCTTTGGTCTGTCATTGTATTTGTATCGGAGTCTTATCAGAATATACATGTTTTTTTATATACAAGTATAAAATTTAGCAGCCACTTTACCTTCATCCGCTGGTTTGAAGCTCAAAATTACGAAGACAGAGCAACGCACGCGCAGATGATTTTAGTCTTCCGCTAGCATGACGTGTCCACTGTGTGTATGGATACACGCTGAATCACACAGCGCCGCCTATTGCTTCGGGTGGAACTTTGCAAGAGTTGAAACAAGATAAGCAAAAAATTGGTAGCAACAAAGACGATTTTTTTAAATTATTTTTATTAGTAACATTCTTATTCTGGTAAAATATTATATACACAAATCTAAATATCTGAAAGTGGAAAGTACGTTTATCACAATGAACTTCTTTCATATACAAATTCCATTAAAATGGTGAAAAGTAAAAATGCAATAAACCTTCTTGCTTCAATAAAAATAAGACTTATTCTTTTAAAAGTAAACCCTTCTTTTTTGGTTTTATTTGTTTATTTCATTGTTTCTTCCTTTCTGTAATGCACTTTTGCACCTGATCATACTGTCCTACTGTTTGTTGCCATCTTGTTTTACACAGCATTGTTAAAAAACAACAGCATATAAGCAAAAAAAAAAAAAAAAGAATAATATATATAAAATCATAAAACATTACCTATATTAATACTTAAATCATAATAAAGTGAAAGGGAAAAATAAAGGGAAAAATATGTATATAAAGAAATATAAATGCAGCCTATAAAACATTTGTATTTAACTGTTTGTGCATACAATAGACCATTTCACAAGATGTAAACAACACTGGTCCAGAAACACTTCCTGTTTCAGTTTGTAACTGTTTTCTTTATTTCACATGTAAAGAAAACATCTTAAAGATGCTTGTTTAACTTTTTGATTCATATTTATATGTTCTGTTGGTTGTATTTTATCCCAGCTTTAATGTAGTGTTAAAAAACTGAAACAGGAAGTACTTCTGGACCAGTGTTGTTTACATCTTGTGAAATGGTCTATAGATACATTTGTGTGAACACCATTACATTACCATTACAGGGTCAAGATATATACCCAAACTAAATATATGAATATAAATTCGTTCTTAAACAAACAGTCCATCAAAATCTCCAGATAGGAAACATCCAAACATAAATCAAAACAAGTAAAACTTTTTCCCCATTCTCATGATCTCTTTGGCCAGCTGAGTGTGGCATTCTCTGAACCGATGAAAAGATGAAAAGACGATGAAAAAATCATAGCGTTCAAACTGAACCAATTCAAGATTATCGGCTTTGAGAAGTTTGGTGTTCCAATGCCAGGAAGATCCCACACTTCACATTTTTGTATTTGGGGTGGTTTCTACTGGGCCAGTTTCAGCAGAGCCTTCATCTTCATCTCCTAAAACCCTGAATGCATTGACAAATGTGGTCTTTCCAGAACCTGACTCTCCCGTCACACCAATATTGAACCAACAGTCTTTCTCTACAAGGTAATCTTTCGTTGTATTAATGGTTGATTGTAGGTCTCGAATATGAATTCTTTAAATTCATCCAAGTCTTGCTATTGCAGGCATCATCAGTTGTTTTAATTATAAACATTTAAATATACAAAATGCAGCAATAGTAAACTGCTTTAAAATTGATTGAATAGTGAATAACTATGTATCAAAACAACCAAATTTAACACCTGTTTTAAAGAACAAGTGGTGCAGATTCTGGTTCTTTTTCCACCTTAATCATAACCTTTATCAGATAAACGTTTTGACAATCATTATGACATACTGTATACATATCCAGTGATGCAAATAAAATAACAGAGTGAATTTGTTTAAGGTTCATTTGTTAAAACCTTTACAATTGACATGAGAAGACATGTAAGCTCTGATATTTATCTTGGACTAAAAACAAAAATGTTGCAAAAGACCTGAATACCATTTTTTTTTAACAAAAGAACGAAATGAAAAGAAATGCAAGATTGATTATTGAGCTAACATAAATTTGCTGCATCTAAAACAACACTTTTTTGACAAACAACCTGCTCTTTTCTCCCCATTAAGTTTGAATAAAAGCGGCAGCTACATGTAAATTTCTATCCTGTCACGTTTACACATCAGTTCCCACTGAATCCATTAGCACAGTTATGGCATCTTCTGCTATGTCATCCAGAGCTCTCTTCAGCATTCTTGAGACAGTCAGATAGGACATTCCTCCTGCCACCACAGTTCCAAGAATGGGTATGAGGCTTGCAAAATACTCAACTGCATTTTCAGCCACAACCAGTGATGCAGCACCCAATAAAGATAATATTGAAGTTGGGTTTATCCCAAAACGCAGAGGTGACTTCATCCGACTCTTTAGTTCCTCAATGGTCTTCCCAGATTTCTCACAGAGCTTCTGTAGGGATGGATCATCCAGACCAAATGTATTATAGTACGTTTCAATCTCTGTTTTGATAATTAATAAATCCACACCAGCTGAAAGACCGGGAATAGGAACTGCAGCCACTAAAGCAGACAGCAAGGCTACTTTTCCTATATTTGCCTCTAAAACTTTCTTCTTTTTCTCATTAATCTCCAGTGTAATATTCGGCAAAGCCAACATCAGCACACGTCTCTTATGCTGCGGGAGCTCTTTCTCCATCCTCTCCTGCAACTGATTTAAATCATACTTGCCGAGCTCCCAACCAGAGATCAGGAACACGACAGGATCCTCGATACCGATCTTCCGCAGACCTAGAAACAGGAAAGGGCATCAGGAAATAAGAGATTTATTAAATCTAAAAAATAGGCTATATTTTCTTTTATATTTTTCAATATAATCCTTGTTGTTTTTACATTAGTTCACTAAATTTTTTCAATGTAACAATTTTAAACACATCTTTAAACTTTTTGTTGTTCAAATCATTGCCATAAAATAAAATAACTGACCATTTTCACAATCTTTTCGGATGGTCTCCAGCGTCTTTTTCTGGTCGAAGTTCTTCTTCCTCTTCTCAGCATCAATGGATTGGTCAATCTTGGAACGAACAAAATAAAACCTTTTCCCCATTCTCATGATCTCTTTGGCCAGCTGAGTGTGGCATTCTCTGAACCGATCCGAAGCAATGATGATGAAAAAATCATAGCGTTCAAACCGAACCAGTTCAAGATACTCGTCGGCTTTGAAGTTTGGCGTTCCAATGCCAGGAAGATCCCAAACCTTCACATTTTTGTATTTGGGGTGAAGGTAATCTTTAGACTCCATAGTGGTTTCTACTGGGCCAGTTTTCGCAGAGCCTTCATCTTCATCTCCTAAACCCCTGAATGCATTGACAAACGTGGACTTTCCAGAACCCGACTCTCCCGTCACACCGATGTTAAGTTCAACACGATCTTGCTGTTTGAGGTATTCTTTGATTGTGTTTATTGCTGAAGGGAGATCCTGAGAAGATATGGAATCTTTAATATCCTCCAGGTCCTCCTGAGTTATTATACAATAATCTTCCATCTAAAAAAGTCCAGTGAATTTCAACAGTGTTATTAAAAGAAACTGCCGAAAATTTTTTACATCAAATAACAGTTTAAAATGTAAGAAGACCCTAAGCTTTTCCCCCAAAAGCGAATCTAAGGAAACTCCTACTGTATGTTGTGGGATGATGGAACTATGAAAATATGCATCTTTAAGATCTATCGTTACAAACCCTCAGATCTGATTTGTTTAACGGACATTGGCATATTTAACATTTTGAACCTTAACCTCTTCAAAGATTTGTTCAATAACCTAAGAACTTTAATGGAACGCATGCATTCCACCATCCTTCTTTGGAACTATGAAGTAACGGCTGCATGACCCGAATTCCCTATCGTGGGGAGAGACTGGACTTCATGTTCCATCACCTGATCCTGGTCAGGAGATCCCAGTGTGTGAGTAATACCAACCCGATCTCACGAAACCTACCCGTGTCGTACAAATTCGACGAATGATTAAAAAGTGGCTAATTCGTAACAATTCAAAAGACCTCACTCGTACAAATTAGTACGATTTTGCTAAAACGTACATATTTTACGAATTGACCAATTCGTATGAATTCGTACGAATGACCTAACCCTTACCCCGCCCTTAAACTTAACCGTCACGTGGGTTTAGACAAATCGTACAAATTCGTATTTTGAGTTCGTACGAATTAGTACGTTTTACTCATTCGTTGTATTCGTACGAATTGGGCGTGAGATAGTGTTGGTAATAGCACTAAATCTAGGTGGTCTATTCTGGAACTGGATTCTATATCCTTTCTCAATTGTATCCAGGACTCATTCATCCACTATCTAGTGGGACAGGGGCTGATGCGAAATAGGTTTCCATTTATGAAAATCAGCCCATGAAACAAAACCCTGATCCCGTACACCTATCATAAACCTGCATACAAGTGGGTGTCGACCTATAGTGTTTCCGACATTCCCTACATGAGACGCAGACTCTAAAAGGCTCTACCCTTATCCAAAAGTTCCTGTTTTGGGACGTCTTTTGACCATTCGTCAATTTATGACTTTTTAGGGCCCCCTTAAACGTCGGTAGTTATATGACGAATTGGGATGAGACTGTGTTAACATAACACATCCGTATCAGAACAGAAAAAAAGGAACGACATGTATACTGTATACACACCATCGTTTAAACACAGTCCATTTCCATATGCAGAGCGCGTTGAAGTTACTTGTGCATTCTGAATTGTTTCAATCACCCTCGGAGGCAAACCATTCACTGAAGTTTAACTTCTCAAAGGCCAGGCCCAAAGAGCCACTTTGTCTGGGCTGGGTGAAAGAAGGTCCCTGTGCAACGGGAGAGGCTATAGGCTGGTCGCAAAGGAGTTGAATTATCTCCGTCAACCAAAATTTTACTGGCCAGTTCGGGGCAATCATTATGACTGAGTGAGCATACTCTTACCCTTCTTAAAGTTGGAAAAATCAGACTCATTGGAGGAAATGCATACATTAGTGTGTTTGGCCATGGGTGCGCCAGAGCATCCACACCCATAGGTGTCTCTCACCAGATAGAAGAATAGAGGACACTGAGTGTTTTCGTGCAAGGCGAAGAGATCTACGGCAGCTCGGCCGAACCTCTCCCACAACTGGCTCACTACCGAGTCCATTCTCCATACAGTGGATTTACCCAGGTCCGCCCCCACATTCATTATTCCCGGGACATGGGTTGCCCGTAATGAATGAAAACAACAAAGTAATGCAAAGTACTGGGAGTAAAAACCCTGATGGCTGTCTTCCTCTAACTCTGATTTTGCTCAATAAAGAGGTTATTTCTTCCTCTACAATATTAGCTGACTCCCCTTCTCAAACTGTTGTAAAGTGAAGGTTTTACAACAAATTGCAGACCATAACCCCGGTTTACTATTTTTTACAAAATAATGTAAAATTGAGAGAAACAACATGATTGCTCTCATGTAGGCTAAAGAAGAAAACTGACATGCTCTGAGTGGTCATTGAAGCCTCTTTATACAATGTTTAGCTATCTGTATATGCA
This sequence comes from Cyprinella venusta, assembly GCA_038021265.1. Taxonomy (NCBI): domain Eukaryota; kingdom Metazoa; phylum Chordata; class Actinopteri; order Cypriniformes; family Leuciscidae; genus Cyprinella; species Cyprinella venusta. Next base: position 23,763,647 of record CM075878.1, on the reverse strand, counting down.
TGTCCAATACACATGTATGCAAAGGACAGAATGTTTAGGTCTGGGGTAGTGTTAGGTTAGGGTTAGACCACTAGGAGGCGCCTTCTGACCCATATATTTCTGCGTCTCATATTGACGCCATGTGCGTTGGATGTAGACGAAATAGAGAGCCTAAGTCCCTCCCCTTCCGGTCGACCACCATGGGACCTAACTTCGAAAAAATATTGAATGGGAGTCAATGGCAAGAGACAACAAATATTTTGATCTGGTTTGAATTGTGCCCTGAATTACACATATGATGTTTGTCAATTTAAAATATACATTTTAAAGTAAAGAAAGTCGCAGTTTGATGTAAAACCGTTGAGGTATAAGACTGTGAAAATACGTAATTACAAAGACTACAAACCCCAAAGGCGCACATTTTCTCTCAATGAATAAAGCTAACTTTACTGAGGCTGTCTGTCATTGTTTTTACAGTCTTACGTTATAATCGTAACCTTACGCCGTCATACCTGAGTGTTACCAGACTGCACACACACGAGCAGCGGATCTCGTTTCTCTTCCCGGGAGATGTAGTTCACAGAGCACATAAAACTAAATGTTACTCTTCTGCTGTATGACAAACTGCGACGTTTTTGACTTTGAGAATCATCTTTTAAATTGACAAACATCATATGTGTAATTGAGGGCACAATACAGACGGAATAAAAAGATAAGTTGTCTCTCGCCATTGACTGCCATTCATATTTTTTCCGAAATAAGGTCCCATGAGCCGGAAGCGAAGGGGCGGGACTTAGGCTCTCTATATCGTCAGTATATGACGCCTTGGGATGAGAACTGGCTGAAATGTCACACTCATTACTGTAACACAAAACAGATTATTTCAAAGCAGCTTCTCAATAGTAAAAAAAGAAAAAAATCTAATTCTGCTGTAAAGCAGGTCTAACAAGCAGTAGCTAGCTATTCAGCTCAAATGTGTTCATAATTAATTCAGTTCATTTCAATAACTGTAAGGTTCATTACATTCGGTTTGTCCACATGGCATGCATGTACGTGACAAACTCCATGTACTCTTGCTGCACACTGAACAAGCAAATCATTTTATATTTTTCACATCCAGGTTATTCGTGTATGTGGGGAATCATTTAATGTTTGTGTGTAGAGCATAGGCTACTTCACAAAATTTTTTAGAAGAGTTAAAATAGTTTTGTTTTTTGTGTGTAGTTTTGACAAATAGAGCCATAGGTTCCATTTAATCTATAAACATAGATTTTATGTTTAATAATTTTTGAAAAATTGTATGTTTGAAAACTGAACTGTAAAGTATTACATAGACCCCCTTCTATCTTTTCAATCTTACCTTTATGTTTCAGAGGACGAGAGACAGGAAGTTAGACTAAGAATAGAGGAACTGTTTCCTTCACCAATGTGAAATTCGCTGTTAAAGAAAAGTTTGAAACATTCAATCACTGCAAATGAATACATGAAGTAGCCTACTATAATAAAAAGCCTTATTGATTTAACAGGCATTTTCGATGTAACATTTGATTGCTAAAAAAGCTTCTAAAATAAGTTGACATATAGGCTATTGAAGGAGACTCGAATAAATTTATTCTAGATACATTTTTTCAAGTTCTATAAACTATTTCTATTTTTCTTACCAAAATCTTCTGAACAATCCACACAGCAAGAAGACACCGACAGCAGAACTGAAATGATGCCTGTTATTGTGCAGACTTTTTTATAGGCTGCTAAACAAAAGCAGACATCCGCCCAAAAATACTTTCACTTTCACTGCCAAATCACCATAGGAAATAAATATTTATCTAGAGTTCATGTGTCGAAATATGCACTTTAACACAGAGGGGTTCATTGAACGACAATTTGACAAAGCATCGAGGAGGCGTCGTAGGCTATATGGTCATTTAAACGAGTTTTATAATAAGGAAATAGGATGTGAAAAATCTTAAATTTCTATGCAAACTTTGCACGCCAATAAAATAATTGCTGTCTATGGTTGTTATGGCAATAATAATATAAACATATGGAAAAAAAGAACTATGAACTAGTTCATTTTTTGGAACTTGTAAACTTAAGTCAAACTAGTTCATTTTAAAATTTGTGAAGAGAACTTTCCCAACAGTGCAGATAATGTTGGTTGTGATTGTAGTGCTTGATAATTGTTGATAATTGATAATTGATGTTTATATCAGTGGTTTTACAGTGGCTAAATGTCTAAAAATCTACAGAAAAATTAAAGACCAGGAACAGAAACTGTAGCCACAAATTAAAAATAAATTAAAATAAAAAACCTTACAAAAACCTTAAAAAAACTCTTATAAATATAAATATAAGAGTTGAATATATGGCACAAAAAGCCATGTAATCATTTCAAGTAACTAAAAATGCTGGGTTGTTTTAACCCAACGTTGGGTCAAATATGGACAAACCCGAAATGTTGGGTTAAAAATGTAATGTAAAAATTTAACCCAAATGCTGGGTTAGTCCATATTTGACCCAACGTTGGGTTAAAACAACCCAGCATTTTTTAGAGTGGTACGTTCCATTTGATGGCACTGGAAAATAATATAATTAATTTGATTTATTATGTATAGATAAAGATTCATAAACGTTTGTTGATCACAGGGACAGTAGTCTAGGCAGTCTATATAGGCTATGGCAAAAATATATTCCATTGGTTCATCTCCGCGCATAAACACTACGAAAGACTCAACGCGACACAATATGTCACAAATCACAGCCAATCAGAAGTGTAGGCAATTCTCTCTCGCAACACGTTGCATGGATTAAGCTTTTACTGTCTATGGGATAAAGTAAGTAAAACTAAAAACACAACTAGTACATTCGCCATTTCATCCTTCTCCATATTTTGGTAGGCTATTACTTGTGGAACTTCAGGGATTTGTCATATAAAATCAATGTTTCTCAACACTTTCATTAATGCTTTAAGACGTCTTGAATATAGCCTACCAAAACGTTCCACCAGAGGTCTCTGTCGCTTTAAAGTTTTACACGATAAACGGTCTCACACAGTTCAGATGTGCTTTCCCCCTCCTGAGATGTGTGTGCGCACGCATCATAGGCTCAGGTGGTATTCTATGCATTTACAGCAAAGATAACACCATGACCTTTACTGAAAAGCTTCTGTGAAATGGAGAGTCTGTTAATAAATTAGTGTGAGTGTCTGAGGGAGGAGAAATGGGGTCATAGCCTGTGACTACCTTGTTGAAAGATAATTGTGGAGCAGATGTGACCGTTTTATTGCAAGATAAAGATGTCATTGTGAGATTTGGATCTATTCGCACAACATATAGGCCTATTTGCGATAAAACCTGTTGGAAAGCATCTTTTCCCAAGGTTTTTGATGAAAACATTCCAGGATTTTTCTCCATCTAATGGTCTTCACTGGGCACCAAACAGTTCAAGGTCCATTTGACTGTTTCAGTGCTGCTTCAAAGGGTTTTGAAACACACCAGATAATTAATAAGGGTCTTGTCTAACGAAACAATCAGTCATTTCAAAAATAGATTGAAAGTTTAAGTTTTATAGCCTAAGCACAAAGGCTCGCCTTCCTGTTCTGTGACGCGCGTTCGTGACTCTCCCGTTCGAACTTGTTCAACAAAATGAACAAATCTTTTTTCAAGTCATTTGGTTCATTCAACCAAAGACACTTATTCATCGTCTGTTGTCGTTTAAAGCCCACTGAAAAAGTCATTTGGACCTTGCATCGTTTGATTCCCAGTGAAATCCATTATATGGAGAAAAATCCTACAATGTTTTCATCAAAAATATTAATTTCTTTTCACCTGAAGAAAGAAAGACATGGACATCTTGGATGACATGGGGATGAGTAAATTATCAGCAAAAGTTTTTTAAAAAAGTGAACTACTCCTTTAACCATTCTGTTTCATCAGAAACGATCTTAGTTAAAACAGGCTTTACGTGTAAACGACTTAACTTGTCCTTTAAGAAACCAGGTTACAAGAAAGGGCTTGATCAGGCACTACAATAAACTATATGGATAACTTGTATAACAATGACTGTCTGCAAGTTAACACAAACCCCATACAACTATGCTGATGTTAATATAAAAATGTAACACTGACAACCAGTTAATTTTGCTTAAAATATCTACATATTTTAGATTTTTTTTTATATTCTATGTTTGATTCATGAATACAAACAAACACATCTTTATTCCTGTCTTTTTACGTCTCAGGGAGATGTTTTTCTCATTGGTTACTGTATTCTAACCCCCTGTCCTTGCTGTTGATGATGTGATGCTCTTCAGATCATGAAAACAACAAGAAGAAAAACAAGGAAATTATAATCAGTTTAGCTTCATCAGCATTGTCCTTATCTGACGTTTCTGTTTACTGAACCTCTGTCCACCCATTATTTTCCCCACAGTTGAGATTTGTATGTTTGTGAGGCCGAATCAACGGGCACACAGTGTGACGAGTGTTATTTTTTATTTTGAAAACTACAGTGTTTGTCTAGGGAGTTGAGGTTAGATATCTCACTAAAACAACTTTGAAAGTCTATCGCTCTCTCTCTCTCTCTCTCTCTCTCACACACACACACACACACACATGTACGCACGCAAACTCACACATTTGTACACTGTGTTCCAATACACTTTAGAATGTTCCTGTTCTGCCTCAGCACTATTTACCAACTCCCCACGCTGTGTGACACGTAACATGAAATATTATACATCTCAGAAAGATCAGTTTCATATGCAGCAGCTGCTGCAATGTACACACACAATGTATTTGCAGGTGGATACTAATAGATATAAAGTATACTTCAAAGTGCACTTTCAGTGCTACAAGAATCAGAAATACCTATAAGTTCCCTTGTATTATTGCAGTACAAATGAAAAAGTTTACTACTGTTACACTTAAAGTACACCATTATACACTAAAAAGAGGGCCAATTTAGTCCCCCAAGTATACACTTACAGGTATATTAAAACATTGATAATTACTACATCCCAGCAGACAGAACATTCCCCTAATGTTCCCGAATGGTGCCATGAGGTTATTTTTTGGGAACCAAAACGTTACAGGAAGGAACGTTCCATGTAGGATATTTTAGGTTCCATTTTTATAATGTAAGAAGAATGTTCCGGGAACGTTCCCTTAACCTTAAGGGAAAGTTCTAGGAACGTTCTGGGAACCAAAAACTAACGTTCCCAGAACCTAAATTTGTTTGCTGGGATCACGGCTGCATCTGCAGCTGACTTGTTGCCTCGCTGCTCTATCAGCCAATGACTTTGTAGGCAGCGTTTTGCACACGAAGGTTCCTCACAAAACTGATTTCGGACAGACTTCTGAAGCAGCGTATGGTTTAATGATCTACAGCAAATTAGAGCAAGCTTTGATGAAAACTAAATGAATATTTAATGACAACACTCTAAAAAATGCTGGGTTGTTTTAACCCAAATATGGACAGACCCAAATGTTGAGTCAAAAATGTAATTTACACATTTAACCCAATGGCTGAGTTTATCCATATTTGACCAAAAGTTGGGTTAAAACAACCCAGCATTTTTTAGTTCTCAAGCTGACGACCAGCCGGAACTTTCAGATGCCATCTTTATTTTTCTAGCTCAACTGTCACAGAATGGAAAGGGCAGGATTCTGGGATGTCAAAGGCAGCGAAGGATAGTACATCTATGCTGCCTTCAAAAATCCATCAGATGACAGGAAGTGAACATTCAGACATGTCTTTATGACTTCCGACCTTGGAATATGTCCTCCAAAGGCAGCATTTATGTTTTCGGACGCAGCCAAAGTATAATAAATACTCTATACTTTAACTTTACTTAAGTATACTTGAAGTAGGCGATACTTATTTTTCTTCAATCAACCCGATCTCATGAAATGTGTTAGCATGCATTGCATTGTATTTATCGTGCAAAATATGCAAAGGTGAAGATGAGTTTTTACGTGCATATGAAGTATCTCATTGCGTGAACGAGCAACACACTCTGTACTGCAGCCAGGTAAAGACAATTTATAGCTAACCATCTATATAAAAACACTATTTAAAACAGTATCAAAGACAGGGACATGTTTTTGTTGGGGGATGGGGGGGTCTGAAAGGCTACAACAGAACTTAATTGACGCATAGTGTTTCAGTATTGTTAAAAAAAGGTTTATCTGACCATCTGACCAACCTTTCAGTTTCCTCATGAAAGTGAGCAAGATAATGTTTGGAAATTGTATTTATTGTAATTTAAATAAGGCAAAAAAAAAAAAAAAATGTCTGCATTTAACCATAGAGAGGCGCTATTGCAGTCCATACTCAAAGGACTGTTGTAAAAATCCCAGCTATAGTCTTAATTAACAAATAAGTTTGAAGCTTTCTTAAAAAATGTTTTGAAAGTCAGACACGTCTTACATAAGTTTGTGTTTTTGACGTGTGCTCATTGAATGATGTGGCATGCTGGTCAGTACACCAGGCCAAAGGATCAGCAAGAGCTGCTGGAGAACAAGGAAATAACAGGCGATAAACTTCTATCCTGTTCTTATGTGAATGACGTGAGAGAGTTCATGCAAAGGCACACTCATTTACTTGCCCGATAACCTCTGAGTGAGCTGTGAGGAAAAGACGGGAAATCCTCCATGTGAACTTACCAGCTGAAGAGTTTCTGGAAAAGGAGTATGACGTCTGCTTGTCACATATATAACCAAATCAGACATCTAGGTAACACAATCTATAAACAAAGTTTCGAACAAATTAGACTTTTACTCAATCAATGGGCACAATTTGAGATTTGCCCTCAAATACTGTCATAAGTCTAATAGTTATTTTTCTTGGTGGATTTTTTTTATTGTTGCTTTTCAGCAAGTGCATTGCATATTCAATTTAAAGCCACAATCTGTACTTTTTCGGCTTTAAAAATAGCAAAAATAACTGTATCTATGTTATATATTTCTATTAGATGTGTACTTACATTATCCTGATTCCCGACAGTTTCCACCAACTTTCAAATACGGAGAAATTTATAGTTTAATTCGAAGAAACGGCACGTTTCTTTATTTCCGTTTCGTCGTCCGTCTATGGCGTCATATAACCTTTGACTCCTCTATTTTCTCTAACTTCCTTGAGGAACCCGGCGAAACCACCAAACACAAAGGGGAACACTGGACTACCGCCAATAAAGCATAGAAAATGACGAAGAAAAAAAAGTAAGACGTATTTTTATGCGTTTAAATCACGTGCCCGCTCACGAGCGCTCACTCAGACGAGATGCACTGTCCCCCGGTGTGCTGCTCGCGCATATAGCGCTGCTCGTTCCGGTCGTCTCATTCAAATCAGCTAACTGTTGCTGTTAGCGAGCCGCGCACATTGAATACTCATATGAGTCAGGTTGCGAATGTACGTGCCCGCTTTAGCGCGCTCATGCTTACTAAATAAACGCCTCACCTGCGGCGCAAGCTCTCACTACATTCCATTTAGCCTTTAGCACATAGTGGATGCATAACGCAAACCCAGTCAAACGTTTGACTGCAGTATCTTACGTGCTTATAAAATCCGGTGTACCCGAAAAATGTTCTAAAATAGGTCATTCATTGAAGAGAGATGCCGTATATCCGTATATTTTGTAAAAACGATCATGTCATGTGATGTCATGAGCTGAGCTGGTCGTCATCGACAGCGACAACAACTCCCGTGAGCCCACGCTCTTTCCTGACGTCATCAAAGTACGTCTTTGTTATTATGTGAAATGAGTGACCCCTGGTGGCCAAAAAAAAATTCATATTGTACGTTTAATATAAAGCATTATTGTATATTGCTTGGAGAAAAGTCCTAAATGTGCATACTTTGGACCTGTCATAATTTTATGGTTTAATGAATGATTTAAAAAATATTAATAATAATGAGATGGGATGCTGGAGCCTGCCTTCCCAGTAAACAAACTTAGGTTCTGGGAATGTTACTTTTTGGTTCCCAGAACGTTCCTAGAACTTTCCCTTAAGGTTAAGTGAACGTTCCCGGAAGATTCTCTTTACGTTATAAAAATGGAACCTAAATAACCTACATGGAACGTTCATATAACGTTCTTGTTTGGTTCCCAAAAAATAACCTCATGGGACCATTCGGGAACGTTAGGGGAATGTTCTGTGTTTTCTGGTTTGGCATCTCTGGCAGAAAACAAATAAATAATAAACAACAACAATAATAATATTTTTCATCAATAATGATAATTAATATTACCACACACAAAGTATGCACAATTTCTAATAAAATATTCATCATGACATTTAGCATAACAAGACAAAAAAACTTAAATACAGTATATTTGATATTATTTCCATAAGCAATATAAAAATATATATATGGGAGTATCTCAATGATCTAATTTTTTTATATAATAATATATTAAACATTCTTAACTAGTAGCTATAAGTTATTTTTGTCCTATGATAAATATGATTACTTGGCTTGGACTAAATGTCTAAACTAACAGCGAGAATTCCAACAAAACCTGCCATAAATCCTCACTGTAACACTTGATGGATAATATGTCACCAGCAAAAAAAAAAAAAAAAATAGCCTTGGAGATCGTAATACATTCCAGAGCTGATTATTAAACAAGTATTTTTTATGGCATCTTTTTCAGCCGTGTTGTGAAATGACTTGCAGGTGCAAGAGAACGTGTGTTGTGTTTTACAGTCCTGTCAGAAAAAAACAGTGATGGTGTTCTTGTGTTTCTCAGTACTCTATTCTTAAAAGCCCGCTTTAGCCAGATGGCAGGCGGGGTGTTGCAGTGTCTCCCTTGCGTGAGCCAAGTCAAACACTGGCCTCGGCCGTATAGCTCTCCATTTCTCTGACAGTGTGGGTTTGAAGCCTCCTGAGTTTTCCTCTGCCAGACACCAACAGGAATGAGAAGAATTCCAAGTTATTAGAGAGAGAAAGATCATGTTCTGTGGATTAGCAGAACGGCTAAAAATACTTTGATCTCCTAACAGACTCCACGTAGTCTTGTATCTTGGAGGAAACACAGTATGCCGCACATTTTTAAGCCCATAAACTTTAGTGGAGGTGGAAGAATTTTGGAGAGCGATCAGTCTGGAGCTGGGTGGCCATAAGCAGATAGAAATCTCTTTGTGAGTCAGCACACACTGATATGGGATTTTATGATGCAGCACAGTCAGCGTTTACTTGCGTCCAAGTCCTCCTGACTTCAAATGTCTAATTAAAACTTGAACAAAGAGATTATATTAGGCCCTTAAAGATTATTTTCTTGATTAAAGGCGGTGGTGCATGTTTGCATACCTTTTGACTGTAGGCACCCCCGAATCTTCACAGCTAATCACCTTTATGTTTGAGTTTAGTGGTGGATAATCAAATGGTGCATGCAAATCACTTTGGTCGGAGCAAGATGTACCAATTTTCTACAAAAAAATACAGCATGACTTTTTGAATTCTACTTCTACAAAATGATGGATTAAGAATGTTTCTGTTTAAATTATGAGACGCTGTAAACGGAATTGTTGTATAATTGTGCAATACTACTATTATATTGTGTTCATGCAACAGCTAGTTTTATTGTGGATGTAGCGGCCCCTTGGATTTAGGCCTACTGATCAAAACGCAGAGTTTCAAACGGGTGTCGGTTTATTTATTCCTCTCAACGTGCACCATGCACCATGAACACCGTGAAAACTACAGAATAAACAGAAGAAGTACAAAATGCTTCAATGTAGTTATAAATAATAATTGCACATAAATAGTGTTCACATATTAATCATGTTTACACACAATGGGTCTCATTCATGAAACACGAGCAGAACGAATTTGTGTGTAAATCGTGTTTAAAATGGTTCTGGAGTAAATTTTCGGATTCATTAAAATTTTCGTATTTTCCAAATGTTAGTTGGTACGCAAGAAATCTACACCTGCTCCCAGCCACGCGTAAATGGTGTAAATGGCCCAAATGGAGTGCACACTTAGAATAAACGGCTAATGTTAGCTTTTAGTTATCTTTATCATATACCGCTCTTGGTGTGAACCTAAAAGTGAGCATGAAATGGAACTTGCAATATTTCTTCCCTATTGTTATAAATAGGGTGAATTCAGGTGAATTGGGACACCATCCCAATGTCAAATGTTTTCCATTTAACCTATTTGAAAACAGCTATTTAGGGTGGGACTTGATTATGATTGATATTATGAATCCTTGTAATTTGCTATTGTGATCTCATGTGAGTGACAGGTTGTCCCGCCCTTGTGCTGGTAAACTCGTCATCAAAAATGAGATGTCAATGGAAGAGAGAGGGGAAGCTATTTTAATTCAAAACTATGAGGTAGGCTACATGAATTTTACAAAAATAGTAATGTGCATTCGGAAATGATTTTTAATAAACATTAATCCATAAAATATAAGAATGGTCAATTTTGATTTCATGGTGACAAGATGTGCTTCACGTTATTACATTGTAGCCTACTGTAATTTTAAAATTTCTAGTAAGCTCCTTTTCTTATTTAGAGGGTGTGCTATTCCTCATGATGTGCTGTTCATCATAGCAGAGATTAAATCCTAAAGGTCTACCCCTGAATTTTAGAACAATGGGTTAAAGTGGGCGGGTTGTCACATAGGAGGTGTGTCTTGTGCGAAGAGGGGGCGGGGCTGGAAGATTTCGTCACCCTCGTGTGTTTGAAGCAGTCAGCTGAGCACAACTTGTGCGGACGCAGCTCTAACCTCGTACAACATGCGGGATCACAAGGAAAACGTTTAACCCTGTGCACAGTTTGTCATTCCAACGTGTACAGAATACAATCCAGTTAAACACCCTCCCTTTAACTCAACTTCTCCGTTCTTTTCCCGCGAAGATTGCCAGTTTTGAGGTGAGTAGCCTAGAGAGTTTGGATGGATGTGTTGAGAACATATGGTTTCATGCTCATGCTATATCTAGAGATACCATATGGGGATATCATTTAGGAAAGTGTTTTGTATGCAATTTACATACCTGTCAATAAACGAGTAGCTTACATTTGCAATAGGGTCGACTTGAAGTAAACTTGCACAGATATAGATTTTGTGAGTGAGCGAGTTTTGTCTCGAATAGAGTCGGGTGTGCTGCCAATAAACCGGTAAACTTTGCGCAGGCGTGTTTACAAACAACTTCAGGAGTCGGTGTTTATTTTTAGACCGTATTTATAGATTCAGTTCTAGGTCTTACTGTGAAGTTATATTTTTGTGGTTGGGATTTGAGAACCGGTTATATTTTAAAACAAATGGAACCGAATGATTGTCATAGGCTATGATGTGATTTTCTTGTCTAGTTGGTGCATTCTTCCGCCGATGCGGATACCGTAGTCCACTGACCGTTTTAACGCGCAATTTTGCACCGCTACTGTAAAAACATTGCGAAACACCAGGGTAGTCCGTGCGAATGGCTTCTTTGTAGTGATATAAAAAATATAGAGAGCAACCAAAGTAGTCTAACTCCCGCTCCCCAAATGAATGACTCCTTGGGGCCGGTTCCTAAGTCATTCATGCACGACTGGGTAACGTTAACTTAGTCCCGGGGGGCCTTTCATGCAGATTTTAGCTCCAACACTGATGAAAACTCACCTGTAACTTTCATTCCTGAAGACTTGACTTGCTTGTTCAGGTGTGTTTGATTAGAGTGCTAAACTCTGCAGGAGAGGGGTCATCCGGGACCGAACTGCCCATCTCTCACATTCACGAACCAAAGACTTTGGCCAGTTCTTTTCTTTTTTCTTTTTAAGCGAATCAGCTTCATAGGGGCACCATTGGTGTAGTCAGATTCCAGAGGGAATGACTCATGAGCCGGTTTATGTAGGCTACTGATTCAAAAGTAGATGAATCGTTTGGAGTTGTTATTCAATTAATCTGAGTACCTATTACTTGCTGAATAGTTGTTACTTTAATCGGTCTCGCAAAGAAGAAAAGTTAGTGTGTTATTGCGGGGACGTGAATGAGTGTTCCTGACTTGTAGTTAAAGTTAAGCCTAATTGATTTTTATTGAAGGCTAATCAGTGCTAATTTATAATAAATGAATGAATGAATGTAATGTTACCGCGTTTGTTTAGTATTTTGATGTTTAATATTTAGGAACAATTATTGGATTGCATTTATGCCATTTTTAAAAATCTATAGCACACATTTTGAATGATTGCAACACTTTTATTTTGTTTATTTTATTTTGAAATCTGACATTATCTTTTTGGAAATTCTTATGATTTCCATTCTAAATTTCCCATTCAGAAATTGTACATTTGGTCTATATTTTTCCACCTGGAAAGAAAATCAAGTTTACCTTTTCTGTTTCTGACTTTTAGATTTGGTTTTAAGATAACAGTTCTAATACGAGAGGGGGAAAAACAGAATAAATCATTTTAAATGATAATTGCAAGTTTACATTTTGCAATTCTTCTCAGATATTCTTCGAAGATATAAACTATTGCATGTTTTAAAGTCAGAATTACAAGATTTAAACTCTCTATTGCATGTATGTTATAAAGCCAGGATTGCGAGATATAAACTCTCAATTCTGACTTTTTTTTATCTTGCATTTGATTTATTTTCGCTGAATTGTGAGATAAAACTCACAATTGCGACTCGAGTTCACTTCTGAGGATGTGTTTTTTGTCACGCAGTTGCGACTTTATATCATGCAATTCTGAGAAAGCCAGTTTTTTTTTTTTCGCATTTTTTTTTATTCCTGGGCGGAAACAAGCTTCCATACATGCATTGTTCTAAAGTCCCTTTAAGAAGTCTGTATACAAAAGTCTTTGCTTCAGTGTGCTATTAGACTATCAACTACAACATTATCTTACATTATGGGATTGTGCAAATAAAAGATCATGTGCCACAAACGCAAATGAGCCGTTTTTCATTTCAAACAATTGCCCAAAGCTATTATCCAGAAAATTTTGTAATAATCTTGCGCGAGAACTCTCTCTTTCTTCCTCTCACGGGCTAACAGAAAGGTGTATCTTTTTTCTTTTGTCAAGGAAGGAAGGAAAGTTGTTCAGTGGTTCTCTAACAATAGACTGGCCGAGTGCAAGGGTTGGATTTTAAAGGCATGTTCAGGCACACGTATATGAGTTTGTCTCTCTCTCTCTCTCACACACACACACACACACACACCTACACCTCAACTAGAAATGTGTGGGTTTTATTTGGCAGAGATTCTGTAGAATGAAATGAAGCACGACGACAACTCCAAATTGCCGCCTCCGGGGCTAGAGAGTTCAATTTAATGTCATTTTAGTTCACAAATTCATATACCTAGTTTTCACCTAAGGGAGGTAAGAATACAGAGAATCTTGATAAAATCAAGCTAGTCAGCATATTCTTGTTCAGATGGCACAGATTGTACCTTACTCCCCATATTTTTGGGCACTATCTATAGTACATGACATGTTAGTATAGAATATGTGTAGTCATTAAATTAGTTATATAGTTAGGTGTTTGAGATATACAGTATCTTAATGTGAAGGTTTTTTACACTGACAGTGGTTTGTGGAATCAAAACGACAAGACGTTTTTATCTTTATTGAACATTTTTGTGGATGAAAGGATACAACCTCAGAAAAAAAAGGTACAAAAGTTGTCACTGGGGCTGTACCTTTTCAAAAGGTACACTTTTGTACCCAAAGGCTGCATATTGGTACCTTAGTGGTACACATTAGAACCTAAAATGTACAAATTAGCACCTAAAATGGACATATTAGCTCCCGAAATGTAAATATTAACACTTAAAATGTACATATTAACACCTAAAATGTACATATTACCACCTTAAATGTAATTATTAGCACCTAAAATGTACATATTACCACCTTAAATGTACTTATTAGCACCTAAAATGTACATATTAGGACCTAAAATTGACTTATTAGCTCCCAAAATGTACATATGAACACCTTAAATATACTTATTAGCACCTAAAATGTACATATTAACACCTAAAATGTACATATTGGCACCAAAAATATACATGTTAACACTTAAAATGTACATATTAGCACCTAAAATGGACAAAAGTTTACCTTTTGAAAAGGTACAGGCCCAGTGACAGCTTTTGTACCTTTTTTCTGAGAGTGTAGGCAGTTTCCTCGTTTTTCTTCTTTACATCTTTCTTTTATCATATAGTCTCTCTAATGTTGTCTCCCACCACCCTGCTTTATTTGACTGTGTTCACTCAATCTTTAGCACAAAATGTAAGTGTTCAAATTCATCCTAAAAATAAATAAATCAGAAAGTAGTTAGCTTGCTAAGAAAAAAATATGATAGACAGAGAGAAAAAATGGGTAAGAGTACTGTATGCACTATTATTAGCATTGGCCACATAGAGCCTTTAGGGGGAACGAGAGAATAAGCAAAAGTGCAAAGGTTTGGAAAGGGAGAGTAGTGTTACATGTGCTCTTAATTTAACTGTTGGTGACTGATCCAGGCCCATTGTGTTTGTTTTGGTCAGAGTTGCTGAAGTCTATACAAAAGTGGTTTCGGTCAATCCAAAACCAGTGTATTTAGAGCAAGAGTGCACTAAAACTACACATGGACTGTCATCCAACCCATCACACTCCACTGGCTCGCATGGACAGTTAGTGGGAACTCGTGTCGGTTTGCATTGCGCTTCAGTCTGTCTCCAGTCTGATTTTTCTTTTTCTCGCTAGCTCTTTTGTTTGTGTGTGGTCACACGGGTGGTCCATGTTAGAAAGATTCTTACCTGATTTCGGAGTCTTGGAACACACACATACCCAGCTGCCTCCGATGGACCGCCACTCCGTCACAGGGCAGTAGGTCTTTTGATCCCCCTACCGTACCTCTGCTGGCTTCCAAAGCCTATAGATCTTCCACGCAAGCCAATACAACACAAGGCATTGCTCTAACTTTTTCCCATTCATAGCCAAAGCTTAACCTTCTATTTTTTTAATCAAATCATGTTGACCTTTAACCTGAATCACCTTATTAGGCAGGGTTACTATTATAAATGTGGAAAACAATTAAATATCCAGTATACAACACAATGTATATTTAGTATCGGTCAATAACGGATTTAAAAAAAATGCTATATGTCGGCCAATAACCAACATAGCTTGATGTGTTGGAAAATGGGTCTTGTCGTCAGGCAACATTCCTTCAAGGTTTTGGGTGGAGTGAGAGACACTTCGAAGCCTTGGAAGGTTCAGGTTGTATTGGTATTTTTACTTGCAGTTTAAGGACTTCAGAGAGTGGCTGTAGTCTCTGAGAAATTAGGGCTGTATCATTTTTTTGGTAACGCTTCATTTTACAGTACAGTACTTACAGTGTACTTACCTAGGAAGTACTGGCTAATATAAGGTAAGTACATGGAACAGGGGTAGGTTCAGGGTTGGTACTAGTTATTACCCAGTAATTGTAGTTACTAAAATAAGTACATAGTATTTACATGGGTAAGTGGACTGTAAAAGGAAGCGCTACCCATTTTTTTTTTTACTAAACACTAAAGCAAGAAATTAAAATAAACTCTGTAAATAGATTCTTATAATTGAACTCGATATTTCAGCCTAACAAATTTTACATGGTTCTAGAACATACTTTTTGGTCACAATGAAGTGCGTTGATATGTTTAGCTGTTGTACCTTATCCACGTTTTGTATGGTTAAATGCGTCATCAGAGAAGTGCTAATTAAATACATTTTTCCAGTCAACATATTTGGCTCTACAAACCTATTTCGTCCAAAACCAAAAATGATGTTTTCTTGCTGTTTTTGGCCAAATGTTGTTTTATTTTATCTGTTAGTAGCAACCAGTATAGTTTTATTATACAATCTTGGCTAATAATGTACGATAGATTACCCTTATGGCTGGACGGTATGGCGATGATAAGTGTTGACTTTACTTTAGAGTGATGAAACTCACATGAAAATAAAGAGCAGGACATGGAACTCCACTTTTTTTTTGGAAATATGCTAATTTTACAACTCCTCCAGAGTTAAACTGTTGAGTTTTACCTTTTTTGAATCCATTCAGCCGATCTCTGGTTCTGGCGGTACCACTTTTAGCATAGCTTAGCATACACCATTGAAGTGGACATGACCATTAGCATTTCTCCCAAAAAGATTACCAAAGTGTTTCGATATTTTTCCTATTTAAAACTTGACTCTTCTGTAGTTACATCTTGCACTAAGACAGACGGAAAATGTAAAGTTGCGATTTTCTAGACTGATATGACTAGGAACTATTCTCTCATTCCTGTGTAATAATCAAGAAACTTCACTGTCGTATTATGAGTGCAGCGGGCGCAATGACTACACAAACTTAGTCCCGGTCACGTTGGAAGCTGGGAACTATTTTCAGGCGCTGCGTCATAACATTACGGATCGCCCACACCTAATTTCCTTTGATACCATCTAACGCTGACTTAAAGCTGCAGTCCGTAGCTTTTCTGGGGTTAAAAATAATCCAAAATACATATTTGAGAAAATACATAACCAGCCAGTGTTCAAAACTATCTGCTTGCCGTAGCTCGATTCAAAGCGGTAAGCTTGTAATGTTTTTAATTCCAGTGGTACCAGGGCTGGACTGGCCATCGGGCATAACAGGCATTTTCCTGGTGGTCCGACGTGCTTTGTGGGCCGATACTTCTCGTACTTGAATTTTTTTTCCTGAACGGCCCATAAAACATGTACATCGGTGGCCCATTGCGTTTAGTTTTGTCTAATTGGTGCATAGTGCATTGGACAAAAAAGTCATTAGTTTTTTTTTTTCCATTAGTTTTTTTAGTCATTAGTTTTTTTCACAGACCGGCGCATGATGAAACACGTAGATCAGCGGTCCATAGGTTATTTTATTGATTGACACTGGGCTGGTCCAATCACATCTTTAAATAGCTTTAAGTGAGCGAGTGGTGTCAGTGTCTATGCTGACACTACTGTCAAAATAGTCAAAGCGATGGAGAAGAAACGCAAGGAATGTGCAGAGAAATAGCGTAAAAAAGCCCCTTCAAGTGGCTGATGAGGAGGATAAGGAGAGAAATAAGTGAGTGTAGAAAACCGTGGTAAGCAGAACTAGGCTACTTTCAGAACACTTCTTAGGCTATGTTGGAACCCACTACCCAGTTACGCATTATTTCCACATATGCATATTTGACGATTACGCATTTTATTAGAATTGTAATGAGACCATGTTTTCCGCCAAAATAAAAGCTTGATGCCGTTTCTGTCAAAATAAAAGATCATGTGTTTATCTCTTTCAGGTATAGAAATGAGTAAGAAATTAATTATGAAAGTTGCTTTTATTTTTCAGTGCATTTTTTTACAACATATGGCTATTAGTGCCATGGGATTAATGTTATAATTATATAGTAATGTAGACAGACACTTGGCCTTTTGAGTTTTTCTTTGTCCAATTAGCACACTGAATATGGGTTGGAGCTCTTTATTTTGAACTCTCAAAGTGCACCAGATTGATGAATTTAACATTAAAAAGCACAACATTTTCTTATGGGGAGCATGCTCCCAACGCCCCTAGAGGGACGGAGGGGCACTCACCATTTATTTCCAAAAATCCTGATTCGTTCTTACATAGCATAAGTGGTTTTAAGGAGTTGGTATATTCAAGGGCGTGCAAAGTTCAGTTGTGTTTATGATCATATGTATTGAGCCAGTGTGGGCCAAAATGCCTGGGCTGTTTTTTTTTGTCCCAGTCCAGCTCTGGAGTGGTACTGGTGGATTTCCGCGGGAGATTCGAGCATGTCTTTGCATCATTTCTCACAGCTCTTGATATAGCTTATCAATTTGATGGCGGATCCAGTAAGGTTCAAACGACAATCACCAGTGATAACAGATTCACCCGCTGTAAAATGCAAAAGACTTCGTTTGGACTTCAGAGTGATTACAGAAGAAAAAAGACTGTAACCGGACCCATGCAAAAACAAGTAAACATATCGGAACGACATTACATGTAGTCACGTAATGCTGGCGTTGTTAACATTAACAATTTGAGAACAAAGTATAACAAAGTATAATAGTTTTGCTTGATATGATTACTTATAAGCGATTGTTACTGCAATGTCAGAACTAGAACAAAAGTGGATGTTTCTTACTTGTTCAGATGACATTTTCCAGTGAAAATTCTTATGTTGGTCATACTTCCAAAAAGAATAATCTATGGCTGAATGCCAGTATCCACACCGGCACGGTGACTGACAGCCTCACAGTCTCCTCAAACATTGGTCATACTTTCAAAAAGAATAATCTATGGCTGAATGCCAATATCCACACAGGCATGGTGAATGACAGCCTCACAGTCTCCTCAAACATTGTGTTCATCCACGCTGTGCCGAGAGTGTTGAAGTACAACTCGCGTAAAGTTGATAATTCCGCGAATGACTGCAATTGCAGATTTCGAACAGAGATGGCAACAAAGAGGAAAAACACCAGACTGTAGCTTTAAACTTAATCTTAAAAACATTAATAATTTAATAACACTTTTAAATATAATATTTAGCAAATATTTAGCTAATTATATCTTTATGCTATGCTATCACCTGTAACATTTTAAAAAGTTTAATTTAGTCTCATAGTCTTTTAATTTAGTTTTTTAGACATAATATTGGCCTTTTATCAGTTACTGGCTAATAGACTCCAACTGTATACAGGAGAAACTCTCTCTGCTCACGCATGTAAACGGGTTATTAATGTTTCAGAAACCCGAATAGTGACCTTAACCTGTCCATAACCCGAAAATTGGCTGCATGTAGTCAATTTTAATCAAACAACAAAAGACAGAGAAAACTACTTACTGTCCTAGACGGAATAACCTTTGTATTTTTAATAAGACTAACATTGAGATTTAATTCGTACAGTGGTTTGATTATACATTTGATAAACCTTATTTTCTATATTTGCTCTGTTGTATTTGTTCTATTGTTTGCAATTTGCTAGGTCTACTCATTGGACTTTACAAAACGCACAGATACACTACTGTGACTACAGCTAAAAGACTTAGATGTTTCTTTCTGAGGCATTATCATCCACGTGGATATTGAAGTCACAGAATTCTACACATATGTACCATTTTTCACGCCATCCTATTGATTATCCCAGCTCTAACTATGATGTAAAGAGGAGGTGGAGGAGGCATCTTGGCATTTCCCACCATACGTTACAGCACTTTGCATTTCGAATGGCCAAAGTTTCTGTAGACATAAAGCTCAAGGCATCTTTAACTTGTCTTTTTTGGATCCATTTGACCTGGGTGACTTTGCGAAGGGCAATATTCACAAAGCCTGTCCTTTCTTTACAGTATTTCCCAACCAATGATGGTGCTGGGTGACTCTTGATGTAAGAAAAGAAAGTAGGTTTTAGACTGACTGGTTTTCTTGTTCTGCTAATTGAGCAGTCTAGAAAGAATGGTGCAACTCTTCTCTGAAGGAAAAAGGGGCACTTGACCTGTGTTTATGTGCATGCTCTAGGGAGGCAGAGGATGGGATTCTCTAGGCCTTGAAATTCCTCAGAAAACATGAGAGGCAATGGTGGGATACATTCACCCGGTCTCTTAATTTGCCTCTACTGATAAGACCGTGGCACATCAAGCATTTCACCCATCTCTAAACAATGAAATTCCCCCGTAACAGCTTTGTGTATATTTCTCATTATCGAGTCTGGTTGTGCTTTGCTCTATACACAGCGGTTCTTGTTGGTTCTTGTGCAGAGCTCTACCCAAAACACTGGTGGACCATATCGGTATGTGGCAGCTTTATATAGTGTCTGATATCTTGACAATAACAGGTTGGGTTACGTAACTGAAACAATAGAGCCTCTGTCAATCAGCACTCAGAACTATGGGAGATGAAGATAACACTGGAGCCATTTGAACTTGGAAAGTCTTTTTTTTGCAATGGATTTCAACATCAAGTTTAGGGCCCTGTCTCTTCATTCTCCCAATCACCAGACGATGCAGAGAATGAACCTTTGTGAACTTAAAAAGCAAAGAGGCAGTTATGGAAAGTCGATTTGTCATGCATCTGGATTTCACACAAGCTTTAAAACCTCAACCATGGGGATTTCACAAGTTTCATCAGTATTTGCTGTTAAAAATTACTTCATTGTTGTTGTGGTTTTCAGATTATGAAATGAGGTTTAGTGTCCAGAAGTTTTAGACAAAACCATATTCTTTAAACACATGCAAGGGGTCTTTTCAAGTAGGAATGGTTGACAGTGTGCATTGGAAAACTTTTGTGTCTTCAAATTCATCCCCTACAATGCTTTAGCCAAACATATTCAAATCATAAGTGTTATAGTCTAAGGCTCAATCCCAATTCACCCCTTGCCCCTACCCCTTGGTCCTACCCCTCCATTTTGTGCGTTCACGTCTAGGGCTAGGGAGTCCCGATTCTTGCTGAGATCGAGGGGTAGGGCGAAGGGGTAGGGGCAAGGGGTGAATTGGGATTGAGCCTTAGACTATAATACGTATGATTTGAATGTGTTTGGCTGGTTTACCCCTTGGTCCTACCCCTCCATTTTGCGCGTTCACGTCTAGGGGTAGGGAGTCCCGATTCTTGCTGAGATCGAGGGGTAGGGTGAAGGGGTAGGGGCAAGGGGTGAATTGGGATTGAGCCTTAGACTATAACACTTATGATTTGAATGTGTTTGGCTGGTTTACCCCTTGGTCCTACCCCTCCATTTTGCGCGTTCACGTCTAGGGGTAGGGAGTCCCGATTCTTGCTGAGATCGAGGGGTAGGGCGAAGGGGTAGGGGCAAGGGGTGAATTGGGATTGAGCCTTAGACTATAATACTTATGATTTGAATGTGTTTGGCTGGTTTACCCCTTGGTCCTACCCCTCCATTTTGCGCATTCACGTCTAGGGGTAGGGAGTCCCGATTCTTGTTGAGATCGAGTGGTAGGG
Organism: Cyprinella venusta; assembly: GCA_038021265.1. Taxonomy (NCBI): domain Eukaryota; kingdom Metazoa; phylum Chordata; class Actinopteri; order Cypriniformes; family Leuciscidae; genus Cyprinella; species Cyprinella venusta. The sequence continues at coordinate 23,742,762 of CM075878.1, read as the reverse complement.
CGAAGGGGTAGGGCTACATAGCCCTCAAAAGAGTCACACTCCAAACTGAGGGCTACAAGAAAGTTCACAGGATGCATCGCAAATCAGCAGCGAGATGGCTTCGCAAACGGTTAAACATTTAAATGTAGTGCCAGATGATACCACCATGCACTTTATTTACTCTTATAATGACACTATAGTCATTTCAATTAAGAAATTGTATAATAAATTATCTTTCGTAAATCAGAAAAGACATACATTTCAAGGAAGGAAAGTTATAATCATCATGTTTTTTCAAAGTAAAGAGCAGCTGCGCTGATTGTCAGTCGTTGTCATGGAGAAATCCTGTACAAACTCCGCAACGGCAGAGCCATTGCCGACGACTGATGACGTATCGGGTTCATGAAGGGTTGTTCCATTTCGTAGGGGAATATTTCAACCCCTTGGCCCTTGTAACTCTGTTTTAAGGGCCAAGGGGTACTCTCGAAAATAAGGGGTATAGGCCGAGGGGTGAATTGGGATTGAGCCTAAGTCTTAGTTAATAGTCTGTTTTTGAACACAAGAACTGCGTAATTTGCCTGATAAGCCCAATTTTATGGGCTTCCTCAAGATTAGCCAAGTAGTATTTTCATGGAAATCTAGGTTTTCAGGGAAACCTAGTCATTGTTTAAAAATGTGCTTGATTTTCATGTACCTGATTGAACTTTGCCGGCCTAATAGAGACAACCTAAGAGTGAGTGTGGTCTCAATCATCAGCCAGCATCTCTGTGTGAATGTGCGTGGTGAATGTGTGTCGCCTTTATTCTCTGTCAGTATAATGAGCTTGGCCATTGATGCGTAGCGGGCCCGAGCGGTCTTTCAATGCTGTTAATTTGAGGTTTTGGTGCCGTGATCATGCTATTCAGCTGCTCCAGAGTTGAGCCTTGATTCCAGCTCTTAGCACCACACGTTTGGGCTTACTGTTCCTCAGTTTGGGCTTCCATTCAATGCTAAAGTAGGCTACCCTGTCAAAAAGTGCTTCTGTGCTTCCAAGCATGTTGGATCAAAATATTCTGGGATTGAAATCCAAACATCATTTCACTCTTTCTCTTTCTCCAGATCAAATGTTTTACCAAATTTTCTTCTTGCTTCACTTTTTAAGCTCTACTACAGCACAGTCCCCATCTCTCAGCTCTCTCCAGATAAGATTGAAATGGTGAAGTTCTATTTTAAATAGTAGATTCTGTTATGTAGTATGCTGTGTCAAACAAGCTGGCTGTCAAAGTGCTCCAGCAAAGTATTACAGTCACTCACAAACTGCCCATATCCTTATCAGCAGCAGCAGCAGATTAACTTTTACCACACACACACACCACATGATTAGATCTATAGAAAGTGCTCAACCGTTATATCGACAAGGCCGTTGTGCAGCATTTTGAATCATCCGCATCGGCCGATACGTTTTTCTGATTAGCCGATGTGTCGGAAGGGGGACTTTTATTATGACAACGCTGAGAACGCTAGCACCAGAGCACAAAAATTGCATCAATTGAAGGAGAACTCCGGCGAACAATGAACCTTTGGTCTAATAAAACATCGGTACCTAGTCAATCGTTCTCTGAGATTTGTTTTCATGATAATCGAATGTTTTATCTCTAAAGTTTTATCTCTAAAAACTGTTTAGTGTATAATGCTAGTAATAATGGGGGCATTGACTAAGTAAAAAGAAATCGCTAGTTTATACCACTAACAAGGCTCAAAATAGCCCCACACTAACGCAGTAACATAATGAGGCCCCATACATGCAAAACGAAGCATTGAAAGCTTTGTAAGTGTACAGACCGTTTAATAAGAAGATAAGTTATAAAGACAGTTCACTTTGCGTATACATACAGAAGCCATCTTAGGAAATAGTCTCGATAAGTCAAACTACGAACGTCGTGCTGAGTGAGCTGAACTGTATGAAGTTCAACGAACTTCTGAACTGTATGAAAGGCGTTCGGGGATCGACTTATCGAGACTATTTCCTAAGATGGCTCCTGTCTGTATACGCGAAGTGAACTGTCTTCATAAAGTATCTTCTTATTAAACGGTCTGTACACTTACAAAGTTCTCAATGCTTCGTTTTGCATGTATGGAGCCTCATTATGTTACTGTGTTAGTGTGGGGCTATTTTGAGCCTTGTTAGTGGTATAAACTAGCGATTTCTTTTTAGTTAGTCAATGCCCCCAGTACTAGCATTAAACGCTAAACAGTTTTTAAAGATAAAACTCTTTACATTCGATTATCATGAAAACAAACCTCAGAGAACGATTGACTAGGTACCTATGTTGTATTAGACCAAAGGTTCATTGTTCGCCGGAGTTCTCCTTTAATTGATGCAATTTTTGTAAGACTATGAATCACATTTAATTGGAATATCCCGCTTTAAATTATGTTAGGCAACATTCTTATTCAGAAAGTACACTAACGGGGCATTTTTAATAAAGTTTCTCCTGGGAAAATATTAGAATTAGAAATATTCATCAAAAAGATTTGTTCAGCTTAGTTCACTGAATTGTTCATTAGTGACTCTCTCCTCAGGTTGCATTGTTACACCAGTAGGTAGTACTAGTGACAAGTAAACCTTTCGTGTATGATTGACCTCGAATCATTCACTCAACTGAGTTGTTCATTAATCGTTGACTGATTCAGTTTCCACTTTTCGAGTAAATTTTCCTTGACTTGAATGAATGAAGCTTTAGTGTTTTTAGCATGTGCTATAGTCAGTCTTGAAGGCAGGAAAGCTGGGATACCCTAGCCTGGATGCCAGCCCGAACTTCGCCCACAACATTTTTTGGACGGGAAGTTCGGTCTGGACTCAATCCATTGAGGAGAAATTATGATCGGTTCAGAAATCATCGGGCCAATCAAATTGCCAGGGCGGGCTTTATACGATGATTGACAGGTGGTCTTCAGTAACGTAATCCTTGCGTCGTCAAAGAGCGCTTGTCAAAGATGAGTGCAGCTGGAGAATTGAGATGTATAGATTCCGCTGTCGCGTCTTTTGTATAATAAATCGACAGCGCATTCATTTTAATAAACAAACAGAGAACTGCAGTCAAGGCATTTGTCGATCGGAAATATATTTTTGGCGTCCTTCCTACATGATTCGGGAAAAGTGTAACTTATCAGCTGGCTCTGACGGTCGCTAAGAAGATGGGACGTAATGAAAAGCCTGTGGTCGTTGTGGTTACTCCTTTGGTGGCACTCATGGAGAAGTAAGTAAAAGAAGTAACACCCGTTATTTAACTTCTAAAATAAATAAAGTAGGCTACGTTCTGTATTTGAAAACTGCGCTATGCAAAGGAGTTGACTTATGCATTGCTCTGATTGGTTGGTAGGTCTACCGACAATCCAATTGAGTGCAGAGGTTGTTTTTTTGTCCTGGTTCGGTTACGACACGCCTCATAATTAAATTTCAATTGAGTGGTTTCAGAATCATATTCTTTCTTGAATATGAGTATTACGAAGTCAGGCTAGGGATACCCTTCAAAGAACAAAAAAAAAAAAAAGGAAAAAAAAATAAAAATACACTGATTGGTGCATGACCACAACACTATTTTTGAACACAAATGTGACAAACACTGTTTTTGTTTTTTGTGTTGATCCCAATTCTCTCTCTGTCTTTCTCTTAGGCTGTTGCGCAGGGGTTTTGGAGGTGCGGCGATTCTGATCATGGCCTTAGCTGGATGCCCAGACTACTTCCTCCACCATCCAAACTACCAGGTATACTCTAGTGTAGTTGTAGTGCTCTCTCTGGAGTCTACAGAGCTTTCAAGTTCAGCAGGGCACTGTGTCAGTGTTTCTTGACCGTGCTGTAAGATCTCAAGCATAATATGCTTGTAAAACCCCAATGCTCACACACACACACATGCTCAAATCCTCCTGAACCAGCATAAAGGGACCTCATCTATTCAGCGCAGCGGTTCCCAAGGGTTCTGTGGCATGTCCGCATGCCTTTCGTCGCCATGGTGTTGCCATGGTGCCACACAGCTGACATGCTGACATGCAAAGTGGCGGCTGTTGCTATTTATACCAGGGGTGCACAGTCAGGCCTCTCTCTATATTTGACTCTCCTTATCTTCTCTCTCTTTCTAATATCATCCCTTTCGTTTGACCTTATAAACTACCCATCCCTTCCATAAACTATTCCTTTCTCAGACCCTCCCCCCTTTTCCCTGCCCCCGCCCCCACCCGGGTCTCCTATAAAGTGGCTGGTGCTTGTGAACCTGGCAGAGCATCAGTGTATACAGTGAAGGCAGGGGTGCAGCCCTCTCTGCAGGGGGTTTCTCAGAGCCACAGGCACCTGGCCCGAATCTTCCCAAGCAGGGGGACAACAAAGCCAAAATATTCACTTTAAGCAAACACAACCCAGGCACCCTGGCTTGCACTGTGCTCCTTCTTTTTGTCTTTTAGATTAAAACATTCTACTTTAGTTTTTATTTACACTCACTCACTCACTCACTTTATCGCTATGACTTTTTATTTTCTTCCGTCCTGTCTTTCTCAATAAATATTCTTATCTGAAGTGTAGTTTGAATGTTTAATGTGGAGTATTTCTCCTGCAAATTGTGTTCAGTCATCTTGTTCAGTTATTCCTCTTCTTAGGTTAATGTTTGGGAAGTTATTTGCAAGTCTTAAGTTGCTTGTATTTAATGAGGATGCAGATTGGGTTCAGAGGTCAGAGGTCAAATGGATACTTGGAGTTGTGTTTCAGGTTTATAGCAGGGTGTCTGCTCACCAAGAGCCGAATGGGAAAGTTGAGTAGTTGTTTATGTTTGTCAATGTGTTTGTATACCACAGCAGCGCCTTGAATGGACAAGTTGTAGCTGTCGAGGTCAGAGGTCAACTCCTAAATGTTTTGGCTTTCTAACCACTCTTTGTTAATAGCCTAGGTTCTGCAAGGGTCACATGACCTGCCTTTCTAGGAAATTCACTGCCTTTGTTGCCCTGTGGAATCAGCTGGGGGGTTAAGGTTTACATAACGGACACAAGGCCTGGACCCTGTCCAAGTACAACACACACACACACACACACACACCCTCTCGCATTCCTCAGTCATCCACTGTTATATAGATCCTGGTGCGTTTTACTTTTGTGCTCTCTTTGAGGAGAGGAAAAAGTATGTAAATAGCCTTTAAAGTTTGAATGTGAAGTAATATGGCCAAGATTAAACCCCACTTAAATGAGAGCATATAAACTGAACACTTTCTGTTGGTGTCGGCGAGCGGCATTTATTGACTTTTTTTTGGTCTTTTAACACTGTGCAAGATTAACAGTATGCTGGCTAAAGCATTAGAGAAGCTTTCTCAGAGCTGTAAATATCCCTTCCTGTTTTTATAGATGTTTTTCTCCTTTCTGAGAGCCGGCTGGCTTGGTGCAGCGTGAAGAGAGAGCAGAAGAGAAAAATAGAAAGAAGGCAGGAAGAGAAGAGAGCATGGGGACCTCTGGCAGAGGCTAGTTCCTGGAAACTCGGCTTCCATGTTCTTAGGTTTCCTAGAAAACTGGAAATTGAAAATGTGGCTTTATTTTTTTTTTCTTGGACTACTGCTTTGTACATTCTGCTTTGAATTATATGGTGTGATATTGTGTGTGGTTTGAGAGTGCTAGAGCCATTGCTGTGTGCATAGTTTGGCTTTTTTTCTTCTTAGTTTTTATGTTGATGCAGTGGGAATGCTGATTGGGACTATACACACAAACACACACACGCACACACACACACACACACAAATATGTGCAATGCGCATGCAATTATTCGCAAATACATTGATTCTGTTTTGGCATTCAGTACTTATCTCCACATGCAACATAAGATATCAGATATCTGGATATCAGTTTGTTTAATGTTATGCACATTTAAATGAACATGTTATTTGACTTTTTCCAATAAATAACCTATTTGATGTATTATTTCGGATCAGGTTTACATTGCAGTATTTGCCTTATTTCCAAGTTATAAGATGTAAACCAGAATATTAAAGGAATAGATTATCCCAATAGACCATCCTTCCATCCATATCCATCCAGATCTATACATCCTTCCTTCCGCTGCCTACCTTCCACTGCCTTCCTTCCTTCCTTCCTTCCTTCCTTCCTTCCTTCCTTCCTTCCTTACGCTGCCTTCCTTCTTTCCTTCCGCTGCCTTCCTTCTTTCCTTCCTTCCTTCCATCCAGATATATACATCCTTTCTTCCTGCCTTCCTTCCGCTGCCTTCTTTCCTTCCTTCCGTTGCCTGCCTTCCTGCCGTCCTTCCTTCCGCTGCCTTCCTTCCTTCTTTTCGCTGCTTTCCTTCCTTTCGCTTCCTTCCTTCCGCTGCCTTCCTTCCGCTGCCTTCTTTCCTGCTTTCCTTCCTTCTGCTGCCTTCCTTCCTTCCTTCCTTCCTTCCTTCCGCTGCCTTCCTTCCTTCCTTCCGCTGCCTTCCTTCCTCCCTCCCTCCCTTCCTTCCTTCCTTCCTTCCTTCCTTCCTTCCTTCCTTCCTTCCTTCCACTTTTGGACTTTAGTTAACATTAATGACACAAGACATGACACAAGGAAATGGAAATTATCCAATCATTTACATAATTTAATTTAAAAATCCACATTTAAAACTTTATACACTATAATCACTGGTTCACGGCCATGGCCATACACACGTTTACGAGAGAGTCGAGTTCCGGCACAAGAGTGACCTCTGACCCCAATACATATAGGATGTAAGTTTAGGTGAGAATAGAATCTTGTGAAAACCACGTAATATGGCCGTTGAACTGTCTGACCTCCTCCCTTTCTTTCTCTTCAGGACAATGTTGACCGGACCCCCTCTCACAGACCGTCCAATCTCATTGGTTCAAGCTTCCAGCAGTCCTCCAATCTGAACTCTCCTAATCATCCAGGTGGGTTATTAAAGGGTCTTTCGGTACAGATAAGTTCCCTTGTTTTATTTTGGTTTTAATTCTTATTTAATATTCAGGTCACAGGGTTCTGTAAGGTCACAGAGGTTACTGGCGACCCCTCCTGTAGCTGCAGCGATTCTGTGCACTTAAGGTTGTATATCCTCCACGAGCTGTGCAAGCCAGGGCCTTCCCCGAATCGCTAACCATTTTATAGCTGTGAGCAAGGCTTTTGGCCACATATCTAGTTGTGTACATGAGTGTGTGTGTTCACATTGTGTGTGTCCTGCTCTGCTCTCCAGATGCTGCCTTGCTTTAATGTGTCACTACCCTGAAGCATATATATTTTTCAGAAAGCCACAGCAGGCTTTTGTGTGTAGACATGTATACATTGCGGTCTGGGCACATTGGTAAGGGTTGTAAGAAATACTGACATTGATGCATGCATAAACATGTGCTTGGCTGTCTAAATGAGGACATGCCATAACCTTCTATTGTTTTGAATTTATGGTAATTATAAATAACCCTATCCCTTAAAGCAGGTATTTTAGAACTTGGTCCATAGACCCACAAAAGGGAGAAAAAAATGTTAGATGTAGGCATGGTTGGTTTACTCAGTCCAAGCGCGATTGTCCAAATTCATGATTCCAAATGAAAGCTTTCAAATTCAGATCGAAAGGAGGGCTAACTAACATCTGGGGATAGATTTGTATAGCTAAGTAAACACTGTCATGATGGGGACTTTTCATTAACTTCTACGGTTTATATTCTGTTAAATAACTGATAATAATGTTTTCTTTCCTCTACTCTTAATCCCCACACAAACTTTTCTGCATTTTTAGATGTAGCCTGTTTATTAAGCCGTTTTCCTCGTGTGGGCCGTAGAGGCAGTATCCCATATTTATAAAGACACACACTTGAGAATAGACATTTGCACAACATGAAAGCCCATACATCTTTCTTGTTGTGTTTTTTTTCCCTCTGGTCGTCTGTGGCCAGCCATTGGGTGGGTGGGTGTGTGTGTGCGCGCATGCTTGCACTTACATGCCCGTTTGCACTCTATAAGTTGAGGCTACTGTTATACGAGATGACCCATATTCAGTACACACAAAGAGAGGGTGATGGAAAGAGTTGGGTACATGGGGTTGGACCATCTTCTGACACGGAGTTCCACAGTGAGGAAAGAGTGCTGAAAGAAAAACAGGAAAGAGACAGTGTGTCTGTATTACGCTCTGAAGAGATCTCTGTATCCTCTTTATAAATTCACTGCTGGCTGGGAATCTTCCATATAGATTTCTGAGGAATATTTGACATTTGTTTGAACTGTATTGTTGGTTGTTTGGCCAGGTCTGAAATTCATCGTGAAGGTGTTGCGTCCCTCATACAATTGACCTATGGTTAAGCCACGCCCCCTCCACTCACTCGAGCAACAGTTAATATTCGGGAACAGGCGCTATGGCAGCTTTCACAGTAGGAGACATTTCACAGGAGGCAATTGGTGATTTTTGGAGACAGAAAGATTATATATCATCTCAAAGTCACCTAAAGGGCCTTAACTATGCATCGGAGGGTTATATTAATAATTTTATTGTTGAGAAGGTCGATGAAAAGCTTCAGCTCCAGGCAAAAATGTACAGGTCACAGTGTAAACGTGATAAACCGCATATCATTGCCATCAGCATTTGGTGCTACAGTATTTACATTAATCATTCAGCACAACATTGTTAACGTTTGTTATTTTACTGAAGCTAACGTTAACGTTTTCTAATGTTAATTTAACGTTAGACTAATGATAAAGATAACGTTCAAATACGTTGCTGACTTAACTTAGAAACGGGGTAGACATCCTTGTTTAATTTATCCACGTTTAGTTGGTCTTGTGGCCTACTGCATAACTTAATCGCATAACTTAACGTTAATCCAGAGCAGACACTTATCTTGGTTGAGATGTGGCTTGGGAAAGGGTAAAAAGATACACATTGTCGCCCAGCCTCTCAGGAACCTAGTGTCGGAGTTGCATGTACCCCATCCACACCGTTTGACTATTTTAAACCTAAAATGAGAAGAAAAAACAAATGAAAACTGACTAACTGCGATGCATTCCATTGGACGTGGAAGCAGAGAATGTCCGAGTGTATTGGGTTAGCTGCGCACTGTGATTGGTCCATCACTTTTGAGGACGTGGCTTAGCCATAGGTCAATACCAACATAAACCTGACTGATTTTGGAAATAGCCACTGAATTAGACGCACTCCTCCGTCCCTAGTGTGGGATTTGGAAGGAACAGGATTTTTCACACAATACTATGTACAAAAATATGGTATTAGTTCTAAAATGTTTGGCATCAACATGAAAACATGTCCAAAAACCCAAACCTTGAAACAGGTTCTAAGATGCAAGCGTTATGTTATCTCCGTATAAATTTCAAAAACGCAAATCTGTGAAAATGGTGACACATGTGTATTACGTGTTTAGTCAATAGGTATACAAGATTAAAGGGATAATCCACTTTTTTTTGGAAATATGCTCAATTTACAACTCCCCCGGAGTTAAACTGTCGAGTTTTAATCTTTTTTGAATCCATTCAGCCGATATCCGGTTCTGGCGGTACCACTTTTAGCATAGCTTAGCATACATCATTGAAGTGCACAAGACCATTAGCATTTCTCCCAAAAAAATTACCAAAGTGTTTTGATATTTTTCCTATTTAAAACTAGACTCTTCTATAGTTACATTGTGCACTAAGACAGACGGAAAATGTAAAGTTGCGATTTTCTAGACTGATATGACTAGGAACTATACTCTCATTCCTGCGTAATAATCAAGAAACTTTACTGCCGTGCCATGAGTGCAGCAGGTGCGATGACTACACAAACTTAGTACTGGTCACATTGGAAGATGGGCACTATTTTCAGGCGCTGTGTCATAACGTTACGCCTGCTGCACTCATGGTACGACAGTGAAGTTTCCTGATTATTACGGAGGAATGAGAGAATAGTTCCTAGTCATGTCAGCCTAGAAAATCGCAACTTTACATTTTCCATCTGTCTTAGTGCACGATGTAACTATAGAAGGCTCAAGTTTTAAATAGGAAAAATATCGAAACACTTTGTTTTTTTTTTTTTGGGAGAAATGCTAATGGTCTTGTGCACTTCAAGATGTATGCTAAGCTATGCTAAAAGTGGTACCGCCAGAACCGGAGATCGGCTGAATGGATTCAAAAAAGGTAAAACTCAACAGTTTAACTCTGGGGGAGTTGTAAAATGAGCGTATTTCCAAAAAAAAGTGGAGTATCCCTTTAAATATATATGTGTGCTGGCCTGTAGTCTGTCTTTACAAATTGACCTGACCAAATTACTTGCCTGGCTTAAAAAATTCATAATACTGATTTTTTTTTTTTTTTTTTTTGCTTCCATGTATCCATGTGAACTGGAATCATTTTGACAACGTTTTATCTGTGTAGAGGTAAAGTGAAGAGAAGTAGGCTTTCACAGGGGAGAGTCTAGTTGACACTTCAGGACTGCGTTGTCGTTGTGACTCGGACGCAGGTCCTTCATCAGATCTTGATACGGCTTGGATTCTGTGGACTGCTGTAAACCTCGGGATAAACAGAGACTAATATTGGCGCCATTCTTCTTATGATGTAATGAGTACATCAAGATTTATGGGGAGTGTTCTCGGTTTTATGCAGCCGAACAATGAATTATAGAAGTTTATAATGTGTTAGGTCAAAGAGATGTGTTTTTAGTATAGATTTAAACTGACAGAGTGTGTTTGCTTCCCGGACAATGTTGGGAAGATTGTTCCAAAAGTGTTGGTGCTAAATAGGAAAAGGATCAACGGCCAGCAGTCGATTTTGATATTCTAGGTATTATCAACTGGCAGGAGTTTTGAGATTGCAATAGACATGAAGAACTATAATGCGTTAAGAGCTCGCTCAAGTACTGGGGAGCTAAACCATGTAGTTTAAAGAAATGTGACAAGACAGGAAGGGAGTGTTTGGAATGGCATATTTGGACCGCTTAGCGCTGAGAAAAAAATGGAAATGCTCTGTAACACTCACTTGTACTGGATGTACTTCATTGTTTAAACAGTCCTTTTCATCGTATGTTCTTGTTTGTGTGTTCTTTTAAAAAGACATCTCTTAAGCGTAGGATACTTGCCGAGCTCTCTTGTTACATACACAAACACTTGTACTTGGACACATGCGGAAGTGTGTGGGTCTGGGGTATGTACGGAATGCACCGTTCGGACGCTGCTGGTTTTCTAGTGGAAGCAAGGCTTTGGTTTAGACCTGATTTAGCCTGGTACATATTAGCTACCTAGCTAAGTTAAAGTCGGCATGAAATGAGAATTTTCCACATGCTTGTAAAAGATTTTAGTCTTATTGTTTTAAACAATTTATCCATGTGTTAGGGTTCATTTAAATAAAGGACTCCTATTTTTTAGTCCCCGTAAGGCCGTGAGACACCAAACCGACATAAAATAACTTGCGGCGACGGACTACAAAAGAACTAGCATGAGACTAGTGAGCTAGCATGTGCATTCTGTGTTGGGAAATAACTGTCTACATCGAGAGCAGGTATTAATAGTCTATATTTGTCATTCAAAAACCGAAACTAGGACTGCAGATATTCAAACCCTAATCAAAGAAGCGCTTGCTTACCATTTTGAATATCTTTGAATATTCTTCATTCCAGGGGTTCTCATGTTGTTATGAAACCTTCTCATATTAGAATGCTCATGTAAGATGAGCTTTAGAAAAGCCTTTTGTCAGATCCATTTTGACTTTTTTGCTCACTTTCTTGAATTTCGCTTTTATTCTTGTGCACCGACTCATTCGCCAAGCTGAACAGCCAGTCAGAGTTCTCGCTCTCACCGACAGTGCTGACGGATGCCGATTCAACGTACTCAATCGGCCAAAATAACCCTGACAGGCTCCAACTAGTTCTGACAGTGCAAAACACACTGCAAAAACTGGGCCAGCCGACACTGAATGACGGCCCGACGTTGTCCGACGGCCGATCGTCAGCTTAGTGTGTCAGGGCCTATCAAAATCCAAATAACAACAGATGTATAATTTGTTACATTCGTATACATGTTAAAATACTTTCATTGAAACTTTGCAACTTGGAACTTTACTATCTACTACTACTTAGCCAGCTAAACTAATATGTGGTTGCAGTTAAAGAAAGATTGAAGGCCCGTTCACTTAAAACGATAACTAGCATCCTCACAAATGCACAATAAAGTTCTGTTTATTACAAGCATGTGCTGATGTCATGTCGACTGCTGCTTTAAATGCTCAAGCTCTTGGGTGGATACTGGTTAGCTAATGTTTTTATCCTTCATCAGCTGGAAAAAATCTTTTTGAAAGTGATACTGATTATATTGTTCCTGCATAATGTGGATGTTTCCTATTCTCATAGAATGGAATTAAACTTTATAGTTATCGTCATAGTTGTCATCCTTGGTGTGAAAGAGCCTTTGAGGAGTAGTTCACTTTAAAAAAAAAAAACTCTTGCGGATAATTTACTCACCCCAATGTCATCCAAGATGTCCATCGTCTGGAATCATGATGATCGTCTGGAATCATTTAAAGCCTTTTGAACAGTTTGCAGTTTGCACTGAAACTGTCTTTTGGACCTTAACCATTTGTTTACCAGTAAAGTCCATTATATGGAGAAAAATCCTGGAATGTTTTCATCAAAAACCTTAATTTCTTTTCGACTGAAGAAAGAAAGACATGTACATCTTGGATGACATAGGGGTGAGCAAATTATCAGCAAAAGTTTTTTTTTTTTTTGAAAGTGAACTTCTCCTTTAAGTCAATATATGAAAATTTTCTCCTGTTATAAAGCTAGCTAGCTTTTAGCTAAATGTCCTTTTTGGATGGTCTACAAATAGTCTCCTGATAGCATGGTCATCTCGCTGCCTTCTTTACTAGCCTGGATCAATACAGATATCACATTTCATTAATGATAACTGTTTGACCTGATGAGGGAAAAGCACTTTGGTGGCTTGCATTGCGCTAGCATTACATTTTAGCATGATTTGCTAACCTTTTAAACGCACCAGTGGTTACAAGAAATCACTCTAGTCTAGGGCCTTAAAAGCTTGGTTTTTATGGCTCTTCATTGCACAGAGTGCTTCTCAACTGACAGGCCATGACCCAAAAAATAAGGTTGTGGATGGGCAAATGAAAAGCAATGCTAAATGCTAATTATAAAATGCAGTACTGTGGTTTTCCTTGAGACCTCAAGCGGTGACCCTCAGTTGAGAATCAATAGGTAAAGCATTCCAGTCATCACGTTTGGGAAAATACACATGCCAACTATTGAACCTGTCTTTCTTGCTTCATTTAACAGGCATGTAGCTTCACATGCGTTCGTTATTACGGAGTAATTCCACAAACCACCTGCTGTTCTCCCACAGCACAGAATATATTTATGGTGACCTGTTTTCTGTGAGAACGATTTGGTTTTGGAAGTGTTGTAGTTTAGTATTGAGAGAACACCATTTCGATGAATCTGAGTGTGACTTGAGGGATATGATCAGGTCAGAGAACACTGGGAAATGTGACCAAAGGGCTGACCATTTGAGCGTTTACTCATTTAACTTGATACTGCCATCTTGTGGCAATTTATTGCTAGTTGTACGATAAACTGCATTGTTTTCATGATTAATGAAAATACTGTTCAAATCAAACTATTAAAATCTTTTGATTACTGTCCCAGATATTTAACCACTAAGCCAGAGCATCTTAAGATCCAAACGTATTTGATTAAACAATCCATACTCAAATAAAATAACTTGAAAACACAAGGGACTAACAGTTTTTATGTCACCTTTTGCTGAGGACACCACCACTGAACCATAATGCATATAGAGAACAAGTGGACATGGTAGTGAATGTTCTGTGGCCAATCTGTCAAAGTGTGTCCAAGGATCAACCTAAAATCATTCAGGAAGCCACAGAGGATCTTAAAAAACTCTTCCAAAGAAATGTGGGCTGAGAGAGGAGCAATGTGGAAACCACTGCTAACCAAGAACATAAACTCTCATCTCTCATCTGCCAAAAGAGTACCTGGCTGATCCCCAAGACTTTTGTAAGAATGTTCTACGAGTCAAAAATGGAACATTTTGGATGACACGTGATCCATTATGTCTGGCACGAAGTGAAAATGGCATTCCAGAATCTAAGAGCATCTTACCAACAGTCAAACATGGTGGAGCCAGTGTGAGGATGCCTTGGTGCTTCAAAACTCACCACGGTTGAATTGATAGTTAAATAAAGTTGTGTTTTATCAAAACTAATATAATAGTTATGTAGTAATGCATTTGTTCAGTGTACTGTAACATGAACTTTTTTAATTTAGTCACACACACAAATGAAGAAATACACACACATACACACACTAGGGTTGGTAAGGTGTTTTTGTGTGTGTGTGTGTGTGTGTGTGTTTTTGAAAGTAGTCTCTCATAGTATTGTGTAATATTACTATTTAAAGGGATACTCCACTTTTTTGGAAATAGGCTCATTTTACCACTCCCCCAGAGTTAAACAGTTGGGTTTTACAATTTTCGAATGTATTCAGCCTATTTTTTGGATATTTAGAATAATATCAGTAACCAGACCGTTTCTGATCTCATTGACTTCCATTAGTATATATATTTTTTTTCCTACTATGGAAGTCAATGAGACCAGAAACGGTCTGGTTACTGATATTCTTCTAAATACCAGAAAATCGTCTGAATAGGTTTGAAAACGGTAAAACTCAACTGTTTAACTCTGGGGGAGTGGTAAAATGAGCCTATTTCCAAAAAAAAGCGGAGTATCCCTTTAAAATGACTCTTTTTATTGTAATATATTTTAAAGTGTAATTTATTCCTGTCATGGCAGAGCTGAATTTCTAGTTTTCACTGTTACATGATCCTTCAGAAATCATTCTAATATGATTTTGGTGCTCAAGAAACATTTCTTATTATTTTCAGTTTGTTTAAAACGGCATTTATTGGAAATAGAAAATGTTTTGTAACATTATTAATGTTTTCATTGCTATGTCACTCAATTAAATATACACTTGATGAATAAAAGTATTATTTTTGTTATCATTTTTAAATACTTTTTTCTGCCTATTTTTAATAAATAGCTTCTGCCGCATGAAAATTACTAAACAGCAAAAATATTACACAGTCTCTTAAGTCATTTGCATAATAATCACTTTTTAATTACAGTGTCCCATGTGAATTGTATGTGTTTGTTTGGCTTCTCTTAGTTTCGGGTCTGCTGCTGATACACTTTTGTTGCTTGTGAATGACGTAAGACTCAATCTATCTCTCTCTCTCCATGCATGTTTTGTTTTGCTGCAGAGGATGATGTAGATCTGGAGGCCCTGGTGAATGACATGGCCTCTCTTTCATCCTATGAGAGCATCTATACAACCTGTGGGACCCAGCATTCGGACTCCGCCCCCCTCTTGCACCGCACCGATGGCAGTGGGCTCCATGGCACCAGATCGGCCCCACAGCTACGGGCTCCAAGTAATAAAGTGACCGCCCCCCACTCTCCAGCCCAAAAGCTCCGGCGATCTCAGCCAATGCACATACAGGCTGTCAGGTAATGTACATGCACAGTGCACACTAAGAAATGGGAAGTTATGATTTCCAGTTCTGGAAAATCATGCTACATATGAATTTAAAAAATGTAATATATACCATTCTGAGTATTTAACAATCTGATTGTACAAGGGATGAATTAATATTTGTACAAATTGTTCTTCATCTTTGATGGTTCGATAGTTTGATAGCAAGAGCAGTGGAAAAAAAGTTCACTACCTAAGAGCATAACTTGAATAAAACTGACAGACTTCTATTTGGTATTCACATCAAAACGCAGTTTATTGTAAATAATAGGCCTTAAATATTTATAACTTTCCACACACTCCACCTTCTCATGAGCTTCCGTTCTGAAATCAATAGTCATATCTTTGGTCTTAGACAAGCATCACCACACCATTTTACAAAGTCACCATGACAAGTTTACATTTTTTCGAAGTTGTGAAGACTCTCTGATCAATTTTCCCTTCCCCGGGTATGTTTTTCTGATGTTTTGACGGTTGACAGGAACTCTGCTTCCACAACAATTACATATTTCCTGTTATTGTGAGAAAGGTCTATACCGATTTGGTGATCAGTGTTGAAAACAATTGTGCTGCTAAACAGGATTCTCTGATAGATAGATTGTTCAAAAGAACAGCATTTATTTGAAATGACATTTTTTTTTGTTAATGTAATAAGCTTTACTGCCATTTGTGATCTATTTAAACAAAAGCAGGGGTTCTCAACTCCAGTCCTCGCGACCCACTGCTCTGCATATTGTGTATGTCTCCCTTACTTAACACACCTGATTCAGATCCTCAGCTCGTTAGGATAGACTCTTCTGTCTATCCTAACGAGCTGAGGATCTGAATCAGGTTGAGAACCCCTGATTTAAAGCAATGGGCTCTATGCACGGCGGTATTTCCGGTGAAGATGTAAGGATGCTCGATAACTTCCGCCGATCATAGAGTCCAATGCAATACCGAGAATTTATATTGAATTTTATACTCCATGGTTATACTAATGAAACGTAAGTCACAAAATCAGATAAAACAGACACCCCTCGTTGTGTTTATGCTTCTTTTTAAAATTAGATTAAATAAACATAACTATATATAAAATTACATCTAAACGTATGTACATTTCATTTCAAAGTCGGGAGGACAGTAAATATTGAAGACTCTGCCATAATCCCATTTTCCCCGGTTTTCCTCCGCTTTAATCTACACAACCGGAAATGAACGAGCATCCTTGCGTCAAATGCGGAACTTATGCGTGCATATAGCCCATAGAATCCTTGCTGAATAAAAGTATGAATGTATTATATTACATTAAATATTATCGACCCAAAACTCTTGAACGCTAGTGTAATTGTACTTCATTATGCTTTAATATTTCATCATTTTAAACTTAATTTTTGTCAGTGTAGTTTTTATGATTTTTTTTTTCATTATTTCAATTTTTTAATTGTTTTATAGGTCCCACTTTATATTAAGTGGCTTTAACTACTCTGTACTTACATTGAAAAATAAGTACAACGTATTATTGTGTTCCAATAGAAGTTTTGCTTCTATTGAGGTGTGATACGGGTAAGGTTAGGGACACGTGTGGTGGTATGGGTCGGTTTAAGGGTAGGTTAAGGTGTGAGGGAAGGGTCAACTGTGTAATTACAAATATAATTACATAAATTAATTATAGCTGTAATTACATGCTGGTATTTTTCAAATATAATTACAATGTAAAAACATGTATGAACACAATAAGTCCATAGTATTAAATTATTAATTTCAATGTAAGTACGTAATACTTAAAGCCACTTAATATAAAGTGGGACTGTTATATATATATATATTAGGGCTGGGATACGATTAATCTAATCCAAAATAAAAGTTTGTGTTTACATAATATATGTGTGTTAAGTGTGTATAATTATTTTGTATATATAAATACACACACATGCATGTATATTTTTAAGAAATATTTGCTTGTATATACTTTATATATATATATTTATAAGAAAATAATATTATACATAAATATAAATATTTGATGTATTAATAATAACACATTTTTCTTTAATATATGCATGCATGTGTGTATTTATATATATATATATATACAAAATAATTATACATACTACTACATTACCTAACCCTAATATTTAACAGTACTGTTGATCTGTGTTGTACTACTTTCATATTATCACTGTGAAGCTGCTTTGATACAATCTGTATTGTGAAAAGCGCTATATAAATAAATGTGACTTGACTTGACTACACACACATATATTATATAAACACAAACTTTTATTTTGGATGCGATTAATCGTTTCACAGCCCTAATATATATATGTGTATATATGTATGTGTATATATATATATATATATATATATATATATATATATATATATAAATTTATG
The DNA here is from genome assembly GCA_038021265.1 of Cyprinella venusta. Taxonomy (NCBI): domain Eukaryota; kingdom Metazoa; phylum Chordata; class Actinopteri; order Cypriniformes; family Leuciscidae; genus Cyprinella; species Cyprinella venusta. Next base: position 23,724,872 of record CM075878.1, on the reverse strand, counting down.
TGTCTGTTTTTTTAATGTTTTTGACATATGAATCATTGGGTTAATTATCATTACCATCCCATAAGCCGCAAGTTTTCAAGTCATCTTCTCAAAGTCACAATCTTTTCTATTTCCGAAATCCTCTCCGAGCGCTTCTTCTAATCAGCTCTTTTACACCTCACCTTTCTGCAGGCATTCTGTGTCGTTCGCTGTCTTTCATCCGCTCTTCTCTGATCTCCGTGGCAGCGGGGTGTAGTTTCACACACATACACACAACGAGATGGGTTCACTCAGAGGTTTCCGTCTCCACACACTCGCACAGACACACGGTCTTCTTTTCGCACTGACTCGGCCATGAACCCTGAACGGCCCACCCCCTGCTACGGTTTGGATTTTAAAAATTCCCTCAGTTATTATGGTCGCTCAAACCGTGCCGATCGGCAGTCATGTATTATTCCCGGCTCTTATTGATGTAGATCAAAGACCCGAAGATGAGTTCTAAAATCTGCAGTCTATGTGTCTGTCTGCTGAACTCTGCCGCACACTATGAGAGTTCATGAACCGATTCTCGGTTGGCTAAGTGGGTTTCAAATCCCTCGCTTTCATTCATATATTCTGTAGTAGAATCCGTAATGCGGCGGTGAGAATGTCATGTGGATTCTTCTGATTTATTTTTCATAAGCCTATCACTTTACAGCATTGAAGTTTGCAGGGAACTTCAGGGCTTTAATTCCCTGCTCGGTTTCATATTGATTAAAATACAGATGATATCGTGAGTAAGGCATGGTTAATGAAGCAATGAGACCTTAATGAGATGAAAAACAAGGTTCGGTTAGATGTTTTAGTCCTGGGCATTTTAACTTCAGGAACGGTATGTATATTTCAGATAGTTTTAAAGATAAGTTCATTACAAAAGTACAACTTTTTTTTCCCTTTTCTCTCTGTCACACCTCGTAGGCGACTTCAAGAAGAAGAGTTGCAAGTTCGTCCTGCGTCTTTGCCAGCTATTCCGAACCCTTTCCCTGAGCTCTGCAGCCCCTCGGGATCTCCTCTGCTGAGTCCTGGATCTCTGCCACAGCCATCAGAATCACATGTAAGAGTTGAAAACTGACACTGCGGCTCTTTGCCTCGTGGCTATTATCTATCTGATACGCATGAGATGTTACATGAGTGATTTATTGCAGGTACCTGTATGAGACTTGAACCTCACTTCATGGTAATTAGGTCTCGGCAGGTTTTGTTGTATTTCCTGGAGAACTAGTTCTGCCCAACCTTGCATTATAGAAATGCCACATTGGTTGTTTCAGAATTTAATGAGCTGCCTGTGTATGCAGTATTTTAGGAATCAGAGGAACATAAGCAAAGACTGTACTCTTATAATTGGTAGCAAAGTTCTGGTACCAATATTTTGTTTCCTCAAGTCATGAAGGTGAGGGATAAAGAGTTCCCGATTTGAGAAGCCATTCCACTCGGATATACATCACAATATGGAAGAAAAGACTACCACAACTTCCTTTTCATGCCCTATTATTTCACTCCGTATTTCTGAGCTCTTTGTATTTTTTCCACTCAGAGCTGCCAACATCAGCCTCTGACTGAGTTACACAAACACTTAAAGTGCATCAACTGATTTTCAACCCGTTTTGTATTGTTATACAAAAATAACAATTAAAGGGGGGGTTGACTGCTTTTTTTTCCTTTGCATGATTGTGTTTATGGGGTGCAATATAACATGTATTTAAAAAAGTCTTATTTTTCATAAACTTCACCTTTATTGTCAGCCGTGCTCTCTTCTGTCCCCTGAATGAGCGGTTAACTTCCTGATTCTATGAAAACACTCCCTCAGAAACACGTAGTGGGCTCAGATTGGTTAGTTTGGCCCGGTGTTTTGTGATTGGCTAAACTGTCGCTCTCGTTGTCCGGAAGGTTAACGCCCATTACCTTTACGGGTGAAACGTGCATGTCATGAGCTCCGGTCCAGATGTAAATATGTGTCGAACTGCAGTATCAGTTTCAGGCATAATCAGACCGAGAAAGTCGCGATGAAGAGAGTCAAGCAGAACCTCACCACATACTACAGCTCTTACTAAACGTTTCTGAATGATAGTTTGCTACATTTTTTAACTTTATATACATTTGTTTTACACAATAGCATCTGACTGGCAACAATAGCAACTGACTGGCTACTAATGTCATACTCAAGCAGCGTTGACATGTTTACGTTCTTGATCAAATCGAAAATAACCTCATAAAGCATACGTATATACATGAAAAATACGTTTAAAACATTAGTACTTATTGAAAATTCAGGTCCATAATGTTTGTACGCGTTTGTCGTAGACACAAAATAGCATAGGCTAATTAGTAGTGGCTGTAAAGCCAGCGCTGGCATTTGGAAAAAATAAATAAATAAAACACAAGGCTACGTCTGGAATTATACATGCAAATACATTTAAAATGATGAAGTCTTAGCCTACTTACAGGTTGTGGCCCAACAACTGCTGCCTCTTGTTTTAAAGTCGGTTCTGCTTCATGTTTTAGTAACAGTTTCTTGTTTAATCCGGCATTGAACTCGTGGAGATTCTGGAAGCTGTCTTCCGTAAAATGCGCAGCACAGAGAGCTAGATTACGATCGTCATTTTCAGGAACATAATCAAACATAAATTGTATCCATTGTTGAGGAAGTATAGCGTCCATGGGAAGCCCGAAACACAGAAGACCTGACAGCTGCGTGAACACAACACACTCGTCGACTCGACGTGTTTCAGAAATATGCGCATGCCATTTTCTGCATTTTCTGAGGGAGGGGTTGATGCAAATGTGCGGGTTAGCGACGTACCATAACCCAGCTGTAGTCCCAATCGAGTCGTTTTTGTAGGCAATATACTTCCTGATTTTTAAAAGACGATATCTCTGCTTACACTGAACTTTCAGCGCTGCAACTTTGCAGATACTGTTCATGCACCATCAGCAACATTACACACTATTTAAAATGAAAAAAGAGAAATCGCAGTCAACCCCCCCTTTAAAAAAAATTGTTATTCGGTAGTTGTATACGTAAATGAACAATGATTATTCATTCTCCATGTTACATGGACAAAGAAATTCAAGTCTTCCACTTTTTTGTGTCCCTGCCCATTAGCACTCGGATCGACAGAAGGCTATATTAAAGGGATACTCCACTTTTTTTTTGGAAATAGGCTCATTTTACAACTCCCCCAGAGTTAAACAGTCGAGTTTTACCGTTTTCGAATCCATTCAGCAGATTTTCTGATTTTTAGAAGAATATCGGTAAACAGACAGTTTCTGGTCTCATTGACTTCCATAGTAGGAAAAAAAAAATACTATGGATTGAAGTCAATGAGACCCGAAACTTCGCACAGAAGTGTTCGTCAACGTGGCCGTCTATTGTTGTCGCAGTCTCCAGTGGTTTGTTGTTGTTCCGTCTCTTTCGTTTCTTTTTCTGTGTGTGAAACAACAGCCTGGGTCAGTGTTGCCACTCTGTGGACCAACTAATTAGTGCAAAAAAAGTCAAGACACATTCACGATTAGAAAAAAGGCAGCTAGTGTGCATTAGCAAGTACTGTGCTGATGATAAAATGTACGTTGCACACACTGGACGCACGCTCTAGTGTATATATAAAATCTAAGTATTCTTGGCCTTTAGCCAAGTGTTAAACAAGTGTTAAACAAGCCATGACTGAAAACTCAAACCCCCTCCTCTGAGACAACATTGTGAATGCAGTCATGTATGTAGTGTTATGAATTGCGGTCTGATAGATGCAGGCCCGTAACCACCATATGGGGGCAATCCCACAATAATTGGATATCGCCAAAAATGTCAGTGCTTTGAATTGAAAATAGCCCGTATCAATTACGTGACGTAATTCGTAATTTAACTTGAGAGGTAATTAAATTTTAAAGAGATATTTTAGGAATAAGATTAAGAGTAAATGTGCTTGTTTGGAAATAAAATAATTATTTGCAAATTCGAATGCACATTTTTTTTCCCGTCCCCCTCCCCATGTACAAGACATAATTACGGCCTTGCTATGATGTTCTGTAATGCTACGATCTAAAAGTCTATCTTATGTTGCTAGAATTGTTTGTTTTAGGCTTTAGTATGTGCTAATTGAGGAGCACTATTTTTAAATCAGTCACTAATGAGGTTACAATTCAGCTAGGATGCCGACTTAGAAGGTAACAGCCAACTTGCCGAGTTTTAGTACAGAACTAATGACTCAAAGCTTATCGGCTTGCCGTTGCATGAAACGTTTCCTCTTTAATCTCCTGTACACTCTTTGGACTTCACAGGGTCAGTCTGAGGGATTGTTCGCGAAGCTTTTGCTTTCCAAGTGCGCACTGTTGTGTAACAAGTGCCCTGTGTGATAATGTACATTTGTCAAGCATTGTCACAAGTGTGAGATCCTGAAGGGAAAAATGTCAGTCTCCTTTTTTTGGCCTTCAACTCCCATTATATCTTTCCTTAGCATCTTCTGAGCGTTGGCTTTTTTTTCTTGGAGATGAGAGTTGCTTTCCTTTCACACGCCGCTTGCGTTTCCACTTGCGAGTGTGCATGGATGTTTGTCCAGATCTGTGCCAGCAGTCAAAGCCCTTCCTTCCTCCGTCCTATCCTCTCTGTCCTTTCCCACAATGCCCTTAGGCTCTCCTTTAAAAGGAAAAAGGAAAAAAAATAATTGTATTTATATACATTGGCATGCACACGCACATTAGAGATCTCATGTTTTGTACGTAAAGGCTTTGAGTAGTTAAGTGTCATTATGGAATGGCCCTGTGTTTCCAGTGACCTCACCTCGGGGAGTGTGTGTGTGTGGTGTGGGGTGGGGGGGGATCATCTTGTGATGTCCTGTATGTGCTGCCTGACTCTATTTCTGTCTTTTCAAGTGAATATGATCATTTTGTTGTCGTCAACACCCCGAGGACAGTCTATCCATCACTCCTTTGTCCAGTTTCTCTCTAATTCTTTCTTTTGAGCCCAATCACCTACAGGCCCATATGCTGTTACAGACCAGTACATTTCTCTCTTTTGTTCTGTCTTTCGTTTCTTTGTGCTTTAGTTCATTAGTTTTTTTCATACGCTCTTTCCTTCTGTTTGGTCGTTATTTCTTTTTAATTCTTGATTTCTTGTTCATTCATTCTCGTTTTTTGATTTCTTTCATTAATTTGTTCGTTCTTACATGTTTTTCCTTTCTTAGATATATTTTTGTTTGTTCTTTGTTTGGTTTGTTTTTCTTTTGTCCGTTTGGTTTGTTCGTTATTTCTGTAATTTGTTTGTTCTTTCATTAGTTCTTTTGTTCTTTTTGGTAATTATTTTGTTTTGTATATTCTTTCTTTTCATTCTTTTTGTTATTTTTTTCTTTTTAAAGGGTTAGTTCACCCAAAAATGAAAATTCTGTCAGTATTTACTCACCCTCATGTAGTTCTAAACCTCTATGTGTTTATTTGTTCTGCTGAACACAAAGGAAGATATTCGGAAGAATGTTTTAATCAAACAGATCTCATTCCCCATTGACTACCATAGTATGTAATTTTCCTATGGTAGTTAATGGGGAATAAGATCTGTTTGATTATAACATTCTTCCAAATATCTTCCCTTGTGTTCAGCAGGACAAATAAACACATAGAGGTTTGGAACAACATGAGGGTGTGTAAATTTTTGGGTGAACTAACCCTTTAACCTCTTAACCGTCACCACTTTTTTTTGAATAGACATGACAATTCACATTTCGAACTTAAATGCTTGTAATTCAAGAATGCTTTGGAATATAGACGTAAAATTGGTCATGTTTTAAAGAAGAAAAAATAATTTTATCCTAATTAAGATGGTGAAAATGATATAAGTTTGAATTTATGGAAATGTACAATGTAAAAAAATAATTATTAATATTTTATATAAAATATATATTTTCAAAACCTGGGCTACTCTAAAACTGCAGAAAAATCAAAGCCAAAAATCTGAACAAGTTGTTTAAAATTTTAGGTTGATATCTCAAAAAATTAGCTTTCTGTGAGATTTTGTTTGGGCGCAGTACCCAACGCTTCCACTAGGGCACAACTAGACTCCATTACTGCCCATATAAGGGCAGTAATAAGGGCACCTCCATTTCCATATGTGTTTTGAGTGATCTGAACCATTATTTACACAATTTTCATTCAGTTTATGAAGTAGAGATCCTATTCAGAAGTAGTATGGGAAGTTTGGCAGATTTTGATATGAATTCAACCTCTAAGAAACATACAAAGAACACGCATGTGTGTTAGCTTCCTGCCACATCACAAATGGTGAATTTATTATTATTTTTTTTTAATATTAAAAACATTTTTCAAACCTTTTTTTCTAAAATAACTGAATGGATGCAATCTTTTGAACTCTTGGCATGAAAACAAACTGAGTTTTCTACCTTTTTTTCCATGATTTTTCATGTTCATCGCCATTTCAAAATAAAGGTCTGAACACACTTTATGAGTATGAAAATATTCTTGTTGCAAATTGATAAATTACGGCTCCTGTGTAATTTATTTTGAAAATCAGAAAGCTTTCAAATGATATATAGTTTGTCAATATTACTTAAGGTCATTTCTAAGATATCATTGTTTTAAAAATATAATAGCAAGCGCACCCGTGGGACGTGACAGCTAAGGGGTTAATTCTTTCTTTGATTTGTTTGCTCTTTTTCTTTTGTTCTTTCATTATGTTCATACTTTTTTCGTTATTTCTTTCTTTTGTTCTCTCTCTCTCTCTCTCTCTCTCTCTCTCTCTCTCTGCTATGGGAGAAGAAGCTGAATTTTGAAAGATGAAACTAAACGTGTTTAGCTCTTTTGAACAATACAGCTGGAAGAGATTCTTCATATAGACTAGGGGTCAGAAGATTGTTTTAAACGTCTAAACATGGTCTTCCTCTCCTTTTGTGTTTTTGCCCTTGAGTGAGTCTTGAACAACCGAACAAATCTGAAAACAGGATGTGACTGTAGCTTTGAGGTTGAACCAAAGGCAGTCTGCTGAGGTATGAGTTCCGTTGTCAAGACGTATGGGGCATCCTGAGTGCTCATGTTGATTTTGGTTCCAAAAATAAGTGATTCCAATAAGTGAACAAGATGTCAGTTGAGTGTTCTTGGTTGGTGTTGGTGTATTCTTTTTATTAGAAAAGCACATATTGTTAATATGAACATGATATTATATTTTAACTTTTCAAATGAATTTTCAGCATTAGTCCAGTCTTCAGTGTCACATGATCCTTCAGCAATCATTCTAACATGCTGATTTTGTATAAAAATAAGATTAATTTCCTTTTATTATCAGTGTTCAAATGTTTTTTGTTGTTGTTGTTGTTGTTGTTTTTTTTGGAAATTAATAAAAAAAAATGCAGGACTGTTTGCTGAATAGAATGTTATATTATATTTATATATAACAAATATAATATATATATATTATATTTACACATCCATAAAAACATTGGTGTTTATGGATGTGTAAATATAATACAAATATTTGGCTGATGTTTGTCATTATCATACACCTTTCTCATAATGATTAATACATTTGTAATATACCACAATTGTTCATGTATACCACAAAATAGTTATTTTTCTCTAAAAAAAGGTTTATATACAAACAACAAAGTGGCTCTGCCAATTTGTTATATAATCCAGTGAATATTATGTGATTCATCTCTTTTATCTGGAAATTCAGGGACACAGACCAAAAGATAAGACCATTCATAATAAACGAATAAGTCTGGCATCGGCGCACAAACAGTTTCAAATTACCTCAGTAAAAACATTAAATCTAATATTATAAACCATGTGCAGACTCTAAATCCTGATTGTATGAGACATATAGCAAGTTAAACGGCAAATGTACGTCAAGTGAATTCTACATTTAATGTGACAAGTTGCAACATGTTTTTTTCTGGACACGTTCTGCTCTGCAATTTCAAATGACTCCATTGCTGTGTCCCAATTCACCTATTTATAATGCCCTAAACATACTGTTTTTGTGAAGAAAAAGTACATACATTTAAATGTGTAAGCAGAAGAGTAGGCAAGCTTTGCTGATCTCGATTTCTTACAACAGTGTGCTTTTTCTGAGCGAGTCGGAGTGTATTGTGGCACTAATAGAGACGAATGACAAGAATTTTGTTAAATTAAAGTTTGATTTATTTTTCACCCAAACCTTATCTTATACACCCCAGAATACTTGGATAAGGCATAAATAAGGAAAAATAAGGCATTTTGATCGCCCCCCGATGGCTGTGTGCAGTATAGGTTACAAACCCCGCCCTCTCCATGTAATCGGATGTAACGTGGTGTAATCGGCATTTACCGTTTCTGGGATTTTTTTGGCTTAATTTTCTACAACAGTGGAGATGTCTCATGCATCACTTTATTATTATTATTATTATTATTATTATTTACAATCTTTTGTTAATAATTTGTTCCCATGTAGTTCTGACTAAATTCACGTCAGCTATGTTGTTGTTTTTTACGGAGCCCCTAAAGGGTTATGTTGGTGGGGAATAAAATGAGATGGGAGGAAAAATATATTTCAAAACTTTTGTGTTGCCCTGAGAAACTTTGCTTTCCCCAGAGAAACGTTGCATTCGCTTGCAAAGAGCTCGAAAGTGTTTGCGAGAAAACTGCAAGTTTCTCGGGGGAACGCAAAGATTTTGCGAGAGAACGCAAAAACATTGACATATCCCGTGTCCATCACCAAGGCTGTAGTTTTTAAGAGTTTTTGAAGCTTACACTTCCAGTAAGCATGGCTGCAGATGGTTGGCAATACTGATTGGGAATTATTTTGAACATGATATTACTCCTGAAGAATGCAGCAGATGGGTTATGCACACATATGGTTTCTTAATGATCTCTTGAGGATTGTCTGACCCTAGTGACCGGCGGGCATCGGACAAGAACTGGCCAGGCATTGGCAGGCATGGCGTGGGCACATTATGCGTTGCTCAATGTAGTTAGTAGTCTCTTGCTGAGCGTGGGAATGGAATAAATGCTGCTGCTGTGTTTGTGATACTGACAGTGGGTTAGTGTGATTATAATCAGGTGCTTGAGATCTCTGTCAATATGCGTCACAAAGATGGAATCTTTTGTAATTTCTTGTGCATGCTCCACAGAGGTCTTTCTGTATGTGTGTTTATCTGAGCGCCTTTGTATTTATACTGGCACTGCCCTCAGACTAGACAAGATAACACACTGCCTGCATCTGCAACTGAAATCATACACGGCTGTCTTGCACAAATACATGCGTAACAGATTGAATCTGAGCTTTTTGACAGGTGAAAACTATGATGTATTGATTTACGACTCTATTGTGATCTTAAAGTATTTAGACACGGAAGCCACTCTTGTGTGTGATTGTGTGTAACAAAATAGCAAACCAATCTATTTTGAGGATTTTAATTATCATCAGGGCTTTAACTTCTTAAATGAACTTGCTTGAAAAGTTGCATTTCAAATGTCAGTAGATGAACTTGAGATCAGATCACATTGAGATCAGTTGGTTACAAGAAATAGTGGAGTTGGATTAGGGCCATGTTTAAAAAAAATGTCACTTGATTTGCTGTTTGGTCCTTTAATGCAATGACCATTTGTCTAAAGTGTCCAAGTACTTTTTAGTGTCACTGTATAATGCCAGAGCTGTGGGAAGAAAACGTTTTTATGCCTTCATCTTTTGGAGGATTCTAGGATTCCTCTTCTGAGCTGATGGTCCACATTTCACATAAGTTCACACAACTTAATTTTTTTCAAATGCGCATGACGTTTATTTCTTAATAATTTTAAGACAATGGGTTTCCTCACTTTAAGAAGTAAACTTGATGCATAGTTGAAAAAATTCAGTTGTGCAACCCGGTTCTGTAATGCTTTGTTATTGTTCCCAACTGAATAAGCTGGAATATGTAAAAGAAAATTTTTGAAGGGCAATATGGACAATCTCATGTAAACTTTCTGAATCCACCATTACATATGTATTTGAACGACCAAAGTTGTAATTAAAGGGGAAGGGGTGGTTTACTGCTTTTTTTCTTTGCATGATTGTGTTTATGGGGCGAATATAACGTATTCGTGTTTTTTTCTTTTTAAAAAAGTATTATTTTTTTATAAATTTCACCTTTATTGTAAGCTCCTTCTCCTTCTCTAAACTGTTCTCCTCTGTCATTTGAACGACTGGTTGACTTCCTGATTCTATGAAACCACTCTCTCAGAAACAGGCAGTGGCCTCAGATTGGTTAGTTTGGGCCGGTGTGTTGTGATTGGCTAAACTGTAGTGCACGTTGTCCGGAAAATTCACGCCCATTACCTTTACCGGCGAAGTTGCATATGTTGTTCATGTGAAATGTAAATAATGGTGTCGATACTGCAGTATCAGTATGAGCCAGAATCAGACCCAGAAAGCGGCGATAAAGAGAGCGAGGCAAGTAGAACCTCACCACACATGGCTCTTACTAAACATTTCTGAATGGTAATTTGCCTATATTTTTTTTAACTTTATACACGTTTGTCTTACACAAAATAGCATTAAACTGACTGGCTACTATATACACAAACAGCGTTGGCACTGGTTTACGTTCTTGATCAAATCGAAAAATAACACCATAAAGTATATATACATGAAAAATACATTTACAACATTAGTAGCTACATATACAAAATTCAGGTCCAAAATGTTTGTACGCGTTTGTCGTAGACACAAAATAGCATAACTAGTAGCCTAATGGCTATAAAGCCAGCACTGGCATTTGATAAAATTAAAACATTACATCTGAAATTATACATGCAAATACATTTAAAATGATGAAGTCTTAGCCTACTTACAGGTTGTGTCCCAACAACTGCTGCCTCTGGTTTTAAAGTTGGAACTGCTTCATGTTTTAGTAACAGTTTCTTGTTGAATCCGGCATTGAATTCGTGGAGATTCTGGAAGTTGTCTTCCGTAAAATGTGCAGCACAGAGAGCTATGTCTGAGAGCCATGATGCGTAATCAAACATAAATTGTATCCATTGTTGACGAACTACAATGTCCGTGGGAAGCCCGAACACAGAAGACCTGACAGCTGGATGAACATAGCACACTTTTGACGAGCCGTAGAAATATGGCCATGCCCTTTTTTGCATATTCCGGATGGGGGGTTGATGCAAATGTATGGGTTAGTGACGTCTAAAACCTGTTGTAGTCCCATTCGAGTCGTTAGGCATTAAACTTCCTGATTTTTAAAAGACGATATCTCTGCTTACATTGAACTTTCAGCACTGCAACTTTGCAGATAATGTTCAACATAATGCACCAACAGCAACATAACACACTAAATGAAAGTGAAATCGCAATCAACCACCCCTTTAAAAGAATTTATCGGGTCCATTCAATAAAAGCACATTTATTTAAAATGACCTTAGACCTGAGGTTACAAAAATGAGACCGACCAGTGTCCGAGGCCCTCATCAAAGTTTTGGACCTGAACCCAATTTGGTTTCAGTGCAGATCTCAGGTTTTTTGGATCGAAGTGGACCTGTGAAACACCTCAAATTTGAATTCCCCGTTAATTACTTTGGATAGAAGCATCTCTTTAAAAATCGTTTTTATATTTATATATATATTTTATACTTATATATAAATATTTTTCAGAATGACGTCACCCACAATAAGACCATAAGAAAATTAATGAGATCAATCCTGACTGCATGTCGACTGCTCAGAGTTGTGTGTGTGTGTGTGCTTGTTTAAAAGTCCACGAGTGCACTGGTCCGCCGCAGTGGGATTAATTAGGATTCACTAGATTTTCTTATTTACTTTCTTCTTTATTTATGTGTCAGCTTTCCCATCATGCACATACAAAAACTAATACGACATTTCTGTGCATGAGCGATCCATCTCTGATGTAGCAACTCGAGTTTCAAGCACTGAACCTGCCGTGAACTCCGCTGGATTCTGCGAGCGAGATTAATGGCGGTGAGCCAGATTGTGGAGCCGCAGGGGGTGCGTGTCTGTGAATTTGTGTACAGTCACCAGGCCCTGGAGATAATCGTAAAAGTCAGACCAAAAAGTGACAAGTGATTGAGTGCTGGCAACACACAAAGTGTGTGAGCGACAGTGACATCTAATGTGTTTGAGTCGTTTTTGTTTTCAGTCTGTCTGGATTTTTGGAACGTACACATAGCAACAAATCAAAACAATGCAGCTGCACTTCATGCCGTACGTTACCTCTTATATGGAGGTATACATGCCCATGCAGAGAGGGAACAGAATGTTCAGGCTGTTGGCTTGGGTTCTTATTTGGGAATGATTGTCACACTAGCCTATGTTTTTTTTTTTTTTTTTTTTTCCCGAACGACATCCTCAATATTGACTTATAAGGATGGAGAAATTTGCAGGCTTTGAGCAATATTTATATACTATTGTAGTTTTAATAAATATTATGAATTAGTTTTTGTTTATATATTTTTCATTTTAATTAGTAGCAATTGTCTTATCTTAGTAGCAATTCTTTTATTAAACTTATCTGTAGTTTCTTTTTTTATTTCAAAAAATATATTTTTATATATCTTTTATTTTTATTTAAAAAGATATATATATCTTTTTAAATAAAAATAAAAGATATATAAAAATATATTGTGTGTATATATATATATATATATATATATATATATATATATATATATATATATATATCTTTGTGTGTATATATATCTTTTTAAATAAAAATAAAAGATATATAAAAATATATTTTTTGGAAATAAAGAAACTACAGATAAGTTTAATAAAAGAATATATATATATATATATATATATATATATATATATATATATATATTTTTTTTTTTTTTTTTTTGTACAAATTAGTGTAGGTAATGCATTTCATTTTAAGTAACAAAAATACATTTATGGTTTTAAGGTTTTATTTAACTGTATTTTAGCTATCCTAGTTTATTTGTGAAACATTTTCTGATTCATCACATTCTCTTTCTCTCTCTCTCTCTCTCTCTCTCTCTCTCTCTCTCTCTCTCTCTCTCTCTCTCTCTCTCTCTCTCTCTCTCTCATACATTAGATCATATTCGAGATATTACATTTTTGTTCTTTGCCTTTTTGCTTCTGAAGCAGGCCACATCTAAGTTGTAAAAGAAACCTTTGTCCACCATGTCCTCACTTGTTGTCTTTAAACTGCAGTTCTCAAACTAGCTTTGCTTTGATGATAGGGTGACATTTGTTAACTTATAACTGAGCTCAACTGCTTCGAGCAGCATGAGACAAAACTTTTTTTAGTCTGTCTTGTCCTCGGGATGTTGCTATCAGCTGACAAGACTTTGCACGCATGCTTTGCATGATTGGAAAAAATCGAATTTCTCTGTCATCTTTCTTTCTCTTCGAATGGCTCTCTTCATTGTGTGTAAAGAGAGTAATGTATACAATCTGTAAGTCATATTAACTAACATGCGCAGTGTGCATATATAATTGGATGATTGTTTCGGTGGTAGTTTAGATTTCCTCGCGTGTTTACCCAAAACATTTTTCTTGTGTTCAGCTTGTTTGCGCTGTCCCATTTCACATCCATCCAACACTCACCTAAGAAGGGAGGGATTTCTAAGAAGCTTGTTACAAATTCACAATGTAAATTTCACATGTGAATATATATTTATGGGTGTTGTAGTTTCTTTATTCTTCTTCAGCTGATCTGATACACATACAGTTGTTTTTAGAGTATCTGAGGCTTGGTCAGTCACGCTTATGTGTTTAAGGTAAGACTGCAAGTGGCAAAGGTCACTCAGTTCAATTCACATGTATTTATGTAGCATTTTTTAACAATAGTGAATGTCGCAAATTAGCTTTTCTGGGTGTGTTGCCTAAAATCCTTGTGAGTCAGCACAAAGTAACTGGCACCGAATCATTTGTGAAATTGACGGTTTATGAATGTGGTATTGTCTGGCCATGAGAAGTTTTAAATCCTTTTATTTCAATAGGCAGATAAATTATATAGTTAAGTACACAGTATGTATCTTATGTATGTATATGTATATATATATAGTGAATGTTAATTTACAATTATACTAATGCATGCAAAATAATTATTTATGTATAATGGACAAAGATAAATAAACTATAGTGTATTTATTCCTTAACAATGAACAGTAGGATATTTGTAAATTTTAGGAAAGTTTCAATTTGTTAATAATATTTAATGCTTTTGAACCTTTTAAAGACTTGTTCACTTTTAGAATTTTCAACTTAAATGTTATTAGTATATAGAAATTAACATTAATGTGGATTGCTTGGTGCAAGACTTTCCCATCTAGCCAAAATATTGTGTTTAACTAAACATAGTTTAATTAAATCTAAAAAACCAGTATGGTTAGATTTTGATCCGCTATATGTAATAAGATAAAATATACAGGGACATTTTACTGTGGTGTTGGTTGTTATTGTGGAATATATGTAAGAAAGCTTTAAAAGTATGAGGGACTAAAAATAACTAAAGGATAAATAAATAAAAGTAGAAATAGATAAATACATGCAATAAATATAGTGAACATAAATACATTTTTGTTATATAAATGGCTATTTCTGTATTTTTATATGTATTTATTTATGTATTTATACATTTATTCATACATTTATTTATTTACATTTATTTATTTGTTTCTACATTTATTTATTTCTTCCTTTTGTCATTTTTAGTCCTTCATATAGGTTAACTAACTAACTAAATATACTTCATATTAATACTTAGGTAAGATACTTATAATAATAATACTTATAATACATAAGACCATATATTTTGTATTGTTATATATATTAACAACTCATCAATTAAATATTTATCATTGCATATTCTGCATTATTTGATGTTTTTTAATAAACACTGACCAAAAAAAACTAAAGTTTTAGGGCTGGACGATAATATATAGGCTATAAATAACACTTACATAAGTGATCACCCGGATTTAGACCTACCTATATTGTATTTATATAAAGCGTTCACAGGCAAATATGCTTTGTTTAGGTCTATATTGCTTTTTATTTCCCTGGTGTCGAAATCAGGCAAACATAAATGTCAGGCAACACGATTCCTGGCTGCATGCCAATAAATTGATAAAATTGTTTGTTTTGCATTTTCGCAGTTTCCCCTATTAAATCCAGTCACGCAGCAGATCTTTTGCCACTTAGTCAGGCTGTGGGGGGTTGTTCCGGCGGGAAAGTGACGTCAATGCATTCCCTCTTCACCTTACTAACCTACCATCTGAGTCATATTGATCAGTTTGATTTGGCGAAAAAGACTGTGTAGTAAAAACAGTGAAACATTCCCTGTACATGCTGAATTTAAACACTGTTTGGATCTCCATCACACCACTGACAATCCACATATTTGTTTACCTGTCTCCTGAGTCACGCTGTTTCTGAGAACCACTTTGTATTCTTAGTTCACACAGTCGAACATACTCAAATGCCCCATTTAGCAAAAGCTTTGCCAAAAATCTCCTCCCAGGCGACCCACTAAATGTTCGTGCTGTGAAATGAGACACTGTCACAGTGGAGTTTAATACGTCTCTGCGTGTGGATCCTGTCTCCACCCTAGTGTACACTCAACACCAGTTTGCTTCGATTTGTGTGCCAGAGCCTTAGGACAAACTACAAAACACACGCACACACACTCTGCCCAGTCAGCTGACTGCAACACCAACCCTC
This sequence comes from Cyprinella venusta, assembly GCA_038021265.1. Lineage (NCBI taxonomy): Eukaryota > Metazoa > Chordata > Actinopteri > Cypriniformes > Leuciscidae > Cyprinella > Cyprinella venusta. The sequence goes on along the minus strand of CM075878.1, from coordinate 23,709,187 downwards.
GAGAGATGACATTACTAAAAACATCAGCATGAGAAAATAATCGTCTCATCAGACTACCCTTGTCCCTCTTGATTCTTTAGTCTTCTTGACTGCTATCTTTATGTCTGGTCTTTTGTCGTCAGTTAATTGGAAAATTACATTTTAGGAGAATTAACTCACGATGTTTGCTGGAGTGATGTGGACACTGAGTCTTTGTGCTAGACACGCATATATAATATATCAGGGCCTGGATTTTGTTTTGAAAAATGTCTTTATTCTACAATATGAGAGAAATTAAAAGAGAAACATTTTGTAACACTAATATTCTCAGGTAAAATGACCCTGGCCTAGATAGTTTTTTATAGCACTGTATAAATTAAATACATTGGCTATTTATCCCAATTCCTCATAATTAAAGCCATCTTTTGTGTTTTTTGTTGTTTTATTAACTCTAATTATCTCATATATATATATATATATATATATATATATATATATATATATAAACAGATAAAAAGGATAGTTTTGCCACAACTTGTGGCAAAAGTATCCTGTTTATCTGTTTTTACTTCTTTATTCATGCAGTTTCCACTTGCTGATAAACTGTCAAACATGTCAGGTTGCACAAACCTCTCTCGCTCTCTCTCTCTCTCTCTTTTTCTGTCTCTCTCTCTCCATGAAACCTGAAACTTCCAAAGCTGTCACTAAAGTTTATCCCATGAGATCTCTAAACAAAGGTGTGTGTGTATGAATGTCAGGGCAGGTTATATTTTTTGCCTGTGAATGTGGATTTTTACAGTACGTTTGTGATGTCATTGAAAGGCAGGTTCAAATAGAGTTCAGTAATCTACTGGACTGGTTGTAATAATAATACATGCGTTTGAGTGTACTCGCATATGCGTCAGAGCTGCGTGGGGTTGAAATTGAATTTGCTGTCTAGTTAGGTAATAAGAGTGAGGTGACTGATCAGAGCACACAGGTCTGTTCAGAAATACATACACTCATTTAAAGATTATTAGGAACACCATACTAATAGCCTACTGTGTTTCACCTTCAGAACTGCCTTTAATTCTACGTGGCATTGATTCAACAAGCTGCTGAAAGCATTCTTTAGAAATGTCGGCCCATATTGATAGGATAGCATCTTGCAGTTGATGGAGATTTGTGGGATGTACATCCAGGGCACGAAGTTCCCGTTCCACCACATCCCAAAGATGCTCTATTGGGTTGAGATCTGGTGACTCTGGGGGTCATTTTAGTACAGTGAACTCATTGTCATGTTCAAGAAACCAATTTGAAATGATTTGAGCTTTGTAAAATTGTGCAATATCCTGCTGGAATTAGCCATCAGAGGATGTGTACATGGTGGCCATAAAGGGATGGACATGGTCAGAAACAAAGCTCAGGTAGGCCTTGTTCATTTAAACAATGTCCAATTGGCACTAAGGGGCTTAAAGTGTGCACCACCTGCCTGCACAGTGGTAACAAGTCATGACGGATCCATGTTCTCATTCTGTTTACACCAAATTCTGACTCTACCATCTGAATGTCTCAACAGAAATTGAGACTAATCAGACCAGGTAACATTTTCCCAGTCTTCAACTGTCCAATTTTGGTGAGCTCTTGTAAATTGTAGCCTCTTTTTCCTATTTGTAGTGGAGATGAGTGGTACCCATTGGGGTCTTGCTGCTGTTGTAGCATGTGGTGGCTTCACAAATGCTTTGCTGCATACCTCGGTTGTAACGAGTGGTTATTTCAGTCAAAGTTGCTCTTCTATCAGCTTGAATCAGTCGGCCCATTCTCCTCTGACCTCTAGCATCAACAAGGCATTTTCGCCCACAGGACTGCCGCATACTGGATGCTTTTCCCTTTTCACACCATTGGTTGTAAACCCTAGAAATGGTTGTGCGTGAAAATCCCAGTAACTGAGCAGATTGTGAAATACTCAGACCGGCCCGTCTGGCACCGACAACCATGCCACGCTCAAAATTGCTTAAATCACCTTTCTTTCCCATACTGACATTTCAGTTTGGAGTTCAGGAGATTGTCTTGACAAGGACCACACCCTTAAATGCATTGAAGCAACTGCCATGTGATTTTAAAATATATATATATATATTTAAGACATATATTTAAGACATATATTTATATCAGTTTTCACCGCAAAGGTTAATTTGTTTGGATGTCATGTATCTGACCTTTTATGGGACAACAATTTTCCTGTTTTTATACTAGAGGTGGCATTCTACCTGTTTGGTACACATGCTCGTTTAAATGTTATTTTAAGGTGGGGTAGAATTAAATAAATGGCAAAACTCAACATTTTGTTTGCGTACCCCCTTCTCTCACCTCGCATACCCCAGTTTGGAAACCACTGTTAGAATGGAAACGGGTACATATACCATAATGAAAACAGGTGACTGGTTAAGTTAGGTAGACCATTTCCAGTAACCAATCTCTTATTCAGTTCTTATAGCTCACATATCTAATTTCTTTGTTCTTCCACTGTGAAGGTCAGTCTTCCTACATTGTTAAGGCCATTGCACACTAGTATGAAATTCGCATCCGAAATTTTCGCACGTTAAAAAAAAAAAAAATCGACCTCATGTTATGTCAATCACGCTTGCACACCGACACCGCCTCCGAAACTTTCGTCCATCATAAAAAAATTCGAATCTGGTTCGATTTTCTGCGTTTTTCGCATCCACAGCCAGCATTTTGAGAGGTTTGTTGACAATTCAGGGCCGGGGGGAGCTCGTTTACTGTCTATGGAGCTCGTTCCGTGCTTTCAGTTTCAGTTTTCAATTCGATCAAGTGTTTATGTTCTCTTCTCTCGATTGGATTATGAAAGGAATGACCTCCCCTTTCAATCAGATTGAAATTTCGGATCGATTAATGTGTGATTGAGCAGCCAATTCGATAACTAATGTATTATTTGGGTACAATAAATAACCTGTAGCCTATACAGCTGCTCCGTCTGCCCAACGCTTCCACCGGGCCGCGTGCGTGCGTGTGTTTGTCTGTCTGTCCTTACCTTCGAAACTGACTATCTCTGTTCAGAATCGATTGGTTCACGGAAATTGGTGGTCTTGTTTTTAAAATGTGGCTCTAGAATCGCAAGCAAAGCGTCAAACTGTTCCACTGACATTCTGAGGTAAATTTTGAATCGCTTGGGATAAATTCGCAACTCCTTGATAAGGAGCTGCTTCCTCTCAGCGCAATTTCAGGATTGGATGGACGTAATATTTTCTCTTTCTTCTCTTTCAATAAGAGATAGGACAACAAAATCATCCTCACTGCTTGACGAATCCATTTTTGTATTTTTGCGTTATTTCCCGCAAAGGTTTAATAAATACGCATCGGACTCAGTGTGCAAGGTTTCTGTGCGTGACAAATTTTTAGGCTGACGAACACGAAAAAAACGCATACGAAAATGATGTACTCAGCGGCCTTAAGTGTTCTGTGGGCAATCAATTTAATTGTTGTCTTATTCATGTGTTCATGAATGCATGTATGCATCTGTGTGCTTGTGAGCATATAACCAGCGCTTAGTTTGCTTTTGTAGTGTTGTATCCAACACACACAGAGACAGGCACAGACAATTATGGTCAAATCAAAGGCAGGAGGACATTCATAGCTCCACAAATTGTTCCTCTCTCTTTCGTTTCGTCATGTTTGAAAGCTGTTTACGAAGAGCTTCAATGCCACAATTGGTTATTGTCTCAGATGTGACGAACCCCATCATGGAAGATCAAATATTAAATGGAAAAATATTAAATATGCTACTTTCTCTCGTGACCTTGTGAATCAACTGTCTGTCTATCACTCTGTTGGCCTGTCTGTTTAGCGGTGTGTATGTATATGTGTGTTTATATATATATATATATATATATATATATATACAGTATATACAGTATATACAGTGTATATATATATATATATATATATATATACAGTATATATCACAGAACCTAATGTATCATAAGTATTGGCCATATACTGTGACCTCCATTCTATTCTTGGATTATCTCTTCCCCCTTTATACAAACTGTGAACAATGCTTGGACAGCCCTCTATTAACTCCCAACAAACACTTTGTTGCCATGTGACCCTCAGAATGTTTGCAAAACCTTTATTTAACATTTAAAGATCCTCCCATGTGACCGGCGGAGGCGGGACAGAGCAGCGCAGAGCAAACGTTTGCTCAGAGCCACATGACTATAAGGATGCGTTTAAACAACATTGGGTAAACGCTGTTAAATCGTAAAGCTTGTAGAAAATAGCGTTTACAGCAGCAGAATGGCGCACGTATAACTCAGCATGAGCAACGAAACAATGCTCTGCAAACAGTTCCCACTGCTATAATGGTCTTGCCAATAACTCAACCCCCAACATCCTTTTCTTCATGGTGTCGAGTCAGATTACATGATACAGTTGTCTTCCGTCTGAGACCGACAGAATGGTGTTTTAGAATTAGTTTTTTTATTCTTTAACACGCTTAAAGTGAACGTACATGTTTCAAACAGTGAGCAATCGTGAGTTTGTTCCGTATGAGAAAGGGAATCACTCATTTTAGTGAAGTGTTGTGGGAGGAGGGATTTTGCTGGGATTTGGCCTCTGTTGTGTGTGTTTAAGAAACACTCTCCAGTTGTGATATGCTGAGTTTTGAGAAAAAGAGAGGGAAAGGTTTTCTTTGGCTGTGGAGTTCAAAGACAAACTTCAGGGGGGAAATGGGAGTGAAAAAAAAAAGAATGAGAACAAAATCTCACTCTGTGTGTGTGTCGTGAGAGCTGGATGTGGAGCTCTGTCTCAAGGCTTTCTGAGAATTTGAAACTTTGACAGAAGCCAAGGCAAAGTTTGGTGTGGGGGAGAAAGAGAGAGGTTGAGGGAAAAGAGACAAAGGAAGGGATGATGGAAGGTAAGGGGAAGAGGGAGATGGAAATGGAAGGAAAGAAAGAATTGCGGTGGTTGGATGTGCCTGATGCTTTAGTACATATAATATGATGACAAAAGTAATGAAATGAACATACATTCACTATTTATTTTACTTTCTTCTGCCGTATTATTCCATAAAATGTATGTATTTTATTATTAGTATATGTATTTTGTAATGTATTAGTGTAATGTATGTATTTTTATTGTTATTATTAGTTGGTAAATATCAGTTGATTAATAAGTTAATTATCAATATCAGTTGATTAACCAGTAATCTTGCCCATGTTAGTTATTTTTCTTAATTTAAATAACTTGAAAGTTAAACACCAGCAATCAAATTATTTTAAATCTATTTTAAAACAAATCTATATTTATATTCTTTTTACTTTATTACTGATATTTGTTATATCTTGATATTTGTTATTGTAAAGTATGTAGAAAGCATGTTTTCCTGTCTGAATAAAAAAAAATGTTTATCAAGCCCCTTTCACACAGTGTGTTGATTCCGGAAAATTGCTGGGAAATTGCCAGAACGCCTTCTGTGTGAACGCAAACACGACCCGGGATTGATACCGGCATCGATCCCGGGTTGGGGACCTAGTAACATTGCCGGGATCAGTCCCAGAACGCGCGCTGTGTGAACAAAAGCCGTAAGGGGTGTGTCACAGTGATGACGCTCGTGCCATCGCGCGACTCTGTTGCTCTTAGAAGAAAGTTTGAGTTCCTCATCAACAAAGAAAGGACGAACAAATGTCTGCAAACTGGAACGAAGCACAGAGCAGGATCTCTTCTCTATCCGTGCTGAAGCTGAGATCGTTCACCCCCTTTGTTGAACGATATGCGCGTGTACATGTTTTCGACACGTAAGTTACATGTCTCATCCCAAAGTCATGTGTCTTTCAGGGATCTTTACGGGTTGTGTGTGAACGCACTCGCATATCCCGGCAAATCACTGGCAGTGTGAATGAACCGAAATCAAACAATCCCGGGACAAATTCCAGGTCACATTATCCATGTATTTTCCGGAATCTATGTGTGAAAGGGTCTTCAGTCACATAATCCGTGTTGTATATTTAAATGAAATGTGACAGCGATACAGCCTTAATAACCCATTCATTTTCCTTGTTATATCTTTGTTCCATGGTAGAATAAAAGTTAGACATGTTTGGAAAAACTAAATGATGTAAGTGAAGAAACCGTTTTATAGGGCTGCACAATTAATCGAATTTGTAATCGCGATTACAATTATGGATGCCACAATTATGTAATCGTTCAAAGGCACAATTATAAAAAGTCCACTTACATTATTCTATGTGCTTAAAATGTGTTTTTTTTTTTACAGCTTATCTTAAGGGTTTTTTTCCCCATTGTTTTAATTTTAGTTAGTGTAACATTAGGCTATAATTAGCATTAAAGCAACACTATCTAACATTGTTTACTTAAAATAATAATGTTTCCAAAATCTTATCAGTGGTTCGTCAAGTCGTAACAGGGTGAAAGGCACTTCTGCCGTCGCCTGACGGGGTCTGTCTCCCTTTTACTGGCACTAAGTAACTTCTGGGTTCGGTAACTCGACCATAAAAAGAGCTACAAAATTCGACTGCTTTACATCAAGCACTATAATAGTCATTATTTTGTTTTTATTCGTTTCTGATATCACAATACCTCATCCTTTCATGAAATCATGTAAATATTCTACCTTGTCTGTGGACTTCGTTCATTCTAAAGCCGATGCTGGATAAACAGCGAGCGTGTGTTCGACGGTAGGCTAAATTATTTACGACAGCGGCAATGGACAATTTCGTTTCCAACCAGTAGGGCGAGCGAAGAGGAAAAGTTAACTTGGTGTTACTTTAAACCATAGAAAAGCATTGAAAGTTTTTCAGGAGTTTTCAGCTGTTTTATTTTGATAGAACAATTTGCATGCAGTCACTTCGAACAATGGCATAAAGCTGTTCAAAACATCATTCAATGTAAATTGTGATAATCGTAATTAATAATCGCAAATTCGCAATTATAATTTCAAGGCAAAAATCGACAATTATGATTTTTGTCGTAATCGTGCAGCCCTGCCGTTTTATTAACGGTTTGTGTCCGTTTTATTAACAAATTTAAGCACTAGTCATCTCTCTCTGTTTCTCTCTCACCTAGACTTTCTTTCTCGCTGCTTAATCCACTGGAGTATTGTAAGGCACAAGCTGCTTGTCAGCTGAGTGTCTCTCCCTTCTCTCTCTCTCTCTCTCTCTCTCTCTCTCTCTCTCTCTCTCTCTCTCTCTCTCTCTCTCTCTCTCTCTCTCTCTCTCCTGCTCTTGTTTCAGCAACTCTCTTGGTCTCATCTCAACCCTCTGCCCAGTCTCAACTCCTCTCATCCTCTCGCTTTCCTTCCCTCCTCCCCTTCTTTCCTCCCTTGCCCTCCCTCTTTCTCTTTCTTTTTCTCTCACTCACTCACTCACTCTCTCTCGCCGCGTGAGTGAGCAGAGGTTGTCTCAGAGAGAAAATGCCATCGTGTTCGCCGGACTGTTGCTTGTATCAGGCAGTAGAGGTAAGACTGACAGTAACTACTTTTTCCGAAGAGAAGCGTCCTGCAGTTGCCAGTCTACAAAAAAAATATCAAAATTTAGTCATGCGGATTATTTTTGTGCGTAAATTGCACGCTACTTAGATGGTAAAAGTGTTAAAATGTTAGCTTTTGTGGATGCATGTGTATGTTTAGCTGTGCGTTTTAGTCATTGCGGTGTCGTGTGCACGGTCATTAAAAGAATGGAAAGCATTTCTCTTTTCCCTTTATCTGGGCCGTTGGCTTTGGCGTTCATGTGTATTCAGCCTCTTAATGGAGTATATCCTCTTGTGCGTGTTCAAGTCAGTCAGGCTCAAACGCTAAGAGTCCATGTAGATTGAGCTAAGGGCCACGTAAACATTGAGATATGCATGGTTTGCGGGAACAAAAACATAATCAACGAGCACAAATCAACTTTTTTTTCCCCCTCCGAGCATCGTTTTTACTCTTAGGTAACCGAAAAGTTTGTGTTTGACGAGTTGTCAAAACACAAGCTATGTGATTATCCCATCTGGAGCATTGTGCAAAAGTGTGTCTGTAATTGTCCGACAAATTAGGCTCATTAACAACATCGTGTTAAACAACGTACGCATCTGTAACGGACATCCTGTGTATGTGTGTTGAACAGATCATCAAAGTTTTCAGCGAGGATGGTGTGGGAAAAGTCGTGGAGGTCCCTGCCGACATGACGGCCAGAGATGTGTGTCAGTTCCTGGTTTACAAGACCCACTGCCTGGATGACAACTGCTGGTCGCTAGTGGAGCATCATTCCCTGCTTGGTCTGGGTAAGCCAAGCCATCATGTGTGTGGAGTCCGTTTTTGCATCTGAATGACTTATTCGTACAGCACACACCCAGTCTAGGAGGACATGCTGTTCTGTCCAGGGACACTGGGTTCCCAGTGCACTGCACTGTGTAACAGGAAATCACCTTTCAGCAAGCCCAGACTCAGAGTCTTATACACACATACTTGTTCTCCTATTAACACTTAAGCTCTCAAATACAACACTGTACATCACGCACGGCTGCGCATTTTGCATGCGCGACGGCTCATAGAGCGTCCAGCCCTGAAAGAGAGGAAAAGCCTTCACAATGCAGATGCTTTTGTGAAATTGAGAGTAGAGAAGGAGAGGTCATGAAGAAGCAGTGCTTAATCTCGCCGGCAATCAATTAGGGCACGTGTGGCTGTGTGTTTCTCAGGCAGATTACAGATTAACCCTTGCCCAAGTCATACTAAACAGATTTAACTCTGCCTGACCTTTAGAGATGCAGTCATTGCTCTTGAAAATCCCTTTGAGATTCTGAAATAATTCGACACAATCTGCTCTTCATTTGAATGCGTCCACTTTAAAGGGGATACTCCACTTTTTTTGGAAATAGGCTCATTTTACCACTCCAAACAGTTGAGTTTTTACCGTTTTCGAATGCATTCAGCCGATTTTCTGATATTTCGAAGAATATGAGTAACCAGACAGTTTCTGGTCTCATTGACTTCCATAGTAGGAAAAAAAATAATACTATGGAAGTCAATGAGACCAGAAACTATCTGGTTACTGATATTCTTCGAAATATCAGAAAATCGTCTGAGTGGATTCGAAAACGGTAAAACTCGACTGTTTAACTCTGGGGGAGTTGTAAAGTGAGCCTATTTCTAAAAAAAAAAAGTGGAATATCCCTTTAAAGCCATCAAGGAAAGTTGTTACTTAATGCTTAGGCTTTATGATCTCAAAATGTGATGGGGTGTGGTCTATATTTGATCTCTAGAGAGGCTTAGCGTTATGTGGTGTAGTTGGATGCGTTTCCCTCATCACTGTGGAGACATCCGCGTGCCAACGTTACGGAAACCTTCTAGAAACGTTGCTCTTACGTAAGCCATTAGCAGAGAGACTCTGCTGACTTTGCTGCCATCAACCCTCAGTGCAATCAAGCTAAATACATGACCTCATCCCTCTGCAATGCCTCTCGCTTTCCCTCGCTTTCTCTTTCATACACAGTCATGCTCTCTCTCCTTCTCTTCTCGGAGGAGTGAATTAGCGGATGAGGGATCAGATACACAACAGATACATTAGATGGGGTTTGAGCCAGTGCTTTAATGTCTTTGACATATGAGTGATGCTGTACTTAAAAAGCATAGACATTACGAGATTCAGTTTATTTGGATCATTTTCTCACTATAGGGCATCACATTGGGGTGGATGCTGAAATATTGGAATGTTTTGTTTGTTTTTTATTGTTAAACTGGCCGAGCATGCCGTTGGCAATGCCAAGGTTACAGGTTTGATTCCCAGGGAATACGTCTCGTACCAAAAAATAAATAAATGAATAAATAAAAGCTTGACTTCACTATAAGGTACTTTAGATAAAAGCCAAATGTAAGAATTTAAATGTAACACTTAAATGTTTGATAGGAGATTACTGTATATTTCTAAAATATTTGGATTATTAAATATAAGTACATATTAGATTAAAATCACTTTAATATTTTCATATGTATTATATATTATGTGAATAATTTATTTTATGCGTTCAATTTTTATGTTATAAATTCATATTATATATTTAAGTAAGCTTCATTTATAGAGCACCTTTCACAGATAAAATCACAAAGTGCTTTAGTGCTCTCTCTATATATAAACACACGCAGACACACACGCGCAGTGATGTGAAGAAGTTTGGACACCCTAAACACATGCTAAATGAAGTTCCTTTGGCCTTTGGAATTAAAATATCGCCACATCGTCACACACCCTTCACCATACCTAGAGTTTGGCATGGTTTTATTTCAGTTAGCCTAATAGCTGGTTTGATTTGCATTGCGAGATGATCTTAGAATCTGGAAAGTACCCCATGGCAATCTTTATGAATGGTGAAGGGTGTGTGATGATGATGTGGGGATATTTTAATTCCAAAGGCCAAGGGAACTTTATCAGGATGCATATTATCCTGGATCCATGAAATAACTGTATTTTAAAAATAAAAATATGGGCATTTAACATGGGGTGTCCTGACTTATGCACCATGTATTTTGGGGAAAACATTTATTTGTAATACATTATTCATTCACATTTTTTTTCGTTTTTACAATGGGGTAATTTTGTTGTTTAATAGCACAACACAAGCCTAATTTCAAATTCTGAATTGAATTCACTAAAAAACAGTCAGTGATTAAAATAAGAACTAATCAAATTACAAGCAATAGCACAAACAAATAAAATAGAATAAAGATACTACATATAAATAAATAGTGCTTTTAAGTTTTTTTGTGTATGTTTTTTTTGTAGTTCTAACAGTAGTATTAAAGGGATACTCCACTTTTTTTAGAAATAGGCTCATTTTACAACTCCTCAAGAGTTAAACAGTTGAGTTTTACTGTTTTCGAATCCATTAAGCCGATTTTCTGATATTTAGAAGAATATCAGTTACCAGACAGTTTCTGGTCTCATTGACTAGGAAAAAAATATACTATGGAAGTCAATGAGAACAGAAACTGTGTGGTTACTCATATTCTTCTAAATATCAGAATATCGGCCGAATGCATTTGAAAATGGCGAAACTCAAATGTTTAACTCTGGGGGAGTGGTAAAATGAGCCTATTTCCAAAAAAAGTGGAGTATCCCCTTAAGGTTAGAAATATAAGAAATTGTCTAAGGAATCAAACAATTAAAGTTACAAAAGTTATTCATAAGCAGTGAGTGACATTTAATATTAATAAAAAACCACAAAAGACAGAGAAATTCAGATTTCGGAGACAGCAGCACAATTATTATTAGGTTGTTGTCACTTTAAGACCAAAATGAACTGATCCAATAAACCATTACACATGCATTTTTCTCAACTGTTTACTCAAGTAATTGTGTACATGCATTTGTGTGTATTTGACCATTTAAGTGCTACTTGGTACCCGCGAGGTGTTTGAGGCGGCCTTTTGTTTGTGTGCTTTGAGTGTGCAACATCTCGAGAGCATGCAAGTGCTGACTGGTTTAAACACTGGCAATAAAGAAATGCAAATTATAAACTTTGGTGATGATGTGACAGCCAGTCGGATATTGTCTTTTGTAACGTGTGCTTCTCCTGAGTTCTTGATTTAAGTCAGTTTTGAATATATTCCTATATCCGTGCTTGTTCTACGACAACAGGCTTTAGCGATTTTTAAAGCGATCATGTGAAAATCCATTACACCATTAACGGCCAGTAACTAACAGTTTTGATGTCATGTGTTTGTTTGAATACAGAGAGGTGCCTGGAAGACCATGAACTGGTGGTTGCAGTGCAAGCCTGCATGTCTCCAGAGAGCAAGTTTCTCTTCAGGAAGAACTACGCCAAGTACGAGTTCTTCAGAAACCCACTGGTGAGTTGTGGCCGAGAACAACCGCTCCAATTCAGCCCACCCATGCGTTTCCTTACCTCTCCAGACCACCACTACAAGCTTAAATCCTTTGAAATTAAAGTCAGATTATCCTTGAAAATCTCACTAAGAATACTTGATACACGTCCTGCAAGCTATAAATCCCTTAAAGGCACACTATGCAGGAATTCTGTTTTTGTCAAACGGTGACCCCTAGAGTCGCCGTGGAGTACTTGTATTTAACGTTACTGTCGTAAATACCACTCACGCAGAGCGTCTCTGCACTCATGCCCCTTTGAAGCTGTTATATTAAGGTACAAATCTTGCATAGTGTACCTTTTAAATAAGAGGTCTAGGGGGTGTTTATGGGTAGGCCTACTATTATATTAGACTACATAGCGTATAATAAACGATAATGAATTTCAAACCCGATCCAAACATTTTTTTTTCAAAGATCAACAGTCTGTCATTAGTCTTTAGTTTGCCACTAAAATCGGTGTGATGTGGTTTCGGTACACCAGCCATGTCAATGAATCAAATGAATGAAAATTTGCTAATCAGTGTATAGCCTATGTAAATTCGCGCCTATATCTTTGTAGAACTTCAAGAAAAGAAACAGAAAAGATGCTGCCTTCAATGAGCCGCCAGCGGGGGCCGACTCAACATCCACGGACAGTTTTTAATATTTTATCAGACAATAACTACTCAAGACTTTGCTTTAGTATAATGTTTGCGACAATTAAGGCCGGATTCTAGCCTGGATGCCAGTCCAAACTCCGCCCACAACCTTTTTTGGTCGGGAAGTTCGGTCTGGACTTGATCTATTTAAGAGTAATTATGATCAGTCAAAAAATGATCGGGCCAATCAAATTGCCAGGGCGGGCTTGATATGATGATCGACAGGTGCTCTTCAGGGACGTAATCATCACGTTATTAAAGAGCGCTTAACTGGTTTCCCTCAGAGATGGCTGCAGCTGGAGAATTGAGATGTATAGATTCCGCTGTCGCGTCTGTTGTAAAATAAATCGACTGTGCATTCATTTTAATAGACAAACAGAAAACTGCAATCAAGGCATTTGTCGATCGGAAAGATATTTTTGCCGTCCTTCCTACATGATTCGGCAAAAGTGTACCTTATCAGCTGGCTCCGATTGGTCGCTAAGGACTTAATGAAAAGCCTGTGGTCGTTGTGGTTTCTCCTTTGGTCGCACTCATGGAGGACCAAGTAAAAGAAGCAACACTTTTTATTTTACTTCTAAAAAAAGTAAGTTCTGTTGACAACTGTGAAATGCAAAGTAGTTGACTTACTGCATTACTCTGATTGGTTGTAGGTCGACCGGCTATCCAATTGAGTGCAGAGTTTTTTTTTCTGGTTCGGTTAAGACACACCTCATAATCAAAGCCCTATGTAGGAGTTTCAGACTCATATTCTGACCAGAATATGATTATGGCAAAGTCAGGCTAGCCGGATTCGGGATAACAGCTTAGATTTCGGAACTGTCCGGAATTTTTCAAGACGTCTGGTCACACTATGTTAGCCTCGTGAGACCATCCTGATCTTGCGAGCTTTCAAGGTTTCATTCGTAGATCAGTCTGGATACTTTCCGTTAAAGAAAATTTGGGAGCAGTTCACCAAACGAACGTCCAGTCAGCGTTGGCTTTGAGGCGGGTTGAGGTGTGACGCAACGAGAAGCGTGACAGTTCAGTCTAAAGAACATGGCGGCTTCAGCGGATGAAACTAGCATCAGCGTGGCTATCGAGCAAGTTTTATCGGAATTACAGAGTATTTCTTCACTGAAAGAAGAGCAAAACACTGCTCTGGAGGCTTTTCTCAGAGGAAAAGATGTTTTTGCTCTTCTCCTGACTGGTTTCAGCAAGAGTTACGGTACGTCATATGCTTCGTTGATCTGATTGGTTGATTTGGCCCATCTATCACCAACATAGGCCAATCAGCTAACCAGTATTTTCGCCCCTTACCAAAACTACTTCAACGGAAGGTTTCCAGATGGATATGCAGAGCAAATCCATCTGGCGGAGTCAGGTTAACCCTATGTGGTGGCGAGCGCAGTCTCCACTCGGACGCGCTCTTCAATCTATCGCCGTTGCGGACTCTCTCAATTCATTCCAGTGAAATCACAAAATAAAACGCATACAAACTTAGAAAAATGTACTTACTAGTCCAACAAGATCGCCAGGTCATCATCACGGTTGCATCCAGTGCTGCTTTTTAGCTCGCGCCAACGAGTGAAAACCGCTTTTCCTTTTCCTAGTCTCTTCCGAACTTTGCTACCAAGATGATTCACCCTATTATGAGTTTGTTTACCACTGAAATGTCTTTGAAGCTGTTTATTTGTACAATTCTTACATAGTGTGCCTTTAAATATATAATAATATCAAACAAACCAAGTTCCCACATTCCTGTTTTTCATATGCAAGAAAAAACCTCCTTGTTATCAATTTCAAGCCATTCAAGTACAGCTTGTACATGTTCCACCTCACTAAGCAAGTAACCTGCTTTTTTTAATTTCATAAGCCTGTACTCGACATCTTTTAACGGGTGGAATTTCGACGAGTACATTTGAACATGTGTCGTATAAGCACCTTACGGTGTGAACACTGTGAACCGTTTTATCATTCTTTATAAGCCACAGACTTTTTGTACGCTTGAAGAAGTATGTTCACGCAAAGGCTTAATCTTATTTGAGCCTGTGCTTTAGTATGGTATGTACAGTATGTGTCAGTGCTTGAAACGTCTTTGGGCCGGTTAGTTCGAGTCTATTTGACAGAGCACTTAACCTGCTCTTGGTAATCCCTGGCTTTGGCAAATGCTTGGTGCAACTCACCCAAATTAGCTTCAGATGAGTTTCAGCTCGTGCGGATGTGAATTTATGCATGTATCTTACCATGTTCAACTGGTAAAGGTCACACCTGGATTTACTGGATTGATTCAGAAATTGAATTGTTGATTTAGTGTGATCAGCTCATGTGCAATGTCTATTCTTGTGCACTTTTTTGCTGCATAGTGGCTGATTTGTAGATTTTACACATCAACAGATTTCTCTGTATGCCGCGGACAATGCAAGTGCGGCTTTTTTATGACCATTTCACTTTTTTGAATCAAGTCTATGTTTTTGTGTGTGTGTGTGTGTGTGGTCACATAGCATCGCAAAAGTCACAAAGTTTTCGAAGAAGTAGCGATTTTAAATTGGTCTAAATATGTCCAAACAACACCAGAGGGTAATCTATCTATATGTCATATCTATGTTCGGAGAGAAGAAAATTCAGTTAAAACCTTGAAAAAGTTGTACATTCAATTCTCAAAGTTTGTCCCATTCTTTTACTCTCCGGCTCAGTCTAGCAATAATCATCTTATGTAATTGCCCACTAAGAAAAGCATCCGATCTGGGTCAGGTGAACCTAAAAACGTACTCATAAATGGTATATGGCTTCCAATTACTGGTCGTTCAGACTAAAAGGTATTTTTAAATACTTTCTTCTGAGTTGCTGGCGTATGTTCAGTGCAGACAGTCTTTTCTTACCTCTCTTCCTCTCATAGAACTTCTTTCCGGAGCAGATGGTTGCATGGTGTCAGGAATCTAATGGCTCTATCCCACAGTCCCAGCTCTTACAGGTGAGGAAGACACGCAAATGGATCTGATACACAGCGAAATCTGGATTAGCCTAGATTATGAACATGTGCGTCACGCTTACATGACTGCGTGATTGCCGGTGCAGGCGAATAAGCATTTTGGTGGATTCAAACAGCTTTTAAACTGCATACTCATGTCTTGTGATAGCAGAGAGGCCGCGTTATTAAAGCATGGAAGGCATCCAGGTTTGGAAAAACTCATTTTCCAGATGGTCCTCTGCTTTTTTTTCCCCTCCTGCACAGAATTTCTTGAATTCCAGCAGCTGTCCAGAGATCCAGGGCTTCCTTTATTTGAAAGAGACGGGCCGAAAGTCCTGGAAAAAACACTACATGTTCTTGCGGCGTTCTGGACTGTACTGCTCTACTAAAGGAATGTCTAAGGCAAGCTTCTCTTTAAAGTTATTTCAATGTTGTATTATGAATTCATGTCTATAAATTTCTTCATAAGAGCAGATCAATGTTTTTACAACTTTAGTTGTTCTACAGCTGTTTTACATCTTATATTTGCTATTTTTCCTGCAAATAAATATAGTGAGCTACAAAAGTCCACATTTAAAGACTGGGATTCATAATCTAACTTGCACCTGAACTTTTTTTTTTAGGATTTTGGAAATACAAAGGAAGTTTCGACTTAAAATGAGTTAGAAATATGAAATGAACATTAACATATTAATAGTATAAAAAAGAAAAGAGATAAAAAAATAGAATTTTTTATAAATATTTAATATAATTTTATATTATAAATTGTGATTAATTGCTTAATTATTTATTATTATTATTTAAATTATTTTAATTAAATTATTTAAATGTTTTAATTTAATATTGTTATTTAATTATTTAATAATATTTATAAAAAACAAAAACTTTTGGTAATCTGTTAATAAATTAATGTGTGCTTATAATACATATTGAATCAAAGTGCCTCAAAGTAGTTAATAATGGGAAAATATAATGGAAATATTGAATTATGGAAATAATATAATGGATATAAAAATAATAATGGAAAAGTTGAATTTTTACTAGAGTTGAAATGGTAAATACTAAATGTCTCAGATTTTTGGACCATATTTATTTGAATACATTATTTCAGGATTACGGTTTCACTGTTCATGCCACTCATTATATAGGACTCTCTGCGAGTTGTAATGTGATGAAGTTTTAACTGGGTTGTTTAGGAGCCAAGGCACTTGCAGTTACTGTCAGACTTGGAGGAGAGCAATATTTTCACTGTAACGACGGGCAGAAAGATGCACAATGCGCCCACAGACTTCCAATTCTGCATTAAGGTGAGCAGGACGACGGTCAGTGTTGCCATGCATAAAATTAACAGAAACAGCGGCATTGAGAATAGAGGTAGCATGGATGGCACAATTTAAAAATCAATGATTTTCCCCTTTAAATAACTACCCATGCCTCACCTGGTACAGTGCATGCTTGTCCTTTTTAACTTGAGTGCCTTGATTTGACAGTAGATATCTTGCTTGATTGACAGCCCAGTAAGGGCAGGACTGAACTGAAGGAGTTGAAGATGCTGTGTGCCGAGGACGAGCAGAGCCGAACGTGCTGGATGACTGCTTTCAGACTACTCAAGGTATACACGCATGTCTCTGCTACAGTACACTCTATACACACTCTTAAAACCGTGTACATTTGGAAGTGTGAAATGTTTTTCTACATTAAAGCAGCACTATGCAGGATTTGCGTTTTTGTCAAACTGTGACCCCTAGAGTCGGTGTGGAGTACTTGGGCGAGACACCCATTATTCAACCCGAAAATAGTCATATAACCACTGCAATAACTCTGAAGCTATTCAGTTAAGGGGAAAAAAAAACAAAAAAACCGCATAGTGCTGCTTTAAAACACTTTACTGTTGGGGATGGGTGTTTGTTTTTGAAAGTAGTTCTCAAAATTAAAAGTAAAATAATGGAATATTATTACAATTTTAAATAAAATAAAACAAAACCGTAAAATAAAACAACCGTTTTCTGTTTTTAATATATTTTAAATTGTAATTTATTTTTGTGGTGGTAAAGCTTAATTTTAGGGAGCCATTACTTCAGTCTTTGGTGTCACATGATCCTTCAAAAATCATTCTTATATGCTAATTTGGTTCTCAGGAAACATTTATCAGTGTTGAAAAAAGTTGTGCTGCTTAATTTTAATGGACATCATGATAATTTTCAGGATTCTCTGATGAACAGAAATTTCACACAAAAAAAAAACAGCATTTTACATTATAAATGTCACTTGTGATAGCTTTAATGTGTCCTGGCTGAAAAAAAATTACTTCTAAAAGTAATCTATACGATTTAGTATAGTAATCTATACTAAAATCTGTGTACTAGACAGCTACTGTATAAGTCAACTATTTGTTGGCTTATTTTATCTCAAAATTATTTTGTTATATTATAAAAATAAATAAAAGTAATAATAATAATAGACTACTATAAGTGAGCCATTTGTTGTAACGCATATTGTGTAATTTTTATTTGACTTTTTTTTCTTTTCAGAGGCTTGGAAAATCTTAAAAATATAAAATATAAAAATAATACAATTTATAATGATCAAAATTGTAACAACAGCAGTAATAGGAAATTATTTGGGGACATTTTACATGTTTAAACTTTCATATTGTTTAATCTCAACAGACTTGGTCTGAACAAGCTCAGATATCCCCTCTACCCTCTTGTCCATTCTTGTTAACTCGTTCAAACGCACTCTTTTCTTTCTAGTTTGGAATTCTGCTATATCAGAACTACAAGACCCCACACCAGAGAAAGACTGCCATATCAAACTTCACCACACCTGTGGTAAGAAACATGTTAATATGTTACTTAGTGCTGACTCTCTAGTGCAGTTGATGGGATAAATGTGCTGCATTCACGCTTCACCTGGTATTATATGCACCCCGTGTACTTGGGAGGAACCTGGTATTATATGCACCCCGTGTACTCGGGAGGAACGCTCTTGCTGAGAGTTCACTTAATCTGCT
The DNA here is from genome assembly GCA_038021265.1 of Cyprinella venusta. Lineage (NCBI taxonomy): Eukaryota > Metazoa > Chordata > Actinopteri > Cypriniformes > Leuciscidae > Cyprinella > Cyprinella venusta. Next base: position 23,690,731 of record CM075878.1, on the reverse strand, counting down.
CATAACAGTATGAACTGCGTGCTAATGAAGCGTGCAGCTATAGATTCCTTTACGCCGATTTGCATTGGGAACTTTCATGCTGGGGAAATGTACAAAACACAGTGCTTGCTGTAAGGATTCATTTAGAATGTATTTAATAAGGCTTTGGTTTAATCAGAGTGGTGTAATGCTGATCATAATAGGTTGTTTTTGAGAACAACCTGCTTTTCCACTGTCGGGCCGAACGGTTCTAAGAACCGTTAAGAACCACCTGAGCCTGGTACGGCACGGCTCGATTTCAAACCGTTCTCGGCCCCATATTCTCAGCACAGTTGGCTAAGTAATAGACAACTGATCAAGTGTAATACTGTTTTTAATATAGAGGAGTGTGTCTGAGAATTCGCTGGTCGCCATGGATTTCTCAGGAAGGACGGGTCGTGTGATTGACAACCCTGTTGAGGCTCAAAGCGCTGCAATGGAAGAGGGACACACTTGGAGAGTGAGTAGTTACAAGTTTACTCAAGTTAAATCCTCTGTCAGTTTGTCAGTAATGAATTGGCTTTATGCACAGCTGCACTACTTCCTGAACTTAAGCCAGCTCCTTGTTTCCTGTCTGCCATTATTAAAAAAATTGATTAATCCAGGTGTGCCTGACCTCAGTAGTCTCGGCAACAATAATCAGACACACCTGAATTAATCAAGTTCGGCCAATAATTGCAGACAGGAAACAAGGAGCTGGCTTATGTTCAGGAAGTAGTCCAGCTGTGCATAAAGCCAATTAGGGCAGAGGTTGTCCAATCCTGCTCCTGGGGGGCCACCGTCCTGTCGAGTTCATCTCCAACCTCAATTAAACACACCTGAACCAGTTAATCAAGGTCTTACTAGGCATTCAAAGAAACGTCCAGGCTGGTGTGTTCAGCCAACTTAGAGCTAAACTCTGCAGGACATTGGCCCTCCAGGACCGAGTTTGGACATCCCTGAATTGGGTTTTTAGGTCATTTATCCTTCCTCAAGCGGAGGAGTTTAAGTATCTTGGGGTTTTGTTCACGAGTGAGGGAAGGATGGAACGGGAGATTGACAGACGGATCCGTGCAGCTTCTGCAGTAATGCGGTCGATGTACCTGTCTGTTGTGGTAAAGAAGGAGATGAGCCGTAAGGCAAAGCTCTCGATTTACCGGTCAATCTACGTTCCTACTCTCACCTAAGGTCATGAGCTGTGGGTCATGACCGAAAGGACAAGATCCCGGATACAGGCGGCCGAAATGAGCTTTCTCCGCAGGGTGGCTGGGCGATCCCTTAAAGCAGGGGTACTCAACTCCAGTCCTCGCGACCCTTTGCTCTGCATATTGTGTATGTCTCCCTTATTTAGGGAGTTAGGATAGTTAGGATAGACTCAATCCTAACGAGCTGAGGATCTGAATCAGGTGTGTTAAATAAGGGAGACATACACAATATGCAGAGCAGTGGGTCGCGAGGACTGGAGTTGAGAACCCCTGCCTTAGAGATAGGGTGAGAAACTCGGTCACTCCGGAGGAGCTCAGAGTAGAGCTGCTGCTCCTCCACATCGAGAGGGGTCGGCTGAGGTGGCTCGGGCTTCTGTTCCGGATGCCTCCTGGACGCCTTCCTGGGGAGGTGTTCCAGGCACCTCACTGGGCGGAGATCCCGGGGAAGTCCTAGGACACGCTGGAGAGACTATGTCTCCTGGCTGGCCTGGGAATGCCTCGGTGTCCCCCGGAAGAGCTGGAGGAATTGTCTAGGGCAGGGTTTCTCAACTCGGTCCTGGAGGGCCACTCTCCTGTAGAGTTTAGCTCCAACCCTGATCAAACACATCTACCTGTGACTTTCTAGTGATACTGAAGACCTTGATTAGCTTGCTCAGGTGTGTTTGATCAGGGTTGGAGCTAAACTCTGCAGGACAGCGGCCCTCCAGGACCGAGTTTGAGAAACCCTGGTCTAGGGAGAGGGAAGTCTGGGCATCTCTGCTTAGACTGCTGCCATCGCGACCTGGCCCTGGATGAGCGGAAGAGGATGGATGGATGGATGGATGGATGGATTGAGGTCATTTATAATATTTTTTTTTAATCTCTGTACAGAAGCGAAGTCAGAGAATGAATGTTTTGGGAAGCCCCAGTCCTCTACATCCCTCACCGTTAAGTTCAGGTGAGTACTGCAGTGTTTAATCCAATGTTTAGTGACTAAAATATCAGTTGATTTAAAGAGGATCTATTATGCCCTTTTACAATGTCTTGGTTTTGGGGCCTACTAGAATAGGTTTTCAAGCTCGAGTGTAAAAAACAAAAACAACAACATTATTGTCCACATATTTTACATTGTAGCAGCACCTCTCTTCCCAGTCTGTCAGTAACGCTCTGGGGTGCGTTTCCCAAAAACATTGTTAGCCAACTATAGGCGCAAGTTCAATTGAACTCTATTGGTAACAGCTGAACTTGCGACCATAGTTGGCTTTGGGAAACCAGCCCTGTTTAGTTCCTCTCTCAATTAAAGGGACAGAGGTAAAAACGATATAAATTCTGTTTGTTTTCTCACACAAACCGCTCGTTTCGTGTCTTAGGCCATCAATGTGTACTTACATTTACGAGTCATTAAGTCATCTTTAATTTGGACTTCTCTGTGCATGCTCTTTGAGGAGGACCCCATTATATAACTGACAGACAAGAACGGTTTGACCTAAAAATATCAAAATTGAAAATACTGTGGAAACAAAGACACCTACATCTTGGATGCCCTTGAGGTAACCTAAAACATATCAAAAATTAATTTCAAAGTGAACTATCGAAGTGAACTAAGATATTGGAACTGGGGGTACCTATCTGCTGTGCATCTTTATTTAATTGGGAACAATCCCTTTAAGACCTTTCTTCCGAAAAGCACAATGAGCTCTGATTGGTCAGCTGGACCAGTGTGTTGTGCTTTGCGTGCATTTTAGAAATGTCACGCCCCTTACCATAAACTCATATTTCAACACACAGTTCACACAACACAAATAGGCCTCACCTTTTTTTGTCCGGGAAATTTGTGACGTGCGTTCCCAGAAGGAAACTACAATTGAAGTGTTTCAGGGAATTCAGAAACAGTGCTTGCTTATTGATATAGAGAATAACTCCCTTTAAAGTAAACTTTGTGCCTTGTATAACTTTACAGACCTTTTTCATGCTCAAACAGCAACATTACACACTTAAAGTTGAAAAGGTAGAAAAGCATAGCAGATCCTCTTTACGTGGTTCTTTAATGGATATAACAATATTTCATGCCGGTAAATGTTCACTTTGCGTTCACGTCCCCAGTGATTCACAGGACGCAGTTATGGTTCCACGGCCGCATTATGAGAGAGGAATCCCACAGGATGATTATGCAGCAGGGCCAAGTTGATGGGTATGACATTTTCCATATTGATATGATGGGAAATATTAACTGCTGTTTTGAAAGAGGGCAGTCCAATTAATCATAATATTTTGCCTTACAGGTTATTCCTATTGAGAGACAGCCAGAGCAATCCAAAAGCATTCGTACTCACTTTGTGCCATCATCAGAAGATTAAACACTTCCAGATTTTACCCGTGAGTCCCAAATAAACATTGAATTCATATTCGCTTTTGCATGTATTGATATTATACTACTATATACATATATATATACTTACAATTTTTAGTATATATATATATATATATATATATATATATATATAGTGTGTATATATATATATATATATATATATATATATATATATATGTGTGTGTGTGTATATATATATATATATATATATATATATATATATATATAGTTATATATAGTTATATATAGTTATATACAGTTAGAAATAGTATATATAAAGTTAATAAAGGTACTGAATTCATGAATTGTCCATAATTTTCCAGCCTTTTGCCCCAATTGGCAAAAATTCCAGCCTGATTTTCACAAGTACAAAAAATTAGGAAAATAAAAAGTGCTTAATTCACAGCTGTGTGTGATTGAGGCACATTAAAAAGTTCATTTTCTTCTGTTTTCATGTTGTTTTACATTATAACAAACATTTCCAGGTCTAATATTATATTTTATGCATGTCAGTGAATTCCCACTGTGTAAAAACCTTTTTGTAGCTGAAAATAAGCCAAGATTTATTAAAGATTCGCTATTCGACTTTTTTCAATTGTCAAATATTGGTTATATTAATGATTAATGAGAATTATATATTTATGTTTGTTTCTATTATTGTATTATATTATTTGTACTTAAATGGTGAATTATAATTTTATTTTATTTTGTGTAATATTTTTTATTTTAGTATTTAGTAATGTGTCCATTTTACCCAATCTCCTTTATATTATGGAATAGCATATCACTTTTTAATTGAGAGACTGGCTCATTTTAGGCTCTTGGTATCTTGACAGGAGTGTTTAATACTTTAAAAATGTATATACTGTTTCTCTTCTCTTTTTCTTGCATTTCTTTTCACTCTCTGGCAGTTTGAGGAGGATGGCCAGGTCTTTTTTAGCCTTGACGACGGCTCTACCAAGTTCACAGACCTGATCCACCTGGTAGAGTTCTACCAGCTCAACAGGGGCGTCCTGCCCTGCAAACTCAAACACCCCTGCACCATGGTGGCCTTATGACCCCCTCCTGAACCTGACAACACACAAATGTAACAGAAAAACTGGATTTTTTCATAATTTCCATTCATTTTCACAATAAGTTGACGCAACCCACGGGCAAGAAAATGATCTCCATTTTTCTCACACTGCTCGGGGATTAGCATAAAACGTTTGGGACTAATTATAGGACAAAAATCAACTTTCCAGACACCCTGTCCTTTGGTTTTGACAAGGGTGCCTGAATTTTTTTATTTTATTACAGTCTCTGTGGTGAACTTTCACTGAATTCAAGAGTTTTTTTCTTCATTCAGGACATGACAAGCAGACACACACAAACCCCATGAACTGATTGGATCGGGACGGTCGTTTCGTTCGGTGTGTCTGCGGGGACTTGCGTTGCAAAAAGTTACTTGATGACAATTGATATGTATTATGTTATTTCCTACCTGAACGTTTTGCACTCTCAAGCTGAAAAACAGGTGATCCACTTCATCCTGAGCTTACCGCGACAACTGTTACCCATTTGCCTTCCTCCTACCGTTCACCCTTTCTGTCGTTTGTCCTCTTCTAAACTCGTCCTGGGGATTCCCTGTGTAATTATGGGATACGTGCAAAAAGGCAAAGACAGTACTGACCATTTGAGGTGTGACATCCTCAGTGACAGCCAAATAACATAACCCGGTCTTTCATACATCGCTATGTCTGTGTCTGCAAGGAGAGGGACTGGCCTCAAGGGGTGGCAAACTTGCACTTCATTGAATGATACTTGATTGCTATGCTTTTCCAGCATACGAATTAGTTAAGTTTGGAGTTCTAATCAAGCTTTGCCTTAAAGGAATGTTCTGGGTTAAATATAACTTAAAGGGATACTCCACTTTTTTTGGAAATAGGCTCATTTTACCACTCCCCCTGAGTTAAACAGTTGAGTTTCAACGTTTTTGAATCCATTCAGCCGATTTTATCATATTTAGAAGAATATCAGTAAACAGACAATTTCTGGTCTCATTGACTTCCATAGAATATTTTTTTCCTACTATGGAAGTCAATGAGACCAGAAACTGTCTGGTTACTGATATTCTTCTAAATATCCAAAAATCGGCTGAATGGATTCGAAAACTGTAAAACTAAACTGTTTAACTCTAGGAGAGTTGTAAAATGAGCCGATTTCCCAAAAAAGTGGAGTATCCCTTTAATCTCCATCGACATTATCTGTCGCAAGCTGTCGATGTGCTTTGAAATACAAAAAGCGCGTCGGCAGTCGCCTGGTCACAAACAAACCCTCTCATTTTTCTCTTGTTTGACAGTTTGGAATTGAAAAACAAATAAGTATTTGTCATAATTGACATGCCACAGATGCGCACCATAGCTTAAAGGGACAGTCCAAATAATGAAAATTGTAATGTCATCATCATGTCGTTCCAAACCTGTATGACAGTCTTTCTTTAGTGAAACACAAAAGAAGACATTTTGAAGAATTATTTTGTCCTTAGAATAAAAGTCAGTGGGGTTTTAAACAAAATTATTGATACTACTGACATTTGAACTTATATATTAGTTTATACTAGGGCTGGGAAATGATTAATCGCATCCAAAATAAAAGTCTGTGTTTACATAATATATATGTGTGTAGTGTGTATAATTATATATAAATACACACATATGCATGTATATATTTAAGAAAAATGTGTTATTAATCTATCAAATATTTATATTTATGTGTAATATTAATTTTAATTTTGTTTAAATATATATAAAGTATATACATTAAAATATTTAATATCAATTATAATATTAAATATAATATTTTAATATCAATATTTTTAAATGTTTACATGCATGTGTGTGTATTTATATATACAAAATAATTATACACACTATGCACATATATTATGTAAAACCAAACTTTTATTTTGGATGTGATTAATCGCGATTAATCGTTTCCCAGCCCTAGTTTATACATTGTAAATGTATTCTATTAATATTTGATTATTAATAATATTTTATTTTGTGTTTCACTGAAGAAAAACATTTTTAGAACTACTTGGTGAGATTTTTTTTTTTTTTTTTTAATTTGAGAAAACTCTTTTAACTCAGAACGCAGGAATAGCGTTTAGGGCGCAGCCAGGATGTGTTCATTAATGTCTTTTGAGAATTATCCATGTCATATTAATCTGTTTGGGAAGATACATGGCCTGTTTGAGTATGGAATGACCTTTTCTATCAGATTTCGCTCCTGGCATTGAAATATCAAATTGATTGTTCGTAAATTATATTCGGAGCCATCAAAAACTTGACTCTGGCCTAGAGCGCCACCGAAACTTGACCCAGGCCTCGTATCCCACCCTGAGCACAATTCAAGAGGGTAATTATTAGTTTCCTACACTGACTCCAGGTCGTCTTACTTTGTGAACGTACCTAGCTGTTAGTATAGCCTGAAGCTTAACAACTGCCTTTTCAAATCACTGTGCTGTTCTTGAGCCAATGTTAAACCCCTTAAAGTGACAGGCCAGGCCGGGATTGAGCGCCTGGAGGGATCGGACTTTGCGAAGTCACGTCTCACGGGCGTGTCTGTAATCCTCCGGGGCTTTGTGACTTAATGCGGTGAGGAGATTATCTCCCGTGCCAGCTTTTGCCACAAGGAGGTTAACAGGAAAAGCTGGTGTACGGTTACCTGAGGCGCTACATCAGCAGTCTCCTGTCTGTCCCCGACGCCCGCCTTGTTACCCTTCCAACACTGGCCCAGCAAGTCTAAGCTATGTTTTTTTTATATGCTAACTCTGACAGCTGACTGTTACTGCTGAGCTACAACCACACGCGCCTAAGGACGAGAGTGCGTAGCCAGACAGCGACATAGTGTCGGTACGCGTTAAACCCACCTGTACCAGATGTGGGCCGGATCTGGGCCGACACTACGTCGCTGTCTGGGATGCGCACTGCGATTTTGAGACACTTTGATACCACACACAAGCACATTTTTAATTTTCACATACGATTCACGCTGTTTAACGTGTGAAATGCTTTAAGGATTTTTTTTTTTGTCTTAGATGTTCAGCTACAACTCTGATCTGCCTTATCTTACGTTATCGCTTCCTTGCCGCTTCATACGTAAATCGAATTTGTAAATTGTTACGAAAAGTGGAAAGTGCAAGCATTAGGCATTCGGTGTCTGGGATTGTGGTTGGCTATCATCATGTTTAAATAGAGTAATTTAGTCACAATTCCAGCCTGCACGAGCGGGACGCCTGAAAACATATCTAACTGGAATACACAAGTGTGAACGCTAATTGGTTTCGTCCAGCTCGAGCTCAATGTGTTTGGGTGCATATTTTCGTCAGACCTGTGCTGGTGTGTGGCTCGCAATTATGAAATGCCAAACATGCATGTGAAATATATGAACTTCCCCAACCTTGATTATGCCGTTTTGGTATTGATTTGTCGAACACAGGTGATTGAGTTTGTTTCACCTGTATATATGGCTCATATGCAGCAGTCACACTCTTTTTAAGTATGTGAAGCCTATGGAGAGGTAGTAGATCTAACACTGTATTAAAACACCATCTATTACTATATAAATGTGGTGCGCTCCAGAACAGAATGATTTGTTGATTTATGTTGTGCATAAAGTGCAAATTACGCATATTCCCTCTCGACATGTACCAGTGTGAAAATGTTTTTTAGCTTGTATCGTGTTTTCATTTTTATGTCACAAATGTCTTTTTATAAAGAGTATATATTACAGTATTAAATTAAGATTGTCTTCTGTTGTCATTTTCCACTGGTGAGAATGTCCAGAATTTTCCAGAGCGCACATATTTTCATTCAATGATTCGCACAGAAGTGTAAATAGGCTAGCTACCTACTTACATAGGAGAATAGATGTGTACTTTTATCATATGAAATAGATGTGTACTTTTATAATGACTGCAACATCACAGTTTAAAAGTTTGAACGCATAAAAGTGTAATATTGGTGATTATTTTTTAACTTTTTAACAATATAGGCCTACGTTAATAGTATAGACTGTACAATCCAATACTGACATACTGATTTTGAATAATTGTAGTATTTCTCTGTATGTGGAAGGGCAGTTACAGGTAACGCTTCCTTTTACAGTCCAGTTACCCATGTAAATACTATGTACTTATTTTAGTAACTACAAATACTGGGTAATAACTAGTACTAACCCTGAACCTACCCCAAAACCTACCCCTGTTCCATGTACTTACCGTATATAAGCCAGTACTTTCTAGGTAAGTACTGTACTGTAAAAGGAAGTGTTACCCAGTTACTTATGTAAATATACAAAAAAAAGTAAATGTATGCAAAATTGGGCTCATCCGGGATTTGAACCCGGGACCTCTCGCACCCTAAGCGAGAATCATACCCCTAGACCAATGAGCCTTGAACATATTGGGAAGAATAGTGTGGCACGTTGCATAGGGAGAAGCTACAGGACCATATAGGACTTTTGATGGGGTGAGTTTGGGATGTTTGTTTTGGTTTTGACGAATAGCGCCATCTAGTTGCATCAACCTGCAGTTACAGAGGTCACTCAGTTGCGTTGAACAACCAAGTTACACACAGTTTGCGACACCGAGGCAGGAAAAGCAAGGCTTGAAAGTCAGCAGATGGTTATGACTAAGACTAGGCCTTTGATTGAAAAAACCATGACTCTTTGGTTTGCATTTCGAGCTGGTCCGCGTTAGACTTTCCATTTACAAAGAAAGAAATGATATCCACCTGGGTGTGATGTAACATTGTGATGAAATAAGGATTACGAGGATTTATTTTTGGTCCAGAAATAAGCTTATTTCATTTTGATAATATTTTAGTTGCATAGTGAGTGGTGGTGTCTGTAAAAATGAGACTTTAAGAGAGGTTAATGTTCTCAGAAAAAACAATATCATTATTGTAAAATAACTGTGAGATAAAGTTAATTTATTGGTTTATTTTGCTGTTGGAAAACACTGGACCTACTGTAGGCATAGCCTACAGCATGTCGAACTCAGTGAACAAACTTTGAGAAGTAATTTAATGTTTTGCCAGTGCCAAGATTCTAAAGCCTAAAGATTCTAAATTCTAAAAACAGGTCTCGTCCGGGATTTGAACCCGGAATGTCTCGCACCCTAAGCGAGAATCATACCCCTAGACCAACGAGCCTTGTGAGTGGTAAAGTCTGACACATTTCATACAGGAGATCCAGGCCCATTTTTGCCAACGTGGATGTGGGATGCTTAATATGCTTGTTCAGTTGGATTTCTGGTTACATCAAGTTACTAATGGCGACATCTAGTGGTGGACAAGCAGATACAAAGCTCTTCAGTGGACGTGTCTTTTATTCAAAATAGTTGCTGTAGTCATATATATTACATTCTTTTTTATTTATTTATTTTTTTTCAGTAATGAAGTAAAAAGTACCTGTAGTGCACTGTAATTCTTTTGTTGGTTTAACCTAAAAAAAAGTAACCTGGTTGCCTTAAAATTTGAGTTAATACAATGAAGGAGATTGATTTAATCACCAGAAACTCAAAATATTATGTTATCTGAACTACATAAATTGTCTAAATTGATTTGACAAAAGAAAAAATGTTGTGATTATAAATCATGAATATATTTTTTACAGTGCCTACAAAATAACTGAATTAATTGTACTTAGAGATCAATACAGCCCAATAGGCATGTGTGAATTTGACATTTCTTTCTTGTAAGATGTGTTTCAAAAATTGCTAATTCCCGCAGTTGATACCCTGCATAGGGAGGGATAAAATGATTATATCACCGGGGTGTGATGTAACATTATGAAATAAGGATTTATTTTTGTTCCAGAAGTAAGCTTTATTTATTTTTTTACCTTTAAATTACTAAATTTGATCAATAAATAATACATAAATAGTAATTCAAGCACATTAATAACGTTCTTTCAAGTTATATTCGAAATAAAAATTCACAATTAAATTAAATTCACAATTTCCAACATAACCCTTTGAATTCAGCTCAAACTATCTTACAGTGTCTTTGCTGACCTCTATAACGTGCTATTTCATGACCCTTGCCACTAGATGGCCTAACAGCTCCATATCCAGTATGAACAGCAAATGAGCCGTTTCACTGGATCCTAAAGTCAGTTTCTCTTCAGAATGCATTATACACATGTTGACTATACACATTATATTTTACACATTATAAAATAATTTTTGGTAAAGGTTTAGAAGTTTTAGGTTTTTCTATGCTGAAGCATTCGACATTCCATTCATTAAGGAGGTCAAAATGACCCGTGAGGCGCGAGGGAAGGATTTGTTACTTTTTAAAATTTCAATCACAAAACTCCTTGAATCTATCCAAAAGAAATGAAGTAAAAAGGTAGGCTACTTTCTCACATCCAAATGAGTTTTTCTCCTCTACAGGGCTCTATTTTCTTACATGTGGAATAAGAAGTAGCTAGCCCAAATCGAGCATGTGTGAAGTGAATTTCTAACTCGTTCCTGATTGGAGAAATTGGAAGTGTTACAATTAACCTGTGTTACAATCCTCCCTGTCATTAGGAAAAGAATGGCACCTGTTTTTGAGTAGAATCGAACAGGACTGTGAAGCAGCCCTAGCTCCACCCCTGAAGAGTCTTTGCATATGAACTGCATGCTTCAGTGCTCTGGAGGTCTTTATAGATCTGTGAGTTTATGATTTTATGACTGACAGCTCTCCTTCATGATAACAGATCCAAAAGCAAGCATGAGTTTAATAGCCGTCATTATTTGGACACTCACAACCTGTACCTGGAGTAAGTATAGGCTGCAGCAGTTTATGCCACGCATCCACCAATTTAGAGGAACCTAACTTAACAATCGTATCGTCACTGTAACATATTTCTGTAGGAAATATTGTTTGCTCAAGCTGACAGATTCATTATAAGTGTTAGACTTTTAAAGCAGTTTAATATTATTCTCAGTGTTTTCTGTCTCTCTCTTCAGGTTCTGTGGGACAAACTCTGACTCAATCTGAAGCTCAAACACTGCAGCCTGATCAGACCGTCTCTATTCACTGTAATCATGAACCAGCAATACAATGTCGTAAAGGAAACACCACTGTGTATTGTATGTCCTGGTACCATCAGATTCCTGGAGAAGTTCCTAAACTCCTGATCTATTACACATCAGAGAGAGCTTCAGGTGTTTCTTCTAGATTCAGTGGCAGTGAAAGTGGAAACCACAAGGATTTTACTCTGACTATCAGTGGAGTTCAGCCCGAAGATTCAGGAGTTTATTACTGTCAGAGTCAACACAGTAGAACAGGAGACTCAAAGAACCCTGACTGGGTGTTCACACAGTGTAAAAGCATCATACAAAAACCTCCTTTGCCGAGACTTCAGCGCTGCAGCTTTGAGCTTCTGCAGATGTTGAAGATCATTATTCACCTCACTGACTTACACACAAACAGACACACAGAAGGCTGGTGAACTGTTGATATTCATTAGGCACACACTCATTAAAATATTTGACATATTTTATACATAATAATAACAATAAAAATGTCTCAATCATGAATTAGTACACATGATTTACAAATTACAATTATAAAATATATCTGAGATGAAAGAAAGCACTGGCCAAAGCTTCTGATGAAGATTTTATATCAGTCCCTCATGAACTATCACTAAAAAAATGTTTAGTGGATTGACAGGGAAACTGTTTATATTTCTTTAATGTGTCTTATTTCAGCTCTTAAAACTTATATTTATTTTATATATATTTTTGGTGCAAAAACACTGCTTTTACAGACATGTTTGACTGATCTCTTGCACAATATGCAAGGACAAGCAAAAACATTTATTGCACTTCATCTATTTTTGTCTGTAGATTAAATATCTTTAAAGGCCATTCTCAAAAAGATTTTTTCTCAAGCTGAGTCAGAAGAAGTGGAGATTACTTCAGTGACAGATTTATATATTACAGAGGGGTTTGTTCACATATGCATGATTTTACAGGCTAAATAATTTGACTAATTTTGAAGCCGGCTTTATCCAATGTTCAGATTTCTGTTATGGAAATAAATGCAAATAAGTGCAATAAATTAGAAAATGCCTTTTTTGTATATTTAAGCATACAATTTTCAAAACTTAAAGAATGTTTGTGATTCTTAATGTAATCAATTAATTGGGGAAGTATGGTGAAATCTATTCGTTCTTTTGTTTTTCTTTTTTATCCTATTCATCTCCCGTGCCTTAATTTTGAATTTTTAGATTAATATATATATATATATATATATATATATATATATATATATATATATATATATATATATAATTTTATTAAATATATGAGACGCAATATTAACATAAATATCTCTTTTACTGTAATCAATATTTTCAATATTAAAAAATATATATTTTATTATCCACGCTAATGCTATTCATCACAATAATCGCAATGAACTCAAGAAATCCCCCCAAAAATCAATAAAAAGTGGTATTTTGATATTGTGTGTTGTTTTAATACAGTCAGAATGTCAACACAATATTTGAGTCAGAAAGTTTTTATTTGGCAGCAATAAAACAACAAAATGTCTTTCAATAGTGATATTTTCTTGTATTATTTGGTCCTGCTAAACATGTACCCCCCACAAAAGCGCCCTTAGCGTGCCGTAAGTCCCAAACACGTGATGCAACATTTGTGACCGTCAGACGATCGGCTCCGAAGCGAAAGACAACTAGAGTTTGGCATTACATTTTGTAAAAATGTCGAAAGTTATGTGTTATTTAAGGCAAATAATACAATATAACGCTTGAATGGAAACAGATTATTAAATATTTTGATTGTTGAGAGTGGTAGAAGTTCATGTGATGTTTTAAACCTCTTTATTTTACTAGGTAAATTCCATATTCATAAAGCTAAATTTTTCAAGTCAAGGCCATGTTTTACATTTTTCCAAATTGAAGTCGATATACATTTTGAGTCTTTTAAACAGGTTAAAAATAAGAAAGCTTTGTCGGTAACTGAAATATACTTTTAGGCCCAAATGTTCAATTGAAAATTAGAAAAATGGATTAACTCCAAATACATCTCAGCTTATCTTGACATCATCTTTCACACTCCTACAAGAGCCATGGGCCACAAAGAGCTATGAAGCATCAACGGGATCATATTTATGAAAGATATCACTATGAGGGACTAAAAAAAACATCCCATTAAATTTTTGACTGCGCTCTTCACCGCACCTCAAAGATACAACATTAGCCTTTATTTAGCCTAGTGTTGTTTAGTAAAGAAAACATTACTGTACTTATTCAAAGAAACTTTTTTTACCCTTGAGACGGATCACAATCATTCATGGTGTTTTTCAGAAGTAAAAAAAAAGAAGAAAAAAAGATCTGGCTCTTGACCACCTGAAATGTTTCTTGACAGTAAGAGGTTCTTGTTCTCAGAAAGACATTTACATTGAAGAGAGTTTGCATGAACTGCATGCTTCAGTGCTCTGGAGGTCTTTATAGATCTGTGAGTTTATGATTTTACGGCAGACAGCTCTCCTTGATGATAACAGAACCAAAAGCAAACATGTGTTTACTAGCCGTCATTATTTGGACACTCACAACCTGCACCTGGAGTAAGTAGGCTAGCAATTTATATCATCAACCAAATTTAGAGGAACCTAAATTAACAATCCACAAGATCTGTATCGTCACTGTAACACACTGTGTAAAAGATACTTAGTCCATGTAAGAATATTGTTTGCTCAAGCTGACAGATGCATTAAAAGTGTTAGACTTTTAAATCATCAGTTTAATATTATTCTCAGTGTTTTCTGTCTCTCTCTTCAGGTTCTGTGGGACAAACTCTGACTCAATCTGAAGCTCAAACACTGCAGCCTGATCAGACCGTCTCTATTCACTGTAATCATGAACCAGCAGTATACTGTGTTAAAGCAAACACCACCCTGTATTGTATGTCCTGGTACCATCAGATTCCTGGAGAAGTTCCTAAACTCCTGATCTATTACACATCAGAGAGAGCTTCAGGTGTTTCTTCTAGATTCAGTGGCAGTGAAAGTGGAAACCACAAGGATTTTACTCTGACTATCAGTGGAGTCCAGCCTGAAGATTCAGGAGTTTATTACTGTCAGAGTAGACACTTTACAGACTCTGATGTCCAGGTGTTCACACAGTGTAAAAGCATCATACAAAAACCTCCTTTGCCGAGACTTCAGCGCTGCAGCTTTGAGCTTCTGCAGATGTTGATGTCGAAGATCATTATTCACCTCACTGACTTACACACAAACAGACACTGAAGGCTGGTGAACTGTTGATATTCATTAGTCACACACTTATCAAAATATTCTACATTTTTATACATAATAATAATAATAATAATAATAATAATAAAAATATGTCTCAATCATGAATTACACGTAATTTACAAATTACAATTATAAAATACATCTGAGATGAAAGAAAGCTCTGGCCAAAGCTTCTGTGACGAAGATTTTATTTCAGGCCCTCATGAACTTTCACTAAATAAAATGTTTAGTGGATTGATTGGGAAACTGTTTATATTTCTTTAATGTGTCTTATTTCAGCTCTTAGAACTTGTATTTATTTTATATATATTTTTGGTGCAAAAACACTGCTTTTACAGACATGTTTGACTGATCTCTTGCACATTAAGCAAGGACAAGCAAAAACATATATTGCACTTCATCTATTTTTTGTCTATAGATTAAATATCTTTAAAGGCCATTCTCAAAAAGATTTTTTCTCAAACTGAGCCAGAAGAAGAAGTGGAGATTATACTTCAGTGACAGATTTATATATTACAGAGGGGTTTGTTCACATATGCATGAAATGCAAGTCCCAAGCACGCGATGCAACATTTGTGACCGTCAGACGATCGGCTCCGAAGCGAAAGACAACTAGAGTTTGGCATTACATTTTGTAAAAATGTCGAAAGTTATGTGTTATTTAAGGCAAATAATACAATATAACGCTTGAAGGGAAACAGATTATTAAATATTTTGATTGTTGAGAATGGTAGAAGTTCATGTGATGTTTTAAACCTCTTTATTTTACTAGGTAAATTCCATATTCATAAAGCTAAATTTTTCAAGTCAAGGCCATGTTTTAAATTTTTCCAAATTGAAGTCGATATACATTTTGAGTCTTTTAAACAGGTTAAAAATAAGAAAGCTTTGTCGGTAACTGAAATATACTTTTAGGCCCAAATGTTCAATTGAAAATTAGAAAAAATATTTTTCTTTTTATAAATAATGAAGTTTGTAAGTCTGTCTGTTTATATCTATTTTATATTAGTCTGGTGTCAAACTAGAATAAAGTGATAAAATAAATAAAATAAATAAAACCTTTGCAATTGGAACTTCAAAATGAACTACCGGTAATCATCCAGCTCATGTGTAATAGCACACGCCTTTAATGACCTGACATGACTCTGATGGATTAATTCCAAATACATCTCAGCTGTTCTTGACATCATCTTTCACACTCCTACAAGAGCCATGGGCCACAAAGATATGAAGCATCAACGGGATCTTATTTTTGAAAGATACGTTGAGGGGCTAAAAAACATCCCAATCCATTTTGACTGCGCTCTTCACCGCACCTCAAAGATACAACATTAGCCTTTATTTAGCCTGTTTTTTAGTAAAGAAAACATTACTGTACTTATTCAAAGAAACTTTTTTTACCCTTGAGACGGATCACAATCATTCATGGTGTTTTTCAGAAGTAAAAAAAGGAGAAAAAAAGATCTTGCTCTTTACCACCTGAAATGTTTCTTGACAGTAAGAGGTTCTTGTTCTCAGAAAGACATTTACATTGAAGAGAGTTTGCATGAACTGCATGCTTCAGTGCTCTGGAGGTCTTTATAGATCTGTGAGTTTATGATTTTATGACTGACAGCTCTCCTTCATGATAACAGATCCAAAAGCAAACATGAGTTTAATAGCCGTCATTATTTGGACACTCACAACCTGTACCTGGAGTAAGTATATAGAAATTAATATAATTAGATTCAGGCCTAAAGCCAGAAATTAAGAACTCAACAAGTCCACAGATGCTCAGATCAAGATATAGACTATGTAAATAGTGTATGTATTTTAAAAAAAAATATGATATTTCATATATGAATGTTTTTAACCTTTGCGTTAACGTTATTCTTTTCATGGTTTGATTTTAAAATCATGTTCGTCATTGATTATTATAGCGTTTACAAAATATGGAAAATAGTGCAACAGCAAGAAATACTGTGTGCTCACTCCTGACAGATGCATTAGAACTATGAGTGTTAGACTTTTAAATGTGCTTATCAGTTTAATATTATTCTCAGTGTTTTCTGTCTCTGTCTTCAGGTTCTGTAGGACAAACTCTGACTCAATCTGAAGCTCAAACACTGCAGCCTGATCAGACCGTCTCTATTCACTGTAATCATGAACCAGCAATAAACTGTGCTAAAAAAAACACCACCCTGTATTGTATGTCCTGGTACCATCAGATTCCTGGAGAAGTTCCTAAACTCCTGATCTATTACACATCAGAGAGAGCTTCAGGTGTTTCTTCTAGATTCAGTGGCAGTGAAAGTGGAAACCGCATGGATTTTACTCTGACTATCAGTGGAGTCCAGCCTGAAGATTCAGGAGTTTATTACTGTCAGAGTAAACACTTTACAGACTCTGTCCCGGGGTTTACACAGTGTAAAAGCATCATACAAAAACCTCCTTTGCCGAGACTTCAGCGCTGCAGCTTTGAGCTTCTGCAGATGTTGATGTTGAAGATCATTATTCACCTCACTGACTTACACACAAACAGACACACAGAAGGCTGGTGAACTGTTGATGTTCATTAGTCACACTCTCATCAAAATATTCGACATATTTTATACAATAATAACAATAAAAATGTCTCAATCACGAATTACACATGATTTACAAATTACAATTATAAAATACATCTGAGATGAAAGAAAGCACTGGCCAAAGCTTCTGTGATGAAGATTTTATTTCAGTCCCTCATGAACTATTTCACTTAATAAAATGTTTAGTGATTTGACTGGGAAACTGTTTATATTTCTTTAATGTGTCTTATTTCAGCTTTTATGAAAAATATATGAAAAATGATATATATTTTTGAAACAGAAAGATTTTTACTTACTTCCAATTGAGAGTCGTGTTCCTCCACCAAAAGTGTACCACAGTGATCCAAACCCAATGAGGGGTTGAACAAAAACCTCCTGCACTAAACTAAAACTGACAGAGTTATACTAACATCAACTCTAACACTGAAACTGACATTAAAACTCCATTTTAGTTTAGATTTGCTCAGACAGCTGAAAAAAGAAATACATATTTATTTGATAAAATCTTGCAAAATTTCGGATTATTTTTTAGGTTTTTTCCATGATGCATCTGAAAGTGTTTTGCATATTAACTGATCACTGCACTTAAAACTCCACTGATGATTATTAGTGTGAGACACACACACACACTCACAAACACACATATACACACAACAATGATGACTCTTACCTTAATGCTGGGGACACTCGGTCTGCTTGCTCAAGGTTCAAAAATATATATTTTTTTACATCATGATCTTCATTATTTATTTATTTATTTTTATTTGTGCAAAAATGTTGAATTTGTGCTTTATGTTTTTTTTTCTTCTTTTCTAAATGCAATCATTTGAGCTGTTTATAGCAAATTCAAGCTTCTTTTCATTTGTTTTTGAACTCTCTCTCAGTGTCTCATCAAGAGGTCCAGACTCCTGAGTCTTTGCTTGTTAAAGCAGGAGATTCAGTCTCTATAAGCTGCACTGGGACCAGTGGAGTTCGTAATGACATGAGCTGGTATCTGCTGAAACCTGGAGAAGCTCCTAAACTCCTGATCTATAAAGCAAGTCAACTTGAATCCGGAGTCCCAGATCGGTTCAGTGGAAGTGGATCTGGACTTGATTTTACACTGAACATTCGTGGAGTCCAGCCTGAGGATGCTGGAGATTATTACTGTATGGGGTATTATTCTTCTACAGTATTCACACAGTGAAACAACATCATACAAAAACCTCCCTCAGTCACAGAGGACAGGAGAATCACTAGTTGCCCTGTACAACAGCTGAGCAACAGCTAAAATAATAAAGATTTTAATTTCAGTTATTTCATTATTTGTTCACTTTAATTTTCATTAATTGATTTCAGAAGAATTTATATGTGAAATTATGGGCTTACTTATGTAGGGGGTAGGGAGTAGAGTACTATATAGTGAGCTCATCAGCATAATAGAAACACCACTTTCGGACACTACTTGTCTCCCGGGTCTGGGCTATAGATTTTTTTTTAAATAAAGACATACATTACACTGAGCTTATTTCTCCAAAATTTAAAAACTATAAGTCATTTCTGTCCGTTTCTGATAATGCGCTACTCCACACATGATTATAACTTATTTTTACAATCAGCGCAATGCATGATGGTATGTAGTGCTTGGGTTAGTGACCATCGGTTTATACTACTTTGCGTTCTGGGATACATTGAGTGGACTATAGGGTATAATAATCATCAGTAGCCTATACATTCAGACAGGACTACAAAATGGTGAGCTCCCTATATAGTCCACTATGAGTAGTGGGTGATTTCGGACACAGCATCTGTCTATTTATGTCTATTTTATATTACTTTAGGCCCTATTCTGGTGTCTGTTTATTTTTTCGCTGTATAATATTTGTTTACGAACTGTGATTCTTGTATGTTTGTAACTTGAATTCTAATAAAAAAAAATAAAAAAATAATAATAAATAAAAAAATAGTGTGTGCATCCACTGCCGTATTTATAGGGCTATACCCGCGTCGCGTGGGCGGAGTGTGCAATGCATTTCACGCACGCTAATTACAATGTACTCGAAGATGAAGAACTAGTACTCGAAGATGACAGACCCTCAACGTCGAACATGAGCGACTGAAAGGGAACTTAATATGTAGACCGGATACACTTTATTTCGATAGTCACTTTAGACGTTCTATTAATTATAAGTAACTTTTCAACTACGTGTCAAGTAATTAGTAGCCTATATTAGACTGTCAGTAGACTGTTATGGTTAGGTGTTAGAGTTCGGGTTAGGAGAATAAGTTTACTTGTAGTCGCTAAGTTACTTATAGTCAGTTGAATGTCTGTTGAGGGACCAACAAAATAAATTGTTAGCCATATGGGGTAATTGAGGTAAAAATATTCAAAAAATGAGCTACACAAATCAAAAGAATGAGAAGAAATAAGTGCAATGATGTCATTAAAAAAACTGACAAGTTATATTAATATTTATCTCTGCTGCCGAGATATAAACCTAAATTAGCATGCTAAATTACTAGCCCCGGCCCGGCAGGTGTCGCAATACCAGTTTCGGCCATGGGAGGCGGTATGCGGGCGGGCAACATAACCACCAGCCAAACTGCAATAGACGAGTAACTCGCGCGGCTTGTGTTTACTTGGACCTGATGTCAGTCGTGTGGAAAATACAGCCCACTACTAAAATTCAGCTCAGGGATGAGTTAAAAAATGATTGGTCGATATTATGCATGAAGAATACATTTTGGTAAGTTGTAACATACTGTATCTTTCAACAGTGTTCGTGTTCTTTTACCATTAGCGAGATGATCGGTTCACGTGCGCTTGGGATCTGTCGCGTAACATTTACAAGCGCCAAAACTGTGTTTATTGTTTGAATTGCGAAATAAAATTAACAGAATCTGAGAGCTGAGATCGGTCTTTTCTGTGCATGACAAAATGGATGTGTGGCGTGAGTGTTTCAAAAGTATCAGTTGTGTGTCTCTCGGTGAATTTGTGAGAGTTGGCATCAGCTCTGAAAGGCGCTAGCTTGGTCCACGTCAGGGAATGCTGTCTGTCAAATTAATTCAAACTAATGATAAAAATGTAACATGAACAAAACGAATACCATAAACTAGAAATAATAGCCTGGGCTTTAATTTTCCCATATCGTCGAAATGCTTGTCTATGAGACGGCCTTTATAATTTAGTATTGACTTGAGATGTTGTTCATTTAGTTTCTAATATCTGAAAATGATCATATATTTGATTAATATGCGGTAGGGAGACAGGGCAACACTGCGCTCGCCCGTGTTTGAAGACATGAAGGTGCGCGCGGCCGCGGAGGTATTTCTGGACTTATACTGCCCCCATCTGGTATGGAATATGGCGTATGATTTGATTTTTTATCCCAGAGGGCACCTTTTAGCTGACAGTCTACTAATACTCTAATCACAGTTAGATGACATGTAGTTGAAAGTTACTTATAGTTAGTAGAATGTCTAAAGTGGACTATCGAAATAAACTGTTTGTACATACATCACTTGAATCTAAATTTATTTTTATTCTCTTAAGTCTAGTTCATTATATATATATATATATATATATATATATATATATATAGCATACATTACAGTAATAACATTTTTATACTGCTTTTTATTTAATATGACTTTCATTATAGCCTAATTTACAATCCAAAACTGTATAAAAGTAGTGCTTAATAAAAATGAATCAGATTTTTCATCTTTTTACATCATTTACACTAGTTGGATTCCTCCAACAAAAAAATAATTCTTTCTCATGCAAAATCTCCACAATATTCTGAGAGTGCCACACATGTTAATTAAACAACGATTAGACGATTAGACAAAAATATGCATGCCCCTCATCATATTTCAGTCCATAAAGGGTTTTTCCACTGTAATGTTATTTTGCATTGGCTGCTCATGCTTCAGTGCTCTGGAAGGGTTTATAGTCCCGTGAACAATTTTAACATACAAGACCTGTCCACTCTACAGAAGCCAATATGATTCTCTTCATCTGGGCAATTTACTGCATCCAAGGTAATGAAACAGAAATATATTTTTTCATTTTAATGTTTTCCGCACGCACTAATAATTGTTTTCTTTCTCTCACAGGCTCTTTGGGACAGATCATTGTGACTCAACCTGAGTTTAAATCAGTTCAGCTTGGTCAAACTGTCTCTATTGATTGTAAGGTCAACACTGTAGTTTTTAGGGTTCCATGGGGCTCAGTATCCAAAGATTACTACATCTCCTGGTATATTCAGAAACCAGAGGAACCCACTAAACTCCTTATATATTACACAACAATGAAGCCTTCAAGTGCTCCATCTAGAATGAGCGGTGGAGGCAGTTTTCACTCTGGAGGAAACGGTCTTGATTTCAGTCTGACCATCAGTGATGTCCAGCTTGAAGATGCAGGAGTATTTTACTGTCAGAGTTACCATGAGATCAGTGGTAGCAGTGTGTTCACACAGTGAAAAGGTCCCGTACAAAAACCCTCTCTTGTTCAGAATCAGATTACTAACATTACTAACATCTATAATGTTTTGTTTATTTCATTATCCTGTAACATATAGCATTTACATAATCCAGACTGATTATATATATATATATATATATATATATATATATATATATATATATATATATATATATATATATATATAATTTTACAATATTTATGCACATATGTTTTTTTTGCATTGTTTATTATTGTGCTCTGTACAAGCTGAAAACTAACACATCAGGGTTCACTAAATAAAATTCATAAATGTTGTCTATTGGACCTTCCAATAACTGTCTATTTTTTAATTATTAAATTATTAATTGTATATATATATATATATTGGTATTTAATTGTGTTTTAAAATAAATGTGAAATGGATAGAAAGTAAAGGAAATATTTGACTTCCCCCCTACCTAATAAATATTTATAATACGGCAGCAAAATTAGAAATTTCAAATGTTCACTCTGCTATACAAATACTTTTTTATTGTGTCATACTATCATACTAATCGTACTAAATATTATATTAATCATATTAATAATATTAATATTTATCATATTAATCATACTAAATATAAAAATTCCACCAATACAATTGCTAATGAAATTGATCTAATTTGAACATGAACCTCATTCAGTTCCTGTAGATTTATGTTCGAATGCATCTCCATCATTTAATATTATTGAATGAAATATTAAGGTCATTTTATCATTTACAGTCTTTTACAGGACATTATGAAAAGATTGATTTCTAAAAATGCTAAAGGCAGGAATTTCTAAAAAAAAAAAAAATTTTCTAAAAGGCAGGACCGTGAGAGTGGGGCGAGTGCAAGCTAGAGAGGGAGAGAGAGATAGTTTCATTCTTCTTAAAACAGCTCTATCAGTCTTTCACTTCCCTTTAAGAGATTCAGAGTTAATCAAGCAGATCTGAAGTGCAACAGTCTGTAAAAACACATTTTACTCACTGTATTAGTCTTTAAATTCACTATTTAGATTAATATGTTCTGTATAAATCTGATTTTTACCTTTCAGTTTTGTATTCTGACAAAAATATCCAGACCTTAAAAATAAATATATAGTTTTTTATTTTATAAATATTTTCCCTAACACTAAAATGTTTTATCGTGTTCCTACATTAAATAATATCCATTTTTCCTCCTTGAAAGCAGATTTAAGCAGATCTTACAATTTCTCTGAATCGCTAAAACACGTTCTCAAAACCTTAAACACAAAACTGACCTGGAAAAATCAAACTTTTGCCTCAAAATCATTTTATCTGTGCTCAAAAACAAATGCCTTCAGATCATACACACGAGTCAATATTATAAACATTACAGACCATTCATTGATTAGACACTATGTAGAACACAGAATCCAAAGCATGCAGTTACAAAAAAAGTATATTGTAACAAAGTAAACAAATTTCGCATGAATGAAAACTTACAGTAGTAAAGTGAATGAATTGTAAACTGTATGCAAGTATAGAATTGCACTGAATATTGAATAATAGGCTCATCCAAAGTTTGAATATCCACCACTTGCATATTGTGAACTCATGTTAAAAGCATGTTACAGTAAAATACACTCAGAAGAGTTAGTGAGAGAGATTTGATTCTGCTTGAGCTTCATGTCTTCATGTTGGGATCAGAATGGGGACTTTGCACATCACAGAAACAGTTATGTCTGCAGGCAAAGGGAAAACCCCGAAAGTCACATCCAGCCCTGACAACATTTTTGATCCCATGCAGTGTTCATTGTTCAAACATTTACAAATTAAAGGTTGTACTATTAAACTGAACTAACATGAACTTACAATAACAGCATATTATATCAAACATATTGCTCATAATTTAACTTTAGTAACTGTATTGATTAACAATAATAAGCTAATAATCACTAATATTAATTCACTTTATTGTAAAAGATTATCTAATGTTAAACTCTATCAGGTTAACATTTACACACTGGTTTTTGCTTTCTAATATTCTGAACAATACACTCTTAAAAATAAGTTTGTGAACCTTGATAAACCAAAGGTTCTTAATCATTGACATTTTTTTTGTTCCTTAGCAAATTAAATTGATCTTTGCACCAATAAAACGGGTTCTTTTAAGAACTGTTCAGTTCTTTTGGGAACTGAAAATTGTTCCTCTGTGTCACCTTTGCCATTTGGAACCTTTGTAGAGTAGCTATATAATCCGACTTTTAAAATAATTGTAAAAAATATTTTATTTATAAAAAAATAGTGTTATTTAGTTTCAACATTGAAAGTTAAAGAGTTAAAGAATAAATTAAATTTCCATCTATAATTATCAGGCCCGGATTGGCCATCTGGCAATTCTGTCACATGCTAGAAGGGCCGGTGTGATTTTCTATTGTTTTGGGCCGAGACACAGATAGATGCATGTTCTGAGTCAGTTAACACAGCCAGAGCGAAAAAAATACGGGATATTTTTAGGGATGGCTGACGCGAAACAGACGTTTCGAAGCTTTGTGAGATCCCGAAGCGCAGATGATTCGAAACACTGATCCGATTCCGAACGAAGCCTGATTCAAAACACCTACGTCACGTGACTACGGCTAAACAGGTGGGGTGTTCCGCTCAATCAGGGTTGAAACCCGATGGTGGGCCAAAGACGCTGCGCTTTCAAAAGTGTTTGGGAAGTTTGGTGATCCAGAAGGATGTCTTTCTCTTTATCATTGATCTTGTTGTTGTTACACTCAAGGCCCTGAGCGAGAAAGACAACATGAAGCCGACTGTGCATGCGAAGGCTGACGGTTATGCAGAGGCTCTGCTGAAACAACTCCATTTTCCAAGTATTTGTGGAATGGTTTTGCTCACGGCCCATCGCTTTGTCACAAGCACACAAGACAATCTGAAAAAATATGCATTATTTTAAAATTTATATAAAATTCATCCAGAATCGATTAGCACAGTGGACGAGCATCTTGAAGCCTTTATGTTGATGGCAATCGAAAAAGAGACTCTTTCTTTGGACACGGATTGCATCATTGAAAGGGTAGCGGAGAAGAGCGCACTGTTGCAATAAGGTAGGTCATGATGTTTCTTTTTATCATACCCGTATTTTCCGCACTATAAGGTGAAAAAAAATGTTCTAAAATGGGTCATTCGTTGAAGGTTCGCCTTACAACCCGGTGCGGATTATATTTTTATATATTTTAGAACACTTTCATAGGGTGCACGCACCGTAGCCTGTTATATGGCGCATAAAATACTGCAGTCCTACGTTCGACTGTGTTTGCGTTATGCAAGATGTGCTAAAGGGAAGGTAGCGAGTGCGCGGCGGTGGAGGTGAGGCATTTATAGGAAGCGCGAGCGCGCTGGGGCGGGCATGTGAGCATGTGAGCGTGGAGCGACGAGAGGGGGGCGCGAGCGAGCGGATCTTGGACAGAGCGGCATTTTTAAAAGGACAGAGCGTTGCCCTACCGCTCCGCTCACACCACGAGAAAACTCCGCGTCTTTTCCTCGCCTGACTAAAGTTGCTTGCATTGTATTCAGGAACGCAGAGAGGGTTTTCACCGCTAATGCCCTGCTTTCAAGAAACCACCGCATGTGTCTGAAGCCTCAGACATTGTCCAAACTCGTGAAGATGAGCTCAAAAGAACTGTACGCTAGATAAGGAAATATATTCGTCTTCTTCTTCTTCTTCTTCTTCTTCTTCTTCTTCTTCTTCTTCTTCTTCTTCTTTTTTAGTTTGAGACAATTTAAATTGTTGCGCAAAAATTCAGTTAGGCCTATATATAAGTCTGGTGGCCTAATAGTTAATTTAGGCTACTTTTTATTAATTAGTTAACAAGTTGATGTAGGCCTATAGCCAAATTTTTATTTATATAATTAGGCCCATTGATTTAATTTGACAGTTTTTGTTTTTTTTTGTGGTACAGATGATAGGCCTAAGCCAACTTAAATTTTAATAGTGCGCACTGCGCAAAAATCAGTTAGGCTTATCAAAATCTGGCCTAATAATTAATTAGCCTGCTTTTAAACATTTATGTATATATATTTTTACGGTTTTGTTTATACAATTTTTAGTTATATTATTAGGCCCATTTATTCCTTTAATTTGACAGCGGTTTGTGTGCAATGGTTATAAGCCCATATTGTTGAAAGGTAAGGCCAAAACCAAAAAGTGAAATGCAAATTATGCAGATTTTTTTTCTTTCGTTTTTTGGAGCGAACAGGGGGCAATTTGAGTGGAGCACGAAGCAAACTGCATTGAGCCCTGTACGGAGCGCGCTTTATGACAGTGATTTGTATGTGGCTGAACTGGGCATGTGACAGAGCGGGCATAATGGACAAGAGCGCGAGTTAGCGGGTGAATTTAATTATGCGGAGCGTTATTAACCATTCGATCCATATGTCCTGTCGTTTTTGAGAAAATTAAAGGCTTTTAATTGTGCGCCTTATTAAAAGTGTGCCTTATAATGCGGAAAATGCGGTATATATTCGATTGTGGTTTGGCTGCTGTACCATGCTCGTGTGTGCTTGTGTTTTTGGCCGCTGTGCTATGCTCATGTGCGTGTTTTTGGCTGCCGTGCCATGCTTGTGTGTGTGAGAATGTGTTGGTGTTTTTGGCCGCCGTGCCATGCTCGTGTGCGTGTTTTTGGCCGCTGTGCCATGCTTGTGTGCGTGTGTTCTCGGCCGCCGTGCCATGTTCGTGTGCGTGTGTTTTTGGCCGCCGTGCCATGCTCATGTGCGTGTGTTTTTGGCCGCCGTGCCATGCTCGTGTGCGTGTTTTTGGCTGCCGTGCCATGCTCGTGTGCGTGTGTTTTTGGCCGCCGTGCCATGCTCGTGTGCGTGTGTTTTTGGCCGCTGTGCCATGGCCGTGTGTGCCGTGAGGGTCCGAAATAAACTTTTTGGCTCACCTGCGGGGACTGGTAGATGAAAAAAATAATAAACAGCCTTTTTGTGTCACATACATTCATTTATATATAGGTTATATTTAAACATTTTTGTCATTATATATCTGGTCTATTATTTTCCATTCTTACTTTTATATATACACACATATTACACAATTTACACACATTAAAATAATATTTTTGTTGTGGCGCCTATGAAAATAGTTCTGTACAAATTAAATGCATTAATTGTATATTAAATAAATAACATGTAAATAAATAATAATATAATAAAATGTGTACAATTATAATAATAATATAGCCTATTATAATTATATAAAAAAATAGTTTTACTCTGCCTATTTTTTTTTACTCCATTTACCCTGACTAATCCAATCAGAAACTGGGATTATCCATAGACAGTAAAAGGAAATATCAGTTGTTTTACCCATTCATTGGGTAAATTGGACGTGTCAATTGGACGTGTCATGAATGTGTAGGCTACGCGTTGTTATCCCGCTAGGGCAGGCAGCTTGGACAACCAACAAGTTTTGTGTCAACACAGAAAATATTTCATCACTGGATAGTTTTTTTTCGTCTATTTAAAGTGTGGTTTAACTCATGTCCGCTGAATGTGCGAACGCTTTTCAGAAAGATTTTTTTAGCACAAATCTCACCCAGCGGTAATGCAGGAAAAAATATATCCAAATGCTTCTTCACATGAAACTATGGTCCGGTCTTTTACCATCGTGTCGATTTGATTAATATGTGCAGGGAGAGAGAGCAAGAAGCATAGACAGGCAAGAAGACACTTTGGAGACGGTGGTGAAGCCTTCTTATACTGTCTATGGGTGAAGCCTTGTTTACATTTTCGCCTGGCTCCAAAGAAAAAGAGTGAATGCGCGCGCTCTCTCTGCTCGTAGTTGCGCCCCGTCACATTCAATTCCCATCCCGCAAACACAACAACTGCGTCATGTCCAAATGCCAGATATTTTGCAGATAAAATACAATTGTAATAAACATTTTATTTCATTACTATTTTGTAGCCTACTGAACATTCACTAGCCAGTGGGACGGATAGCCTTTTGAGATTTACTCGGCAAACGAAAAATCTACCCGCAATTGGCGCTTGGCGGGTGTTAATTTCGGACTCTGCATGCGCCTCAGTCTTGTATCATGACGTGTCGTGTATGCCTACACATTGTGAAAGTCATTGCTGCTGCTGCCTTGTATGGTGTGTCTCAGGGGAAAATGTTCAGATTCTGGGGACGTTTTATTTTATTTTATTTTTTAACGTCATCAATTAGTTGGGCCGGTGAAAACCACAAATGTGAGAACCACGAATCAGTCCGGCCCTGATAATTATGCATTTTTCGATTTATAATCAAGTCTAGTATTTAACACATAGGCCTATAACATTATATAAGAATTTTACATTTAAGGCTAAAATATCAGTTGAAATCTAAAATGACATTTAAAATTGAAAACATTGTTGTACTTATAAAATCATTCTTAATGCTTTAGATATTGTTCAAAATGTTGCAAATGGTCCTGAAATGAACATTTCTTGTAAATCTAATTATATATTGTAAATATATTACATTCATTCAAAATGTCTCAGTTTGCGCATGCAACCTAGTTCCATGAGATGAGAAGATGCTTTGGCTTTGTTTGGAACTGGTTTCATTCAGTAAAGTTTGAGTAAAATGCAGTCAGAGTTCACTAAACTTCACTTATATAGCAATTTGTATTTCCAGTCCCTCACATTTTAAAGAGTTTGAATGAATGGAGCGAATCAGTCAGTGTGTAAAATAACGCCCCTCAACATCTTTTTGATTTAAGAGATTTAGATTACAGATTTAGTGCAAAATTACTCTATAACAAACCACCACCAATATTACAGCAGAACAGCAGAGTACAGAAAAGAACAGTAACATCAGATATTAATTATTTCTAATTTTTATCAGAATGTTGAAAAAAAAAATACTGTAAGCCAAGAAAAATTGATATGTTTCTTGACAGTTGAAGAGTCTTTGCATATGAAGTGCATGCTTCAGTGCTCTGGAGGTCTTTATAGATCTGTGAGTTTATGATTTTATGACTGACAGCTCTCCTTCATGATAACAGATCCAAAAGCAAACATGAGTTTAATAGCCGTCATTATTTGGACACTCACAACCTGTACCTGGAGTAAGTATATAGAAATTAATTTCCTTGCCAATTTAGGGAAAACTCCACAGGGGGTGAAATAAAGATAAATTATTACGCATGTTGTTTCCCTGATATCATTAAATTTATTGCCATTGTATTCTAATATGTTTTGCTCTATAGTTAATCCTTGGAACAGTGAGAAATATTGTGTCTGACAGATACTTTGTGTTGTGTTCATCAGTTTAATATTATTCTCAGTGTTTTCTGTCTCTGTCCTCAGGTTCTGTGGGACAAACTCTGACTCAATCTGAAGCTCAAACACTGCAGCCTGATCAGACCGTCTCTATTCACTGTAATCATGAACCAGCAATAAACTGTTTAAAAAAAAACACCACCCTGTATTGTATGTCCTGGTACCATCAGATTCCTGGAGAAGTTCCTAAACTCCTGATCTATTACACATCAGAGAGAGCTTCAGGTGTTTCTTCTAGATTCAGTGGCAGTGAAAGTGGAAACCACAAGGATTTTACTCTGACAATCAGTGGAGTCCAGCCTGAAGATTCAGGAGTTTATTACTGTCAGAGTAAACATGACAAAGGGGGCTCTGGCACCTATAACTGGGTGTTCACACAGTGTAAAAGCATCATACAAAAACCTCCTTGGTTGAGACTTCTGCAAATGTTGATGTTAAATATCATTGTTCACCACACTGACTTACACACAGACACGCAGATACACAGACGGTTGATGAACTGTTGATGTTCATTGCCACTCATTATGTCTCAAACATGAAATAGAAATTATAATATAAATACTTTCAAGATATAAATACTTTCAAGATCAATATGAAAGAAATATCACATGATCAATGCTTATGTAATGAAAGATTTCACATCAGTCCTTCATGAAATACCACTATATTTCACTATAATAACATTAGTGGATTGACAGAAACTGTGAATTAATTTAATTGACAGAAACTGTGATTATAATTTATTTACAACTATACTTAGTACAAAATTAAATTACAAAATAGCACACTTCAAGTTAAATAATCATTAACACACTGACTGGATGAAGTGTATTTAGTCTGACTGCAAGTATACTTAGCATTTTTTCAACCCTATGAAAAAACCCTATATGAAAATGTATTTAAAATATATTTATTTCATACTAAGTAACATATATACTGACATATTGCATGAGACTTAAATACGTGTATACATATTAAGCAGTAATATATCTAATTTTCCATTCCATTATCCTGTAACATATAGCATTTCCATAATCCAGACTGATTAAATGTTTATATATATATATATATATATAGGGCTGGGTATCGTGACAAAATGTTCGATACCGATACCGATACCGATACCTTGACTTCGATACCGGTTCCTGAACGATACCTTTTTCGATACCAATATAATGTAACCAGTTTTATCAATATAATATTACCTACATTTTTATTTTATTTTTCAGTTGTTGACTTTTTCACACTCCTATTTTGAGTATGTAAAAAAGCACCAATGCAAAAGTTTTCTCTGTTTCCTAATAATTTAACAACACGTTTTCTTTACATCAATGAGGTAATTCATTGAAATGCATTACACTATCACCTCCCTGATAATAAATGCATTGAAATGCATTATATTATCACCCTGATAATAACAGATCATCACTCAAATAGTAATTTAGAAACATTAATTTATGTAAAGCTGCTTTGAAACGATATGTACTGTAAAAAATGCTACACAAATAAATGGGAATTAAATTAAATATAGGCTACTGGGGGGCGGGATATAGCCTATGCCTCGCGCACAGCACACGTAAGCTTGCCGCAAAGCACTGGCAACAGAAGCCTAATGATTATGTGACTGTAAACAACAGCAAGGATATATTTTTAATCGTTTATTAATGAACAAGTGTTTAATAAGTCTGCTGGCAGCAAATATGATTATGGGGACGCTGGCTCGTCATTCCTGCAGCAGTGAATGCGCGCACCTAACGTTATATGGATCAGGGTAATCACACTATTAATTTCGTATTGTTTTGTTTAAAAGTACACATATTTTGACCGTCTATAGACCTATTTCTCATGAGTGTCGGTTCATCTGTGAAGCGCTCCAGTTCCTGCAGTGGAAGACGGACTTTGTACTCTTAACAAGTGTCTGCGTGCTTATCAGATTTACCGTGTTACTGGTCTTTACTCTTGGCGGCAATTATCCTGTCGGAAATATTGCGTCGCGTGCTTCTGATATCGAGTCTGGCACAGGTACACTTTGGATCATTTCCACCTATTTTCTATCCATCTGGGTTGGGACGCGTCGCTTACACGCACGCACACACACTCACGTGCGACGAGCTGTCTCTCATGCTCTCTCTGAGCAGCCGCGTAAACTAGTTTTCCGCCACAAGCCTATCATGCTGCGTGCTTATTTTTTCACTGAAGTTGACGAGATTAACCACTTAGGTACCGAAATTTGGTATCGAAAAACAAGACATGTTTCGATACTCGGTAGTACCGAGGCAATTCGGTCGGTACCTAAAAAGTACCGAACTTCGGTACCCAGCCCTATATATATATATATATATATATGAAGAGTTCAGATGCAAAAGCCTCTAAGTGCCATTTGACATTTTCTTCTAAAATGATGATTTTTATCAAGCTTGTATATTTAAATTCAATAATTTCACTTAAATTGCAAAGAAGATTACCTATTGATTGTCATTTAAGTGAAATTACTGAACTTAAATTTACAAGCTTGATAAAAATGGTCATTTTAGAAGAAAATTTCAAATGGCATTTAGAGGCTTTTGCATCTGAACTCTTCATATATATATATATATATATATATATATAATTTTACAATATTTATGCACATATATGTTTTTTTTTGCATTGTTTGTTTATTATTGTGCTCTGTACAAGCTGAAAAATAACACATCAGGGTTCACTAAATAAAATTCTCAAATGTTGTCTATTGAACCTTACAATAACTGTCTATTTTTTAATTATTAAATTATTAATTGTATATATATATATATATATATATATATATATATATATAGGTATTTAATTGTGTTTTAAAATAAATGTGAAACGTATATAGAGAGAGCATAGTTTCCCCCTATCTAATAAACAATTATAATACAGCAGCAAAATTAGAAATTACCCAAATGTCCTCACTGCTATATAAATTACTTTTTACAAGTCTAATATTTAAAGCATAGGCCTATAACACTATATAAGAATTTTATATTTAAGGCTAAAATTTCAGCTGAAACATAAAATGACACTTAAAATCGAAAACATTTTTGAATACTTTATAAAATCATACTTAATGTTTTAGATATTGTTCAAAATGTTACAAACGATCCTGAAATGTACATTTCTCATCATTGGTCTTTCAGGTTTAAAACAATGAATGCCTGCAAAATATTATTGATTGCAGAAACAGACAGAATATGACATATTTTATACTGAAATAACTAGTGGGTTAATCTAATTATATATTGTAAATATAGCACAGCCATTCAAAACGTCTCAGTTTGTGTATGTTACCTGGTTCAATGAGAAGATGCTGTGGCTTTGTTTGGAACTGGTTTCATTCTGTAAAATTTGAGTAAAATGCAGTCACACAATACCCAGTAGCCTATGCCAAATTTCTTCACATCGCAATAAACAAAATATGATTTAGCATTTGGTCACTACGTGATGTTTTATTTGGTCGCACGTCTTAACATCAAAAGAATTAACACCAGAGTTCACTAAACTTCTATATACAGCAATTTGTCTTTTTGTCCAGTCTCTCACATTTTCAAGCGTTTGAATGAATGGAGTTAGTCAGTCAGTGTGAATGTAAAATAACACCCCTGAACATCTTTTTGATTTAAGAGATTTCTGAAAGATTTAGTGCAGAGAAGTCACAGAGAACAGAACAGTATATTGATTAATCCATTTTAATGATTAATAACTGAGATTATCAGAATGTAAAAAAGAAAAGAAAAATAAGTCAATAAATAAATAAATAACCATTGGTACGTTTCTTGACAGTTCTCAGAAAGGACACATTGAAGACTCTTTGCATATGAACTGCATGCTTCAGTGCTCTGGAGGTCTTTATAGATCTGTGAGTTTATGATTTTATGACTGACAGCTCTCCTTCATGATAACAGAACCAAAAGCAAACATGAGTTTAATAGCCGTCATTATTTGGACACTCACAACCTGCACCGGGAGTAAGTATATAGAAATTAATTTCCTTGCCAATTTAGGGAAAACTCCACAGGGGGTGAAATAAAGATAAATTATTACGCATGTTGTTTCCCTGATATCATTAAATTTATTGCCATTGTATTCTAATATGTTTTGCTCTATAGTTAATCCTTGGAACAGTGAGAAATATTGTGTCTGACAGATACTTTGTGTTGTGTTCATCAGTTTAATATTATTCTCAGTGTTTTCTGTCTCTGTCCTCAGGTTCTGTGGGACAAACTCTGACTCAATCTGAAGCTCAAACACTGCAGCCTGATCAGACCGTCTCTATTCACTGTAATCATGAACCAGCAATAAACTGTTTAAAAAAAAACACCACCCTGTATTGTATGTCCTGGTACCATCAGATTCCTGGAGAAGTTCCTAAACTCCTGATCTATTACACATCAGAGAGAGCTTCAGGTGTTTCTTCTAGATTCAGTGGCAGTGAAAGTGGAAACCACAAGGATTTTACTCTGACAATCAGTGGAGTCCAGCCTGAAGATTCAGGAGTTTATTACTGTCAGAGTGAACACAGTAGAACAGGAGACTCAAAGAACCCTGACTGGGTGTTCACACAGTGTAAACGCATCATACAAAAACCTCCTGGGTTGAGACTTCTGCAAATGTTGATGTTAAATATCGTTGTTCACCGCTCTGACTTAAACACGCAGATACACAGAAGGTTGATGAACTGTGGATGTTCATTGTCACGCATTATGTCTCAAACATGAAATAGAAATTATGATATAAATAAATTGAAGATCAATATGAAAGAAACATCACATGATCAATGCTTATGTAATGAAAATGAAGATTTCATATCAGTCCTTCATGAAATACCACATATTTCACTAACATTAGTGGATTGACAGAAACTGTGAATATATCTTTCATTTCTCATATATTCCAGCGTCTAAATCTTTTTTTTTTTTTTAATTGGTGCAAACCCAAATCATTTTACGGACCGATTTAGAGGATCAGTGATCTTTTGCACCTCATGCAAGGTAAAAATAAATAAATAACTGTCTGAATTTCAACTGAATCTGAAAAAAAAATTAACAAATAAAATTAAACTGAAAATAATATGTAAAAAAAAAAGACCATAATATATGCGGCTACAAGAAATACACACAATTAATGATTGAAAAAGCTTTTATTTTGCAAAAAAAAAAAAATAAAAAATACACTTTTATTTAGAGGTTATCAAACATGTTCAAGAAAGAAAGATTAAAGAAGGATTAACACATACAGAACAAAATGGTACACTGTACGTGTGAATGAATGATTATGCATGCCTTTGTGAGTTGTGTGTGTTTCACTGGTCATCATCACACCGCTGTGTGTTCAGGCTCCCGGTCACTGCATTCTGGGATGTGTGTGTGGCTTCACAGCTGATGATTGTTGCTTTGCTCCACTCACTCTCAGTGAGACTCAGGCTGCTGCTCCAGCTGTACAGTCCATCCTTCTGCAGAACACTGGGACTCAGATTCACAGCAGAGCTCCTGCTACCTCCATCCACCCTCCAACTCAGCTTCCAGTTAGAGGGGTATCCCTTACTGGCCAAACACAGCACTGTAGCCTTACCCTGCTCCAGCTCGCCTCTGGAGGGAGGCAGGACCGTGAGAGTGGGGCGAGTGCCAGCTAGAGATAGAGAAAGAGAGAGAGAGAGAGAGAGAGAGAGAGAGAGAGAAAGAGAGAGAGAGAGGTTCATTCTTCTTAAAAACAGCTCTATCAGTCTTTCACTTCCTTTTAACAGATTCAGAGTTAATCAAGCAGATCTGAAGTGCAACTGTGTGGAAAAACACATTTACCAGCAATCACACATATATGTAATTGGATTTAAAAAAGATTCATAATATTATATTATGG
Source organism: Cyprinella venusta (assembly GCA_038021265.1). NCBI lineage: Eukaryota > Metazoa > Chordata > Actinopteri > Cypriniformes > Leuciscidae > Cyprinella > Cyprinella venusta. The sequence continues at coordinate 23,655,655 of CM075878.1, read as the reverse complement.
ATCTTTTTGTTTTTTTGGGGGAATATATATATTCTATAATATTTATAATAATTTTTTCAAATTATAATTAACAAATTATATAATTAAATTTAAAAATGTTATATTTTTTATAATATTTTATATAATTAAAAAATGTTATATAATTATAATTTATTTTATATAATTAAAATTATATATAATTAAAAAATGTTATATTTAACATTTACGGTATTAATAACAGTGACAGCATTTTTTTGTGAAAGCAACAGCAAATGAAGACATATTATGGATCTTTGATTTTTGGGGAATCTATAAATTCTATAATATTTATAATAATCTGTTCAAATTATAATTAACAAATTATATAATTAAATTTAAAAATGTTATATTTTTTATAACATTTTATATAATTAAAAAAATGTTATATTATTATAATTTATTTTATATAATTAAAATTATGTATAATTAATATATTATATAATATATTATATAATTATATAAAAAATATATTTAACATTTACGGTATTAATAACAGTGACAGCATTTTTTTGTGAAAGCAACAGCAAATGAAGACACATTTCTGTCTCATGTGACTTTTCATTAAAAAATGAAAAACTTTTTCATTATTCAAGAATTATTCAAAAATAATTACAAACTGTTAATAATAAGGTTCCACAGCTGTTCTTACGTCTATATTGATACTTTTTGCAAAAAAAAAAAAAAAAAAAAAAAAAAGAAAAGAAAAAGTTTGAAATGTTTTCTTGTTTTCCAGAGTTAAGTCGATCTGTAGTGGAGTAAAAGACTAATACATCAACATTACATTTTATGCCAAATGAATAAAAAATACAAAAAGTTATAAAAAATTGCTTAGTAATAAAAAAGTGATTGGTTTAAACTAGTATATAGAAGAACTAATGAAAGTTAGACAATTATTTGGTAATGTCACACCAGTGATTGGTTTAAACTAGTATATAGAAGAACTAACGAAAGTTAGACAATTATTTGCTAATGTCACACTAGACTAAAATTTTCAAATAATTAATCCTTATATTAGTCAATATTTAGTAGGGGTGTGTAAAAATTAATCGCAATTAATCGCATCCAAAATAAAAGTCTGTGTTTACATAATATATTTGTGTGTGCTGTATATAATTATTTTGTATATATAAATACCTATGCATGCATCTATATATTTAAGAATTATTTGCACTTAAATTCTGTATATATATATATAAATACATAATCTGTATTATATAAATATAACTATTTTGTATATGAATAACACATTTTCTTAAATATATACATGCATGTGTGTGTGTTTATATATACAAAATAATTATATACAGTACACACAAATATATTATGTAAACACAGACTTTTATTTTGGATGCGATTAATCACAATTAAATTTTGCACAGCCCTAATATTTAGTTGTTTTTAAAAAATCCTCTTATGTTCCTTTTCATTTTGAAATAAAAAGAGATTTACTTACTTCCAACTGAGAGTCGTGTTCCTCCACCAAACGTCCACCACAGTGATACAAATCCAATGAGCGGCTGTACAAAAACCTCCTGCACTAAAACTGACCCTGACAATAACCAGTTTGCTCTTTTTTAACTAGCAAAATAAATAAACAAACAAACCAGAACAAGCTGCATAATAAACCAGTTTAATTTGGATGATTTCCCAAATTTACTAAGAAATAAAATCATTATTATTACCAATACAAACACTATTGAACTACTAATTGAGAACTAAGTGTGTACATCAATCACTTTCATGTGAATTTTTGAAGAATTTTGATTCTCTTAAGCATTTACTTATTCATTTCCTTAGCATTTACTCAAAAAATGTCTAATTCTAGTCATTTACAATATTAACGCAGTAATAAAAACAACAGTAATCTCTAACCCTAAAGCTAATCAGATCCACAGTTCATTGTTTATTCATCTTCTTATTTTATTCTGCACTTAGTTTGGTCCCTCCACCAAAAATCCTCCACAATAATTCATTCTCATTCACTGCAAAATCCTCAAGAATTATTAACTCATAAAAATGCATATGTTAAAATGCCCATCATCATATGAAATTTCAGTCCATAAAGGGTTTTTCCACTGTAATGTTATTTTGCATTGGCTGCTCATGCTTCAGTGCTCTGGAAGGGTTTATAGTCCCGTGAACAATTTTAACATACAAGACCTGTCCACTCAAGCCAATATGTTTCTCTTCATCTGGTCAATTTACTACATCCAAGGTAATGAAATATATATATATATATATATATATATATATATATATACATTTTAATGTTTTTCTCATTCACTAATAATTGTTTATTTTCTCTCACAGGCTCTTTGGGACAGGTCGTTGTGACTCAACCTGAGTTTAAATCAGTTCAGCTTGGTCAAACAGTCTCTATTGATTGTAAGGTCAACACTGTAGTTTATAGGAAGCCAACGGGCTCAGTATCCAAAGATTACTACATATTCTGGTATATTCAGAAGCCAGAGGAACCCCCAAAACTCCTTATATATTACACAACAATGAAGCCCTCAAGAATGAGCGGTATAGAGGCAGTTTTCACTCTGGAGGAAACGGTCTTGATTTCAGTCTGACCATTAGTGATGTCCAGCATGAAGATGTACGTAGGAGATTATTATTGTCAGAGTCTACATAAAATAAGAGACGAATGGGTGTTCACACAGTTAAAAAACCCTGCAAAAACCTTGTTTCGACCACAGAGAATTCTCTGATGCATTCGAAACCTACAGGTGCTGAAATGACAACTAAAACTTGGGTTGACTTAGCAATGAGAAACACTCAAATGTACTTTTGTATTCTTATTTAATTTAATTTAATTTAATTAATGTTCAAACCCAGACCTCCCCTATCAGTAAATAATAATTGAAAGTCTTGCTGTTTCTGTTACATATCCAATTTTTGTGAAAAGAGTAGTTGTGTGCAAATCCCACCTTCTGGCAGGTGCAGGACAAGAAGAACTAATGTAATAAAAGAAAAGTAATGTCCGTAACACTGCTTATGCCCCCATATATAATAAAAAAGCAACATTTCGACCCCATGGGTCTTCTTCAGGCAAATGGTGGACACATTGATTTAATACAGGGATATAAATATGCCTGTCTCACAATCTCATTTAATTTGATAAGCTAATAGCCCCACAATTAAGAAAACACTCATAGCATACTCAACAAACCCATAACACACAACATTGAAGGAAAATCCAAATGGAAAAAAAAACAATTCCATACAATACAAACGAACCCAAAATGATTAGGGGACATTAGGCTACCCCACATTTGAACCATACTAATAATAATAATAATAATAATACTATAAGAAATATTTCTCTCAAGTTTGATTATTTATCTTTTGGAAATAAAATAAAGGTCGCAACACTATCCAACGGCCAATTAAACCAAATAGCCTACAGAGAAAGAAACTTATAATGTCTTACTGCCCCCTACTGGAACTAATGAAACCTCTGCATTGTTCAACTCCTGAACGGAAGCATTCATTCATTTGTGAAGAGCAAGAGTTTTGCTTAAACAACGCAAGAACAATCCTTTTGAAACACAGAATGGTGAGTTTAATTTACAGTTGTTGGTCATGACAGAGTTTTATGTAGGCTAAGTTACATTTTTACTCTAAACAGCAAGGAAATGAGAAGAGTGCAAACCCCATAAACGACTTCACGTTAAACAAGCGAAACTTCATAGGAAATGTCCATTGCCTTCATCACTATTGAATACAAATCGGTTTCAATAGCACAGACGTTGACATTGGCTACAATTTAACATTTTCATTAACTAAACAGTCGTGTGTTTACAAATGAACAACTCACTTGAGTTGGTGAATCGATCAAACAGGTTACTAAAAAGGCTCGGGATTTCTGAATCATGCAAACACCCCCAGTCTTACTGAATCGTTCGTGGGCCTGCACAGACGTTGACATTGGCTACAATTTAATTAACATTTTCATTAACTAAACAGTAATCACGTCGTATGTTTAGAACTGAACAACTTGAGTTGGTGAATCGATCAAGCAGGTTAAAATGGTCCGGGATTTCTGAATCATTCAAACATCCCACTCTTACTGAATCGTTCGTTGGCCTACAATAGTAAATCAGTAGTTGGTGTTCACATAATGCTAGAATGAAACATTTTGAATCTCCATATGCAACTGTGACACACCACTATGGTTCCGTTTGAGTCTACATACGTTGCTGTTGTTGTTTAATCACTAGGGGGCGGTGTCACAATACATAACACCACTGTAATGCTAGGCCCATCTATCTGTGTCTCTTGTCCATCTAGCATGGAATAGAGTCAAGAGTTAGTTCACCCAAAAATGAAAATTATGTCGTCTCAAGCCAGTAAGACCTCCTTTCATCTTTGGAACACAGTTTAAGATATTTTAGATTTAGTACAAGAGTTTAGTCCCTCCTTTGAAATTGTATGTACGGTAGGCTATACTGTCCTTGTTCAGAAAGAAAATAAAGGCATCATCTAAGTAGTCCATGTGACATCGGTGGGTTAGTTAGAATGTTTTGAAACGTCAACAATAGATTTATTTTTCAAAAATAATAAAATGACGACTTTATTCAGCATTGTATTGTTTTCTGGTTCTGTTGTCAATCCGCTTCAGTGATGCTGCTGATGTGTAATCCGGTGCGTCTGTCTATTCGGCTTCAAATAAATATGGCTGGGCAAAAATAAGGCAAGTCGAAATCCTTAGACATGTTTGCATAGATTGTTTTGTTTGCAGCGTGTGTCTCCCTCAGACTGTATATGAAGCTCGGGCGCACCGGATTACACGTCAGCAGCGTCTTACGTCAGCAGCGTCACTGAACGTGGCTCCACAACAGAACCGGAAGAGAATACAATGCTGAATAAAGCCGTTTTTTTTTTGTTATTTTTGGTCCAAAATGTATTTTCGATGCTTCAAAACATTCTAACTAACCCACTAATGTCACATGGACTACATTGATGATGTCTGTATTTCCTGTCTGGACAAGGACATAAGCGATTTGCTGCACTATTTTTATTTGCTGCACTATTCACATATACACTGGCCAGTCAGTGCTGACATTTCTGTTAGATAAAGGGGAGGGTGTAGTGAGTGTTACAGAACTGCTGTGCTGATCGTGGTGTATAATGTACCTCAGACTGATGTGTAGAGACAACTTAAGTAAGCAACATGGCGTCATGGCTTTTGCTTAAACATACATGCCACTTTCAAGTCAAGAGGCGTGTCATCTATACACATTTTGAGCTATTCATGTGTGCGTGTATGTTGATGCCGTTAAATGTCCGCGTGATTCCGCGTGAATACAGGCCGTTAAATGTCCGATCAGTTGTTTTGTGTGTTGGTAGTCCGAGCAATGTTTTGTGTGTTGATAGCACGCCAAAAATGGAAATACGAATTGGCGTGTCATACATTTGCCATTTCATGAGATCTGTCTGAAGTAAGCCATTTACAGCTTGATTTTTGTGTAGGCTACTAGTGCGTATACTTGAAATCTGCCGTAGTGCGTGTGACAAACTGATTATGTTCCTAACTTTAAACTTGCTTTGGATGAAAGTGTCTGCTGCAGCAAGAAATATAGTCATTTTGAACTAGTCCTGTTTTACATCTACTTTGAACAAGCCCTTCATCCCTATTGCACTTTCTATAGTATGTTTGAGCAGCCTGGCATTTCATTAGCTTGCCTGAGTTTGTGCAGTACTTTTTTTTTTTTTTTTTCAGTTTGTTGTTCTTGTTTGTCTGAACGGTTTGAAAATTGCAGTTCCATTTTGTGCCGCTACAGAAATTACACACTGCATGTTTAACCCCGTAACTCTCACTTGCCCGTATGCGGGCAATCTAAGTTTACTTCACTATATTACTATTAAATCCTAATCTAGTCATGACAAACTATATATCATTGGAAAGGTCTAAGACTCCTAAATAGATATTTTAGGTCTGTTTTCGTCTTACAAATTATGAACGAACAGTAATATATGAATTTATGACAAGAGTGCGCCTCAAAAAATCGCCGTCATTACAGGAGTTTTTGACCTTTGTCACAAAAAGTCGACGCACACTCTTTTAGTAACTTTGGTTTTTAGTGCTAAACGTTCATAATTAGTATTTGTGAATAAAAAAAACATAATTAGTATTTGTGAATAAAAAAAGATAAAATTATATTTTAAAAAGTAAGGTAAGAAGTCCTCTAAAAAGTATAATATTATATATATATATATATATATATATATATATATATAGAAATATATATTTTTTAATTATTATTATATCACATATTTTAGTAGTTATCATCGTTTTAAAGCTTATGAACTCAGAATTCATCCTGTGAAAACCGATTTGAAATTGGACGTTGCGTTACCATAGAAATGGTATTTTTTTATTAGGCCCCTCCCCTTTTGGGCATCATCTTTCATAATTTATTATGAAAACGTTTTCTAATCTTGACAAAACACATATTGTCAGAAACGTCTGAGTCTCAAGGTTCCATATTTAGTGACAGAAGTGATATTTGGATAGAAATTTATTAATTTTTTTATAGCAAAATGCATACAATTAAATTCAATGGAATTCAATGGCACCCGGTGGCTATTTTTGGTACTACGCCTAAACAAAACCTCATGGGAACGTCAATTTTTGTGATATCAACTTTAAATTTGGAACACAACTTGGTTAGATATATAGCTTTCATTTTATAGTAATTTTACAGTAAAACATATTTTGTAAAATATTTATTTCATATTAAAAAATATATATTAATAAAGTATATCTGATTTACTGGAAATTATAACTTCCATAACTTTTCTATACTTTAATTTTTTGAAGTGCTTTCACTTTAGTAATAATCTGCTGATTGTTTTCTTTAAAACAAGATCAACTTAGGTCTATATTCCAAAGCGTTCTTGAATTACAACCATTTAAGTTTGTATAGTGCATTTTAATGTCAATCAAAAAGGGGGGTGACAGGTAAAGGGATAAACATGATTTACAGTCTATACAGATGGGAGTGAGGTTAAGGGGTGAGTGTAACGGACACAGGCCAGTGAGAGCTGTGTGTGTAAACCTCACTCCCCTCGCCTTAAGAGGTGCGAGCCCGATCTCATGAAAGTTCGTATCTATAGCGCGAATGTCATTTCTCGTGCCATTTATACGCCAAAACTAGTGGTATGGGATATGGTATGCATTTTTTATGCATATGATACACACTTTTTGGCTTATAATAAGTACGAACTCCCCACCCTCCTTCCCCCTAAACCTACCCAGGGGGTTTTCAGTGTATAGCATATGCACGCAAAAAACATTTTTGGCGTATAAATGCCACGAGAAATGACAATCGTGGTATAGATACGCACTTTCATGAGACTGTGTTGACTGATGATGTGTTCTTTAGCGTCCTCGGCCCTGTCCCAAATGGCACACTTCAAGTGCACTTTCGATGTGCCCTCGATGTACACTTTTCCTAACCTGACTCCGCCAGATGGATTTGCTCCGCATATCCATCTGGAAACCTTCCGTTGAAGTAGTTTTGTTAAGGGGCGAAAATACTGGTTAGCTGATTGGCCTATGTTGGTGATAGACGGGCCAAATCAACCAATCAGATCAACGAAACATATGACGTACCGTAACTCTTGCCGAAACCAGTCGGGAGAAGAGCAAAAACATCTTTTCCTCTGAGAAAAGCCTCCAGAGCAGTGTTTTGCTCTTCTTTCAGTGAAGAAATACTCTGTAATTCCGATAAAACTTGCTCGATAGCCACGCTGATGCTAGTTTCATAGACTGAACTGTCGCGCTTCTCGTTGCGTCACACCTCAAACCGCCTCAAAGCCAACGCTGATTGGACGTTCGTTTGGTGAACTGCTCCCAAATTTTCTTTAACGGAAAGTATCCAGACTGATCTGCGAGTGAAACCTTGAAAGCTCGCGAGATCAGGATGGTCTCACGAGGCTACACTTTTCCTGAGACCGCACTGATGGTGTTAAAATGGCGTTCCCAAAAGTCAAGACTCATAGGAAGACCACAGGTGTGACAGTGCCCTTGTTAGTGCGCCCGCCTCCCAAACCAGAGACGCGGTTTAAATCCCCCTCAAGTAGGACGGGTTACAATAGCATAGGGAAACCAAGAGAATTATGGATGTCATCATTTTTATTAGTCATTGAATTTCAGTAAACTACTTTTTTTTGCCAGACCTTCTTTGTTAGATTGCTCTGCAGTTGCTGCCACCTACAGTATAACTGTCGTCTTCTTTTGGAAGGCTTGATGTTTGTTGTTTTTTGCACACCTTGGGGAAACTATACTTCATCTTTACTATCTCTTCAGTATGTCTGTTTTAAAACATGTTGCTACTTAGCCTCGCGAGACCATCCTGATCTCGGGAGCTTTCAAGGTTTCACTCGCAGATCAGTCTGGACACTTTCCGTTAAGAAAATTTGGGAGCAGTTCACCAAACGAACATCCAATCAGCGTTGGCTTTGAGGCGGGTTGAGGTGTGACGCAACGAGAAGCACGACAGTTCAGTCTAAAGAACATGACGGCTTCAGCGGATGAAGCTAGCATCAGCGTGGCTATTGAGCAAGTTTTATCGGAATTACAGAGTATTTCTTCACTGAAAGAAGAGCAAAACACTGCTCTGGAGGCTTTTTCTCAGAGGAAAAGATGTTTTTGCTCTTCTCCCGACTGGTTTCGGCAAGAGTTATGGTAAGTCATATGCTTCGTTGATCTGATTGGTTGATTTGGCCCGTCTATCACCAACATAGGCCAATCAGCTAACCAGTATTTTCGCCCCTTACCAAAATTACTTCAACGGAAGGTTTCCAGATGGATATGCGGAGCAAATCCATCTGGCGGAGTCAGGTTAGTTGCTACTACCCTTGCCTTTGAATTAATTTAAAATTTTTACCTTAACAAAAATAATTGTGTGTCTTTTAATGCTGGTGAAACACAGCCTTGGCATTTAATGCCCAGTGAAAAGCAGCAATCTAATCACTGTCCCAAGCGTGGAACTTTGAAGTGCTATCAGGTTCAACGCCGAGGCGGGTGAATAAGCAAACAGACCTTTATTGTCGTAGAGGAGGTTAAGCACAGAATAAAAGAATAGTTGAGATCGCTTGTCTACCCTGGAGCCGGGCTGCCCCAGGAGGAGGGGAGACCGTTCTGGGAGAAGAGGAGCAAGCGCCCCATACACATGCATCATATTCTCTGGTGGTTAAGCTAGAGAGGTGCAGGTGGAATGTATTTATTTTACCTTGAAACTCCTGACGTATGAAATAATAGTCCAAATCCCCCAAATATTTTTTGTCGCAGGCTAATAACTTAAGTCAGTAGTAAAGTTTACTATAGGCATTATGGGATGGGCATAGATTACTCTTGGCTCATTAGGTGACTTTCACTTTGCTTTACCACTGCTTTTGAGGCTCATTAGGACTTTTACAGCTGAGCTTGTGATTACCAGCTCTGATCTACCTCCCCTTTAGAGTTCAGAACACAGCCGTGGGTTACCTTGGGTCAGTGCACCCACACACAGGCCCTCATACAAACCGGGAGGCGTGGTCATCGCCATAATTCCCACTCCCGACCCGAGCATCATCACCCAATAAACTGGTGGTTTAGAAGAACATTCAGTGTGAATGACGTAGAAGATTCGCCAAATGGTAGCCTACTGATGCATCAGCACAATGTTTGTTAGTGTTCACTGGTTGTCTTTGGGTTTGTGTATGCTGAGATGAAGTTGTTTGGCATAGCATATTAATTCTAATTCTAAATATGCAAATTAAAATAATTGTTATAATACCTGGTAAAACTGCATGGGAAATTATCTAACTTGCAATACATAACGGCTGTTCATCATAATGCTTTTCAGGGAACTCTGCCCACATTTTCAGAGCTGGGTGTGAATGTCCTGCATGTTTGTGTTTACTCACTGTTACCCTGGTGTCTCTACCATAACCCAGTGTCCTCTTTACTGTAATAGAACACAGCCAAAGAGTCAATATTGTAAACTTAGTCTTGCAGTCTGCAGGAAAAGTGCCAAAGCCTGAGTTTAGAGCCTCTGTGCTGGCCTTTTCATAACACTGCGTGGTTGGAAGTAAATCCACATAGTTAATGGACCATGGTCCATTAGTAATTCCCTGTACATAAACATAAAATGTCTGAGTGTTTTCATGGATGCTTGTAAGATTTTATACTGTATTTTTCCTAGTTTCTTTATAAGTGTAAATTATGGCTCTTAATTTAACGTGATTCATTAAAATTAATAATGTGATAAAAAAAAATTAAGGTAACACTTTACAATACGGGTGCACTAATAAGGATTAATTCAACTAATGCACAGATAATACTGAATTAATTTGTAACTAATGATTATCTAAGCTATTCATTAATGATTACCACATTAGGAACTAATTCATTAGGTTCATACATGAATTGTTAGTAATTTAACATGAAATTGTGGATTAATTCCATAATAACTCATTTTTTAACTAATCTAATTACCAGAATGAGCCAAAGCCTTGTATTTCAACTTCAAGATAATATGACAGGTACAATAATATGCATTAATACTTGATTAATTACTTCATTGTTAGTACAAATTCATGTGCAAATTACTACAATTAATAAATGACTAGTTAATAATGATGTGCCCCAATAAGTAAAGTCATAACATAATGATGCCTTTGCAAATCATTAGCTAATGATTAATTAAAGCAGACAACTGGAAGTTGAAGTGCTTTGACTAATTGTGGTAATTAACACATTAATTTACACTATTAGTTCATAAAATATGTTATTAAGGAGTTAACACAAAATGACACATTGAATTAATAGCAATTCATGTTTTACTTAATCTATTAATCATATAGACTCTTTATTAGTTGCTGATGCAGTAATCATTCATTAATGGTTTAGTTCTTCATGAGTTATACATTAACTCATGATTAGTTAAGCATGAATTAATGTATATTAGTGCACCCGTATTGTAAAGTGTTACCAAAATTAACAGCAAATATTGATGCAATTTATGATCATTTTACACTTTACAATACAATTAACATTCATCATTACAGTAGGTCAAAATAAACTTTTATAGCATTTAGTAATTTAGGATAATACTAATGTATAGATTATCTATATATGTTAATTGTTCAAACAAAGAGTGTCTTTGTTTTATATTTCCATATCTTTTTAGATAAAACTGAACAAAGATTATTGTAATATCATAATATTTATGAATATTTACAGTACAAGAGAACTTGGTCAGACAAAGGCTTATTAAGGAAAGTTGCTGTCAAAACAAATCAATTGTATTAAAAGGACAGCTATAAAAAAGACACTGTTGAGCAGTAAACAGTTATTTAAAGCTGCTGGTGTCTCTGGAGTCAATGTAAAGTGTTACTATATTTTTTAATTGATTAAATTTACCATTTATTGTGCCTGTGGACAATCAACATCATTTTGACATATGCTAGTTTGCACAGCAATTCTTAACGCAGTGGTCTTTCTGATGTAAATATCAGACAGGAAACTGACAATTGGTACCTCTACACACCGCATAGAAAAACTGAAATAAATCTCAAGGCAGTGCATTAGCTGTGCCAAAATTGTTGTGTGGTTGGACTCCCTTTGGGTTTGGCCAAATTGCATAAAAAAAAAATTTCTCTAGCTAAGGCCAAAGGATCTTATGTCAGTCGTACATGTTTTCCACTGTTTGTTAATCCCCCAGGGGACACAGAGGGGTGAAAATGAAATCAGTGTTCCAGGTTAAAGCAAATAATCAGCCTCCCTCAATGGAAATCCAGAGCAGATTGATGTCATTTGTTTCTAAGGACTAATTGTGCCCAATCAAGCCTTGATGCCAATGAAGTGGATCAAATGATTGACAAGTTCTGCTCAGTGTTGACTTTGGACCAAAGGCAGGTCGTTAGATCATGAGTTTAAGCTCAGGGAGGAAATAACACGTTGGCGGTGTCAGCGGGCCAGGTGAGTGCGTGGACTCTGAAGTGTAGAAGAAGAATGTGATGTCAAAGGAAGAATTTTAAGGTAAGAGAACGTTCGAGTACTAGAATGTTTCATTTCCGCTATGTAAATGCGCAATGGCCGCCAAAGAGACTGAATAAATGATCGCTTATGCACACTCGAAAATAATTTTTGTCATTTTCTCTGGAAAATAATTATAATATTTGGCCCTTGCAGCATGATGCCATATGTTTTCACAGCTTTAAGAAGCACTCAAATAACAGAGGTGAAAATAACATTAGGTAATCCTCCAGAGTGCCTGTTTTGTATGCAGGCCTCCTCAATGCAAAATGGAGCTTCTTTTTTTCCAATGCACAAGTCAATTACTTTGGGTTTGAGGTAGATCTGTGTTAGGGTTTTATTTAGCTATACCTCTTTGATAAAAATAAATAAATCAGCAAATTTTACTATTCAACTTTTGACTCTAAAGACGATCCTTGCTTTGATGTGCATCAAGTTTTTTTTTTCCCCTTTATAAACCGACAACAGTTAATACCCACAGCGGGGACAAGGTGTTGAGAGAGCGGTGGCTAATGTTGAGTGATGGTGAGGCGGTGACATTGTATCCAACTTCCAGAGCCCTGTGTCGGTGTCTGCCACCTCATGGCACTGCTTTAACCCCCCAGAATTCCTTGCATTCCTCCAGTCGCGGGCCACAAGCTTCACTGTGGGCCATTTAAGATGACTGACGTTTTTTTTTGCTACCATTAAGCACCACCAGGCAATTGACCCCCTGACCCTCTACAAGCGACCTGTTGGAGCGGCTTTCAAGTGTATACTTAAATCTTCATGGGAATGGCCTCCCTGATCCAGGATCAGGTCCCCCTGAGCAATCAACACCTAGAGGTTAGTTGGGTGAGCCTGAACCTTGTGGTCAGTCTAGCATGCTAAATAGTTTCTGTCTTTGCTCTGGCTGTCTGCGTGTGCATGTATGACTCTGTTTCTGCATGTGTATTGTGTAATGTATTTGCCTTTCTAGTTTAATTATTTTGGAAGCAGTTTGTTTAGGAATGTTGTTGATTGGCTGACACAAATATCATATTTCATGTCATATTTATCTAACAACAATGCAGTATTGAAGGAAAAATGTTTCAGTTGTATATTAGTGTTTTATCATAGGGCTGTTTACAGATATAAGAGCACGAAATTGTCTTACAGAAGGTTGTGGCTTGATTTGTCATATTTCTAAAAATATTGTATTTCCCTTATACTGTATTTGGTCCGCTCGTGTCTAGAATTTTCAATCGGTGTAAACCGAGCTTTGGCTATTTTTCTCTCCTCTGCATCCATCTGCATCTCAGACGTGCTGATCTAGAATCTCCCCCTATATAACGTCATATAGGGGAAAGCTTACTCCCCTTTCTCTGCTTTGCCACTCAGAGACCGACTATGAGAAAACCAAACGAGCTAGGAACAGGAAGTACGAACACGCGCAGGCGCGGTTTTATTTTTTCCTAGAGAAATATCATGGCTTGCAAACGAGCGAAGCATGGCAGTCGCTCAGTGTTCGGATGTACAAATGAACACAAAAGTATTTTTTAGTTCCTTCATCCGCGCCTCTGAAGAAACAATGGGTTAATTTTATTTCCTCTGGAAATGCGGTGTCGGACGGTGTCCAGTCCTCCACAAAGGTACAGCAGCATGGCGACGAGACGAGACGTCTCCGTTCTCTCCTCAGGGAACAAAGGTTACCATACGTAACAGAGACGTTCCCTTTCATTCGGGAACTCCTACATCCTACGTCTCGACCTGCTCTTCGTCCTCCTTGTCTTTGCACAGAGTCTGTGTAAGAAGGCTCACTGGGGGAAACGCATATTTTCAAAGGCCCTGGGGCCTGCTGTGCGCCAGTGCATCCGAGGGATCCTCCAGTCAGGGAATAAAACCACTGGCAATGGGTCACGTCTGGAGAGGCAAACAGATCTATCTGAGCGGCTCTGAAGATTCCCCATATCAGCTGAACCGCCTTGGGATGGAGTTGCCATTCTCCCGGAGGAGGCGTGCTGCTGTGAGAGCTTGTCGGCTGAACGGCTGAGCACACCAGGGATGTGAATGGCCCAAAGCAACCTCAGATGCTTCGAACTCCATAGGAGGAGATGGTGAGTCGTGACATCCGACGGGATGGTTGATTTAAGCAACGGTCGCAGTGCTGTCCGTACCGACCAGTACATGCTTGTATTGCATGACCAATACGCCCTTGAGGCGACACAAGGCCAAGCCTACTGCTTGCAACTCTTGTCAGTTGATGTGCCAATGCAGACCTGAAACTGCATGCCCGTTGTACATGGCCCACCATCAGTTGGCAGAGCATCTGTGAAAACCAGCATGCCTGGACACCTGGACTAAGGGCACTCCGGCCCGTAGAAAAGCAGGGTCCGACCAAGGACTAAAGGTTTGGCGACAGTGAAGGGTAATGTTGACCCAGAACGCGTCGCACTGCCATGGCCATCTCGGGACTCGATCGTGAAGCCAGCGCTGAAGCGGTCTCATATGCAGCTAGCAGAGCGGCGTTACTGCGACTGGCATATGCCCCAGGAGCCTCTGAAACTGTTTTAGTCGGACTGCTGACCTGCCTCGAAAAGACCGATCAGGTTGATCGCTGCAAATCAATCCTGGGGACGGATGCATTCAAAGATTTTAAACGGGGAGCTTGTGAAGGGCCCGATTCAAAACTCGCAGGTCCAGGATCGGCTTTAACTCACCGTTCTTTTTTGGTACAATGAAGTAAGGGCTGTAAAATCCAGACCTAATCTCAACTGGAGGGACCGGCTCAATTGCGTCCTTCGCCAGCAGGGCGTCAATCTCTTTCCTCAAGACAGGGGCATCGACACTCCACACTTGGGTGAAGCGGATGCACCTGTACTTGGGGAGCCGGCAGGCAAACTGAATTGCATAGCCGAGCCGGATGGTACGGATGAGCCAGCGGGATGGCCTTGGAAGCGCTCGCTAGGCTTCGAGAGACTGTACAAATGAGCCCACTTGGTCCACCGGCGTACCCACTGAGGGGGAGCGAAGTGGTAGGCAGGGACCAGTCTCCAGAGGCATTACTGCGTCCAAGAGAGAGGTCTGGGTGTGCGGGACTGCACCTACCTGTTTCCACCAGGGGGCAGACGGCAGGGAAGGCCTTCAGAAGGAAGGAAGGGAAACAAGGAGCGAGGCCAGAGGGTTCTTGTTTGGATTTTTGGACAAAATTTGCAACAAAAGACAAGCAAAAAGTCAGACAGATTAATTTTTCGAAATATTTATATTTTTATAATAGCATCATAAAAGATAAAAGTTATAAATGTTCCTCACTAGAAATTACAGAATTGTGCATTCTTAATTTGTGGCCTCTCGATAATTGTCTTTATTAACCTAACTGAAGCAACTAAATAATTTTTTTCCAGGCTTCTCCAGGGTAAGGAACAGTTTAGTTCAAGCTGCATTCTTATTCACACAATCAGAATGTGATCTATTTCACAGTTTCCATACTTCAAGCTTTATCCATTTAAAATGAGATTGGTAGATTGGTTAGATGTTTTATCCAAGATTTCTAAGTTCAGGATGTACTTTTTCATATCCTGTACACTTCCTTACTAATGTCCTCCTGGATGCTGTTTGCAAGATGTAATTGGAAGCATGTTTTTCATGTGCTGTATCAAGTTATTAAATGAGCAGATTTTTTTTTTTTACCTTAAAATAATGTTTTCAAAATCGTTTTCATCAAGTCGTGACATGGTGAAATGTACATACTTATGCCACCGCTTTGCTGTCCTTTATCTGATATATCCACGGTATGCAAGATTGCCAGATCAGGGTGCGTTTCTGTTGTTCAAATGAGACATAAGTAAGCTATAAACTTGATTCCAAAGTCAGTGCTGGATAAAATGAGAGCATGTGCGTGTGCGATAGTATGATGCGGTAGGCTAAATTATTTACGACAGCACTAATGGACAATTCCGTTTCCAACCTGTAGGGCGACCACTGAGGAAAAGTTACTTGGTGTTGCTTTAAATCGGCTCTTTTTTTCAGTGTATTTTTTGTAGATAAGATGACCAGAGATACTCAGGCAGTATCAGATGAGGCTGTTACCCATTATAATGACAAGTTATACATGATTCATCTTACTAAACCGGCTTTATGATGTGACTTCTGTTGAGATAAAAAAGGACATGCTTTAGAAAAGAGTACCCTGTCTCTTAGTGGGGGGAAAAATCTTAAAATTCCACACCTGGAATTAAGAAAGTCCCTGACAAATCAGGTTTTACAGAAGTTTAGTCTGTAGTTATGTGAGGAAGTGTGTGTCTGTGTACATATGGATTTTTTTTGTGTGAAGGTAAATCGAACTTCTTAAAACCCCTCCCCCTATTTAATTCAATGCAAAAACACTTCCTTTTCCACCCTGTTCATGTCATAACACATTTCCTTTTGCTCATGGATTCAGACACTAGACTGGCCCAGCAGAGCGGGACAGGTTTTGGGTTTCCTCCAGAGGACTGATGGTTTCACAATCAATGAACACTTTGCTGATTTTTATTGACCATAAAGTTCCATTTTACTTTCATGGCATGTAATTCATGCTAACATCTTGAAGGATTGTTTTGTGATCAAAGGACATCATAATAGTGAATATATACTAATACAGCCTTTAAGGTCTCCATGTAGCATTTTTTTTTAAATGACACTTTTAAAAATGCCACTTTAGTGTGCAAGAAATTGAAACAAACTTATTTCTTGGATGACCTAGACTTTGGCTGTTTGTACTAACCCGTTAATTTTTACATGATCCACAATATAGTAAAAACAGTAATATTGTGAAATCAAATTTTAAACAACTAATTTTCAGCATTATTACTCCAGTCTTCAGTATGACATGATTCTTCAGAAATCAATCATCTGATGGTTTCATGCTCGAGAAACATTTATTATTATCAATGTTGAAATGGTGCAGCTGTGCATGCTTAATATTTTTAGATGTGACCCTGGACCACAAAACCAATCACATGGGTCATTTTTTTAAAATTGAGATGTATACAAAATCTGGAATCTGAGGATGCAAAGAAATCGAAAAATTGAGAAAATCACCTTTAAAGTTGTCCATTTATGGTCGCGATTGTGCCACATTCACAATATATACATATATATATATATATATATATATATATATATATATATATACAGTATATATATATATATATATATATATATATATATATAGTATATATATATATATATATATATATATATATATATATATATATATATATATATATATATATATATATAGCAGGGAATTAAAAAAAATCTTCATGGAACATTCTTTACTTCTTTATCCTAACGTTGTTTGGTATAAAAGAAAAAATCATAATGTTGACCCATACATTGTATGGGACTGTATTGTTGGCTATTGCAACAAATATACTTGTGCTACTGGTTTTGTAATCCAGGAATTACATATCATAAATGTCTGTCACCAAATTACAATTTTGATCTTTTGATTAATTCTTTTTATCAAATCTTTTGATCAAATCTTTTGACCAATTCAATGCGTCCTTGCTGAATAAAACTAATTTCTTTTAAAAAAAAAAAAATCTTACTGACCCCAGACTTTTGAACCGGAATATATCATTTATATAAATGGTGTACAGTATATGCAAACAGAAATTATGATACAACCTAGTACACTGTGTGTGGTCAACCTTTCATTTTAAGTGCTTGTTCTTTAACAACAATCTGATTTGACTATTGACATTTCTAAACAAATTTGAATTACAGTGCTAAATTACCACATTTCCAATAGTCAGTCATTGAATAATGATAATTTTCCATGTACCTTATTAAAAATAATAAAACAGTAGGAAGAATACCACGCAGTTTCAAAAAGTAGTAAGCTAGTATTCCATTCTAAACAGAGTGACTCACTAGTCCTCTTTTACTTTTTTCTTTTGGTTGGACTCTCATGCTACTCATTAAAAGCCAGCCTTATAGAAATAATAAAGTAGCATTTTAAGTATGGATATTGACTGAATGTGAATCCTATGAGAAAACCACTTGCTTTTGGCCTGTACTGTAAATATTGTTAAGGGTTAAGGCAGTCTGTGTCAGGGATACGAAGAATTGCCATTACAAAACTGCGCAACTGTGCTTACCAGCCATGACATCACAGAAAGGTCTTACTGTTGGATAAAAGGACTTTGAGTTGATTAACCTGCTGTTTTACCTGCAATCTTACCTTGTTGTGACAAGGTGAAGGACGTTTAGGAATAGACAATCTGTAGGTCATTACTGCCAAATGAAAGCCTGTGATCTTTGTGTAAAACTCTTCTGCTAATGGGTAACCTGTGTCCAGTGTCATTTCCTTTTGATGTGCAAATGCCACAATGATCTGGGAGCCGAACTCTCTGCAAACGTGCTCAACAGGCACTTTTAATTAAGTATGAGAGAAAGCCTCACTGTAGACTCCCATCATCTGTTTCACATTTGCTCCACCGAAGCACTGTAAAGAAACACTGCAGCCCCTGTCATATCAACTCTGCTTCTAATGTGTAAAAGAAGTCCAGAGGTCTGATTATCATTCAGTCAAAACACATGAGCCGGGGTCAGACCTGTCTAGCGTTGACTCG
Organism: Cyprinella venusta; assembly: GCA_038021265.1. Lineage (NCBI taxonomy): Eukaryota > Metazoa > Chordata > Actinopteri > Cypriniformes > Leuciscidae > Cyprinella > Cyprinella venusta. Next base: position 23,637,025 of record CM075878.1, on the reverse strand, counting down.
GAGTGCTCCGCTAAGTAGTCTAATCCACGTCTAACTAAACCCAGTATGCGAAGCACCGCAGTAGCCTCAACCAAAGCCATATGTTCCTGAGCGCTACCTATTTCAAACATCTGCACATCTCCAAATTGCTTTATCCCCTTATAGATGGTGCGGAGCTGTTGGGTCGGTGGTGACGTACAGAACCCTTGCTGAGAATGATTTTTGACTCGCTTTGTGGAGTTTTAGTTCAAAGCTAAGTTGATTCTTCAGCTAGGTACCAGGAAAGAAAAAAGTTTTCTGTGCTTTCGCTATTTCTAAATCACTCCCAGTTTGCTTGTTGTAGGCCTATTCCTTATTTGTAAGCTGCTTGGGACAAAAGCGCCTTCAAAATGAATTATGTAAAAGTTGTGTAGGCCAACTCATGCACCTTCACACCTAATTTTAAATGGCATAGTGTTTTTCTCCCAGTACCTCATTCACTATTCTCTACATTAGTCCTCTAATACAGTGCACTCGATGGAGTGAATGAAAACGAGTTGGTGAATTCCGACACTGTGTGCGCTTTTGGACACTTTTGCATAGTTTGTGCTTGCTGTTTAATAATCATTTGATACTTAGCAAACTGGAAGCTCCAGTAGTAATAAAAAATTTGTCTTGATCTCTGGCATGGAAACTAGTATGCAGAAACCTTAATTAAACAATTTAATAATCAAGTAAAAAGGTCAATTTATGGAGATCACAAATAGTTCTTACTGATATAGAGAATAACTCCATTTGGAGTGGACATTGTGCTTTGTAACTTCGTATACCTGTTTAATGCTCAAACATGTGCACTAAAGAAAGTTGAAAATATACCAAAAAGGTTCCCTTTAAAATTATATCATATTTTTAGACAAGCTCAATAATTAACCAGCTTAAAATTAGCTCATGTTGGTCGCTGACATTATAATCAAGAGATGAGACAAGATCATCTGACAGTCAGCTAACATATCTGATGAATGTGCATTGGGTTAACCAAGCTAATCCTTCACTAGCCGTTTGTGTACAGAGGCTAAGTAGAGCAGATTAACCTGTAGCCTTCCATTCTTTTAGTGTTGCCCGACCATCTAAACTCACCATTCCACTTTCCTTTCTGTTGTTGACTTTACAAATGTCTCTTCTCAGCTCTCCATCCAGTCAGTTGACTTGTAGGTCGCTAACATTTGACACTTTGTCAAGATGCCGTCTCCCCAAACACACAAGACAAAGGACCAAATCAGTGCAAAGAGTCTTGACAAACAAAGCAGTCCCAGTATCTGTGTCACTGGTTAAGTAAGGAATAATTGACAACGGGCTGTTAAATTATTCGAAAAATAATGCACACCTGAGGTGGTAATGTGGCCACTACGCTAAGAGGAGCTTTTAAAGGTGCGTTGCGCAACATTTCGTATTAAAAATACCCGTTTTCTAACCCATATACAACTTATATTATTCATGAACGTGGTTCCATAATGATACAATCATAAGTGGATACAGTAAGCACATTAAACAGTTAAACATGGAGATAGATGGAAACAAAAAAGGAGTTTTCTATCACCCCCGTTTCCCCCTCACACACACACATAAGTGTGTAATTTACTAAAATGCCTTTCCTGTCATATTTTAAATGACTTGCAGATTTATAACTTCATCACCTTATGACTGTAACAAAAGATGTGTGCAGCTGATGCTCCTTTGGTTATGAACAGCTCATGCAAACGTACGTGTGTGTGTGTGTGATCCTTTTTACAGTCTATGTTGTGATCCATGAGCACGCACACCTCTGGTTGCAGTTTCGCTTGTCGCCAGAGGGGGCGTAGTTCTACAAAAACTCAGAGACTTGCGTTTTGCACCCTTAAACTTTTAAACGATTTTATTGACAAAATTGTCAGAGCAGTGGTGATGACACGTTATGTGAGTGTGTGTCCGTACTTTATGTGTATGTGCGCGTTTAAATGCAAGAGTTTAAATGCGCGTTTAAATAAATTGAATTGTTTTATCCTATTGTTTACTATTTTGCTTGGTAAGTGTTGTTGTGCGTTTTGGTTCTTTTGTTGTAGTCTGTAAGGACTTTTTGAAATAACTGAAATAATTTGGCAAGGTGATTTGGAACTGTATTGCGGTCAAAACCTGCTTGAAACAACTTTAGCCGTGGGTTTCCCTGAAAATAATTGTACATATTTTAGAAAGTTCGCCAACCAGTTTTTAGCTTTACCGTTCCAAAACCCAAATTATGCTTTTACATATTCAAACTTAAAGTTATTTGTACGGTGACCCAGTAGTGCACAACACAACAAAATTTAAAAAGCAAACATAAGTTCACAAAAAAGAAAATAAGCCACAATACAAAGAAATAAAGCCACAACACAACAAAATAAAGCCACAACACAACGGAAATGCTCCCGACCATTAGAAGGCTCTCAGAGCATGGTAAAGTTAGTTTTCCTTTCCACTGTTCTATGATGTCGCAGTCTTAAAAATATATCAACACCACAAATAGTTGTAACCATTGTATATCGACATGAAATATTAATTCAAAATCACCTACGTGCATTATAGCTGCATATTTATACCCAAAAATGCTTTGATACTACAGCGCATGATGCTTAAAGCCCTGTCCACACCGCCAGCGACACGCAGCGACAAAGCGACATGATCCCATTCATTTCAATGGAGGGCTGGAGACTTCCGCTACAGTGACCGTTGGTGACAGATTATGGGCGTGTCAAAAAATTTTAACTATATGCAAAAAAATGAGAAGCGAATTTCGCTAGTGACAACCAATGGGAGTGAAGTCTGTCAGTGGAGCTCTGTGCAGGCAAGACAGAATTCAGAGTTCTGGACTACAGTCTAGTTTTCTGCTGTAGTTCATGTTACATTTCACCCTGCAGTAAGTTGATTATAGGGACAAGAAAATGTATTATTTCAAATTCGAATTACGTTTTAGTCATTTTTGACTATGAGTGAGTTTAATTTGTTGATTGATCGATCATTAATCTGGTTTATGATTTAATGCACTGAACACTGCTGTGGTTAATATAACAACACTCTCCAACATTATTACGTTTATTTCTTTTAATTAAAATTCCTTGTCAATTTAGAATGATTAGAATATTCTTTGTTTTATATAACACTTGTGATTGTACTTTCTATAGATATGGCCAGACGTGCAGTACACCAATAACATTAGAGCGATAGTACTGGAAATGCCCACAAGCGACTCGAGGCTGCGTCCGAAGACTTGTTGCCTCGCTGCCCTGGCAGCGTCTGTGCACGAGAGCACCTCACAAAACTGATTTCAGACAGACTTCTGAGTCAGCCTAACGGTTTAAAGCAGCACTATGTAACTTTTTCAACCTTTATAATGTTTTCCCAAAACCCTTGTGATGGTACATTGACTTATTGACAATAGGTTGAATGACAGGTCTGCCATAGCCAGACAGAGTCTGTATCGCTTTTACTGGCACTATGTAACTTCGGGTTTCGGAACCCAAAACCACAAAATTTGACTGCTTTACGGCATACGTCACTTCCCCCACTTCCTCAAATTCTAACGTGCGTAATATATAACATATATATTACGTTATACACTCACCGGCCACTTTATTAGGTACCCCATGCTAGTAACGGGTTGGACCCCCTTTTGCCTTCAGAACTGCCTCAATTCTTTGTGGCATAGATTCAACAAGGTGCTGGAAGCATTCCTCAGGGAGTTTGGTCCATATTGACATGATGGCATCACACAGTTGCCGCAGATTTGTCGGCTGCACATCCATGATGCGAATCTCCCGTTCCACCACATCCCAAAGATGCTCTATTGGATTGAGATCTGGTGACTGTGGAGGCCATTTGAGTACAGCGAACTCATTGTCATGTTCAAGAAACCAGTCTGAGATGATTCCAGCTTTATGACATGGCGCATTATCCTGCTGAAAGTAGCCATCAGAAGTTGGGTACATTGTGGTCATAAAGGGATGGACATGGTCAGCAACAATACTCAGGTAGGCTGTGGCGTTGCAACGATGCTCAATAGGCTCTATGCACAACTGCACTACTTCCTGAACTTCAGCCAGCTCCTTGTTTCCTGTATACCATTATTGGACAATTTGATTAATTCAGGTGTGCTTGACCTCAGTAGTCACGGCAACAATGATCAAACACACCTGAATTAATCAATGTGTCCAATAATGCCAGACAGGAAACAAGGAGCTGGCTGAAGTTCAGGAAGTAGTGGAGCTGTGCATAGAGCCTATTGGTACCAAGGGACCCAAAGAGTGCCAAGAAAATATTCCCCACACCATGACACCACCACCACCAGCCTGATCCGTTGATACAAGGCAGGATGGATCCATGCTTTCATGTTGTAGACGCCAAATTCTGACCCTACCATCCAAATGTCGCAGCAGAAATCGAGACTCATCAGACCAGGCAACGTTTTTCCAATCTTCTATTGTCCAATTTCGATGAGCTTGTGCAAATTGTAGCCTCAGTTTCCTGTTCTTAGCTGAAAGGAGTGGCACCCGGTGTGGTCTTCTGCTACTGTAGCCCATCTGCCTCAAAGTTCGACGTACTGTGCGTTCAGAGATGCTCTTCTGCCCACCTTGGTTGTAACGGGTGGTTATTTGAGTCACTGTTGCCCTTCTATCAGCTCGAACCAGTCTGGCCATTCTCCTCTGACCTCTGGCGTCAACAAGGCATTTCCGCCCACAGAACTGCCGCTCACTGGATGTTTTTTCTTTTTCGGACCATTCTCTGTAAACCCTAGAGATGGTTGTGCGTGAAAATCCCAGTAGATTAGCAGTTTCTGAAATACTCAGACCAGCCCTTCTGGCACCAACAATCATGCCACGTTCAAAGTCACTCAAATCACCTTTCTTCCCCATACTGATGCTCGGTTTGAACTGCAGGAGATTGTCTTGACCATGTCTACATGCCTAAATGCACTGAGTTGCCGCCATGTGATTGGCTGCTTAGAAATTAAGTGTTAACGAGCAGTTGGACAGGTGTACCTAATAAAGTGGCCGGTGAGTGTATATAATATATAACGTAATATAACATAGTAATATTTCATATCGATATACAATGGTTACATACTGTTAAAACTAATCATGGTATCGATAAGACTGCCATCTCTATAGAACAGTGGCAAAACTACTTTGCCATTGTCCGAGAGCCCTCTAGTGGCCGGGAGCATTTCCGTTGTGTCGTGGCTTTATTTCGTTGTGTTGTGGCTTTATTTGCATTAAGTGATTCCACTTCACCAGCTAATTACTTGTCGACGGCGATGCCATAGGAATATAAAGAGCTACCACAAAAACAGTTCTAACACACAATTCTAAACATGGCTGTGTTTTTGTTTCTCTGGTGCATATGGGCCTTTTTGTTTGACAGCCCATTCATTATGTGTTTGTTGTGTGGAAAAGAACCATCCTGATCTCATTAGTATTGATATTTTTTAATATATTTTAAAATTTAATTTATTCCTTTGACAAAGCTGAATTTCCAGGAATTTCCATTACTCCATTTTCTTAGAAAGATTAAAAGAACAGCATTTATTTGAAATAGAATTTTTTTTATTTCAAATTATTTGTCTCAAAACAAAGTTTGTTTTCTGTAAAGAAATCTTGTCAATGGTAGTCTACATGTATTGATAGCACATAAAACGTTTTAGGTTTTAGAAATGAAACTGGTAAATAAATGTGATGACAATAAACATAAAATTGTCATTGATTAAACACGATAAATTGTAATTATTTCATGATTTTAATATTTTCAAAAACCTGAAAAGATTTGTAATCATTTATACATCTATAAAGCTAAAATAATATACTGTACATTTGTATATATGCAACATATATAGATGTATGTGTGTTAGAACCACACTTCCTGTACAAATACCTACAATTACTAATGAGTTTGCTCTGGAAAAACAGTATTGGTCTGAAACAAGAAATGACAAATGTCCATTTTGCTTGTCGTGATTATAAAATTACTTAAGTGTACGAGAAGTACAGCATTCACCTACCTAACCTCATTATTATTCCCAATATAACATTCTTTGAACAATTATTTGTAATATTCCAACAATAAGGTTGAGGTTAACATTCATAAATATGGATTTTCTGAAAATGTTTTCTTTCGCCGTTATGAAAACGTTCAACAAGTAAAGATGTTCCAAGAACGTTGTTCTAGAATGTTTCTCTCAACATCATGAGAACTCACACCATTTATTAATAATGTTATAAGAATGTTCAATAAATCTTATTAAAAGAATCTTTTATCTCAACATTTAGATAACCTGTTAACTGGGATCCCTTTACGACTGTACTAAAAACATGCTGATTAATGGATGGCAGAATGTGGCTTGATAACCCAATACTGAATCCCAGCACACGATCCATCCACAGATGCCATTTAGAGACATGACATTCCAGTCCATTGTTGTCCAGCAGCTGCATGGCACAGCGCGTCTTATATCTTCATGTGTTTTACGGGCGAACGGGGACTGACAATGTGTCAGAGAGACAGAGAACTGGTGTAATAGCATCGCGCACATTCCTTCCCCTTGTTCTGCTGCGTTGATTGCTTCCTCTCTCTTTACTGGATGTGTTAAACGCACACAGTGGCGAGAGACAAAGAGATGCTTGACCTTTGACCTCTGACTAAAAGCAAGCCTAATCTTAAGTTAGCATCCTTGGTTTTTGTCATTGTCTTTTCCCAGACAGAGAATGAATGCAACTTTGGTACCAGGGTCAGAGCCGTTCAACAGTTCTCCGTTTACCAATAGATGTGAGTTTGTGTGTCTCTCTCTCTCCCTGTGTGTGTACGTGTTCCTCTCTATTCACGCAGACTCACAGCCCACCCAGGGAAGGTTGTGCTGAGTGTCTGTTGACCCCCTTTTCACCTTTGCTAAACACTGCAATTATCTCCCTTCAGCTCTTTACAGGGAAGGAACACAGATTACTTGGATCTTTGTATCTCGAGTTTGCATAAATGAAAGCAGGGTGCCGGGTATTTCTCTTGAGAAGTCCCAGTTTTGAATTACTCTTTCCCTTCCCACTTGTCAGTTAGTGTTCTCACTGTGTAACCCAGACCAGTGCTGGTGTAGAGAGATGAGAATAGAGCTGCACTTCCTGCTAAAAATCTACCGGTCGTTATTGTTGCGTAGTGTATATCTGTATCTTTAGCTTGTGACTTAGCACAGTTCCTTCAAATTTGCACTTTTTTTTGCTTATACCCGTAAAAGGTGCTTAACATGCGCACTGAAGGTATTTTTATGTACCTGTTTGGGGGTAGACAAGATAGAAAGGTCTCCATACCTATAAATGTTATTCTCTTTTGACAGATAAGAAGATCAATGGCATTAATGTTGAATTCACAGCTTTCAAGGCTCAGATTGATGCTGATGAATACTGTATATAGCGCAATTAATTCTAAATTCTTCATACTTTCATTGGAGGTATGAGAAATCTTCAATTTGATATATTCACACTACCATTCAAACATCATTTTAAATGCTCACCCAGGTTGCATTTATTTGATCAAAGCTACAGAAAATACAGTATTATTGTGAAATAGTATTACAATTTAAAGTAACAGTTTTCTATTTTAATCTATTTTAAAATGGGATTTCCTGTGATGGCAAAGCTGAATTTTCGGCAGCCATTTCTCCATTCTTCATTTCATGTGAGCCCTCAGAAATTATTCTAATTTGATTGTGATACTAATTTGATATTTAGTACCACAAGGAGGATTAGGGCGAGGGAATATCGTCGTTTTTCGACAAAGAAACGAATAATAATCGGGAAGGCATTTGAACGGTAGAGAGAACTTAAAGAATTTAACATTTTTAAATTGGATGCCAAAGTTGTACTGTTTCTTCTGGACAGGTGAGCAGCTTCTAGTGCTGACTTTTTGAATGTGAACTATGTGTAAAAAATGTAATTCTTTAAAAAATATTAGTGAAGCTCGACTAATCTTGGATAGTTCTAGCGAATATCTGATTGTAGGGATATGGTGTGTGAGTTGCATCTACATTGTGGTGTATCCATACCATTGTAGCTTACTTTTAGCAATAATACTAGCCTACGTTCAGGACTAACTTTAGCCGAATAATGATAATAAGCTGTTACAATATTATTCCAGATGGCTGTTACCATGAGTTTTCCCATAATGTTAGATCTGTAGCTATATGACTGATTCTGGTACGTTTATCCAGACCGTTCTCATTCAAGATGTAATATAACTGACGCTTTTGACCATACATTACGTCAACATCCGATGTTTTAGGGTCCCCTTTAACGTCGGTTAGATGACGCTATCTAATTCTAACTCTACCCCAGACCTAAACCTACCTGCGTCATCTAACTGATGCTAAAGGTAAAGCGTCAATTGGATGACGCCCAAGGATCATCATCTAACTGACGTTAAAGGGTACCCTAAAACATTGGACGTATGGTCAAAAGCGTCAGTTAGATGACATCTTGGGATGAGAATGTGTTGTTTTATCATACAGCTGAGCTGCTTCCAGTGAAGCACAAGCAAAACTAGCTGTATGATATGACATGGACCGACTGCAGATTTTATATACATCATTATACTTTTTAATCCAAAGCAGCCAAGTTCATATTTTACAGTTCACAGAATGAGCCATCATTGAGGTAGACTGTCAATCTGAAAATAGTGTTTTTGTCACTTTAAGAAATGCGCGTACATGATCGTTTTTTTCATGATGCACAAAACGGGAGGGAGGGGCGAGCCTACTTGGTTTGTTTGGGATCTCACTTCAAACAAACAGAAGTGACGTTACCCACAATCACTGACACAACCTTTAATGTTGTGGGCCTATTTTTTTTTGCTGGAGGTCCTGGACATCTTTTTCAGATTCATGGCATCATGGATTCTTGCAAATCCCAACAGATAAAAACAAAAATCTAAACTTGACAGCCTCTGCTAGAAATCTTACAAAGGACCATGTTTGGATCTTCCATTAGGACAATGATCCAAAGCTAAAATGTGTCACTGAGCACAAAACGAAGCTTCTGTCATAGCCATCCAACCCAATCTCACGAGAATTTGTACGAATTTTACGAGGTGGCTTATTTGTAACAATTCTTAAAACCTCACTCCTATGAATTAGTATGTTTTTGCTAAATCGTATATATCCATCACGTGGGTTTGGACAAATCGTACGAATTCGTACGAGTGAGGTCGTATGAATTAGTACGAATTAGCCACTTTTTCTAATTTTTACGAATTCGTACGAATTGGTCGTGAGATAGCGTTGGCCCGTCCCAGTCCCCTGACCTGAACCTTGTAGAAAACTGAGGAGTACACCAACAAGGAGCTTGGAATTTGAAGGATCAGGATTTTGTATGGAGGACTAGTGTCTGATCTCTTGTCAGGTGTTCTCCAAACTCACCCCCCTTTCCCATTTTCATGTTAATTGTTAGGTAATTGAGCTGAAAAGCAATAACAAAAAAGCCATTATTCAAGAAGAAATGTTTAAGAAATATATCTAATCTCTTGGTATTTTATTGGAGGAATAATGTGGTTCACACCTTTTTTGAAATATTTACAGACCCTTATGATGTTAATCCCTCAAAGGAATACATTTACATGGTAACATAATTTTCACAATGAGGTAGACAGATACAATAACTACAATAGCTTATTAGATGTGTGAAAACGTATTACTGAATAAATGATTGCAGTTTAAGAGAAAATAACTTAAATTAAAATTAGTACCTGTACAATTCTTAAAAAAATCATTTAATTACATATCAATCCATAAAATACAGCTATGTAAAGCAGTAAGTAATCTTGTACACAAAAACAACATTGTAAAAAATAATCCTGTAAAAAAAAAAACGGTAAATTACTGGCAGCTGTGGTTGCCAGCATCATACTGTAAAAATACAGTGTGTTACTGTTTTTGAAATTATCAGCTAAATACTGTATTGTCAGCTACAGTATAAAACTTTAATTTAACAGCTTTATGCTCCAACACAAAAACAGTAACACACCGTATAGTTACGGTATGATGCTGGCAACCATAGCTGCCAGTAGTTTACCGTTTTTTTCACAGGATTATTTTTTTTACAGTGAACGTAAAATATAAAATGCCCAGTAAAGTGGAACTAGTAATGTACAGTAGCAGAATAACCAGTAAAAATTTGGAAGATTGTTTTTTCCTGTATTCCAGTCCAAAGTCATAATTCCAGATAAGCGTTAGCCAACAGCTATGACTACAGTACTGTAATCTCAGCCAAGGCTTCCCGTAGTGTTGAAGACACATGAGCAAGTCCGACACTTATTCACACAACCGTCTGATTTATTTACAATCCCTCATAAGTTTGAACCGCACCATCACCTGCAGCCGCAGGACTCCACCACCATATCTTCGTACTGTTTGTATACGACGTTATTCCCAGCGTCGATGTACAGGATGCTGATGGGACTGAGTTTGGAGGGGACGCAACAGCTGGGCGGCATGTTGCTGGGATTCATGGAGTTCATTAGAGTTTGTATGATGGCGTGATTGGTTGGCTCCAGGTGAGAGCGGAGGGGGAAGTCACACATGCCCTCACAGTGATACGCCTCATAGTCTAATGGAGCAATGATCCAGTCGTCCCAACCCAACTCCCTGAAATTCACCTGCAAATGCTTTTTGCCACACCTAGATTTGGACTTTTTGCCGTGCCTCTTGCCATGGCGGCTGGGTAGAGTTGTCCGTCTACTCCGTCGGGATTTCAAGTGAGGTCCTTTTTCCTTCCCAGGACTATTCAGACCCCACAGTTTAATCTTGTCCCTCTTTTCATAGAAAATGCTTTGTCTCTTTTTTGACCTTGTGAAAATGACCAATATGGCTTTCTTTAGTTGCGGGCGGCCATGTCTGTGAAATCCAAGATATTGCAAGTCGATTTCCCTCTCAGGATTATCTAGCGTTGCCTTGAGCTCCAAACAGAAGCGGGTCCCGTGAGAGTGGTGCTGACGTTCCTTAAAAGTCTCCCATACGTCGAAAACCTCCCATTTTGGTTTGTGCGCATCCTCCAGATCCAAGGTTTTGGAGTCAAGCATAGCGTGTGACTGACAGGAGAGCAGATGTATCTCCACTGGGCCCGTCTCTGATGCTCGGAACGTCCCGGCGATCTTTGTGTATATCCTCAGTTCAGCACCCAAGAGCTCCACGTTTTCAGAAAGGGTCGACACATCGAATAAGTACTTCTGTCTCCACAGTGGGGAGTTCAAAAGGTCATCTGGAATAAAAGAGCACACATATTTAGTGACAGTGGTTGTACATTTATTTACAATGTCAGTTATAGAGGAAAAAGTGTGAATGCGGATGAGGAACACATTTTCTACCCATTATGCTGAGATTTCTTTTTTTGATATAATAAAAAGTTGTAAAGGTTAGATTAAAAATGAAGTTAGATTTTAAATTATTGTTATTACTTTTAATAACAATATTGGTTTTAGATAAGGTAGAGTAACACTTTATTTTAAGGTGAAGTAGTTACATATTACTACATGCATTTACTAGTAATAATAGTACATTATGCATTACAAGTTACTAACCCTAAACATAACTCTACAGTAAGTACATTTAAATAAGTTAATTAATATTACTCATACTTATTTGAGTAAGTACAATGTACTGTACACATTTAATAAAATAATTAGGAATATATTCTTTTATATATATATATATATAGGCTGCTATCTATTACTTATTTTGACACATCATATATAAAGACAAATTACTCACTGTACTGTAAAAAATATTATTGGTTTAAAATTTTAAGTTCATTGAACTGGAAAAAATGAGTTAATACAATGAAGGAGATTGATTTAAGAATCATAAACTCAAAATATTATGTTATCTGAACTACATAAATTATTTAAGTTTATTTGACAAAATAAAAAAGAAAAAAAAATGTGATTACAAATCATGAAAATATTTTTAAAGTGTAGTGCGTTCCTTACTTGCTTACTGATTTGTTAATATGAAAACTTTTAAAATGTAAAACGAATGTTTTTATTCTGTCAAGGAAAAAAAAAGAATGAGAATAGAATTTCTATCATATTTTAAAGCCAAAGTTATCAAACTAGGCCTACTAAACAAACGTATTTTGGTACAATTACTCATTTTTTTTAAGTTATTTAACATTTAGGAGGATTATTATTTTTTCTTTGCCACTTTATCGCCAAAATCTAATAGCGAAATTTTCTCTGGGAGATTTTATCTTAAACGCACCTGTGCTGTTTTCATTCTGACACTCATTGTAAATGGGCAAACAAATTTGAGGAAAAAAAAGGCATTTATGAAACCTATAGGTCAGATTAAAATCAAATCCAACAACTAACCTTGGCCCTCGTCCACAAAACTCGTTATAGTGTTTGCGGCTTTTGACGAGCGGAAAAAACTCGCGTTCAGTCCCAGTTTTTCAGCCGCGGAAAAGGTCTTGTAGATGGAGATCATGTAATCATGAGGTTCAATTGCATCCTTCATCCCCCGTTGTGACTGTATGGCTCCGGATAACAGTGATGCTGACAATAAACTTTTGCCGTGCTTGGCTCTTCTGTGTCCATCAGCAGGCGCAGACCTGGACACTTTCATCCCTTTGGATGCGTTTAGAAACACGGGATTCATTGAGTGAACACACAGAAAATGCAAAAGAAAAGTCAAAGTCAAAAATATCCCAGACACTCCACAAGCACACATCTTGTAAATGCACAAGAAAAAAGAAGGACCTGCTAGGGGAAAAACAGGAACACATCACATGTGTGTGTGGAGGAGCGCAGACTGAGAGCAGTTCCCTCTGAGTTCAGCCTCCTTAAGTACCGTCATGACATTATTAGCTCCCACTCAATCCAAGACTTCTACTCTCTACTACCCAGCTTTAAGATATTAGCCTACTGTCCTCCTTCATGTCCCTATAATTTAACATGCGTGCTTTTAACAGTAAAACATGTCTAACGGTATATTTTATTGATTGATAGGCTAAGGTTTTATAATCAGAGCCAAAGTAGGCTACAGTATCGCATAACATAAATATGGATCCAACTGCTACATAGACTATGAGAAACAAAGACAAAAAAAAGAAAAAATGAAAATGAAAACTCGTGATTGTGATTGACAGATTGTGTTTTTTCCCCCTTGGTTTGTTCTGCAGGTGTCAGTGTCAGGATTGAGTAGCCTAGACTTTACCTCCCTCTAGTGGTGAAACGTGTTATTCAGACAATAATTCAAGATCCATAAAGCTCTCGGTTCTTGGCCGAATGAAAAAGTAACATAGTTCTTGTGATTTTTTAACTATATAATTTATAACAATAAAGATATACATAAGGTAAGACCATTGATGGTTCCTCATTACAATGCTTAGGCCATGTTAAGACTTTTATTTCTTCATTTTATCATGCATTTGTTATGAAAAAAATAGCGACCTACACAGGTAGAAAAATATCTACAACATGCAGTTGTAATATATATCTTTAGAGGGGGAAAACACCCTAAACAGATTATCCGTTAGGCCTACAAATTCTACAAGAAGTTAGTCAAAGATTACCACAATAAATACTTGATAAATTAGAACATGATAAATTCTAGTAGGTACTCATGAAAAAAACATTCTATTTTATGTTCACTGAAAAATATTTTCATTCATCCAATTAAAAAAAAAATCACATCTATATTCACATTTATAACCTGAACCAATGAAAAATAAATAACTTACCCTAACCAATATTTTCTATGTCTATGAAAATGATTTTTTTAAACTTGGTACAAAGTACATATTTCATGTGTAAGAAAGTCAATTAATTAAGATTTAATCAAAACAAAACTTGCATGCATAGCAGCACATTAAATCTGTGAAGATCTCAGCAGAGGATGAGTAAACAACTCAAACAGCATTATCAGCTTCACTTTATTAATGACCAGATTTACTTTATTTCATTTCCGTTTTATATAAAATCACTGGTAGTATTTAGATTTTTTAGTAGCTTGTGAGTTCATCTGATTATCTGGATATTTTGTCACCATTGTTGAGATACATATGCTGTTTCTTGATGTCTGTGTGCATCTAAGTAATGCCATAGATGAAAGGTTGTTGTGCACTAAATAAGATAAAAATGTTCAAGAACGTCTATATGTTCAAGAATTGAATGCAGACACAAGACAAAAGCAGTATACTAGAATTTGATTTTATTGAGTATATAAGAAAGCATATATAAATGTGTAATATTCCAAAGTAAAGTAATGGAAATAGATTTAAATAATTTAAAAAACTTTGTTAAAAATAACAGTTGTTTTTTTTTTGTTGTTTACAGATCATGGTCATATGTGAAAACAGAAGGACAAAGGCAAATCATTTAAAGGTGATATATTTGAAAGTGATATATATTATTTGTATACGAGTGCACTTCCTCTTTGGTTCTAGAGTCCCCTGTATAAGAGTGCACTTCATTGGTTCTAGAGTCCCCTGAGCAGGAGTAAACCACTCAACAATATGAGCAGATACACAGATGGTGACCAGATAGCTGGACTGGAGTCAAAGATGCTGGGGAAATCATCGTCCGTAGTGACGACTATAGAAGACGGGGTTGTAGGTGATCTGAGCGTAAATGATCTGGACTCAGCTTTCCATTCATTTAGAGTAAAGGCCAACTTCAAGTTATCACCTTTAGAAGAGGTACAGAGAGAGAAATTATCGAAAATGCTTAAAATAACAAGTGATATTGCCCCCCCCCCCCAAAAAAAAAAAAAATACAAATCATAAAGGCTAATCGAGACAACCCACCACTTGTGAAGATGGCTAAGTCAGTGTAATTGGCCCAGCAGCCACTGAACGGGATGGTGGTGTTTCCGTAAAGCCCCTCTGTTGGATTCCCGTTAGCATCTTTGAGTACAGCAGAGATGGTCAGAGTCGTCACGCCCACGGACACACAGTCACCCTGGAAACAGACACACACAAAAAGATGCCCTGTTCTTTATTCAGAGCCGTTTCGATCACTTTTATCACGGATTAATGTGCTTCAATTGAAAAAATATACCCATTGAATCTCACTGTAAAGCTTGGCAATGCCAGAACATTTTTTCTTTGAAATGTCTGAAAGAAGAATGTCATATACACCTAGAATGGCTTCAGGTTGAGTAAATCATGGGCTAATTTTCATTTTTTCATTTTATCTATCCCTTTAATACAATCTCACCGCTGCGTCCAGAGCCATGATGCTGGGCTGCACGCTGAGGGGTCCGGGGGACGATCCGGCCACTGGCTGTATCACCACCATCAGGGATGATACCGTCTTGACCGTCTCCACCTGCTGGTCTTCACGGGTCACCTCCTGAGTGGCCACCTGAGAGAGAGACCATTACAGCTCAAATAAGGAAAAGCAAGTTGTGTGCTTTACTGTAGAGCTTCTCTGCCCGACTAAGGCAAGAGTATTGATTATACGTATATGTATTGATGTGACGGTGTTCAACTATAACCGTCGGTCTCACTATTATATAATAACCGTCACACCCCTACCTGACACCAATATTTGAATTCATAAAAGATTAATCTGTCATTTCGGTATATAGACCATTTCAAAAGATGTAAACAACACTGGTCCAGAAGCACTTCCTGTTTCAGTTTGTAACTGTTTTCTTTATTTCACATGTAAAGAAAACTTCTTGTTTAACTTTTTGATTCTGTTTTATATGTTCTGTTGGTTGTATTTTATCACAGCTTTTATGTAGTGTTAAAAAACTGAAACAGGAAGTGCTTCTGGGCCAGTGTTGTTTACATCTTTTGAAATGGTCTATAGCGATAAATGTTAGGATCATGTATGCCATACGGTGTATATTAGCACAATTTGTTGTTTGCTTTTGCCATTCGTTTAATGGCATGATTCAATTTGTTGTTTGCTTTTGGTCCATGTTTAGATGCAAAAACGCACACTCATGAAGGTGAGTATTTTAATGTTCATGGATTGGCCCCATTCACTTCCATTGTAAGTGCCTCACTGTAACCCAGATTGTTGCTTGGTCGATTGAGTTTAATTGTATTGAACCCATAAACTTTGTTGTATATGTTTCAATTAAAATTCCAGTAACACTTTACAATACGGGTGCACTAATATGCATTAATTCATACTTAACTAATGCACAGACAGTCATGAGTTAATATATAACTCATGAAGAACTAAACCATTAATTGATGATTACTGCATCAGCAACTAATGAAGAGTCTATAGGATTATTAATAGATTAAGTCATATATGAATTGCTATTAATTCAATGTGTCATTGTGTATTAATTCCTTAATAACATATTTTATTAACTAATAGTGTAAATGAATGTGTTAATTACCACAATTAGTCAAAGCTATGCACTTCAACTTCCAGTTGTCTGCTTTAATTAATCATTAGCTAATGATTTGCAAAGGTATCATTATGTTATGACTTAACTTGTTGGGGCACATCATTATTAACTAGTCATTAATGTAGTAATTTGCACATGAATTTGCACTAACAATGAAGTAATTAATCATGTATTAATGCTTATTAGTGTACCTGTCATATTATCTGGAAGTTGAAATACAAGGCTTTGGCTCATTCTGGTAATTAACACTAGTTAAAAAAATGGGTTATTATGGAATTAATCCACAATTACATATTTAATAAATAACAATTCATGTATGAACTAATACATTAACCCTACAGACTCTTAATTAGTTCCTAATATGGTAATCATTAATGAATAGCTTAAATAATCATTAGTTACACATTCATTCAGTATTATCTGTGCATTAGTTAAGCATGAATTAATGCTTATTAGTGCACACGTATTGTAAAGTGTCACCAAAATTCCTGTTTGACATCATCATAACATTTTAAAACGTTAGTGAGTTTGGTCAAGTGATATATTAGCATCTTACATCGTTCCAGCTGGAGTCACTGGATGAGGGTGGAGGAGGGATGATGCCCAGGGATGACACATTGAAGCCGATGGACTGACTCAGATTGCCTGAGACAGCAGCGCGGCCCAGATCGTCAGCAATGTTCTTCAGGGCCGCAAACTGTTGGTCTTCTGCAGATGGTTTATAAATATTAAGACTTTGCATTGTGATCTAAACGTTGTATTTGTCATTTATTTTATTCTCGCTCTCACCAGTGGTGCTGTTGGTGGATGATGTCTGAACAGGGGGCTCCCTGATCTCCACCTCCACAGTCAGTCCTGTCGAGCGCCTCCTTCTCGCATTAGCACCCTCACGGACGATGTTGGTAATTCGAATATTGTTCGCCGGTATTTTCAGGAGTAAAGCTAGATTGTTGATCAGTTTTGTCCCGAAGAACTCCGCCTCAGTCATGGCTGGGAGGTTGAAGGCCAGGAACAAAACCGGGGAGGTGCGGATTTGGACCGGCTCTGAGCCTCGAAGAAGTATGTTCAGCATTTTGTAGTCCTGGTCAAAGAAGTTGGAGCCGTGACTGGAGTTGAAACTAGGAACGTATTGCCCTGAGGAGCACAGAGAGGAATCAAAGTAAGAAATGTGACGTGTTTTTTCACAAAAAATGGTCTGCTGGCCTGAATTTCCTGCATCATTGTGTTTGTACTCTACCTGTATAAGTTGGCTCACGCAGAGTGTAGTCAGTTTTACCAGCATTCCACTCAGCATTTGTTGGACCAACCAAAGTATTGTTAACGTACACATCCAGCCGCTGAGGGTTTGAGTAAAATACAGCAACCCTGACAGCCTGAGAACAACAGAATATTACTTTAGTTAAGTTTCTACTTAAGTTTCTTTTTAAAAAAATAAAATGTAACATGAAAAAAACATTATAATATTATTTGATGTAGTGTTGAATATATTTTGACCATAATGTACTTATTTATTAATTTTAGGATTTATTTTCAACTGGCTCAATTTTTCTGGATTGTGTTTTGTAGCTTAATAATAAAATGTTAACATATGTAAAAAAAAAAAAAAAAAAAAAAAAAAAAAACCAGCATAGCCTATATAGTAACATGAATAAATTAATAAACTAATTAAAAAAAATTAATATATTATTTTACATAAAAAAATTACTATATTATTTTACATAATATCTGTTAATAAATTAATTAATTATTATGAATACATTATGTTATTATTATCCATTATTAACAAAAGTTGTGTCTAACATGAAAAAAACATTATAATATTATTTGATGTAGTGTTGAATATATTTTGACCATAATGTACTTTTATTATAATGTATATTTATTTATTTTAGGATTTATTTTCAACTGGCTCAATTTTTCTGGATTGTGTTTTGTAGCTTAATAATAAAATGTTAACATATGTAAAAAAAAACAAAAAAAAAAAACAAAAAAAACAGCATAGCCTATATAGTAACATGAATAAATTAATAAACTAATTAAAAAAATTACTATATTATTTTACATAAAAAATTACTATATTATTTTACATAATATCTGTTAATAAATTAATTCATTATTATGAATACATTATGCTATTATTATCCATTATTATATGATTATTACATGTAATACCAATTATAATAATTATATATAATTATATATTATATATAATAATTATATTATTATATAGTATAATTACCAATTAATTGATTGGTATTGATTCATAAGTCGATTTATTTGTAATATTTAAAAGATGCACAAAGTTCTGCAAAATTCAGAAAAAACAAAACAAAAAAAATGTCATTTGAAAAAATCTTAAAATAAATCAGAAGAAAAAATGGAAATAAAATTATGTATTTTTAATAACAATGCAGAATAATACCTAATAATAAAATCCTAATATGCCTTTTATTGTTCAAAATGTTGTATCACCTGTAGATGCTTATAGGTCAATATAGTCTATTGTCAGTATAATCCATCTTACTAACCTCTGTAGGTCCAGCATTCAGTAACATAAGTCTCAGCTTCTGTGGTGTTGTGCTGGTGAAAAAGATGTCGAAGGATTTATTAGTGGCCACAATGGCGTGGAAGAGAGATACTCGCTTCTGACACGTGTAGCCGCCGCACCAGCCGTGGTCTTGTGGGCCTGGAACAAGATATTCACAGTAAGATTAAAATTCAACAACACACAATAAAACCTTTTCTGCTTATATAAAATCCTAAAGAATATTATTGTTTACAGGGGGAGGTAAGAGTCATACCATTCACCAAATCCACATATTTGTCCCCCAGGATGGCTACAGGTGAAAGACGCCTGGTCTCTGTGTCTGCATCCAAACTTTCGATGACCAGCATCCTATAGTTGAGCCCAAAGCACTTGTAGCTCTGCCAGGTGTTCATGTACGTACAGGTGTCTCTGATCACTCCTGCACAGGTAAAACAGACACGTCATACGTTAAAAGCAGCTCCATCATTTTAAGTTCTCTCTCTTAGATCACTGTAAATACTGTACCTTTGTAAGGAGCGATTTGATTCACAGGTATCCGGCTGCCGTTGAGAGAGGTGAGCATGACTTTGGGGATGCGGTAATCGCCCAGTCCGTGTCGGGGATCCCCGTTCCACTCGTATTCGGACTGGGGCACCACTGCTCCAACTGCACCCAGGAAACTGCCATCCAGATCCTTCAACATCGTCTTCTTCTTAGCATCACAGTCCATGTCCACACAGTCTGATGGGTTCACTTTGCTGAGATACAAGTATGAAAAAAATCAATCAGTCACTTAATATTTTTTTGGTCATCCCAACATTGTTCTCTCAATCACTCATTTTCATTGTTGTCTTCCTTATAGTGTTTCATAATAATTTTTTTTCGGGATTAATAGTTAACAATAGAGATGCACACCACGACTAACTCCATTAACGATGACATATTTAAACTGACTAGTCTACCAACTCCAGATAAGTTAGTCAAAAAAGTCTGCATATGAATATCTGCATATGAATATCACGATCACCAGCTGGAGTGCCCTGGTTGTCCACCAGAGGGCACTTCCCTCGTTCAGTTAAAATTAAATGATTCTGTTTCTGTTTCAGATGTAGAATGTTTAATACAATTAAGTGGACTGTCTCACACTGTCTGTCTCATACCTTCTTAAAGGAGAAGTTCACTTTTAAAAAAACTTTTGCTGATAATTTACTCACCCCCATGTCATCCAAGATATCCATGTCTTTCTTTCTTCATTCGAAAAGAAATCAAGGTTTTGATGAAAACATTCCAGCATTTTCTCCATATAATGGACTTCAATGGGAACCAAACGGTTCAAGGTCCAAAAGTCAGTTTCTGTGCAGCTTCAAAGGGCTTTAAACGATTCCAGACGATGAATAAGGGTCTTATCAAGTGAAACGATCGCTCATTTAAAAATAAATAACGAATTTAAGTTTTATGAGCTCAAATGGTCACGAACGTGCATCACAGAAAACTTAAACTTTGTTATGTATTTATTAAATGAGCGATTGTTTCGCTTGATAAGACTCATCGTCTGGAATTGTTTAAAGCCCTTTGAACAGTTTGCACTGAAACTCTCATTTGGACCTTGAACCGTTTGGTTCCCAATGAAGTCCATTATATGGAGAAAATACTGGAATGTTTTCATCAAAAACCTTAATTTCTTTTCGACTGAAGAAAGAAAGACATGGACATCTTGGATGACATGGGGGTGAGTAAATTATCAGCAAAAGTTTTTTTTTTTTTTTTTTAAGTGAACTACTCCTTTAATTAACTGTGTAAACTTTGTGAATTGACATTGACTATAAGCTTTTGACTTACCCCAGATCTGGCCGATGAATGAATGCCAGAGCGTCCTCTGTGCTGTTTATCTTGGCTATCCTCTCAACACTGATTGGATGTTGTAGATCCTCATTTCCCGGGTTGGTCATGAACATGTAATTTGTCTCATTTGAGCACACACTCTTGAACCCAACAAAAGTTGTGTCTGAAAATAGAAACATTGTAAATAGATGCACTTTGTTTGTATTATGAAAGTTTTAAACCAAAGAGGGACATTTTGAAGCAATGTGACTCACCAGAGACAGTCATTAGACCAGCTATGGCATTGTAGCTCATCAGTCCAGTGTGAGGCTTTTGTGGTGCATTATTGTGGAAAGATTCAAATGTTGGCCAGGAAATTCCAGACCTTCCACCTGTTGCACACAGAAAATGAGCTTAGAATAAGTACGGAAAGTGGATACATTATTTTAAATACATTTATTCAGTATTGATTCTTTAATATGCATTGTACCATTGGGTGGGCGAGGGGCTCTGTGGCTTTTGCTGAGCATAACATAGGTCATAGTTGTGGACAGACTGTCAAAACAGTTGAAGTTAGGGCTGCTGCCCACAATCAGGGCACCCTGTAGAGAGGATTTTTTTGAAAAATGTAATAAAAAATGAACTGAATAAGAATGCTTTATTTTCTTAAGGCCAAATCACACGGCACCAACAGATGCCAACCAACAGCGACAGTCACCAGATATCGCAGACATTCCAAAACCCGACAAATGCGGATTCAACATGTTCAATCTGCGAAAATGAGAGCTGACAGATGCTCTCATTGACCCTACAAAGTGTCTGTAGCTGTCTGACTGTCGGTGCAGTGTAAATTGGCCTTTAGTTTTGACCTAAGAGACATATACTGCATCCTTACCTGTACACGGACTATTTTGTCTGCGTATGCGTGGCTGAGCGAGGGAGGACTGTAGATGAGAGACATGATACCCATTCCATTATCAATCAGGCTCACGTTAGAAACTAACACGTTCATCGATACCTGGAAGTGAGGAAAGGAAAACATGAATGCTCACCAGACCAGTACAGTGCATTTGTATAACTAGAAATTAACAATTTATCTGAGCAATAAAACACTTGGCTTTGCAGTTACTGTAATTATAGTAGTAAGTTTGCAGATTATTTATCATACTTGAACATAAATGCCAAAATCAAAGCTCCTCCAGACAGTGAACCCCTGGATTTGAGAGCAACCAGCAAGTCCATCTTTATTCATGTAGAGCCCGTACAGACCGCCATGTGCCTCATTCTGACTCCATTGAGCCACGGAATTTGGAGATCCTTTTGACATATTGTTGGAACACATGAATAAATTAGTAATAAAGTTAATCTTTAATTAAAACAAATACTTTAGATGAAAGAAGTGAATGTCTAAATTCACGTTTATCATTTAATGTATTTGTTTTAATGTGTTTTATTCAAAATGTTCTTGTGTTATAGTTTTATTTTCGAAAATAATTATTGGCTTCTATACCTGGGCATGGTTCACCATCAATTCGGAATCCCACTCGTTCATAGCCAGCAACAATATTCCCTTGAAGAATTGCATTGGTTGCCTCACTCACCTACAACATCCACACAAATATATCAGTTCTTTATAGTACTAATCTATCAGCCAGTAATACAATGGATTTTTGTAGGGCTGTCAAACGATTAATCGCATCCAAACTAAAAGTTTGTGTTTACATAATATATGTGGGTGCACTATGTATATTAATTTTATAAATATAAATACACACACATGCTTGTATATATTTAAGAAATATTTTCATGTATATACTCGATATAGATTTATATATATTTTATATGATATGTAAATACAAATATTTTATATACAAATAATATTTTTTTCTTATATATATATATATGCATTTGTGTGTATTTATATATATATATATATATATATATATATATATATATATATATATATATATATATACAAAATAATTATACACAGTGCACCTACATATATTATGTAAAAACAAACTTTTATTTTGGATGCGATTAATCGCGATTAATCGTTTGACAGCCCTAATTTTTTGATGATTGACCATGATAATACTATGTTTTTTGAACATGTACCATACCATTCTTGTACCTTGGAGTGCCATCACAATATATATTTTTTAATTAATATTGTAATAATTCCCTACCATGCTTTAGAACAGTACCATGGTACTAGCATCTGATCACAGTATGTTTCTTTAAGGGTTACCTCAATGGCTGCATTCCACTCAAAGTTAAGTTCCTCCGCTCTGCCGTTGTACGATCCAGGCCACAGTGTCAGGGTAACCAAGTTCCTCCTGATGGCATTACTGTCACCCCAGACTTTGATTCCTGGGAAATTGGAATAAAAAGTGCAGATTAGAAAAGTGCTAAATCATATTACCCAACTCATTAAGATTATATTTGTTTAAAAGTGTTTAATAGCCGTTGAATCTGCACCTTCTCCAACGGTGTGATGGATCACATTATCATCGATACTCAGTCCGTCGGTTCCGAAAACACCAATAGCAGGAGCAAAGCCGTCATGAAAAGCACATCCTTTGACGTAAGACTCACCAACCACCTAAAAATATTGTGACAGTGAGTAGTTGAAAGGAATACATGTGATAATCATGTACTGTATCAAGACTTTCTCTCACCCCTCCTAGGTTATAAAACACCAGAGAGTAACGTGGGTCTGACGGGTCGTTCCATCCTTCCTGCCCGGTGTGGTAGAACTGAACATTTCTGATCTGGGCTTTTCCTGTGAGGCAAATTATCATCAGCTTTAGTGAGTTTTCATTACTTACATAAATACAAAAATATTATTTCGAGTTATTATTCTAAATTCTTTGAATGCTTGCAAGATTTTTTTTTTATCAAAACAAAAAAACATAACTATTTTTCAGCTATATCTGATCTAACCATATCCATGATTAACACACACACACACACACACACACACACACACACACATATATATATATATATACATCATAATGTGTATGTCAATGTGAGCAAGTAAGACATGCTGCTGCTGTACAACATAGCGTACATGAATTACCCATAGCAAATCTATACAGGTGAAGCCATGTCAGTTACACAGTCAGTTATGTTTTCAAGAATGTAAATAGTTGAGAAACATGTGTAACGCCGCCTTCACACTGGCAGTTAAAATCAGCTCCGTAATACGCAATACGTTCCCAACGGATGTCGTACTACACAGTCAAAAGCGTCGGCCGGTAGAATAAAATGGCGGAGAGATTAGAAAGGTTGAGTCTGTCAGTTCTGTATGATCTCTCTGATGAGGGTGATCGATATATTAATATGAAGGCTGCTGAGGAAAGTTGCTGAGGACGTTGACATGTCAGGTCGACTAAAAAATGTGATATATGGTGGTCAACAGTTCAATGTCTGCCTACAATTTTACTGCCCTAATAACATTAGGAAGTCATGAAAATAAAAAAATGACATGACAACTTATCGTTATTAAATCATTATTTATTTTAATAAACGTTAAGAATTCAGGTTTGTTTATCAGTACCATGGCAACGCTCAACTTCTGCTGGAATTATCGGATAGGAACCGTCCGTAGATTTTCGCAATTCAATTTCGAGTTTCGAGATTTTCGAGTTCAATTTTTTGAACGCATCCGGATGACCAACGGACACAATTTTCTTCGCACCGCACTTGGTCGGACCTGTTTCGGACCCGTTCTCATGCGGTCTGCGAATCTCCATAGGAAATGAATGACTTCCGGTCGTTTCGCAGCCGCATCGGAGCTGATTTCAACTGCCAGTGTGAAGGCGGCGTAACAGGATAATGGTTCTGTGAGTCAGGTCTTACAGTGACAGCAACCTAATATACCTGCTGCCAAATTATGACAACATTAAAAAAAAAACGTATAGGGCAGTTCCCTTTCGTCGTGGGAACTCCATTGTGTCATCGGGGAGTTCCCTGACGAATTGGGATCCCAATTCGTCAAGGAACTCCCCAACTACTGGTCTCCGGGCTACATATGTAACCAAGACGTTTTCCTCCATGATATCGATGTCAAAATTGTGGCCAGTGAAAATGTTGACTGGCTAGTAACTTTGGAAAACCACTAGCCACAGTGGTTGGTGAGTAAAAAAGTTCATGTCAAGCCCTGATTATACCTCTATAATCAATCCCTTCACTGGAGAAACTTCCCACCAGGACTCTGGCTCCATAAGACTGTGTGTACATTTCTGGATACTCCTGACCAATGATCTTGATGTTCCTGGTCAGTAAAGCCACATTTCCTGCAAGCTGATAACTTCTTGAAGTAGCTGGCACACTGTAGCTCTCCCCTATATGACCAAATACATTTAATATTAATTTAATTGTATTTAGTTTTTTAAGAAATCAAAAAAGTGAAAATGTATCATGGTTTCCACAAAAAATGTGTTTAGTGTAATTCTTAGTGTTACAAAAAAGTTTTTTTTTTTTTTTAACAAAAAGCACCAAATCAGCATACTAGAATGAAGACTGGAGTAATTGTTGCTTAAAATTCAGCTTTGCCATCTTTGACATAAATGACACTACTGTTAAAAAATAATACAAATAAATATACAGTCATGTGATAAAAAATACACCCTTTTGATATAAATGGTTTTACATATCAGGACACAATAAAAATGGCCCTTGGTAGTTCTTAAAATGAGGTAAATACAACCTCAGATGAACAACAACACATGACATATTAAACTGTGTCATTATTTATTTAACAAAAACTTGGCCAAAATGGAGAGTCATGTATGACAAACTAAGTACACTCTTACAGCTTCCATATACTAATCAAATGCCATCAGAAAGTGTGACCAACTCTATAAAAGCAGAGGTTTTGTCAGTTTGTCTGGAGCATTCAGGTGTGCATTAACACAATGTCAAGGAGGAAAGACATCAGCAATGATCTTAGAAAAGCAATTATTGCTGCCCATCAATCTAGAAAGGGTTACAAGGCTATTTCCAAACAATTTTAAGTTCATCATTCTAATCTGCCCTGAGGAAGACTATTCACAAGTGGACAGTTGCCAATTTTACAAGTTGTGGATATCCCAGCAAATTCACCCTAAGGTCAGACTGCATTGCTCAAAAAACAAAAAACAAAAACAAAAAAATGCAAAAAAAAAACCCCAAGAGCTACATCTCAGACTCTTCAGGCCTCAGTAAACATGTTAAATGTTAAAGTTAAGGACAGTACAATTAGAAAAAGACTGAACAAGTAGGCCTATGGCTTGTTTGGAAGAGTTGCCAGGAGAAAGCTTTTTATCACTAAAAAGAACTGGCAACATGGCTTAGGTTTGCAAAGTTGCATCTGAACAAACCTCAAGAAAACCTAAAGAAACAATGTCCTTTGGCCAGATGAGACTAAAGTGGAAATGTTTGGCCATAATTCAAGGAGCCACGTTTGGTGAAACCCAAACACAGCATATCAACACAAACACATCATACCAGCCAGAAGTAACAGACTCATACCATAACAGTCAATCTCATACCAACACAGAATTCAAAAGGGTGTACTTTCTTTTTCACATGACTGTTTATCTGTGTACCTATTACAGGCCCCTGTGTACCTGACTGTTTAGCAGTGTACCAACAGCTTATCGATACAGCACAATGCCTATTATTGCTATAATGACGTTATCTATAATCTAGACTAGAGGACTAACCGATGTGTGTGAATGATAAAGGCTGATCCAGAGTAAGTGTGCGGCCATAATTTGAGATAGCAGTTATGGTGCGGATTTCTGTCTGCCAGGGGTCATAGCTGGTGGTGGACAGCAGGATCTTCTCCCCAACCTGGAGGAAATAAAAGTGTTTTATTCAAACAAAGAGAATAATAGTTCAGAGCACGAATGCATGGAATCGTCTCAGGTTACGACTGTAACCCTGGTTCTCTGAGAGGGAACGAGACGCTGCGTCGAGACACTGTGGGAACGCCCCTGCGTGATTGTTTCGTGAAGCACGTGTAAAATCAATCTAATGGAGAGACGAGACATCATAGGCGGGTGACATCATCGACCAGGAAACTACAAAGCACACCTAAAAACAGACCGCGCTAGCTTCTGATAGGCCGAAGCAAGTTGATCACAGAAAACTGAATAGAAACCTATGTAAATATAGACATCTAACTCCAAGGATAAGATGAGTAGATATTTAATTACTACTAATATCAGTTAATTACTACTAATATGTTGCACGTTGGGAATTTATGAATGAACACTGTCAGCCCCAATTTACTAGAGCCGACCGTGCGTGCTCCACTCCCAAACAGACAAAACAGGAATCGTGTGTGTCCCCAGTCCCCACCCGTAATGAAGCGAGGGCAGGGACGGAAACACTATCCTAGGCTGTTTGCATCCATACCCCTGTCTAATATATAAATACATATATGCTTATGGACAAACAACAATAAATGGAAAGAGACAAGATCACACAGAGCGCTTGCTGAAGGCACAGAAGCTAGCGCGGTCTGTTTTTAGGTGTGTTTTACAGTTTCCTGGTCGATGACGTCACCCGCCTATGACGTCTCGTCTCTCCATTGGACTGATAATACACCATGCTTCATGACGCATTCACACAGGTGCGTTCCCACAGCGTCTCGACGCAGCTCTCGTTCCCTTGAAAGGGAACTACGTAAATACATCGCCAAATAACACAGGGCGGTTAAATAATTATCTTAAGGTCTACGTTTTTATAAACCTTCTGACCTTCCAGTCCACAGATTCCTGTAGAGAGAGAGTGCTGTTTCCTCCTTGGGATGTGTTAGCCAGCTTAGTGTGATACACGTTGTGTGGCATACCATAAAGTTCAAGAGATCCAAACACACCTGGAAGACAATGTTTCCACTCAAATCGACCCTTTTAAGTTGGCAAACGATTGAGAGGAACGTCTCTGATGCATGCACAACCAATAATGAGATTTCTTTATTTTTATTCCTATTGATTTACCTAGAACTTTGGACCCTTGGTTTGGTCCAGACTCAGAGGGTAACAGCCAGTCTGGTGTGGAATGGCTTCCTCTCAGTATGATCTGCAGCTGACCTCTGAAGGGTTCATCAGGCCACCCAGCAATCAGACGTCCACCCTGATTGAGTCAAGTGAACATGTACAGATTGAGTTAGTGTCTTTGGTATGGACAGAAGTAGGTGAAATTAGGACAGCAGAAGAGTCTGGTTCTGATTTGGTGTAATAATCCTAAGATGTCTATAGCAGAAAGATGCCATTTGTGCTTACTTGAATGGAGATGTATGTGGCATTCAGAACAATGTTATTATATTGAGAGACATTGCTGGTGGAGGTGCCATTGTTTGTGTCTGGAATCTCCAGAACTCCAAGTATTTTCAGCTTGTTCAGGGAGGGGACTACCACATCCACAACCATCCAAATACCTTCGAAAAAATGATGGGACATTTTGTAATGAAATAACATACCATATAAATAGCTTTTTCTTTGTCTTTACTTGAGATTTGTCACATTAGAGATACTTACCAGCTGGAATTACCACATCAGAGCCGTCTTGTGGCACATTGAAGTTGTTCACTGAACTTGACCGCCAGAACGATGTGTTTGACCAGAGGCTAAACCCAACATATGTTTTATTAGCATGGTCACGCATTATTATTATTTTATGGAAAAAAAAGTACTTAGTGTGTTTGTGTTAGCATACACATAGTTTGCAGGTCTATGGGCAGTTGTGTTGACTGGATTGATTACAGGACCAGGTGGAGGGATAGGTTGAATACAGCGGGGATAGTAACACTGATATACTCTGAAGTCCAACGATCTGTCTACAGCTGAGCGGTCCACACTGTTCCTCCTCCTCCGGCTAGTCATACGGTCTCTTCCAGACACTGTAGTCACAAAACTCAAAATCTTTATTTATTTATTTATTTATTTATTTTTTGCATAGTACTGAACAGCTTTAAGCATTATGCTGTATGTGTCCTCTTTCAATACAAAGAAAGCATATCTTGGGTGAAAAGACAAGTAGTTTTACCCATGTAATAGAGGTTTCTGGATGACTCGTTAAAGTACCAGTCCCCATTTACATTCGCAGTGTGGCTCAGGGGCTGGGAGGAACCATTCCTGTCATCTATAATGCGGAAGCGGTCAGGTGTCTGAGTCAGGTTGTGATTCATGATTATATAATTTTCTGGCTGTCATGGAGAAAGAGAGAAAAAATGACTTGCTAAATAAAAACCTTAATTGGATGGAACATAATTAAAATCATAGTTTTATTCTCCAAGGGTTGTGATACTAAAAGCTACACAAAAAATGTAAATGGAGTTTAACATAATGATTATGTTCCACATATACTATAAATAACAATGGCGTTGTAACAATATAAGGGGGAGTAAATGTTATCACATTTTTCAGCTTTTCATTTGAAAACATTTTTAATTATTTAGTAACGTTAAGAGTGCCCTCTGTACCTGAAAACCGTAGACCATTCCATTGTATGAGATGTTAGTGATTTGGGAAGCACCATCAAAGTACCAGTTATAGGTTTGGCCGGTGGGCAGCATTGCCATCCAGCCAAATTTGTGGGTCACAATTTTTTCAAGGAAAGGAAGCACGCATGTTCCTAAAGAGAGACATAACATTGAGAGTAATTGTACCAACCAAGATGCACAGATCACTTCAACCCTACAAACACAGAATTCCCCCTACGAAAAGAAAATATATTTACCAATATATGAATGATCAGTATATTAAATTATAACAGTATAGTTGAAAATATACAGAATAATATATTGTGTTCACATATAAAAATATATATATATTGATAAGGAATTGCAGCTTTTCATATATTGAAAAATATAATGCATGTAATTTTATATCCAGTAATACACTTCATAATACATAGATGTATGTGTGATCAGATATGGTACTGTAAGTGTAATATATTGCATATACTGTATATTTACTCGTGCATTATAAACACACACACACACATAGAGAGAAATATACAATGCAATTTATTTCTTATATTTTATAATTATTTACATTATGAATGTTCCATATTTCCAATCTAGTTAACAAATGTGCACAAGCGTAGTTTCGAACTTCCGCTTTTGTCAGAAGTCGGCATATCAGTTTCCGGTCTACGACTGGTCATCCGCATCCACTAATAAACAAACAAGATGAGTGCTGCTGTTGTACGAAAAAAGAGTTCTTAAACACATCTAAGTTTCTAAGAACTGTAGGTGGATCTAACGTCCGTTTCACACCCGTTTGCAGTGAAATAAAATAAAATAATAGAACACCAAAATAAAATAATAGAACATTAAGTAGTACCAGATCTCCCCCTATATTAATATTGAGCAAAACACGTCAAATAACACTTAATTTTAACCATAGACATTATTTTCTCGTACCATATGAGTTGGTCAGAATCACATCTTTAGCTCGAAGTGAAGGCGGTGAGGGATTGAAGACGACCATGCGGTGGAAGTTAATAGTGTTGTCACACACTGCAGCAGGGACGCCAATACTCCACTCAGTTCCTGGAAAGCAGTGTCTCGGGTCGAGCAGGTTATTCCTTGGTACCACCTTGTAGCTAGCGTTCCCTTTTCAGAAATATACAATTTTCATTATTTTTGTATTGGGGGTTTAAACGCAACAGTACCAATGCGTTTTTCAATGTATATTTTTAGTTTTACCATGCCAATGAAGCTATGTATCCATTAAGATATTTTACACAGATAAAAGTTTTCAAGTTATCATGTAATATCTAATGTTTCTATACCTGTCAGGGACCCATCAGTATCTACTAGTGCCACCTCATGCTCCCATCTGAACCAGGCCTTGTTGGGCGACTGATGAAACTGGATCCCACTGAACCTCGCGCTCCAGCCTCCACAGCGGAACATGCAAGTTCCAACTATTTCTGCCACTCCGACAGCAGCACACGACGGACGATCGAAATTCACAAACTTGGTGTTGATGACGCTCATACCATCATCCAGGGGCAGGACAACACCACGATCGGTGCAGTAGTCGCTCCCCAGCCCCAGCTCATCCACATGACCCACCATAGTACTGTTGACCACGGCCGCTCCTCCATTCAGTCCCCATCCGCTGACATACGGCTGGATGATCCTCTTGGCCTCCACTCCTGCCTTCTCGTTATTGACCATTAGGAACTCGCTGAACTGAACCGCTCCTACGTTCACCCACTCGGCACCTTTCTCGTTGTTCCAGGAAGTGAAGCGGCGGAAGACCGCTGGCGCTGGTGTAGAGGAGCTGCAGCTGCCAGTACGCATTGGGAAAAACTCTTGGAAGATCCACAAGCCAAACCAGCCCTGTGAATGCACCGTATTGTTGAAGAACTCTCCTAGTGGAACTCTCTTCTGACAGATGTTGGGATCATAAGAAGCGCCATCTGGATTATCGTGCATGCGGTACCAAAAGCCGAAATGTGTCCCACCAGCCGCGGCATTATGCCTAATGGTGTTATTAGGGTTGGTGACCCAGTATGCCGCTGGAGTAACGTCATCATTTAGCAGACTGGTGCTCTGTTTTACAAATATCGCCAGGTTGTACTGTAGAATGTTGCCGGTCTCAATGCCATCCTCAATAAAGAAGGCTCCACCCATGATATTGTAGATGACATTACGTTCCACCAGCAGGTTGTGGGTGTTGTGGATGGTGATGGCACGGTTGTAGGACTGGTGAATGCCACATCCACGCACGTACGACTTATACTTAACATCACCCATTAGATGCCAGTGGATTGGGTAGCGTCCCAGACGGAACGCCTGTCCAACATTGAAGAGCTGAAGGAAGACAATGTCACATGTAATGCCATAATTGAATTTCAAGGAACATATTTATTCTTGAAGGTCTCCAAGAGTTTTGAAACACTTTTTTTTAATAACAGTAAATCAACATTTACCTCGACATATTCAATTCTGCCAATTGCCAGATTTTGGTTTGGTTGTGGTGCGTGGAACATGATGCAGCCCCCAAACTGGTCACTTCCTACTTCTTCTCCAAACCTACCCTGGAAACAAGTCTGGGTGGCAAATTCCCCTGTAAGCAAAAGCATTCATATAATTTGATAAAATTGGCAATCACGTGACTTTTAGCTGTTTGTCTTTCCATCCACAGCTGAGGAAATATCCTCCAAACCTGTGTTGAATCCATCAGGACAAGCTTCAATCTGATCGTTCCACTCCATGTTGTTGGATCCACGGACAACGATATTTCTGGTAAGAAGGCCCACTTCCGCTCTCGCTTCAAAAACTGTCCCATCAGGCAGTGTGACAGACACACCCAGATGAGTGTATCTCAGTGGTTCGGTCAGAGTGAGGGTCCTACCGTCAGCTGAAACTGAGGCAATTCTCATCAACTCATTCTCACGCTGACTGTGTCTGTGAATTCAGTCAAAACATATGAGCATTAGCAATTTATTTTTTAGCATCATTATTAGCATATTGTTATAGCATTTAGCCTATTCAATTTGAGCAAAAATTTAAAGAAACACAAAGGAACTTTTCCTCTGCGGTCACCCTACAGGAAGCGGAATTGTCCATTACTGCTGTTGTAAATAATTTAGTCTACCGCAGCCTATAGCTTGTCAAATTTGTAGTTTTCTTAGTTTTCTTCTGCATCAATACCTATGGCCAGTGGAAGCGATGACAATTTCGTCGCCAGTCTTCCAGGTGACGGCATCCATCAGTGTCAGCGTGTTGGCGCCGTTTTGTGCAGTCTGAGAAAGGCGAGTCCACGGCATAGGGACAGGGATTCCTGTTGAAGTAGGATTGTAGTTAAGCCCTGAACAAAACCTCTCACTGCAGGGATGTTATTACACACTATGGTGTCCGTATCAGGGAAATTTAGCACTTCTGTGAAGCCCACCAAAGGGGCTTTCTGAATTAACTGAGCCTTCAAGGAATGTTATGTAGGTCATCTCTGTATTTGTGAGGA
The DNA here is from genome assembly GCA_038021265.1 of Cyprinella venusta. Lineage (NCBI taxonomy): Eukaryota > Metazoa > Chordata > Actinopteri > Cypriniformes > Leuciscidae > Cyprinella > Cyprinella venusta. The sequence goes on along the minus strand of CM075878.1, from coordinate 23,604,333 downwards.
TTACTTCATTTTGTAGGTACTGTGTTTCTGATTATAGTGACCTTTAGATGCAGATTATTATTATTCTTCCGCAATAAAACTAGTTGTTCAGAACAAACTGTAAGGCCTTGACATTTGAAACTTGGCCAGATGGTAGGTCAATGGTAGGTTTCAATTTGGGCCAATACTTACAAGGGGTGACCCCGATTGTCCAATAGGGGGGCGCTACAGTGATCAAAAATGTGAAACTGCTCATAACTCTTAATTTTTGTTGAAAACCTTTTCCGAACAAGTCCTATTTTTTCGCACAATCGGAGCCAAATCAGTACGGAAATATTCTCTGGAGTCTGAATGTCTAAATCTCGATTCATTGTCGCTAAGGGGCACCAAAATGTTTGAAGTGGGAGAGGCCACTTTTACTTAAATGACTGAAACTCAATCTTTGGTCACGTGAAAAAACTTGTTGTGATTGGCCAAGTGGTGGCATTATATGAACTGAAAAACAACTGAAAAATGAACCAGTACTCATACAACAAAACACATGACAGGAACACATAGCACAATATAGACAAAAACTAAAGTCTAAATACAATTTAGAAAATAATAGTTAAGAAAAAAATAACATTAACAAACAAAAAGACCATAATGCACCTAGCCCTTGAGTTACAGCCTTGCCTAAATGTAGGTACCTTAATCTATCAAAATGTATCCATCAGTCATGTTTTCTAGTGTAATGCTGTGTTTTTGAGCTGGAATGCCAGTAACCCTCCAAGGTGTACGAATGATACTTTCCCCATTTCAAGTTGTACTCCTCCACTTTATCAAGCAACCTATAGGACAGTTGTTCAAGGGAAGCCAGCCCACCCAGAGCGACGCGCCACAAATCCAATGCTAGTGCAGAGGGGGTTTCCATTCCTTGACCAAAATTTTCCGGCCAAGCATGAGGACAGTCTGGCAGTCTCACTTAATGCAGAGGGGTCCACCAAAATAAACAGACTAGGGGTGAACGGGATATTCTGGTCGACAATTTTCTCTACAATTGCATGCAGTGAAGACCATGGATGCAGGGATTTTTGGGCAACTCCAGAGTATCTGTACTAGGGTACCATTTTTGTCCCAACACCTCCAGCATTTTGAGTTATCAACCAGTAGATTCTATTCAGTATTTTCATTTGGATCAGTTGCGTTCGCAATTCCCTTGACATTTTTTTCCCCATTTCTAAGAATTCTGCCCCATTCTGTATCTGTGAATGACACCTTTAGGTCAATTTCCCACGTCATTTTAAGGGACAATTAGAGTCCGTTGCCGTAAGGATCATAGCATAGTAGGCAGAAGGTTCATGGCCGCACCCATTAATTGTTAGAACCCTCTCCAACAAGTCACCTCTCGGTGGGACTACTGAAGGAGAGCCGAAGACCTGCACCTGGAGGTATCGTTACTGAAAATACTTAAATTGTTGATTACGTGGTAAGTCAAATTCCTATCTAAGTCTCTCAAATGATTTTAAGAGGTGTAACCCCGGCATCCTGGCCAAATTTGCCCAGTGGCCTCTGTCCATCATGGCCTCCTAATCATCCCCATATATACCAATTGGCTGTCACATCACTGTCTCCTCTCCACCAGTAAGCTGGTGTGTGGTGAGCGTTCTGGCGCACTATGGCTGCCGTCGTATCATCCAGGTGGATGCTGCACACTGGTGGTGGTTGAGAAGATTCCCCTCTCTATGTAAAGCGCTTTGAGTGCCGAGAAAAGCGCTATATAAATGTAATGAATTATTATTATTAATGTCCCATCAGGATATACTGTATGTCTCCGAGCACCCTAATCCCTTTTTGCGACCAGAGCTTCCAAAGGAAGGGAGGTTTATTTATACAGCTCTTGGGATTTAGGGGTTTCTCTCCGGGGGTAAAGACCACTGTGCCATAAGCCTAAAGGTAAATATATAATGGTAAAAGAGTAAGTTGGGCACACCTAATCCTCCTATGTCCACTGGCCTCTGCAGCTTTTGGAGGTTCATCCTGGGGCATTTGTTATTCCATAAAAATTTATTACAAAGTTGATCGAAATAGCACAAAGGAATTCGGACCTGGATAGCCTGTAGTAAGTAGTTGAATTTCGGAGCACAAATCACAAATTTTAATGATGTTTGCCTTGCCCCACATAGAGAGATACAATGGGGACTGCTCTATATCAGCCCGCAGTAGGGGTTCAAAAATTGTTTTAATCAGATCCGTCAATATGGGCTGGAATGTTAAACCAAGATATCTAATGCCTTTCTTAGGGCAGTCAATAGTGCCAGACTGGAAGAGGGATTTGGGACAATATGTTGTGAGAGGAAGAGCCTCAGGTTTTGTCCAGTTGACTTTATAGCCCGAAATGGATGAGAATATGTCAATGATTTTAAATAGTGATGCAAGAGAATGTTCGGGATCTGCGACAAACAAAAGGATATGGTCTGCATTCATCATCAATTCATGACATTTGTCACCGATTTGTATACCTGGATAAAGTGCCGCTGCAAAAAGCAGAGGAGAGAGAGGGTCACACTGTTGGGTGCCCCTTTCTAGTACAAATGGGAGGGCGATGATATCATTAGTAAGCACTGATGCTGACGGGAGAGTGGATATGCACCACATTAAATACCACATCACATTTTTTAGCTCTAATGAAAGTTAATACCCCACGAAAACAAATGAATAACACACGAAGCTACCCTGAACTGATCTACATAAACAACCTCTGAATAGCTCAAAAGGAACAAGACAACCGCCCACCACTTGTCCATTTATTCTGTAACGGATCGGTGATATTCTTTGTATGACCAGAAAAACTTGTCCGTTAGTCGTAAAAAAGAGGTTATGTATACTTACATAGTATATATACACATACATACACACACGTCTATGCCTTGTTTCTATTGAAGGCTATTATTCCTAATTTTTGCCTTCTAGAGTTCTCTCTCTCAGTAACCCGTGACAAAGCCCATTCTCCTCTGACCTCTAGCATAACAAAGGCATTTTCGTCCTCAGGACTGCCACATACTGGATGTTTTTCCCTTTTCACACCATTCTTTGTAAACCCTAGAAATGGATGTGCGTGAAAATCCCAGTAACTGAGCAGACTGTGAAATACTGGCTCATCTGGCACCAACAACCACGCCACGCTCAAAATTGCTTAAATCACCTTTCTTTCCCATTCTGACATTCAGGTTGGAGTTCAGGAGAGTCTTGCCCAGGACCACACCCCAAAATGGATTGAACTGCTATAATGAGAAACTGAACATGTGTTCCTAATAATCCTTCAGGTGAGTGGACATTTTAATTGTTTGAATGCACTAAAAGTTAATTTGAACCGAGAATAGTGTTGCTTATTTGCATACCATGCAGATCCAACACCCCTTCTCTGACAGCCAGGGTCTTGGTGCCATAGACAGGAAGTTCTGTAGAACGCAGGTGTCCATGCAGTGTGATTATGGCCTTGTGCTGGAAGGGGGCCTGCTCTGTTCCGATCTGGAGCGCTCCACCATCTGTGATCAGAATATTCTCTGCCTGCAGCTCAATGTCTGCCTCATCAAAAATCAGTCGCCCACCTAAACAGGAAAAAAGACATTCACATTCAGTAACTGTTAGTGTAAGTGTACCAAGGCTTTGTTTAATAAAGGCAGTATTTGTCTAATTGAACATACCCTGGATAAGGAGCATCTTAAGAACTGGAGTGCTGGTGTCCAGAAGGATGGTCTGGCCAGCAGTGATTACAGCAAACATGCCCTCCTCGGGAGGGGAGAGACCACCCCATGTATAGGGAGACGACCAGACGTCAATGTAGAAGAAGGTAGCATTATTCTGAGAGAGTGGAGACACTTCTGGCAATGAGTGTTTATGTAAATAATCACAATAAATGTTATATAACTTTATTATGGTTGTTATTTAATAATGTATATAATGAGAATATATTCTAAATAAATTTAGTTTGTCACTGTGCTGTTTAAAAAGGTGAAATATATTTATGACACGTCTGACGTTACCATTCTGGCAATTCCTCTGTTCCCCAGCTGGATTCGCACTTGAGTTTCTTGGGATCTGGGCTGAGAGTTGGTCACACAGATGATTTGCGATTCATTGGCTGACTGGACATCGCAGACAGACCCTGCGATTGTGACGGTGACTTCATTGACATTTGAGCTACAGGTGAGATGGGAAAGACAAAAGCCAGTGAAATTGAGAATGTAAAAATTATTCTGTCATCATTTCTCCATCCTCAATGGGCTTTAGTAGATTTGAGATATAGTGTACAAATTGTATGGTCTACTTTTGTAATTGACAGCACCTGGTCAACAACGAACGTGAATGTTTGTGAATAGCTGCTCTGATATTAAGCTTAATGCCTTTTCGTGTTAAAGGTTTGGGATGACATGAGGCTGAATACATTATGAGTAAATTATTGTTTTGGTTATTGTTTAATTCTTTTTTTAAACATAGATCAAAAAATGACTTGTATTGACCAGGGTTATTATAATTAACTAAAATTAAAACTTAAAAAAATCAAGGATATCAAACAAGCATGCTTGAGCTTCCATTTTTGTATGTTCGCTTATAAATCGATAATATAACAAGCAAAAAATGTATATAAATAATATAAAGTTCATCATATAGCGATCGCATCTCTTCAGAAGACTTGGATTAAACTGCTGGTTTCATTTGGATTTATTTTATGATCTCTTTATGAATGATTGAAGAGTCAAGAGTTTGTGACTTTTACTGGAGGGACAGAAATATTTCAGATTTCATTAAAAATACCTTAATTTGAGTTCAGAAGATGAGCTAAAGTCTTTCTCTCTGAGTGAACTAACCATTTAAATAAAAATACTAAACAGTTAAAGTAAAAAAAAATGAAAATTTTACAAATAAAGCGACTTCAAAATATGAATAAAATTATAATAATTTACAGTATAAAATAATACTAAAATAAAACTGCTACTGGCTGTGCAACACATCAATGTTATATTTAGAAACAATAATGCCGAAGTAAACAATGAACACTTTATCCATGCATGATTGGAGAACAATCGTCAGCCACAATGTAAATCCGGTCTGTTCTGCACCTGAAACCTGAACCGGTAATCGTGAGTCTGGTGCCTCCAGCGGTTCCCCCTCTGCGTGGTGAAACGTTGGTGATAACAGGTGTCAGAGAGGATCTGTAAGTGTAGCTGTTCGTGAGGTTGGCGGTGTCACCTCCATTCATCACTATGACTGTGCAGGCCCGCTCTGCTTCACTTCCTGCAAGAGACAAAAGCAGTCATTAAGATACAAGCAGGCAGACTGATAGTCTTTATTTCAGTTCTATTCATCTGTGATTTGTTTCCGAGCTGTCACAGTTGTCTCTCAGTGACTGACGTCTTTCAGTCCCATGGATTCCTGGCGTGTTTTGCAGATATTTGGACAGGTTCATTGACATACTTAATTTGATGGATTAAGCTTTGTTATGCTAACTGAACACGTCTAGACACGCATGCAATGCTTTTAAAATGATACATGCCGTTGTTGGGTGGGACCTCGCAGTTCAGCTGGGTAGATGTGGAGTTCTGCAGGTGCACGTTACACTCTCTGTTACAGATAAGGACTCTTGTGATGTTTGGGTCAAATCCAGAGCCTTGAATGGCAACAACAGCTCCTCCGGCGTAACTTCCTACAGCCAGACAGAGCAAATTAGGTATCCGGTAGTAATTTATTAATCTGTAATTGTGTGTGAATATGACAGTAAGTATGGAAAGGCAATGTGTGGTTTTGCTTCAGGGCTCAAATATTTTATTAAACATAACAAAGGTGTCCCTAAATCAAACAATGATGTAACCATTACATATATATATATATATCTGTGTGGGTGTGTGTGTATTTAGTTGGTTTTGTGTTTTGAAAATCTTTTTTTTTTTTTTTTTTTTTAAATGCTCCTGGTAGCCAATAATTCACTGGACAAATACAATTAATATTCATTTGAAAATTCAAGTTTTGTTTTAAAATATTATTATAATATTTTTATTATATTTATATTTTTTTATTATTATATTATTAAAATATAATTAAAATAGTTATTTTTAAATGAGAATAATACTTTACAATATTTACTTTTTATTGCATTTTTTGGACAAATAAATGCAGCCTTGGTGCCATTTTCAAAAACAATTTTTTTTTACCATCCCCAAACTTTTAAAAATTATGGTATATGCAATCTGTAATTTTGTGATGCCACAACAATTGCATTAACACAGTAACAAGGGAAATTTAAAAATTGTTTAATTGTAATGGTCAGAGAAGGTGAAAATTGCCATGAAAAACTGAATAATTACTTCTTTAAAAAAATAGTTTTTTTTTATTAAAGAGTTTATTAAAATAAGTCATTTTCAAGTAACTAGGCAAATTTCCTTCTAAGTCCGCTGAAATTTTACACACGGTTTGAAACTTTGCCAGTCAGTTTTGTTGTATTCTGTCCATATCGACAAATCTTTTGCTCAAGAGAAAGTGTTTTTGATTACCCTCATTCGGTGTGACCCCCGTCAGCAGAAGCTCATAGGTGAAGACAGACTGGGTCAAGGCATGACCTTTCACCTGATGGTGAAAAATGACTGGGAAAGTTCCTCCTGCGTGTTCTCCAACAGTGCACAGCAACTGCATATCTGTGATAGATGTCACGTTGCAAGCCACACCGCCGATCTCGAAGGAGACGAGTGCTACATCTGTGCCAAAGCCGGAACCAGAGACGGTGATCTGTGTTCCACCCGAACCTGCGAGGAAGGGATTACGTCTGTAGTATTACTATGAAGCGTTTGGTATATTCAATAGTTCAGTAGAGTGCTGCGGAGATGACGTATTTTTGTTGGCCAATACCTGGAAATAATTTTTTAGCACTTCTGGTCGTATCATCCTGAAATCAATGGGTTTTTTTGTTGTTTGTTTGTTTTTTTGGGGGGCTTTTGTTTAAAAGTTTGAAATAACGTCTGTGGTTAAAGGGATAGTCCACTTTTTTTAGAAATAGGCTCATTTTACAACTCCCAGTTAAACAGTTTTACCGTTTTCGAATCCATTTAGCCAATTTCCGTATATTTGGAAGAATATCAGTAACCAGACAGTTTCTGGTCTCATTGACTTCCATAGTATATTTTTTTCCTACTATGGAAGTCAATGAGACCAGAAACTGTCTGGTTACTGATATTCTTCTAAATATCCGAAAATCGGCTGAATGGATTCGAAAACTGTAAAACTCAACTGTTTAACTCTGGGGGAGTGGTAAAATGAGCCTATTTCCAAAAAAAGTGGAGTATCCCTTTAACAAAATCTGAAGATATTTTCATGTTTTATTCAACAACATAAAATACATCAGTTAATACGCCCTCATGATTTTTTTTTTGATACAGGTGGGACAGGTCATTAAAAAGTGGGACAGACAGACATTAAACATCTAGCTGAACAGGTAAACTCATCGACAATGTTTTACAGAAAATTCAAAAGCTTAATGGTGGCGATGCTGAAGTTATGCGACCATTTATAACCCACTTTTAGCTTTTTAGACTTTAAATTTCATAAAAGTTGTTCACACTGTATGTGAAATGATCAAGATTATCATGGGCGTCTTATCACAAAACGTATATCCAAGCTTTTGTTGGATACTGAGTTTATTTTATGCAATAATTCAAAAGCCAATGGAAAAATCCTTTCTGTCACGGGATAAAGGGTGATGTTAACTTTTGGGTTGGCCTACAAAAATACATAATCACTGCAGCAGTCCATCGTAAATGCATGTAACGCAGGTTTGTACCTGTTATAGGACTGACAGAGGTGATGTTTGGAGTTTGTCCCCTAGAGTAGTTGAAACGTTGAGGTGGATACACAACATCAAACACCTTAATGTTCACCTGCACCTGTCCCTCTGCATGAGGAGGTGTCATGCACCTCACTGTGCCTGGAGTCACATCTAAAATCCTGCAGGGGGTGTTGGCGAGCTTCACGGTTGTATTTCCTGCCACAAAGCCATTTCCTGTGATCAAGAGTGGAGTTCCTCCAGCAATGCTGCCTGATGTTGGGTTAACGCTGGCTTGTGCGATGCTGGTCAGGGTGGCGTCTCCAGTGGCAAGACCTTTTCTCATGACCACCACCTGTAGGACGTGCGTGCCAGCGGGAAGCGCACCAACTAAAACCGTGATGTTGTTATCAGTTACTTTTGTGACTTCCAGCAGGATGTTGGCCACAGTTACCATTAGATCAGCAGAGTTGTTCCCAAATCCACTGCCAGTGACCTCAACGGTGGTGGCGTTTCCAGTAACCGAGTTAGGGGACACCGCGGATACGTACGGTGCGATGGAGTCGGAATATTGAAACGTGCAATCAAAACTGCATGAGGAAGAGATGGAGTTGACGTAAACTGCGACGTTTCCCCTGCGGGCCGCAGATGGAGAAGTATCGCACACCACTTGGGTGTAGTTCATGAAAACCACTTTGCATGGATTGCCTGCTACCGTAACTAAGCCGTTCGAGAACCCAGAACCAGAGATGAAGAGTCGAGTGTAGCCTGTGGTGCTGCCCACCAAGGGAAAGGCAGAATCGACCACGGGTAGAACTACAAATCTGCGGTCATACTCTTTCGGCATGTACAGGATGGCGGTGCCAAGGTTGTTGATTCTGACATTTACGGATAAAGGGATTCCCACTGGTGCTCCACTGTCAGGACTGAGTTGGCAGTTAATCTCAGTGGAGGTGCTGTTGATAACGTTGCATGGACGATCTCCAACTTTGACCTTTGGTTGGCAAAAAAATAAAGACAATTTTTTTTTCTTCACTTTTTGCTATGCTGCGCAAAAGTGAGTGAATTTACAGTGAATACTGGCATCATATTTCATTCAATAAACTGTATATAATGTATTTTTTTTGGGAAAACAGAAACAGATGAGCCCATCTCTGATTAACTTCTGTTCATTCATTTTCCAAAGTTACTCTTTTGTTTTTAAAATACTATGTTTTTCACTTGTTTTTCAAGAAACAATATCTAAACATCCTTAAAACAAACAAAAATTAAGTGAGGAATCCTTGACGACAGGCCATTGAATTATTAGAAAAATAATTTACACCCGAGGTAATAATGCGGTCACGACGCAAAGCATTATTTTATTATTTTTCTAATAATTCAACGGCCTGGCGTTAATTATTCCGCTTATACTACAGTTACCACATCTCTAAACATTATTCAGATGATGTATTTCAAGACGTTTGTAAAGTTTTTGTCATTAAAATGCTCATGTAGGACTAATCTGGAAACACTTTACAATACGGGTGCACTAATATTCATTAATTCATACTTAACTAATGCACAGATAATCATGAGTTAATGTATAACTCATGAAGAACTAAACCATTTATTAATGATTACTGCATCAGCAACTAATAAAGAGTCTAATAGATTAAGTAAAACATGAATTGCTATTAATTCAATGCGTCATTGTGTATTAATTCCTTAATAACATACTTTATTAACTAATAGTGTAAATTAATGTGTTAAAATTAGTCAAAGCTATGCACTTCAACTTCCAGTTGTCTGCTTTAGTTAATCATTAGCTAATTATTTGCAAAGGTATCATTATGTTATGACTTTACTTGTTGGGGCACATCATTATTAACTAGTCATTTAGTAGTAATTTGCACATGAATTTGAACAAAGTAATTAATCATGTATTAATGCATATTATTGTACCTGTCATATTACCTGGAAGTTGAAATACAAGGCTTTGGCTCATTCTGGTAATTAACATATTAATTATGGAATGAATCCACAATTACATATTTAATTAATAGCTATTCATGTATGAACTAATACATTAACCTTACAGACTCTTAATTAGTTCCTAACGTGGTAATCATTAATGAATAGCTTAATTAATCATTAGTTACACATTAATTCAGTATTACCTGTGCGTTAGTATTAGTGCACCCGTATTGTAAAGTGTCACTACTAATCTCTTATGCAACTAATTAATTTATCTTATGCATGCCTCCATTGCTAATTGCAAAATGTCATTTTAGAGTTCGTAACAGATGATTATAGCCACTGATTGCAGATGGGGACACAGCTAACGACTGGCGGAAACATTCTAGACTGACTCCTTCCATCGACCGCAGCAGATTTTAAACACTGACACAGGTGCGTCAATATTACTATTTATTTATTAATTCAATTTGTTTTAATTCTTTTTTTTTCCCTAATAAATGAAACACAAATCCCATCCCTTTTAACAAGTATAGGCCTATCAATAATTATTTATTTGTCATACTATCTGCAATAATTACAAAAACCTGGACTATAGCCTGTGCAGCATAAGTGTGTGACCAAAAGGGGAGTGGCTCTGGCACTTCAATTGAAACTGCCAGTGCTGGTTCTTTGGCACAGCCATTTTTTTTTTGGCATGCGCTCCTCTCAGCATGGCAGCGTGGGTATTTAGTTTCCCCAATAGTGTCTAAGTGTGAGTTACCTTTCGAAAGGGAACGTCTCGGGTCATGACTGTATCCCTGGTTCCCTGAGGAACGAGACACTGCGACTCTTTGCTAACCCTAACCCTCCCTGCACAGTACCTTCAGATGACAAGTGGATGACATGTTCAGGTACCCCTTATATACTCCCTGGCATAAATCTTACGCATTGTTGCTTCTCAAGTAAATTTATTTCAGCTATTTGAATATAACCATCGAGTTATTTTTTGATAATATCGGGTGATCACACTCAAAAACTTTATTAAAGTTTTTTAAAGTATTCTTTTAGTTAGAAAGATACATAAAATCAAGGATATAGAAAAATAATTAAATTAAATTTAAATTATCTTAATTTTAAAGTGTCAAGATTTGGATTAGTTGGTGAATAAATATAATGGGTAAAATTTGTGATTTTTTTTTTTTTTTTTTTTTTTTTTTTTTTTGGAAGATAGAGTAAATTTTGTTAATTTTTTTCCAACTGTTATAAATAGATGAATTTTATGTTTTTATTTCTAGGCCCAAGTAATTGATGTACCTTAACTCTGAAATCTGAAGTAATACATATATATGAATTCATATGTGCGTATCTGTTGTGTATAGCCACAATACGTATGCATTTTGGTGCATTGGATTTCAGTGACGTCTGTCGGGTGTTTGGGACATTCCCAAAAATCCATTTCAGCAGCTTTAATGCCATTGCTGACCACTGAAGCTCACCTCGTTTGCACAGTTAATGTTGCTGAAGCCAGATCCATTGATGTTGATGATGTCATGTGTGGTACCATGATCAGGCGAAATGTGGTACACAGTGGGGCTGGCACAAGAAATAAAACTGAAGTAGTGACTGTCTGAGCTATCATTCAGTTCCAGCTGATCTTGAAAACAGTTTAAAGTGGTCGTACACTCAGACTCAGATGAGTTCATTTGTCCTGCATCTGGGGAGAAACAAATGACATTTAGGATGATTTTACCTTCCCATTTCTTACCCAAAACTTACAGCTTATGCTGAAATGTGAAAATCTGAATGTAATGTTGAGTTAAATTACTTATAAATATAGGTTGTAATTGTACCTATATTAATAGAGGCCTGTATTCCTGTCACAAACACCTGAAGCCCAACAGTGCTTTTCTCCCGAGGCATAACAGTCACCACTCCCTGCAGCGTCTTCTGGTTGCCAGAGTCGATGTATCCGCTGCTGTAGTAGTAAACTCCAGGAGAGGTGAAACGATAGGCGAAAAACCCTAATAATCAGACACAACAAGATCAGATTTTGTCTGATTTCGTCACACCTCCAGCTTTCATTGTCCTTTACAGGAATAACAACTTGCATTTACTGCAAAAGCATTTGTTATGTTTGTCTAGCAATATAGCAACATACATTGTTTTCTGCTCAATGACTGGAGTGTAATGTTGTAATTATAGTTAATTAGAGACCTTGGGTTTGTTCTTCATGAAATCTGACACTCTCACAAACCAAATGCTTGTCTGGATTAGGGGTGTTTAATCACATTTAATCACACAAAATGTCACAAAGATCAGCTGTTTCAGCTGTCTCAGTCAATATATTTTACTATAGGCCTATGTGACAAGATGACATAATGTTTATTTAGCAAAAAACTTTTGGTCCCATTTTATATTAAGTGGCTTTAAGTACTATGTACTTACATTGAAAAATAAGTAAAATGTATTATTGTGCTCATGTTGTATTGTAAAACACTTTTGCTGCTATTGAGGTGCATGTGATGCGGGTAAGGTTAGGGACAGGTGTGGTGGTATGGGTCGGTTTAAGGGTAGGTTAAGGTGTGAGGGGAGGGTCAACTGTGTAGTTACAAATGTAATTACATAAAGTAATTATAGCTGTAATAACATGCTGGTATTTTTCAAATACAAGTACAATGTAAAAACATGTATGTACACAATAAGTCCATTACATCAAATTATTACTTTCAATGTAAGTACATAGTACTTAAAGCATATTAATATAAAGTGAGACCAAACATTTTTTTTTTTAAATATATATATATAAAAAAATCAAGCCGGAAAAGTAAAAAAAAAAAAAAAATGTATTCAAATAATTTATCCCATACTGTTGATCTTTCCTGTGTAGAAACACAAATTAGTAAGTAATTCAATTCAAATGTATTTGCATAGATCATTTCACTATACAAATTATTCCAAAGTAACTACACAGAAGATAGGATAGTGCCTTTAGGCAACTAATTTGTATTTAGGAAAAGAACTTTAGAAAATAAACAAAAATAACTATAAATTGTCTATAAAGATTTCTTGCAAATATCTTGTATTTAATTTATATTTATGAATTACCTTGCGTATTTATGAACACCATCTAGTTATTTACATATTAATATTCGTGATTTGTGGTTTTTGATTCCTCTAGTTAGATAGGATCTCTTTATGAGAATTAGACTGGAAAAATGTAAAGTTTTAACTAAGTAAGGACTGGTTCTCAAAATAGTGTTAAGGCAAATGTTGTTCTCACAAACAGTTTATGTTGTTTGTCTGCTTGATGTAAATTAGAATGAGCAGGTTTAACACACAGGTTGTGTGATAGTTTTGGTACCTTTGGCAGTTCCTGTGTCTCCACTGCTGAAAGCAATGCCGTCATAGTCTGTGCTGCTGGGACTGGACACACTGAAGACCCTGTAGCTCAGACCTGACACAAAAGCTGGAGCGTCCCAACGCCAAACCACTGTGTCCCCCACTGAGGCTATTATCCCAGAGGGACTCCAGGTGTAACCCTGACCATAGACTGAACACATAAGATGTTATTAACTGTATGCAAGTGGGCAAACCAGCACATGTTGTCAAACACAACAAAATTCTGACAATGTTTCATTTATATCAACCAAAAAAAACAAAAACATTACACTGCATAATTAGAACACTAATTTGGACTGTAAAAATTGCCATGATTTCCATTACTTAAGCTTTTGTTAATTTCCTTGTTACATTTTTTCATGACCTTTTAATATTTTATTTCAATGCGATTTACACTACTTGATTTTATTTTTTATTTATTTTAGTTTAGTTTTTATCCCTTATAATATTTTGAGATTTTATTCATTTCTATCACTTTTCCATTAAATTATGATTTTAATCTCCAGCATTTTCCATTGCATTTAAAAATTGTATTAATTTACATCATTTATTTGTCTGTAACAGTTTTAAATAATGTCTCACTTGTAAGTATTACTTAAAGGGATACTCCACTTATTTTTGGAAATTGGCTCATTTTAAAACTCCCATTTTTTTTCACCATTTTCTAATACATTCAGACGATTTTCTGATATTTAGAAGAATATCAGTAACCAGACAGTTTCATTGACTTCCATAGTAGGAAAAAAATAAATACTATAGGAGTCAATGAGACGAGAAACTGTCTTGTTACTGAAATTCTTCTAAATATCAGAAAATCGGCTGAATGGATTCGAAAACGGTAAAACCCAACTGTTTAACTCTAAGGGAGATGTAAAATGAGCCTATTTCCTAAGTTTAAGTGGAGCCTAATTGGAGTATCCCTTTAAATACTGTATATTAACATGAGCAATAAGTAATACTACAGCATTAAAGGTTGCATCAGCGATTTATTAAACATAAATGATCACATTCATCTAATCTTTCCTAACAATCCACTAGGTGCCCGCCCCATAAGCATCTCATCAAAAAAAAAAAAGCCTCTAGGCTCTGAGATCTGCACACAAAAACAATTAGTTTCATCAATAACTCAAAACCAAAATAAATATTGTTCCAAAAATCACTGACAGGGGGTGGGGATGTTGTGAGGTTTTGGGGTTTTTTAACAAGAAAGGAAAAAAGAAAGAAATTATCCCGCTCAAACAGTGCTATGGAATTTTTTTTTTTTTTGCTCTAATGTATTTGATAAGTCTGTGTCAATGTGCTGACAGCCATTGTTTCATTGTCTCTGATGTTTTCAGGTATTGTGTTCGTGACAGAAAAAGAGATAAAAGTAAAGAGATATTACCGGGGTGGAAACCTTGGTTCGTCACGGTGTGTGTTTTATCTCTAGACTGGGTCACACACTCAAGTTGATGATATGAAACGGCTGTCACTCGGCATTGTGTGTCACCTGCATGAAACTCACAATGTGACTACAGTACTAAATGATCTGGAAATGACTGGTTTGATCAATACACTGTTAAACATCAAAGAGTAAACCAAAGTATTTCAAGGTAGTTTTAAACATGGGGAATATTTTAAAGAATGTTAATACTTTTGTCCATTGTAGTCTTATCTTACCTAGAGTGACATTATTGTCTGCTGTGACAGGGCTGAACCCGGAGCCGGTGATAGTGATGGTGGTTCCGCCATACAAAGACCCCAGGGATGGAGAAAAACTTGTGACGTCTAGAACATACTTGATGGTGGTATTAAGGCCAGCACTGCAAACATACACACACAAACATTTAATCACTTTTAAATATTTCACTTATGATTAAATGTCACTGTAAATGCAATTTCACAATTAATTCAAGTAGCATATTATTTAAATAGTTTGAAATCTGATGTTATGGAGTATGGTAAGTGATATGAGACCTGGTTGAGGCGTAACCCTGGTTTCCGACTCTCACACGGACATTGTACGTAGCTGGGGGAAGTGTGGGCAACAGGCAGGTGATGTTTTCATTGGTCCACTGCAGCAATTCACATTTAGCTTCACCAATCAAGACAGAGCTGCCATTAGCCTGCGCCCCAAAATTTGTGCCCAAGATGGTGAGAATCCTGTGCCCTTTTTAAAAAAGATCAGTGAAAACAGGGTAAAATTAATCACTGTTCGTGTAAGATTGTGAGGGGTGAGAACAATGAGGAAGTCAGAGACAAGACTGTTGTTAGTGTGATTATTTGAGTTTTTAGAGCAGATTTCAGTGCTGTTGACAGGTCCTTTTAAGAAACATCACATTGTTGATTGTCCTTCACTGTTGACAAACCGGCTTTTCTGATTGCGTGACATCAGCTAAAGCCAGTGGAATTATCTGGCATGCACAAAAGAGCTGAACAACAACAAAAAAAACTTTTAGCTGCAGTTTGTCTGGAGGCCTATTAGAGGTTTACTGCTGTAACCAAGATGAAAAAGCAGATCAGAACAATGGGATGGAAAGAGGCACTTGAATGTGATTCTACCTGTTTGTTTGTATCCCTTAGACTTTCATCTTTATTATCATGTCTCTCTAAGACATGATAGATGCATAATAGATGCTAAAAGTGTTTATTTGAACATGAAACATTTGAATTCATTGGCTGTGTGTGTGGGGGGGGGGTACATATATGAAACTGTATGTATGTATATATATATATATATATATATATATATATATATATAAAACACTTTATTTGAAGGGGTGTGCATAAGACTGACTTGACACTGTCATAAACATGACATAACACCTGTCATGAACATGAAGGAGTCTTTATGAATGTTTATGACTTTTGTCATTGTCATTCTGTAAATTATGACAATTTTAATGAAAAGTTGACATTGTTTAAAATGTCTTTGTTATGACAACTTGTCAAACCAAGACAAAAATGTCTTGATTATGACAACTTGACATTAACCAAGAAATCATAACCTGTCACAAATATGTCATAACAGGTCTAATTATCAAACTTAAAGAAGTTATTTAGCTTTGCGTTAACATTACATTATATGTGGTTATATGTGGCCCTGTCATATGTGGTTGGTTTTGACTTTGGCTGTCATGACACCATTATAACTGTGTCATGAATACTTTACTCGTCCTCAAGTAAAGTGGAACACATTGTACCAGTTATAAAGATGTCATTAAGGGTTATTACACTTCAAATGCTTTAACAATAGTGTCATTAATATTTCCCCTTACCTCAAGTAAAGTGGAACAAGTTGGACTATAAACATGTCAGGTTGACAGGTTATGATTTCTCTGTTAATGTCAAGTTGTCATAATCAAGACATTTTTGTCTTTGTTAATGTCAAGTTGTCATAACAAAGACATTTTAAACAATGTCAACTTTGCATTAAAAGTGTCATAATTTACCGAATGACACTTAATGACAACAGTCATAAACATTCATAAAGACTCCTTCATGTTCATGACAGGTGTTATGTCATGTTTATGACAGTGTCATGTCAGTCTTATGCACACCCCTTCAAATATATATATATATATATATATATATATATATATATATATATATATATATATATATATATATATATATATTATATATATATATATATATATATATATATATATAAAACCCTGGAAAAAAACATTTTATGCATAATTTATAGTTGTAACATATGTTACATGAAGTTACTTTAGTGATAAGGAGACTGTTGAAATTAAGTCTTACCATTACCACAAGCTTGGCTATTCTTATTCACAACTCGGCATTCTTTCGAATAAAGGGAAGAGACAGAGTATCGGATTACAGCTCTAATCTCAGATCGGAACACAATCGGTTGTTGACTGTTTGCAAACAAGGCCAACTACTGTATAGGGCACCAATTTTGACAAGATGAATAGGTATTGAAAAACATATTTGAACATCTGAAGCAATTCAGGGTACCTGTCAGTGTTATGGTCTGTGTCTAATGTAATGTCTAATAAAAAGGGCCAGGCTTCTTTAACGTTTTTATGTCATAGGTTAAATAGGTCATAAATGGACTGTTAAACATATCTGCCCTGAAATGGGTCTATAGAGTCTACCAAATTTATAAATATTAATATCTTACCGAATACTGTTGTAGTTTGTGGGCTCACAGATGTGATTAAAGCCGTCAGAGCGCTGCTATACGTGAAAGAGGCGTTTGATATTTCTGTCATCTCTGCCGTGGTCACTGTCACTGTCCGTTCACCTTCTGACCCCTGATAGATGTCATACACAAGATTCATGGTTTCAGTATTGTACAGCATAAGGTTTATTTTTTTAAAAGCAAGTAAATTAAGGAGAAATTCCCTATTGCATTGTGCTCACTATGATATTTCAGTGCAGTCTCATCCCAAGACGTCATATAACTGACGTTTTGGGACGTCTTTTGACCATACGTCAATATTCGCCTTTTTAGGGCCCCCTTAAACGTCGGTAGATGAGGTTATGGGATCCTAACTGTACCCCAGACCTAAACCTAACCCGTCACCTAACTGACGTTAAAGGTAAAGCGTCAGTTGTATGACGGCCCGGGATCGCCATCTACCGACGTGGCCCTAAAAAGGTGGATATTGACTTATGGTCAAAATATGTCCCAAGACGTCAGTTATATGACTTTTTGGGATGAGACTGTGTTACATATTTATTTGGATGTGCTGTCTTGTTTCAGTATGGGATTTACCAAAGGAAAGATCCAAATTCTATATATTAAACGCAATTCACATGTGACAATTTCACATCTTTCAAGTCAGCTCTGAGTGCTAAGTTGTGGGGGATTATGGGGATGCACATTTTTTTAAAAAAATGACATTCCATTTAAAGTGGTACAACTTTTTTTGTGAATTTTGCCCTTAGGAGTTCTGTTAATACTAATAAAACAATATTTATAATAATAACTTTTATATTCTATTACAATTTTATTTAAAAGTGTTTAATTCATTTAGGGTTTAAAAATTTAAATACTTTTTTTTATCTTCATGGGAAATCAAGCTCTTTACTTACAGCAGGAACTGTGCATCTCAGCTGGAAAAGTTCCACTTCTATAATGTTACATGGCTGAGTGCCAATGGTGACTGCAGTATCATTGCTGAATCCATAGCCTGACACTGTCAGAATAGTCCCTCCTGTGAAGCCATACAAAAAAAAAAAAAAAACATAGGTAAGCAAGTTTTGGACACAACAAATACTATTTTAAAAATTAAATGTGTCAGTGTGAATGTGTCAGTTAAATGTGTCAGCTCGTCATTAAAATTGTTCTACTGATATAATTTTCAATTAACAAAATATATCCTTTTCAAAATATGAAATAGAAGCATTTTACTAGACATTTTTACCCAATGTATGATATGTATGAAAGACATATGCAAGCATCAAATACTTCAGTAAATATATTTATGTTACACTCTACTATATGTAGAGAATTGTAATGCTACTTGTACCTGCTACACTTCCTGTTGTGGGGTTTATGGAAGTCACTCCTAACAGATGTGTGAACAAGCTGTTATTACATTGGTATTGAGCATTTCCCAGCACAGAGAAACTCAGAGAGACTGGCTGTACACCTGCACTTGCAGGACTGACCTGGCAGGTTATAGAAGTATCTGAAACACAAATAGATAATTTGATATTTGCATGATATTTTAAAAAAAAGTTCAGTAAAAATGTGCTCTCCTAAACTTTATGAATAATGATTTAAAGGGGTCATATAATGCCATTTTCATTCAAGTTAATTTGATTATTTAGGGTCTAAATGAAACATTTGTAATAAACTTTACCGGTAATTAAAAATTTTCATTTGTATTGTAAGAAAACACTAATTTTATTTAATCAAAACAGCTGTTTTCAGTACGCCGTTTCAATGCATATGCCTGTAAACGCACATTTTAAAGCATATGTGAACAAAAAAGGATTTTAGGACAGTACTGAGTTTTGACTTACTGGTAAGCTGTAGAACAGAGCACTCCACATCTCCAATCTTTACAGTGACGTTTCCACCATCAAAACCAGATCCAGTTATGGTAAGAATTGTTCCCAGACTGCTGGATCCTGAAAGACAAGTTATGTCAGTAACATAAACCACTGTGAATGGAGATAACAGCTTTTATGTGATACTTTATACTCTTCTTTACCTTCAGTAGGTGAGATCCCAGTCACTGTTGGGGTCTTTTGCTCACTCCAGGTGAAACCACAGTCCCCTGTGCACCGTGATGGAATACCATTGATGAAAACTTCCACCTTAAAGATAAGCACATACATTTACATTTCTGTCATTAGACATCCTAAACCAAAGTTTCTCAACTGGTTTTGCTTCAGCACCCAGAATTGAAACTAGACTTAAGTTTACATTTATATTAAGAGGAGACCCAACACACAGTACTAAATTAGAAAATTAAAAATTCTAAAACATTTACATTAAAGGGGTGGTATAATGCCCTTTTCATAAGATGTAAAATAATTCTTTGATGTCCCCAGAGTGTTAATGTGAAGTTTTAGCTCAAAATACCCCCAAAATATTTTTATATGCTGTATCAAATTGTCACTTTTTGAGGGTGAGCAAAAACACACCGTTTTGGTGTCTAAATAAGCTGCTACTCCCAGCACAGATGGCAGAGCTTCAACAACAACAGCTCTTGTCCTTTTATCTCACACAGACATGCGCTGAACATTTCAAAAACTTTTAGTCTTTTATTTCCAAACAGGAGTCAGAGAAAGATTTAGAGACTTAAGAAGAAGTGACAACAGAAGCAACAGGACATTTCTGAATGGTTAGTGGATGAATTTGCGTTGCTTATGTGTAGTTATCTTCTAGCTGTATAACTACATTTACATTTACATCTGTATTCATTGATGGTTACCACATTAAGAACTAATTAAGAGTCTGTAAGGTTAATGTATTCGTTCATAAATTAATTGTTATTAATTTAATATGTAATTGTGGATTAATTTCATAATAACTCATTTTTTAACTAATAATGTTAATTAATATGTTAATTATCAGAATGAGCCAAAGCCTATTTCAACTTCCAGATAATATGACAGGTACACTAATAAGCATTCATATATGATCAATTACTTCATTGTTAGTGCAAATTCATGTGCAAATTACTACAATTACTAAATGACTAGTTAATAATGATGTGCCCCAACAAGTAAAGTCATAACATAATGATACCTTTGCAAATCATTAGCTAATGATTAATTAAAACAGACAACTGGAAGTTGAAGTGCATAGCTTTGACTAATTGTGGTAATAACACATTAATTTACACTATTAGTTAATAAAATATGTTATTAAGGAATTAATACACAATGACACATTGAATTAATAGCAATTCATGTTTTACTTAATATATTAATCATATAGACTCTTTATTGGTTGCTGATGCAGTAATCATTAATCAATGGTTTGGTTCTTCATTAGTTATACATTAACTCATGATTATTTGTGCATTAGTCAAGCATGAATTAATGCATATTAGTGCACCCGTATTGTAAAGTGTTACTGAAAATGCACAACTGTCCTTTAGTAATAATACAAATGAACCTTTCAGTTCAGCCATAATCCTCTCAACATGCAAAATTCCTAGAGCATTTGGATATTCAAACAGAGTAATAACCGGACATCTGACCCACTATGTAGCGCTATTGAAATCTGGATGCTACACTGCATTAGGTAATATAAGGAAGAGCCTTTAAAAGCAAGCTGCATATACAGTATATGACTAGACTAATGTATTTTGGACAAACATTATTCCAGTAAAAGCAGTGAGTAAGAAATTCACCTGTGGTTTGTTTGTTGGCACGCGCAGAAAGTCTCCCATAATTCTCTGTTTGAAGAGGCCTCCTTGCTCTATCTTGCGTGACGTCAATGAAGCATTCACACCAACCACATTGGAAGCATTGATCTGGTTTACATTATCAAAAAATGTTTAATTTTTAATTTAGCCTTGAATGAAATGAAAAGTTTGAGTCAATTAAGATATTCAATTTGGATAGTTTAAAAAAAACAGTTTGGTAACACTTTATTTGAAGGGGTGTGCATAAGACTGTCATGACACTGTCATAAATATGACATAACACCTGTCATGAACATGAAGGAGTCTTTATGAATCTTAATGACTTTTGTCATTAAGTGTCATTCGGTAAATCATGACACTTCTAATGCAAAGTTGACATTGTTTAAAATGTCTTTGTTATGACAACTTGACATTAACAAAGACAAAAATGTCTTGATTATGACAACTTGACATTAACCAAGACAGAAATGTCTTTGTTATGACAACTTTTATTTCTTTTTACTTTGAAATATTTCCCATTGCAGAAGGAAAAATGTGTTGCAAATACCTTTGCATGTTGACTTTATGTTTTTTGACATTTTGTTATAGCACTCTAAACTCGTTCTTGCCTTTAACAGAGGCTGATTTCCAGGGATGGTGAGCCACTGTATGTTCCAGCTGTAGCCTCTACAGTCTCCAGATCTCTGCACCTGCAGCTGGCCGAGCTCTGGGATCCCCTGCAGAGAGTACTGCAGGTCCGCAGCACTGATGTCAACTGCCAGGTCTGGGAACACAATGCACAAACCACATGAAAAAAACAAAACAAAACAGATCTTTGGAGATAGTGGTTTATGTAGAAATAAGTCTAGTTCGCTATTCTACTAAATTAGTTTTGGGACTGAAACATGATTAACAGTGTTCGACATCAAGAATCTGCTGTGTAACTACATGAAATTCCATGTTCTAAAATCATTTCAAACAGCTGCACAACAAAGTAATGTTGGAGAATTCTGCTTGTCCTATGTACATGTGAGAGAAGCGTGTATGTGTCTGAATGAGGTAATGCCGAGCAAAGGCAAGTCAAGTGAGGACAGGAGAAGAAACTGGGTGAAAGGGCATGGAAAAGTACCTGAAAATCATGTATAAAGCCATTTTTAAAAAGATACGCATGCGCCAAGAAGGTTGCCCCAATTAAAAATAAAATAATGACGCAGGAGTTTTTAATCTGGAAG
Organism: Cyprinella venusta; assembly: GCA_038021265.1. NCBI lineage: Eukaryota > Metazoa > Chordata > Actinopteri > Cypriniformes > Leuciscidae > Cyprinella > Cyprinella venusta. The sequence goes on along the minus strand of CM075878.1, from coordinate 23,582,170 downwards.
GAGATACGCATGCGCAAAGAAGTTTGCCCCAATTAAAAATAAAATAATGATGCAGGTGTTTGTAATCTGGGAGGAGTAATAAGGAGGAGCAAAGAGAGAAAAGATAACGATTTAAGTGCTAATTGGCTACCACAAGGTATAAGAAATGAGTGCAGACCATTGTAAGATCAGATGGCCAGCTGGCATCTCACTTTGTTGAACTGCTCAATAAAGTTAATTCTCCTGAGACCTGAACCAGATTTTGATGACTTGATTCGAAGACTTAGAATTTGCCACAACAGTAACAGGTAAACATGTTACACAGCCAACATGCTTACCTTCAACACGCCGGCCTAAGAACTCAACGTTAAAGGTTCCTGTAAGAGGGGGGCTGGCTTTTTGAGGGCGCATAATGGTGACAGTGGCATTCCCTTGGCTTTGAATCAGTAGGTCTCCTGTTCTGTTTGGCATCTTCTGTTGGACATAAATGAAGACTGATGTTTGAGAAAATGGAAGGCTTACATGGGATAATTCACCTACAAGTCCATAAGACTTTTGTTCATTTTCAGAACACAAAGACATTTTAATAAAATCTGAGATTTATGTCCCTCCACTGAAATTCAAACGAGTGATTTTATACAAACCTGCTGAAGAGACACGATTGCTTTACATGAACAGATTTAATTTATGCTTTTATTAACAGAAATCGGTAACCAGCGAATAAGCATATACCGTACTTGCTTGATGCACAAGATCCTCTTTGTTTATTGCAGAATCTCAAACGTTCTGAGTGAAACACAAGAATGTACTTGAGCTTCTGTTTACCAAATTCAACATGACATCACGACTTTTGCGTAAACATACACGCCACTTTCGAGTCAAGTGGCGTGTTATCTCTATGCATTTTGAGCTATCCGCGTGTATGTCTACGCCATTAACGTCCGCGTCATTCCGCGTGTCTGTACACGCGCGTCAAATGTCCAGTCATAAACGCCATTAACCCCAGTGACGGTTAAGTTTAGGGACAGGGTTGAGGTAAGTCATATATTTATATAACGTTAAGTCAACGGCGTTCATAAACACGCGGAAAAGCGATTATGCGTCTTGATAGCACGCCAAAAATGCAAATACGAATTGGCGTGTCATACACACGCTACTTCATGAGATCAGTCTGCCAAATTAGAATTCTGAAACCATTGTTCGCTGATCAATGTTTATATTTGGGCTGTCAAACGATTAATCGCGATTAATCATATCAAAAATAAAAGTTTGTGTTTACATAATATATGGGGTAAACTGTGTGTAATTATATTATGTATACAAATACACACACATGCTTGTATATATTAAGAAATATTTTCATGTATATACTATATATAGATTTATATATAATTTATATTATATAAATATAAATATTTTATATATAAATAATATTTTTTTTCTTAAATATACATGCATGTCTCTGTGTGTATATATCTGTCTATATATATATATATATATATATATATATATATATATATATATATATATATAAAATAATTATACACAGTGCACCCACATATAAACCTTTATTTTGGATGCGATTAATCATGATTAATCGTTTGACAGCCCTCGTTTATATGTGATTAAAAATAGTTTAAATTCATCATTAAAAGCAAATGTGTCTCTTCAGATTACTTCAATTCATTTGGATTGGTTTTATGAATGTTTCAAAGCATTAGAATGTTGGGTGAATAGACTTTAAGTGGAGGGACAGAAATCTCTCAGATTTTATTCAAATATCTTCATTTGTGTTCTGAAGATGAGCAAAATTCTTACGGGGTTGAACTCGAGGGTGAATAATAGATGACAGAATTTTGTTTTTGTGTGAACTATCCCTTTAACTATGCAATTATGTGCAAAAAAAGAGACATAGCAATGAACTCATATGTCAAAGACGTGCAGTATGAAATACAAATATTCTGTTGTCATCATCTTTCACATCACAGAAATCTGTAAGTTCCAGCACTTCACTTCCATTTTATTCTAACTTACCTTCAGAAAGCCTATTTCAAACAGTGGGACACCAAAGCCACAGTTGTAAGGTGTCGCGGTGATCTCATAGCTGACTTGTGAAGCATTTGCTTGCTTGCTCACAGTGATGTTTGAAAAGAAAAGTCCTGAACTTGCCAGAGCAGGTGGTCTTCTTCTGTGGATTATAACTGAAGTGGAAAGAGATAATAGAACATTACATTTTTATTTTTTCAAATTTTTATTTTATTTTTTTTATTTTAAACTTATTCCTATTCACCACTAGAATCCAAAGCACGTCCAATGTGAACAGCATCTATGAAGTAAACAGAGTTTGCCACTCCATACACACTGAACTGAAGAAGTTTGTAGTTGGAGCCTATGTACTTTGTCTGTATGGAGCTCAGGAGATCCACACACTTGTAGTTCCACCTGAGATTGACAACATCAATGGTATCCTCACATAAATAGATTGTGTTTTGCGATAAAGACAAATAATCTAAAGGAAAGACATCGGGTTACTATTTATGTTCAGTAGATTAAACTTACTCATCCGTTGAGTCAAACAGCACAGAGATACGTGTGTTCTCCTCCCGGACAGTATTTGCAGTCATGTAACTGAACAATATTCCCACTTCATTCACCAGACGCCCTTTGTAGGCCAAACAGAGCTACAAAAAATATATATAACATATTTTTTTATCTTTGAAAAGTTCATATGCTGAGAAAAATCTATTAGTAAGGATGAGATACTGAGGTGTTTAGTGGAGCTTACAGTGTTGTATGTTTGTAGCAGTATTGGGTTGTAGATAGCTCCGGATGCTGTACTGTCATTGACATTGAAGAGAATCTCTGGATTCTTCAGAGACCAGCGGCCACAGAAAGCCTCCGAATCAGTGACCCGGACCCCTCTCCGGCTTAGATCCCCTGAAAACTGTTTGATAAGGAGAAAGCTCTAAAACTGGACAAAAAAGTGATGTTTTCAACAAAATAACTGATGTCTATAATGCTATACCTAATGTCACACATTATTTGCAAGGCAAACTTGACTTGATTTGAATAAGGTAGGCATGTCATATACATGTAGAACATGATCATCTGCTTTGCAGCCTTGCTTACCCCTGTGGTGGTGGTCTCATAATCTCTGAAAAATTTCACATTAGTGTTCTCCATGGTCGGAATCTCTGCTGGGCATTTAGCGCTGAACATCATATCTAATGCTGAATACACCTTTAATTAAAAAATGAAAAGGAATATTTCAAGAGAGCATTTGTACACAGGACTGTAATGGCTATTTTTTTTCTATGGTAAATATTAAGAAATATAAAACAAAAAACCTCAGCTGCAGAAGCATTGAAAGGAAGAGGGATGGATGGAACTCCTCCCCACAGCAGTGTGAACGTCTCCATGCTGGCCTGGCCTTTCACAACCTCAGTAACTGTGATGTTAGTATCTGAGCCCATGATCAAATAGTCAAGATCCTTAAAGTCACCTGAGATAGAAAAAAATAAAAATAAAAAAACAAGTGCAAAATAATCTTCAATGTACTGGAATACTTTACAAGTAGCATAAAAGACAACTACAAAAAAAAAAAAAAACACCCTAATGCACAAAACTGTTAACAAAAATAAGTAACCACTTATTAATTTAAATATGAAAAGTACATAAAGTGGTGAGTTATGCAGAGACTTCTTTTTTTTACTTTTTTTTTAGTAGTAGTATTTTGGTAACACTTTACTTTATGTATCATGCATTTTGAAGGTATTCATTATGTATGTTATAATGCATTATATATATATATATATATATATATATATATATATATAATTGTAACCAAAATTGTTTGTCATGTATTTTAATGTATTACACTTTCTAAAGTTGTAAAATTTAAGTTTATAATGTATTATAACTGTGGTTACAATTATTTATGTAAATCATACAATCTATTATAAGTTGCATTAAGCATAATAATGCATTATATATAAAGGCTTTAAAGGATAACTCCGGTGCAAAATGAACCTTTGGTCTAATAAAACATTGGTACCTAGTCAACCGTTCTCTGAGATTTGTTGTCATGATAATCGAATGTTACTGTGTTAGTGTGGGGCTATTTTGACCCTTGTTAGTGGTATTAACTAGCGATTTCTTTTTACTTATTCTATGCCCCATATACTATCATTATACGCTAAACCTATGCTATCTCACGACCAATTCGTACAAATTCGTACGAGTGATTAAAAAGTGGCTAATTCGTACTAATTCATACGACCTCACTCGTACGAATTCGTACGATTTGTCTAAACCCATGTGATGTGTAGGTTTAGGGGCGGGGTCAGGGGTAGGTCATTTGTACGAATTCATACGAATTGGCCAATTCGTATAATATGTACGATTTAGCAAAAGGTGAGGTCGAACGAATTGTTACCAATAAGCCACCTCGTAAAATTCGTACGAATTCTCGTGAGATCGGGTTGGCTAAACAGCTTTTAGAGATAAAACTCTTTACATTCGATTATCGTGAAAACAAATCCCAGAGAACAGTCGACTACGTACCAATGTTTTGTTAGACCAAAGGTTCATTTCGCGCCGGAGATCTCCTTTAAGTTTAAAGCTCCAGTCCGTAACTTTTTTGGGTTAAAACGTATCCAAAATATTTTTTTTTTTGAGAAAATATATAACCAGCCAGTGTTTCAAAACTGTTGATTCAAAACTGTAAGTTTGTAATAATGTTTTTAACTCCAGTGGTACTGGTGGATTTCCGCTGGAAATTTGAGCATGTCATTACGTCACATCTGTACAAATAAAGAAGGAGTCTCGGCTAGTGGGCTGTATTACGAGTGAGGATGTTGAAATTTAGTGTAATGGGTCATTTTGTACATAACTCATGCAAGCGGTTTTGTTAAAAATCAGATGACGGAGAAATCAATAAAAGAAAAAAAAAAATAGTTTTAAGTTCACCTCTGTTAGAGTTGAATGTCACATTGTACAGTGACTCATTGTCCAGTTCTAGCTTTGTGACTGTAACGCTGTCTGGTTTAATTGTCCACAAATCATTCAGAGCGTTCTGCAACTCCATCGCCGATGCGCTAACTGGGATCGGCCCTACGACATGCAAAGCAACTCCAGTAAACATTACAGACATGCAAACAAAAAGACGTCTCTAGAGGAAGTGCAAAAAAGCGTAAATGCAATAATGATGAGAATTCATAGTGCTGTGTGAACTAATGCACCTGTTTTAAGATCTCCATATGCCAGGAAGTAGTATGTGATTTCACAGTAGTTCCGAGAGAAACAATCACTTTTGATTCTCAGAGTCTGGACCTCGTTGATGGGAGTTACTGGCGTCCACCCCATGAAGCGAACCACCTAAAACAATAAAGAATTGAAAAAAGCGTATAGCAGGTAGATGAAATCAGATCTGAGACTTTCCTGTTTTTCAGTTTCTGACTTTTCAGTTTCTGCAGGTGCAATGCAGGAAATTAATTCCTAAAGCTGCATTCACACTACACGCGACTTTGTCGCTGTAGGTCGCCAGTGGCTGCGCTGGAGGGCGTTCCCACTTCTGGTTGCCTAGTAATGTTTGTGAGTGACATTCACGGATGTTACTCTATGCTAGACAACAAATACGTTTTATTGCCGCTACAAACAAATATTTTGGAAGGAAAAGTCTAAATATAAATGGAATCAGTACATAAAATGCATAATATTAAAGATGAACGAGAAACAGTGAGTGCTCGTTGTCATCGCGGCTATTTAACTGCAGCAAACGGGCAAATATGTCTGAGTCAGTACGGTGAACACCACTGTCGGAGATATAACATAAATTATAGAACAGTTTCTGACTGCTAAAACGAACTTCTTGTTCAACTTGCCTCGGTCAGACTCAGCACTGAAGAGTGACGTGCTCCACTGACTTCAGCACGTCACTCTTCAACGCCTGTTTGCGTTCAGTCACGTGGGTTACGCTGACGTGAAACGCGACGTGAGACGCGGCTGACGTGTGTCTAATCCGTCCGAGCTTCATTCACAGTCTGAGGGAGATGCACGCTGTACAAAACAATCTTCACAAACATGTCTAAGGATTTCCACACAGAGGAAGACTTGCATTTTTTTTTGCTCATATTTTTTTGAACCCGAATACACGGACGCACCAGACGCACGTCAGCCGCATCTCACGCGGTCTCACGTCATCAGCGTCACTGAAACGCAGAACCGGAAGAGAATACAATGCTGAATAAAGTCGTTGTTTTTGCTATGTTTGAACCAAAAAGTATTTTCGATGCTTCAAAAAATTCGAACTAACCCACTGATGTCACATGGACTACTTTGATGATGTCTGTATTGCCTTTATGGACATGGACAGTATAAGGTACATACATTTTCAATGGAGGGACAGAAAGCTCTCGGATTAAATCTAAAATAATCTTAAACTGTGTTCCGAAGATGAACGGAGGTCTTAAGGGCTTGGAACGACATGAGGGTGAGTCATTAATGACATAATTTTCATTTTTGGGTGAACTAACCCTTTAAAGCTTCCTTCTATCTTATTTTATCTTTGAACTTTGCCTAAAATGCATCTGTGAGCTCACTTACCTGTTTTTCAGGTACTACATTATAGTACGCGTCAATCTGTTGTCTCTCATTAACAGCTTCAGTTGTCTGCTGGGCTGTGAAAGGGCTGATCTCTTTGAAAAAGGCCACATCCACTGATGCTGCTACCCCATACTCCTGCACTAGAATCTCAATGTAGTACCTGTAGCACATTGAAAGATTTTTGCTGTCATCAATGAAGTCAATAATACCAAAAATGACAAAAAGTCATTTTAAAACTATTTTTACTTGAAACCCTTCACTTACGGTTTGCCCTCCTCTAAGCGCATGACGTCTGACCTCTGAGTGCTATATCTGAAGAAACTGCTTGTATATGAGGGCTGTGATGCAATCTTAACCTGGAATAAAACAAAATGATTACATTTAAATTAAATTAAAACATGCTTGTGTAAGTTACTAGCCTCTACATAGCCTGTTAACTGTCAGTGTTGCTAGCACTTAGCATAATTTTTATTGATTTTTTTTTTTTAAATTAGGTATCATTCGAAAGCTTAAACACTCATAATTAATCCTGTAAAAAAACTTTTTGGAAATTGGACATCATTACCTTGGGAAGGGCACTTTTAATCAACTTCGATTTTGGTGAACAACTTGGTTAAAGGGATACTCCACTTTTTTTTGGAAATAGGCTCATTTTACCACTCCCCTAGAGTTAAACAGTTGGGTTTTACCATTTTTAAATCCATTCAGCCGATTTTCTGATATTTAGAAGAATATCCGTAACCAAACAGTTTCTCTCATTGACTTCCATAGTAGAAAAAAAAATATACTATGGAAGTCAATGAGACCAGAAACTGTTTGGTTACGGATATTCTTCTAAATATCAGAAAATCGGCTGAATACATTCGAAAACGGTAAAACCCAACTGTTTAAATGAGTCTATTTCCAAAAAAAAGTGGAGTATCCCTTTAAACACATGACTTCATTTTTTTCTAGCGATTTGAGAGTCCAAATCATTTTGCAAAATATTTTATGTAAAATAAAAAACATTTTCTTTACACCTATATTTAACTTTTTTAGATTTTAATGTTTTTGATGCTGCTTTCACTTCTGCAATAATCTGCTAAGTGTCTTCTTTAAAATAGATCCACCTTAGAAGTATTCCAAAGCATTCATATATTATAACCATTTAAGTCCATATGCTCAAAAAGGCAGTCAACGGGATAATTGCTTGCACTGATAACTACTGAAATTATGAAACTATAATTTTATTGTCGTTCAGGTACCTTATCCTGGGGAAGACCCGTCTTGCTGAAATATAGCTGGCATCGGTCGTCTGCTTTGATTCGGAAATAGTAGTTGTCGGTCTCCGTTGGAACAAAGAAACCGCTCAATCGTGCCACAAAGTTATCAATTTCATTGGGCCAAACAAACGACAGCGAATCCACCCACTGGAAAGAATATCCAGGCCTACTGGAATTATACTTCAGGACGTCCTCAAGAAGGTTTGGAGAAGAATTGTTCCACATCTCCATTTTAAAACCTCTACCACCTACAAACATAATCATTTAATCATCACTCAATACAATCAAGACAGTACTGGCATAGAAATGTACATTTTATATGTGTTATTAATTTCATAAATAGTAGGGGAGACCTCAGTTTTTTGAAAATTTTTACTTCAATGAATATTTTTCAGGGTTAAATTCAATTTCTGTATGAACACATACCGTATAGCCATGGCTATTGAACATATCCACCATTATGAACTGTACTGTACTCCATAAAATATTCTGTACTATAAATTCAATTAGCCTAAATTAAATATTATGATCAAAGAGACGAATACAAAGGGATTATTAAAATTCCAGTTTCCTTTCTGTCAATTATGTGATGGCCTCTGATATACAACGTCCTGTTGAAAACAGTCCGTTACGTGACAAAAGAGAATCATGCTCTTGTTTGAGATAATGTGTCGTGACACTTCAACAGTGTCCAAGTCAAATGTGGAGCGCAAAATTCCACTGTCGTGCAAACAGTGTCGTGCCAGCACATTTTTAAAGATATATTACGTCATCATGATAGATCTGACTTTAGATAAGGTTCTCACCAGGAAACACTGTCATATTGTTTTTTTCATAACCAGGTGTTATGCAGACAATCCTCTCATTTGATACCTTCTGAATCTGACACTCACGACCTAAGGAAGAAAATGATAATATATATATATATATTTTAATTTTTTTTTTTTAAATAAAAAAATTAAATATTTTTTAATTATATTATAAATAATTTATAATCATATATATATATATATATATATATACATATATATATATATATATATATACATATATACATATATATATATATATATATATATATATATATATATACATACATATATATATATATATATATATATATATATATATACATACATATATATATATATATATATATATATATATATATATATATATATATATTTTTTTTTTTTTTTTTCAAAGGGTTACCTTACCTCCTACTAACACCATGGCTGGTTGGTCAGTCTCATCAAAGTAATGTCCCTGAATGGTCAGTAATGTGCCGCCCAATAAGCTGCCCTCAGAGGGAGAAACTCCTGTCACCTCTGAAAGAGAACGGCCATGTTTTTTTTTTTTGTTTTTTTTTTTCTGATTTTGCCCATACAATTTCATGCTGTATTATTTAAGAAGAATAAATGTTATCCACACCTGCGTATGTCTGGAACATGGCAAGCTTGTTCAGTGCTGAAATGCTGAAAACCCCAAAGTCTGGCAAACTCCTGCAAAAAAAAAAGTGTTTTGTCTACTTTTCTGCCGACAACATGCAGAGACTTTGATGTAAAGTTTAGTAAAGTAAAATCAAACTTCTCTGACCTCCCAAGTTGACCATCAATAATGTAACTGAGGTTGTGATGACCTGAAAACCAAAGGCAATGACATTTAATCTGACAAAAATCTAGTCAATAAAAAATGATTGATTTTGTTTTAATAATAACGTGTCCTCACCAACATACGTTCCAGTCATTTTACAGCTCATATATCCCCATTGACTGTTCTCATTATCCAAAAAGAGGCCATACCTGAAAAAAAAAACGTATGTGTATTTATGGAGGGTGCATTCATAATTAATGTTTACATTTATTAAATTAGATATAATTACTTTTCATCTGAATTGGGTTTTAGAAGTTCACATGGCATGCCTCCCATGTACGCTCTGTTAAAAGAAAACACATTAGACACATTTTTCAGACACACTTTATGACAAGACAGAATATATTTAAAATTCATACAGGTATATTTTGTTATTATTATTTCCAGACCTTAAAAATCTTGCATCCCATCCATTTGAGCTTTTGTCCGTGTTGCTTCCGTACACATCAGTAAAGATTCTTCCCCGCAGTGTCACCACAGTCCCTAATGGTCATTCAGTTTCATTTTTTTTTTTTTTTTTTTTTTTTTGTGAAAGGTATAATTTTTTATAAACCAAAGAAGCAGAGTAATGACAAAAACTAACAAAACTTACCTGGTGGACCTGAGAGTGGACTGATACTTTGAATGCTAGGTGTATAGTATGTTCGGCTCTGTGAAGCAGTGAATGTAAATATATTGTAATATTTTGAGAAGATATGAGTATATTAAGCAATACATTGAAGTCCATCTTACTTACATAGAACATGCACCACGACGGATAACCATAACAAATGTTACTGGGAGGAATTGGCACGCCATCCACGCTGACCCGAAATTCATAGTTATCTTCTGGCAGAGCTCTGAATATAATGCAATATAAAGCTTTTTTTAGAGAAACATATGCCATCGTCATTTTACATATCATTGTGCGGTACAGCTATCTCAAAGAATTAAAATATCTTAATGCATATCTTCTTCATTTACGTACAAATATGACACACCAAAGTCTGCAATAATAAACATGTTATACAATCAAATGCAAAAGAATTTAAAAAATGTTTTTTATAATTATATTTTTTTTATAATACATAAAATAGTAGTACAATAGTAGTATAATTTAAAATAATATAGAAGAAAGTGAATGCAAAAATGAACATTTTTATTTCTAATTGCATAAATAACATTTGGGAGCCGCAGGAGATGGGAATATTTTGGAAGACATGGAATATAGAACACAAGTCATGTGGACAGGTTTTCATTTTATTGATTGGATATTCCTAAAAACAATTCTTCCACAGAAGAAAAGAAGTCACGGTATAGGTTTGGAACAACATGAGCATGCAAATTTCTCCTACAGGACAAGTAAATGTTTTCTGCAATGTTGAGTGGGGTAAGTTGATTAATATATATACATATATATATATATATATATATATATATATATATATACATATAAGCTATTTAATTTTTTTTTTTTTTGCAGAATTATGCAGACAATGATTATTATAGGCTACTATATAGGCAGTTTTATTTAATTACACTGATTTTATTAATTTCTCCTCAGTTTAAGGAATTAGTGAAAATGTACATTCCTTACACACAAAAATATGCCCAATCCCATTCATGCAATTTACTTAAGAGTATGTAAATATAATAATAATAATAATCCTTATTAGCACCATTAACTGCAAAAATCAAGATAAAGCAATTAAGATTGCTTACCTTGTATAACAGATGATCTGTTTGGAGTGACTAGAGTCTTTCTCGACATCACAGGGAATAGATCTGGTTCGGGACACCAACGTCACACTGTTACCGAAGTTTGGGTCAGCAGTATTGAGATTAAACTGATTGGCTTGAGCAAAACCTGAGAGGGGGAGAGAAAAAAAACACTAAAAGAGACTTAAAACTGATTTTTTTTTAATCTATATTTTAATAAACATATATTTATTACCTTGCCCCTCTATGGTCAGTCTCGTGCCTCCATTGACGCCTCCGACGTATGGGGTCACTTTGTTGACACGTTGCCCTCCTGTCAGGACAGAGATTAATAGGCTACTAAAATCTATTCATTTTAATGTCTGTAAAGCGTTTAGTATGACAACAATGATATGAAATTAAACAAAAAGTTCAGAATGACGGAGATATACAACAAAGAGTGGAAGATAAATCCAACTCGTACCTGCGGAACTCCAGCACAGTAAAATACAAACTGTGAGCGGCAGGTGGATGTCCCGTCGCGCGTGCCTCATCCTGACAAACTCGCGCGCTTCTAAACAAAGCAGCCTGCAGTTACTGTAGACCTTTCTGCTCAAACAATATACACACCATTTGTGTTTAGCCTACACTTATCATTTGTATTTCTATTACAAAACATATTTTAACATTCGTCAGAAAACAATGATGAATGCATAGTCTATTCAATTCATATGGACAATAACGTAAATATAGCCTATATAAAACCGTGAATACATAAATTCTATATATAGCCTAATTAAAGATGAAGATATACTTATAAAAAAAAATAAATAAAAAAAGGTTAAAATAGTAGGCCAATTATTATTCTTGAGAACAGCAAGTGTTAGATATTCAGAAAAGTAACCAATAAGAATATTTTTATGTTTTTGTCTACTTTATGTATTTTTTGTGTAATGATCATATATATATATATAGGCTATATATATATATATTCTTCAAAGTTCACAATGACAATAATTAAGACTCACATACTGTACCTGTTAAAGCAGTCTTGGGAAGTAACACCAGTCGCTCAGTTGTTAAGAGGAGCTCTCTCTTTTTATAGCGAACTATACCAGCCCACAGGGAAGAAGAAATTTGCTTCTCCTTTGTGTCTCAGGTGATCATGAAGATCGCTGTCATTCTAGTTATTTATCGGTGTAGGCTACCTTAAAAAAATCCTCACAGATAACAACCCTTATTTAAAACTCAATGACCTTTGTGTAGTAACGTCAACATTATTTTATATTCAAATGGTGTCTACATCTGAATAGAATTTAATGTCCCTTAAATGTAATTTGAATGATCTAAAACAAGATGAAATAAAGAAGATTTACAAGGAGAATTCTTGTACTTACTCAGTGATAAGTCATAGGCTATACACTAGAGCAAGATGTGTGTCAGTATCAATGCAACAAAACAACAGCCCATATATAAAATGATGATTTCAGGTCATTAAGATGATCGTGTCCTGATGAACAAGATTTAGGATAATTTATAATTTAACAGCAGTGTGTTGTATGGTAGTAGCCTGCTCACATCCAAGTGTGATCTCTATTCATCTTTGATACAGCATTACATTTTTTTTCAGCCAAATTTGAACAGTGACTGAGAAACACACTTTTCTTTTGTTTGTAGTGCTGACAAATGACTTTAAATTTCAATTACAATAATTAACAAATTATGTTAGACTCACAGTCACATCCACCAATTAAATAGCCTAAGCGTTGATTAATATTATGCAAATTGTAATTGTTTGTGCCAATATCCCTCTTTAACACACAGAGATAGTAGGCTATCTTATTTTGTACACAATAAAAAACACATAAAAAAACCCCCTCATGCTGTTAGGCTTGCCAAATGCAAATCCAGCCCAGCGTGAGTCACAAAGTAAAATGCATTGCTAAAAACAGCCTGATTATCTACATAACATATAACACACATTCCAGTGTCCCACATGCAAACTAAAACAAATCTAAAAAAACACACTATTTTTAGACTGTTTAAACTAGCATTAGATAACAAAATTTGCAGTTACATCTTTTCAGATGTAAACGAATGACAAATAAAATGTAAACAAATATATTTTAATTATAATTTATTATAATTCATTATTTATGTAGGCAATTAAAACGAAACCCACAGAGACTCAATTTCCCAGAATCCCATGCGGTCGGTCCGTCTCAAAACTTGTCCGTGTTTTAGCGTGTGCATTACAGTAAAAGCTTATTTCCTGTTAGCAACGTTATAACATTTTGCTTTTATTAAAGACATTTTTCCTCGAACTGAATGTACTGTTTCTTTGGAATATAATTTTTTAAGAAATATGGCTTCACCGAACTGCTCATTGAAGGTAAACAGAGAGTTGCTGGATCCCAGTTTTGAAAGTTACAGGCTTTCACTGGACTCTATTCCTACTTACAATATAGAGCTGGATGCAGGTGAGAAAAACAATTATTTTACCTGTTATGGTCTGATTTTATTCATAATTTAAGTGTTTATTTGTTGCTTCAATGCAGCTAGCGCATTGTGAGCTGTAGTGTCAACAGTCCTTATAAACCACATACAGACAATGAAGCTCTACAATATGTGCACTGCAGTGCTCTTTATAAACTACCAGACTTTGCATCTTTGTTATGATCTTAAAGTTAGCCCAAAGCTGTGTTTAGGGCACATGACATCATATAGGCTATGGTTTGGGATGCCTTGTCCAACTCTGCTGCATCTGTTATGTTATGTGTATCTATCTTTCTTTCAGCTGTGGCTGAGGTTAAACTGAAAGACAGTCAGTACACCCTGGACCATGTGAGAGCATTTGGGATGTACAACTACCTTCATATAGATCCCTGGTACGAAGACAGTGTCTACTTTGTTGACAGCAAGGGCCGGGTTCTCAATCTAACTGTCACATTGGTGAGTCTCTTAATGTGATTTCTGAAATATTCTGAAAAAGTATAAGGGCCACATATTTCAATGAACTTATATTTCCACCCCAGAGCACATATACTGTATTTTCTATCCCTTAGTGGGTCAGAAACAAATATACATTCTTAATAATATAGCCTACTAAACAGGAAAATAGGTACTCAGCAAACTTCCAATGATGGCACTGGATGACTTAAAAGTATATTTCCCTCAACAACTTATTTTTTTTATTGAAAAACATCAGAATCTTATAGAATCACAGAATGAATCATGTTTAATTCATTTAGAAGGGTCCTATTATGCTTTTTTATGAAGACTTATGAATTTAGTTTTTGGGGTGTACTAGAACATGTTTTTTATGCTTGGTTGTTCAAAAAACACATTATTTTTCACATATTTTACATTATACGCATTGAGCTATAGTTAGCTGGCCTAGTGTGTTGTGATTGCCACCGCTTAGCACGTGTTCGGGAAATATCCCACCTCCATAATTGTGAGTTCTTCTCTAGTGGAAATATGAACAAGAATGGCGTCAATTTCAAACGAATTTAAGCACGATTCAGACTAGGGATGGGCAACGATTAATCGCGATTAATCGTTAGCAAAATAAAAGTTTGTGTTTACATAATATATGCGTGTGTAGTGTGTATAATTAATTTGTATATAAAAATACCCACACATGCATGTGTATATATTTAATAAAAATGTGTTATTAATATGTCAAATATTTATATTTATATATAATATTAATTATGTATAAATATATATAAAGTATATACATGCAAATATTTCTTAAATATATACATGCATGTGTGTGTATTGATATATACAAATTAATTATACACACTACATACACATATATTATGTAAACACTTTTATTTTGCTAACGATTAATCGCGATTAATCGTTGCCCATCCCAAATTCAGACCCTGACGACGTTAACAAACAAGAGGATCATGCAGAACAGATTTTATGCATGGTCTTTGCAAAGCACGGATTTCATAGGATGTTTCAGAGGTATATTTTTTGTTGTTTTCTTATACATTAAATGTTATTTACCATTTAATTGTGATATTTTTCAGAAAACTTAGGTAATACAAACAAAACCATGGTTAATTTTTTCTAAGGACCATTGAAGGATTCTAAGGATTAGTTCACTTAAAAAAAAAAAACTTCCTCTGATAATTTATTCACCTCTATGTCATCTAAGATGTCCATGTCTTTCTTTCTTCAGTCGAAAAGAAATGAAGGTTTTTGATGAAAACATTCCAGGATTTTCTCCATATAATGGACTTTAAACGACACCAGACGATGAATAAGGGTCTTATCTAGCGAAACAACCGGTCATTTAAAAAAATAAATAAAAAAGTTTAAGTTTTATAAGCACAAATGCTCGCCTTGCTCTGTTCTGTCATGACTCAGACATGTTCGACAACTCAGACAACTCTCCTGTTCGAACTCATTCATCAAAATGAACAAATCTTTTTCAAGCCATTTCATTGGTTCAAATTTATTTTTGAAACTAGCGATCGTTTCGCTAGATAAGACCCATTTAAAGCCCTTTGAATCTGCACTGAAACTCTCATTTGGGCCTTGAACTGTTTGGTACCCAATGAAGTCCATTATATGAAGAAAAATCCTGGAATGTTTTCTTCAAAAACCAAAAAAAATTATTTTTGACTGAAGAAAGAAAGACATGGACATCTTAGATGACATAGAGGTGAATAAATTATCAGAGGGAGTTTTTTTTTTAAGTGAACTAATCCTTAGAATCTTGGATGACAAGGGGGTGAGTAAATTATCAGCAAAAGTTTTTTTAAAAGTGAACTAATCCTTTATAGGCAACAGAAAACAAGCCATTCTCCATAACACATGCAGCTCACAGATAAACATTGGGGTTATAATGTTCAGGAAAAGTGTTTAAAATTAATTTTAACTACTCTTAAAGGAGAACTCCGGCGAACAATGAACCTTTGGTCTAATAAAACATCGGTACCTCGTCAATCGTCTAAAAACTGTTTAGGGTATAATGCTAGTACTGGGGGCATTGACCAACTAAAATGAAATCGCTAGTTTATGCCACTAACAAGGCTCAAAAGAGCCCCGCACTAACACAGTAACATAACAAGGCTCCATACATGCAAAACGAAGCATTGAGAACTTTGTAAGTGTACAGACCGTTTAATAAGAACAAGTTATAAAGACCGTTTACTTCGTGTAGACATACAGAAGCCATCTTAGGATATAGTCTCGGTAAGTCGATCCCCGAACGCTGTTCATACAGTTCAGAAGTTCGTTGAACTTCATACAGTTCAGCTCACTTAGCACGACGTTCGGGGATCGACTTATCGAGACTATTTCCTAAGATGGCTTCTGAATGTATACACGAAGTAAACGGTCTTTATAACTTATGTTCTTATTAAATGGTCTGTACACTTACAAAGTTGTCAATGCTTCGTTTTGCATGTATGGAGCCTCATTATGTTACTGCGTTAGTGTGGGGCTATTTTGAGCCTTGTTAGTGGTATAAACTAGCGATTCTTTTTACTTAGTCAATGCCCCCAGTACTAGCATTATACGCTAAACAGTTTTAAGAGATAAAACTCTTTACATTCGATTATCATGAAAACAAATCTCAGACAACGATTGACTAGGTACCGATGATTTATTAGACCAAAGGTTCATTGTTCGCCAGAGTTCTCCTTTAAGTTCATCAGCCAAATGAGTTTTGGAAACGGGCTGGGGAAAAAAAAACAATGTTTCTTTGACATAGCGACTCCTAATGCAGCTCAACCAGGCCTAGTCCTCTATTTTGTGTATTTCGTTTGCACTGGTTATTTAAATGAGTTCCATTGTGCCTTTGTAAGATCTGGAAAAAATGTGTTGTTATCTGAACGAGTCGTTCATTGTAGTTCTTGGAAAGTGGATTCTGTTTGGAATAGAGCTTTGTAACCTTGCAGATCGTTTTTTTATGCCCAAACTAAAAAAGTTAAAAACATTAAAAAAAAGTGGAAAAACATAATAGGACCCCTTTAACAACACCGTTTCTGTTAATAAAAAAGTTTGAAAACAAGCAATGCGATCATAATTACAGCAGAGGTACAATCTTAGCCAATATGGAGGGCCTTCGATTATTGTGTTGAAAATGGGGGGCTTTTGAGTTAAAAGGTTAACAAACACAGCTGTATACAGTATGTATGTTCTATACAGTATATGTTTTGAACCAGGGGATACAGCGGGTGCTTCTTCTAGTAAGGCTGCATATCTCAACACCAAACTCTGTCAAAGGATGTCTCAACTTGAAGGGTCGTATCATTCTAGCATTTGATGCTGAGGACTTTAGGCTACCAACCTCAGAAGGACTCAATGCAGAAATGCATTGAGAAGCATACAGCATGTAGTTTTAGACAATTTCTATATTTTTCCAGCAGAGGGCGTTCATTGTTTATAGTTGTGTCAAAGTAGAAGTTTGATCAAATCCTGAGTTTTCCAGTATAAAAAAAATAAAATAAAAACCCTTACCTGCTTATTATCGTGCTCATTATTTTACTCATTTGCTTGATGAAAATCAAAGTCATCTTATAAATAATAGAAAGCAGTTTATAGTGCTCACAGTTTAATGACAATCTAGGCATGTGCGGTATTTCCCGCTAGTATTATTGGATATTTAATTGTGCATATTCATTTAAATCATTTGAATTGAAGTTTCAGCTTACCTTCTCTTAAAAACAATCTTTAAAAACGAATTCATTAAGACTGTTAAATGTGCAATTCATGTTCATTTTGTCATGCCTAAATTATTTTCTGTTTTTTAGTTTGAATTCTCAGATGCATTACTTTCTCAAAGAAATCAAGCAGTTGCTTAATAAGTTAACATTCACAAATGCATAATATAATTCAAATTCACAAATGCATAATAAGATGCTTGTTTTGTTCTGAGCTAGTTTTAAATCATATGCTGATTATTTGAATGTAATTTGTCATTCTTGCTACTGACATGCTGGGTTAAGAAATTACTCGTTATGAAATGTGCCAGTCGCGCTATAATTACAGCTAACATACTGCAATTATCTCTCCTTGGGGACTGTTTGTATTCTCTCAAAGGTACTAGACGGGGGCATTTTACCTCTGGGAAAGAAGTGAAAACTGAGATGGATCTGTTTGAAGCTCCATGGCAACAAAAGGCCAATTGCTGCACAATCTTTGGAAAAATAGCTACCTTATAGAGAGTGTAATTGATGATTATTAAGTTCATTGTAATCATTTTCAAATTGCTGCCTTTGAAGTTCAGGAACATGCAGACTTGGATGTATGACACTTATTAGTTTTACTTCTTAATAGTGTCATTGGCCGTTTAAAAGATTTTTTGAAAATTGATCATAGTGAGAGGGTGGATCGTCTTGGTACATAAAACAAGTTCTTTCACATTATAGGGGTTGAATTTGTTAACTTTGGATTTGCTGCATTGCTGACTTGCTTAGTGCTTTATTAGTTTAGTTTTAATCATCTGAACTGGTAACCAGAAAAGTTGACATACCCTTTACGGATTGATCCATTAGTGTTCCTACCTCACTTTAATTGCATGTATTTCCATTTGCTTTGTGCACCAAAATACATTCACAGATTAATCATGTCTACATAAAAATATCCCTTTTAGTGTACAGTACTTGTTTCTGCCACAGAATAAAAAAAGAAAAAAGGTCATTGTGACTTTTTATCTTGCAATTCTGACTTTTTTCAGAATTGGCAGTTATAAAGTCAGAATTGTGAGATATAAACTCACAACTGCAAGAAAAATGGTCAGAAAAACTGCAAGTTTATATCTTACAATTCTGACTTTGTTACTGGCAATTCTGACTTTTTTCTGATTCTGATTTTAGAACTCGCAATTGTGAATTTATATCTCGCAATTGTGAGAAAAATTTGCGAACTGAGAGATGTAAACTCACAGTTGTGAG
Organism: Cyprinella venusta; assembly: GCA_038021265.1. Classification (NCBI taxonomy): domain Eukaryota; kingdom Metazoa; phylum Chordata; class Actinopteri; order Cypriniformes; family Leuciscidae; genus Cyprinella; species Cyprinella venusta. Next base: position 23,563,074 of record CM075878.1, on the reverse strand, counting down.
ATAGTCACAGTTATCTTTTAAATTGTTTTATTCCATGGCAGAAAAAAGCTTCCATTTCATATGGAATTCCCAAGCTGCTAAAATAATAAAGAAATGCATATATATATATATACTGTATGTGTGTGTGTATATATATATATATATATATATGAAGAGTTCAGATGCAAAAGCCTCTAAATGCCATTTGAAATTTTCTTCTAAAATTATCATTTTTATCAAGCTTGTATATTTAAGTTCAGTAATTTCACTTAAATGGCAATGAAGATTACCTATTAATTGTCATTTAAGTGAAATTACTGAACTTAAATATACAAGCTTGATAAAAATGGTCATTTTAGAAGAAAATTTCAAATGGCATTTAGAGGTTTTTGCATCTGAACTCTTCATATATATATATATATATATATATATATATATATATATATATATATACATAAATAAATATACAAAGAAATTGAACAAATAAAATAAATGAGTAGTTATACTTTTATTTCCTTTTTATGTCATTATATTTTTCACATTTATTTTTGATTTATTTATTTCCACTTTTATGTAAGTATGTATTTGTCTACATTTATTCATAACATGTTTGTATAAAAAATAAATGTGGAAAAATTGCAATTATACATAAGTACACTGTAAAAGAAAAATATTGTTGGTTTAACTTGAAAAAATAAGTAACCTGGTTGCCTTAATTTTAAGTTCATTGAAATGGAAAAATTGAGTTAATACAATGAAGGAGATTAATTTAAAAAACAGAAACTCAAAATATTATGTTATCTGAACTACATCAATTATCTAAGTTGATTTGACAAAAGAAAAAATGTTGTCATTACAAATCATGAAAATATTTTTTACAGTGTAAATAAAAGTATGAATACTCTTTTTTTCTTTTTTTACATTCATATATTTATTTATGCATTTATTTATTTATAAAATGCTCATTTGGAGTGTTTGTTTCAGAAACGGGCACATTTTCTCCCTTATTTCAGTTCGTTTCACTGTAAAAAATTTTTTTCAAGATTTGTTATCACAACTCTTTTTCTTTTGTCAAATCAACTCAAATAATTTATTTAGTTCAGATAACTTATTATTTTGAGTTTCTTATGATTAAATCAATCTCCTTCGTTCTATTAACTCACTTTTTCCAGTTCAATCAACTTAAAATTTTAAGGCAACCAGGTTAGTTAGTTTTTAAGTTAAACCAACAATATTTTTTAGAGTGTATATATGAACATGGCCAAACTGGTCCGAGATCGCCTGTACCAAGGTGGTCTCGGCCTGCTTGAAAATGAACTTGTTTACGGTTTGCTTGTTTTGAGAAAGTAATCCATGCTGTACCACAATATATGATGAGTAAATATGTAAGTTTAAGAGTAAATATGTTTTTTTTTTTTATTATTTCATGCTAATGCCTCTCAAAATTACTTGTGTCTGTATATCTGGAGCAAAGATGAAGTGAAATGCCTAATTAAAATCAGGTCTGGCAAACTCTGACTAATTTACTCGCATATGACTTTTAACAACAAATTTCGGTCCGTTTAGAAATGTTTCCTTGTGAAAGTGAACCGAACGCAAAAGAAATTGCAACATTGGAACAAATTTTACGTCTGAAAATGCCCTTAGACTTGTTCCTTATGGTGTAGAGATGGTGTAGGTGTGTTTTTCTGAGACAGGATAATTAATTGACAGTTGTCCATCTACTATTTTCCCAGGACACAGCCTTGGGCAAACCTCGTGAGATGTTCCTTTTTGAATCGGACCCAAGCTTGTGTGAGGGGGAGCAGTTGTGTGCTTCCCTGAGCCTGACCTCCGCGACTTGGGCCGCATTGTCCGATGGAACTGGAAAGTTGACGCTTTTGCGCACAAGCAAGAGGGGAGAGAGTTCACATCTTAAATGGGAGGTGGGGGAAAGTCAATTTATTTTTACTTAACAGCTACATTTCTCATTCATCAAAATATTAGTGCTTAATTGTTGGTTTGAGATTGATTGAGAGTTGAATTCATTTTTTTACATTTACTTATTTTTCATGTATACTGTTTTTTGTAATTTCCACTCTCAGCCGATGTTCAGTGAGCGTCTAGGAGAGCCATTCATCATCGTTCACAGCCTGGCTCACGTGCGCTCTCATGTGCACACCATTGAAGTGCTGCTTCTGAGAGTCCAGAAAGATCCATCTGATACCAAAGGCAGCGGTTTCTCAATCTCACTGGAGTGGATCACTGTGGACAACTCTGTTGGGGAGGACGAGAGTGAGTGTCTCCCTGTTGTTCAGCTCAAATGCTTTCAGCTCTTAGGAATTGTATATTTTTTATTACCAACAGTTAAATATATGGTAATTTAAAGCATTTTCAAGGACCTTTTTGGACATCATTGTATATAATGACAGTATATAGGGAAATATACACTAACATTCAAAGGTTTGGGGTTGGTAATTCTCTAATGCTCACTGTGGCTGCATTGTTATGATCACAAATACAGCAATATTGTGAAATATTATTGCAGTTTTAATATACAGTGTTTATGCTATGTATTCCTGTTATACACATGGGAGATTTATTCTAATGTGCTGATATTTGGTGATCAAGACAAGAGACATTTCTTATTAAGTTTTTTCAAGGAAAGTGCAATACATTTTTTTTCAGAATTATTTGATGAATAGAAAGTTCAAAGTATATATATATATATATATATATATATATATATATATATAATATATAAATATATATACATACATATAATTTCTAATACATACATTAATTCTATATATATATATATATATATACACACATATATATATATATATATATATATATACATATATGTATTATATAGAATATATTAGAAATTATATGTATTAGAAATTATATATATATATATATTAGGGCTGTCAAACGATTATTCGCGATTAATCGCATCCAAAATAAAAGTTTATGTTTACATAATATATGTGGGTGCACTGTTTATAATTATTTTCTTTGTATAAATACACACACATGCTTGTATATATTTAAGAAATATTTTCATGTATACACTGTATATAGATTTATATATAATTTATATTATATATAAATTAGGGCTGTCAAACGATTAATCGTGATTAATCGCATCCAAAATAAAAGTTTGTGTTTACATAATATATGTGGGCGTAGTGTGTATAATTATTTTGTATATATAAATACACACATATGCATGTATATATTCAAGAAAAATGTGTTCTTAATATATGAAATATTTATATTTATACAAAATATTAATTATGTATAAATATATATAAAGTATATACTTTCAGATTTTTCTTAAATATATACATGCATGTGTGTGTATTTATATATACAAAATAATTATACACACTACGCCCACATATATTACGTAAACACAAACTTTTATTTTGAATGCGATTAATCGCGATTAATTGTTTGACAGCCCTAATATAAATATAAATATTTTTGTATCTAAATAATATTTTTTCTTAAATATGCATGCATGTGTGTGTATTTATATATACAAAATAATTATACACAGTGCACCCACATATATTATGTAAAAACAAACTTTTATTTTGGATGCGATTAATCGCGATTAATCGTTTGACAGCCCTAATATATATATATATATATATATATATATATATATATATTTACTGTCACTTTTGAACAATTTAATGTATCCTTGCTAAATAAAAGTATTAATTCCATTCAAATAATCATAATGACCTCAAAATTTTGAGCTGTTTGCTAGCTGTATAAATAAATATTTTAAGTTATCAAATAAATAATTTTGGGTTGGAGGTGCTGGAAAAATAAAGAAGGAAAAAAAATACAGTGTAGAAAAGTACAGCTGGTAAAGTGCTTTCTTTCTCACAGGTGAGGAGAGGAAGTATGGCATTAGGAAGAGGAGGATGATGAAGGGCAAGTCTGTCCCCCACTATGCTGCAGTGGAACCTCAGGGTAAAGGAGTCGTTGTAGCCTCAGAGAAGCCATTTACTTTTACCGAGGTGGACGGACTTCCCCTTGAAGAGCCGCCTGCTGAGAATATGGAGGTGGAAAACTCAGGTGAGAATAAACATTAAATTCGGATAGACAGAACAATGGGAAATAGTCCCAGGAACTTTCAGAGAGGAGTTTCCCCACCGCTCTAGGTTGCACTTTGACAGAATTCTGACAGCCTGCAGGAAAAGACATTTGAAGTTGTTACCAATCCAACTAGAAACTCTCAAGTACTGCAGTCTTGAGGACGCACATAGAATCAAGAAACAGAGGCTTTTTGTATCCATAGAAACCGTAGAAAGAATCATTCGAAAAGAATTCCTCAAATAGACCATGAAGAGGACTGGAGAGGACCATGCGCTTCTGTACTGCATCGGTTGGGTTTATTTTGCTACAATATCACAAATGGAATCCTATCATGACAAGCATGTTTATTTATATTTTCTGTGATGAAATTGGTCTGGCATTTTGAATTAATTAGCACCTCGGTTTCATTATCGTTTGACATTTTCTTTATGCCAGCGAGTGCTAATTGCAAATATTGCTTCATTAGTGGTGCTCAGACTTGGTCCCTTCTGGTCAAATATTTGTTTATATCCTCATTTAAAAAACAAGAGTTTTTTTGTTGAAATTCTTCCTTTCTAGCAATCGTAAAATGGTCAATGGCTGAATTCACCAAAAGCTTATACAACAAAAAATCCAAACATATCGATAGGGAATAATCTTAATGTCTTTTTTCACTCATTTCCTGTTTTCCCCCTAACGCCTGTATTATTAGTCATCTGAAAACCTGTGAGAGATGGAACTTTTAAATGTTGCTCCCTTTGAGCTTTTTATTCTGTGACACAAAGAAGTGATCTCACTTCATTCTCTTTCTCTCTCATTTTAAGAGGCTTAGAGTTCTGATAGACTCCATTGGTAGGTGGATAAAATGGAGGTGCATTAGCTTGTTTCAGAAAGAGAGGTCGACCTTCCTTAGCCACAAAAGACTTTTAATGGTCACACGCACAGCAGACATTAATACTTTGTTGATGGAGTGTTGATTTAGGGCTCTACTTGCTCGCATTTCCCCCTAAAAATCGATACGTGTGAACGGGAAAAATGATTTTACGAGCACAATGTGCGAGTAACTGCAACTTAGCATAAACGAAAACGAAACGATAACTAAATAAAAACTAGTTTTGGATGACAAAAACTATAATGAAAATGTACTGACCTTTTTTTATAGAAAAAAATCCTGACTCGAGAAAATTGCAAGAAATTGCATCGAGAGTAAAGAAAAGCGTTTTGAGAGAAACACTTTTTTTGGAGAAAAAGTTTTCACACTGATAGCAAAAAAAAAATTATTTGAAATTTTTTCAAATTATTTTGACAGAAAAAAAAAATCTCAGAAAAATTGAAAAAAAAAAATTAAAATTTATATTTTTTATGTTCTATTAGAAAATACTTCCACATTTTTTAGTCTCAAATATTTATATAACATTTATAAATAATAACTTTTTTTTCTCTTAGATCATTTATTTTCTCTCATGTAATAAAGTCACAATCCTAGCTCCATAACCCTCAGAATTAATGATACCCCTGGTAAATATGATAAAAACTGGCTCTAAAAAATTAATCTGCATCGTTTATCCTTTTAATCTTTAATTAAAAAATTGCCAAAAATGTAACCTTAAAATTAAATAAAGGAAAAGTGGGGGAATCACATTATGAAATAATAAATACACATTGGCCACAATTATTGGTTAGTGTTTACCTTTTGTTAACACACCAGGGTGACTAGGAACATGAAATTGTTTAGTCATGACTTCTTGTTTCACAGGAGTTTAAATATGAGGAAACACAAAGGCCAAATTCACTGAATCATCCGTCACAATGAGTAAAACCGAAGAATATAGTTCTGATGTGCAGCAAAAGATTGTTGAGCTTTGCAAAATAGAAAGTGGCTGTATAAGAAAACAGCTAAAGAGTTGAAAATCCCCTTTTCCAACACCAGGGGAATAATTAAGAAGTTCCAATCAACTAAAAGACTTCAAGAAAAATCTTACCCACTCATCCAAGAAAAAACTCCTGCAAATTCAGTTGTCAGACATGACTGGAACTTCAAACGGCACAGGTTTCTGTGGTCAGATGAAACTAAAAAAAGAGCTTTTGGCAGCAAACACGCTAGATGGGTTTGGTGCACGCAAGGATAAGAGGTATTCCATGTGTACAATTTAATAAACCGTTGGATCTTTAATTTTGTTGGCATATTTTTCTGCTGGAGGTCCTGGACTTCTTGTTCAGATACATGGCATTGTGGATTCTATCAAATATCAACAGATAAAAAAAATCAAAACCTGACGCATTCAGCTAGAAATCTTATAATAGGCCGTGGTTGGATCTTCCATCAGGACAACAATCCAAAACAAACATCAAATTCAATACAAAAAATTTTGTTACGGAGCACAAAATGAAACTTGTTTCCATGACCGTCCCAGACCCTGACCTGAACCATATAGAAAATGAGTGGTCTGAGCTGAAGAGAAGAAGCACCAACATAGATCTGGGAATCTGAAGGATCTGGAGAGATTCTGTATGGAGGAATGGTCTCTGATCTCTTTTCAGTTGTTCTCCAAATAATTTTATTTAATAAAGGGATACCAATAATTGTGGCCAACACGTTTTGGAGAAAAACATTTATCTCATAATGTGATTTCCCCCCACTTTCAATTCTTTTACTTCAATTTAAGGTTAGATTTTTGGCAATTTTTTGAATGAAAGATCAAAAGGATAACCAATGCAGGTTTATTTTTTACAGCCTGTTTTTATCATATTTACCAGGGGTACGATTAATTCTGAGCATGACTGTAAACACACACACACACACACACACACACACACTTTCCATTTATCTATGGAACACATGCTAGCTTAGATAATCTTAAAAAAAACATGGATTGTTATGGGGGAGAGTAAATGATAACATAATTTTTTATTATTTATTATTCCTAAAAATTGTCCCTTTTCAATTTTTGTTATTCTTTTTGTTTTTGTTTTTTTGCACCAAAACATCATTATTTAGTGTAATTTTCACCCCCTTTACCCCTTAGAATTAAGATTTTTATTTTATACATGACCGTTTCGTAGTACATCAAACTCTTATTTCAAAAAGAGCAAATCCTTTCAAATTTCAAATCCTTTTTTCCATGTCATGATATGTCCCCTTTATACACACAAAGTAAGAGTGATTTAGCAGTGTCACGGAACTTCTTTGCCCTTCTCTTCATTATCCTGTTTTGCTCAGCAAGATCCTGGTTGAGGCGCAAGTTGACTAGACCTGCAACAAAAGAAGATAATGAGCGTACTGCTCTCAGTCCTCACTCTAAAGCAGCATAATGACTTGAGAAAATTGGTCCAATTTCAGTAATAAGGTTTTGCCAGCACAGCTAAGACTGTGCGTGGGTGAGACTCCGACCCTTATTGCCTCATCCACCTCTCTTTTTACCTTCGACTTCTGATTAAGAGATCAACTACCACAAACTTTTTTGGGGAATTCGGTAAGAATGAATTTGAACCTGCTTGTAGTGTTGTATATTAGCACCTGCTTTATTCCATAACCCGATTCACTTGTTAAAATGCAAAACATGGTCTGAATGCAGTTTTCACTATGCAATTCCCCATGTTGCAGGTCTGTTCTGAGTGCTACTGTAAGCTGTAGATTAACATGATCTGGCAAACTTTACAGGGTCTGTACAGCATCAATCCATCACTGTGATCTGAACAGCTGAATCAGCTCTTTAAAATGCTAAGTGTGCTCAACTATATCATCTGGATGCCAGTGTGATCAATAGAAATGTACACAACCGTGTCTTCTAAAAAGGTTTTTTTAAACGCTTAACTCTAATTGCTAAAACTTGTTAGTCAATTCGTCCTTTACTTTGTAAAATTCGCAGTCAAGTTTTTAAAAAATGTTTTTGAAATAATTCTCTCATACTCACCAATGCTGCATAAAAACATAAATATTGGGAAGTATTATTACTATTTAAAATAACAGTTTTCTATTTATTAAATTTTACCATGTAATTTTTGTCATCCTGTCATTTTTGATCAATTCAATGCATCTTTGCTAAATTTAAGTATTCATTTCTTTAAAGCTACACTGTGTGATTTTTACCCCCATCTAGTGGTGAAAAGGTATATGTTCCTCTCAATTCCGATTTCGTTTTAACTCCTACGGTGGCCAATGTAGTCCAAGATGAACATGGCTTCCAGTTCGACCTCGTCCATGAGTGTTAACTCAAACGTAAACGTGAAAGGCAAAGCTTGATTTAATGGGTATGTCCCTCTTTGGCTAATGTACTTTCAAGATGGAGGGGCAACATGGCGACCGACATTAGAACCCCTTACCCGTATGTATTTTCAATGGCATATTAACTCACGAGGATACTTTATTACTTGAACGAAGTAAATATACACTAATGAGCACATATATTTTTGAAAGAACTAAGGGTTTTTAGCTAAGAATAAACTAAAAGAGTTACATAGTGTAGCTTTAAAAAGAAAAAGAAAAACATACTGTGCCCAAACTTTTGAATTGTATTGTACTGTATATTGACATAAAGGTTTGCCACATTGTCTTGATAATACCTCCTAATTTAGCTGGCAGCACTACCTAGAGTTAAAACCATATAATAAACCTTATAAATAATTATAATCCATCGCATTTACATAGCGCTTTTCTGGGTAGTCCTAGCGCTTTACATGGAAGGGGGAACCTCCTCAATCACTCACTACCAATGTGCAGCATCCACCTGGATGATGCGACTGCAGCCATATTGCCCCAGAACGCCCACCACAAACCAGCATATTGGTGGAGAGGAGACAGTAATGAAGCCAATCAGTAAATGGGGATGATTAGGAGGCCAGGATGGACAGAGGCCAAGGGGAAAATTGGGCCAGGAGACCGGGGTTACACCTCTACTCTTTTTCGAAGTACTTCCTGGGATTTTTAATGATAACATAGAATCAGGACCTCGTTTTAACGCCTCATCTGAATGACATTAAACCACCACCAGAGGTGCCATAACCAAGCAAATCTACTTAAAGGAGTAATTCGCTTGTGAAAAAAACTTTTGCTGATAATTTACTCACCCCCTTGTCATCCAAGATGTCCATGTCATGCTTTCTTCAGTCGAAAAGAAATTAAGGTTTTTGATAAAAATATTCCAGCATTTTTCTCCATATAATGCACTTCAGTGGGAACCGAACGTTTCAAGGTCCAAAAGACACTTTCAGTACAAACTGCAAACTGTTCAAAGGGCTTTAAATGATTCCAGACGATGAATAAGGGTCTTATCAAGCGAAATGATCGCTCATTTAATAAATAGATAAAGTTTAAGTGTTATAAGCGCAAATGCTCGCTTTGCTCTGTTCTGTGACGCACAACTCTACTGTTCGATCTTGTTCATCAAAATGAACAATTTTTTTTCCGAGTCATTTGGTTCATTCAACGAACGAAACGAATGAATTGACTCTGAAAAAAAGATTTGTTCGTTTTCATTCAAACTGCAAACTGTTCAAAGGGCTTTAAACGATTTCAGATGATGAATAAGGGTCTTATCAAGCGAAACGATCGCTCATTTAATAAATAATAACAAAGTTTAAGTTTTATAAGCTCAAATCGCTTTGCTCTGTTCTGTGACGCACGTTTGTGACTCTCCAATTAGAACTCGTTCATCAAAATGATCAAATCTTTTTCCAAGTCATTTAGTTCATTCAACGAACGAAACGATTGAATTGACTCTGAAAAAGATTTGTTCGTTTTCGTTCAAAATGCAAACTGTTCAAAGGGCTTTAAACAATTTCAGATGATGAATAAGGGTCTTATCAAGCGAAACGATCGCTCATTTAATAAATAATAACAAAGTTTAAGTTTTATAAGCTTAAATGCTCGCTTTTCTCTGTTCTGTGACGCACGTTTGTGACTCTCCTGTTCGAAATCGTTAATCAAAATGAACAAATCTTTTTCCGAGTCATTTAGTTCATTCAACGAACGAAACGATTGAATTGACTCTGAAAAAGATTTGTTAGTTTTCGTTCAAACTGCAAACTGTTCAAAGGGCTTTAAACGATTTCAGACGATGAATAAGGGTCTTATCAAGCGGAACGATCGCTCATTTAATAAATAATAACAAAGTTTAAGTTTTATAAGCTCAAATGCTCGCCTTGCTCTGTTCTGTGACGCACGTTTGTGACTCTCCTGTTCGAACTCGTTCATCAAAATGAACAAATCTTTTTCCGAGTCATTTAGTTCATTCAACGAATGAAACGATTGAATTGACTCGGAAAAAGATTCCATCTGTGAAATTGAGTTATGCATTCATCCATAAACATCTGCTTTGTATTAGGTGTCACCTCTTCCATTGTTCCTATCACAGATCCCATTTACTTCTGGCAGCAAACAGAAGAGGACGTGACCGTTTGTCTGCGTTTACCTGAAGGCACCACCAAAGATGACATCCGCTTCAAGCTCACCGTTGATTTTCTACGTATCAGAGTAGGAGACCATGCACCGCTACTAGATGGGCAACTGTTTGCTCCTGTAGATCCTGAGGCCAGCACTTGGACCATTCAAGATGATAAGAGGTAAAAAGATTCTGATGGAAGTTTGCGCATCAATTTGTTGGTTTATTAAAGGAATCATCTCCAAATAAAGACATAAAAGTAGTCGATTCGACATAAAAGCTCATGTTTCACAATCTTTTTTTATGTCCAGACATGGTAAAGGGTGATTTATAGTGTCTGAAGGTAAAAAGAAGTACCCTGTGTGACTCATGCGCTAAATTGTACTGTAAGTCTTCTAAAGCCATTCAAAAGTTTTGTGTGGGGAACAGACGAGAATAACTTAAGATTGAAATATTCCCTTTGTAGCTCTCAAATCTCGCATCCATAATAAGGTTATATTGTCAGATAACATAGATGAGGTTTTGTCAAAATTTTAAAAAGTGATTGTATTGGAAGTTTCAGTTAGCAAAAAATAATAACTTTGTAATTAAACTTTTTTAAGGGATAAAAAACAAACAAAAAATTGGGATAATAAAGTAATATAATTTATTATAAAGTCATTTAAAGGGTTTGTTTACCCAAAAATAAAAAAGATTCTGTCATCATTTACTCACCCTCGTGTCATTCCAAACCCGTACTCTGAATCCCAACTCTGAAACACAAAGATATAAGATATTTTTTTATGAAATTTGAGAGATTTCTGTCCCTCCATTGACGGTCCGATCGTAAAACTGATCCATATGAATTGGTTTAGTCCAAATTTTCTTAAGAGACATGACCACTTTATATAATGAACAGGTGGAATTTTAATATGGATTAGTTTTATGATTTCTTTGTAGACTTTTTCAAGTGGCAAAATGGTAGTTGTGTAGCCAGGAGGTACAGAAATCTTTCAGATTCAATATCTTCATATGTGTTTCGAAGAACAATAAATGTCTTATCGGTTTGGAATAACATTAAGGTGAGTAAATGATGATTCATGATGAATGATTCATTTGAGTCAACTAACCTTTTAATATAAGTTAGTATTATATAATACAAGCTTAGGCATGCAAGAAATTGTGGCAAATTAACCCTCAATCGGGTCATGGGGTCTATATGACCCCAATCGACTTTTACTTAATAAAAAAAATGTTCCCTTCATCTCAGTGGAATAAGATAACAAATCTATACACACAAAAAAACTGGGCTTGATTCGGTTTTTCTGAAGGTATGTAAAAAAAATGTTTACACTTCTGGTCTTCGGGGTCAATATGACCCCACATTGAAATGAATGGGAAATGTGAAAAAACTAAATATATTTTCTTTGTGTCCAAAAAAAAAAAAAAAAAATATCTGGCATAAATCTGACATTTTTTACACAGAAATGAAGGCTTAGTACTAGAGCATAAATGCAATGCATCATAAAAAAGTAATATTTCATATGCAAGCTAATGGTGTAGTTGATGAATTGTGTGGTATATGGATACAAAAGTACTTTATATCTCCAAAAACACAGCAAAGTGGCTTCCTCATTTTAGTTCATGGCCATGTTTTATTAATTTGTTCCCTTATTTTAGGTTAATCGTGGCCATGTTGTGCTTATTTTTCTACAAATTAATTTATTGGAAATAAAGTTTTAATTTGTGGACGCAACATGTTTTTTTTTCCTTATCGTTTCATTTGTGAGTCTCTATCATGAATATTATTTCTGGAAAAATATTAACCACTTAACCGACTGGACAAAATTATTAAAGGGGTCATGTAATGCCAATTTCAAGTTAATTTGATTCTTTAGTGTCTAAATGAAAAGTTTGTAATATACTTTAAAAATTTGTTTTAGTATTGTAAGAAAACACTAATTTATGTATTTATGTAATATGTATTTATGTAATTTATGTAATAGTATGTGTTTTTTCCTACTATGGTAGTCAATGGGGAATGAGATCTGTTTGATTAAAACATTCTTCCAAATATCTTCCTTTGTGTTCAGCAGAACAAATAAACACATAGAGGTTTGGAACAACATGAGGGTGAGTAAATACTGACAGAATTTTCATTTTTGGGTGAACTAACCCTTTAATGTCGTATGGACTACTTTTATGTCTTTATTTGGAGATGGTCCTTGGTCACTATTTGGAAAAATAGTGTTCCACTGAAGAAAGAAAGTGGTCGTAATGACTTGAGGGTGAATAAAGGATGGAAAAATCTTCTTGAAAGTAGTTGCCAACTTGAAAAATGTTACTAAAGCTTATGAAGTTTCACATTATGTCTTGACAAAAGGCTAAATGTATTGTGGATATGCACAAGAGGATTTTGGCAAATGTTGAGCTGAAGCAACGCATATGGCGAACAACCGCCCACATTCGTGAATGTTTATGAGAGGTGTGAGTGTGCCTCCGTACACATTCATCACATGTATCAAGAATCGAAAGGTTTTAACAACGAGTCATTTCTCAAAAACATGATTAGAGCGTTAGTTGTTCATCAGATTTGAATTTCCACATCCGTCCCTTCATCCGCTGTGTCTTCCTCTCTCTAATAAACACTCACCACCTCCTCCGGTGACACAAACAACCCCTCCACTCACATTGTTCTCTGTCCTCTCATCTATGTTTCCTGATCCGTGATTTTAATAAGAGGCCCCGGATGGCCCCTCTTGTGCTCTTGAGTGTGTGAGAAGGACTCTGGGTTTTGAGTGTTTATACGTGCGTTTATGTTTTCTCCGTCTGTTGTTTTTACAGTCAATGTTAAAGTCATTTGCATTTGTATCGGAACCCAAAGCGGCCTTTGTTTGAGGAATATACAATATAATGGAATATATGAAAGGAGTAATTTTATCAAATGCTAATAAATTGATTGGATCATATCCAAACTTAATAGTACTTGTACACCGAGTTCAAAGGGAAAAGCAAGTCCTTTATGATGAAGGACTGAATTATGAACACCAAAATGTGTCATCTATGTAATAGGAAATCATTTAAACTTCATCCAGAAGGTTTAATTTTGCTTTGTTTTTTTGTGATGCACATTCAATGATGTTTATCTGTAATTATTTGGACTTTTTGTGTGTGTAGTTTGGAGGTCAGTCTACAGAAGCGAAGTGAAGGCCCACTCTGGTCCGAGGTGATTCTGGGGAACCGGAGAGGAGAGTATCTAATGAATGACGAACAGAAATCGCAGCTCCAGCAGAAACTCTCGTATCTCACTGCTGAAGACCTGGTCAGTCTCTTAACTTTTGAAACACATTTTATTAGGGCAAAATTGCTCAGTTTGCTGGGAATGACACCATAGTTGTGAGACTATAGCGTTAATTTTTGTAAATAAAAAATTAGTCGTTTGAAAAACGAGTCGTTTGGTGAGCCTGGTGTCAATAAAAGCTTTTATTGGACTAACAAGGATGTTTTCAGTTCTGAAATTTACAGGATATTCTTATAATACACTCTCTGAAAAAAAAGGTACAAAAGCTGTCACTGGGGCGGTACCTTTTCAAAAGGTACACTTTTGTACCTAAAGGGTGCATTTTGGTACCTTAATGGTACAAATATGTACCATGAAAGTACCAATATGCACCATTAAGGTACCAAAATGCACCCTTTAGGTACCGCCCCAGTGACAGCTTTTGTACCTTTTTTTCTGAGAGTGTATGATGACCTCTTAGATGTCAAAAGCTTGAGGAAAATTTGATTTCTCAGTTCATCACCCCTTTAAATAAATGCTTGGTTTATAATGAGGAAGTTTTGACGTTTTAAGCCATTAAACTTGCAGAATGCTTTAATGGTAGAATATGATTTCAGGTATCATGACCACTTCAGGATTTAATGACAATAAAATGTACGCATAAAAGATAATTGAAAAGTAGCGAATATACTGTAAATCATGAAGGCATTGGGAAATGTTTCAGAAATGTTAGTATTTGTTTCTGATTTGACTTCATAGAATCCAAACCCAGAGAAGGACAAACCCCCTTGCAATGCCCAGGACCTGGAGGACTGTGACATGTTTCCGGAGGACAGCTCTACACTGATGCGCTTTGACGGTGCCACTCTGAAGCCCACCCATGTGGTAAGGCCACAGAAATACAATAGAGAGCAACATTTTTAAAAAATGACTTTTAAATGACAAAGGCTTACTGTGAACTTAGACGTTGTCATTCGATGGTATGCGCTTTTGCTGAATCTATCTGTTCATATTATTTCAATGTATTTTTTTAAACAATTGTGTTTAACAGGTGAATTTATGGTGAAAAACTACATTACCCATGATAATCAGAGTGTCAAAACACAGAGCTTCTAGAGAATACACACAATCTAAAAAAAAAATGCTGGGGTGTTTTAACCCATGTTTGGGTCACATATGGACATTTTTAAATACAATTTCAAACCAAACAGAAGAGCCAAGCATTTTTTTTTTTTTTTTTTTTTTAGATTTCTCTCATAAAGTAATCTAAATGATGTAATCGAGTCGGTTTCCCCTCGCTCTCAAAATACGTTAATAGGTGTATGTATTTACATTTTGCAATACATGTAAAATATATTATTTATACAGAAATAATAAACTTTAATGAGTAGTTTTATATTATTTTTATTACAATTTATTTGCTTGCAGTTGTTCCGTGGGATTGGAGTTCTTTCCCTTAGTAAAGCCATTAAGTACCTTAAGTTTTTTTAACCATTGTCTTTTTTGCTCAAAGTTTTTAATGTTGTGATTTACCTTATAGCTAGTTTGGTTTGGTTTGATTGCTTATAACAGTTTAACAAATACTTGAAAATATTTGAGAGAAATGAATGGAAAAAAAAAATACTTGGAATGAAACCAACACAACTGAAAAAGCGGGCAGGCACTGGTAGAATGGCAATTAGCATAAAACAACTTTAAATGGGGAGGGCTTCAAAGTCCAGATGTTGTCTGTAATTTTTCAGGTATATTTCGCATAATCATTTTTTGTGTAAATAATTGTCCAGACCATGGTTGCACTGCTGTTATTTGATTCCTCTCAACCAGTAAAAGCAGCAAGTATCATATGACAACTTCATGTGTACATGTTGAGGTATACCGTACGCATGTTTAGATATTAAACCTTATTTTAAACAGCATGGTACAGTGTGGGAAAACTACATTTATTTAATTTCATTAACAAATTTCATTATTTGCTTAATTTGAGCATTAAGCATCTTTATATTGGAAGATCTATGAATTAATCATGGACCCTCGGCATGTTGGTGACCTGAGCGATCACTTACATCACTTACAGGACCAGTTGGCTCTGCTTTAGAAAATTGCAGTAGTTAAAAAAAAAAAAAACATAATCTGGTGTGATTGTAAAGATTTCATTGCTTTCAGATCAATGTTTAAATTGCTACTGACCTAACGCAGCTGTTATTTTGTTCAAGTTTCCATAAGAAGCTCATGATGTGCTTTGAGAGTGTGAGTACAAACGAGCAATATTGATTTTTCTCTCCCGGCATCTTGTGCTGCAAGTAACATTCCTGCACTTGACGGTTCAGCACAATGTAGCGCTAACTGTCTCTTTGACATGTAATCAAGGAATCAGTCCCCTAAAAGTGGCTGAAAGCATAGTCAGTAGTACTATGATGGCTTACTACTTAGATTGCAATATGTCTTTTGTGCCAGAAATCACAAGAAATAGTTTTCCGTTCGAATTTTCTCAAAGAATTGCTTTTATTATCGGTACAGCTGTGATAATCAAGTCAAGTCACTCTAGTTGTTTAGTGTGGATTGAATGTACGTATTCATACCTGATGGATACCTCAAGACCTGATTATGAAATGATTTTGAAACTCAGTTTCAAGTTCTTAAGACTTTAATACATGAAATGATAGTAGGAGAGTTGATGGCATCAATTATTTTGAGAAACTTGGATGCTGGATCCAAAATTAGCTGTATTTGGCATAATTTGAATGAACAATTAAATTATTAAATTAAATACAAATTTAAATTAACCCCCCCCCCACACACACACACACACACATCCCACCCCCAAATAATTTAAAGTCATTATTGTGTTAAATGAGAAGCGTATCAAATAAACATTACTAGACGTAGCTCTAGATAAAAATATTTGATTTGATTTACCAAAAAATTCTTACAAATAAACTACAACATGCAACTATAATGACTGTTTTTGTTTTTTTAGAAGCTGCATCTGAATTGGATTTTAGATATATTTACAGATCGTTTATTCAGTTCAGAGGTAGCAGGAATGCATTTACACTGCAAATACAATTGTATAAATAATGCAATGAGATTTATAGGTTTTAAATGGGCATTAAAGAGATAGTTCACCCAAAAAATGAAAATTCTGTCATCATTTACCCTCCCTCATGTCGTTTTAAACCTGTATGACTTGCTTCCTTCTGTGGAACATAACAGATAATTTGATAAATTTCTGAGTATTTTTTTTTTTTTCATACAATGGAAGTCAATGGAAACCAAAATCTTCAGAATATCTTATGTTCCACAAAATAAGTCATGCAGGTTTGGAGGGAAAAAAAATGGGGGAGAAAACTTGAAATACTTAAAGGGTAACTAAACCCCTTGTCAGAGCCTGACTCCACCCACTGGCAATATTTGAAAATGCTGAAAAAGTGGGCAGACCCCAACGGAGATAGAGGGGACGAAATAGATGCTAAAACACTCTATCCTGATCGTTTTCAATACTCACAATTCCAATTCCTGACTCCTTACAGTGGTTTTGACGACACAAGATGGTTTTTATATTGCCAAGGGTGTAGCTCGCGTGGTGAGCCAAAAGCTGCGTACGTCACGAAGAACCGCTAAAATCCTATGGGAAAATTCAACTGCAGTAGCCACCTTTCAACCTGAAGAGGGCAGCACTAAGACGCTTTTACACCATATATTGTAGAAATAGAACACTTTATAAACAAATGTCAAAAAAGTTACTCGAATCAATGACTGGTATTAATAAAGATCCATTCTTACAGATCATTAACTAAAAAAAGTTGGTTAAGTGTTTAGTTACTCTTTAAAAAATGCACAGGGCAACTGTTTGTTACTAGGCATTTACATATTGATTTTGCAAACACTTTTATCCAAAGGGTTTGACTCAACTATTATTAAAGCTACACTGTGTAACTCCTTTAGTTTATTCTTAGCTAAAAACACTTAGTTCTTTCAAAAATATATGTGCTCATTAATGTATATTTACTTCGTTCAAGTAATAAAGTATTCTCGTGAGTGTATAATATGCCATTGAAAATACATACGGGTAAGGGGTTCTAATGTCGGTCGCCATGTTGCCCCTCCATCTTGAAAGTACATTAGCCAAAGAGGGACATACCCGTAAATTCAAGCTTCGCCTTTCGCGTTTACGTTTGAGTTAACACTCATGAACGAGGTTGACCTGGAAGCCATGTTAATCTTGGACTACATTGGCCACCGTAGGAGTTAAAACGAAACCGGAATTGAGAAGAACAGAAACTAATATTCACTGGATGGTCATATACCTTTTCACCACTAGATGGGGGTAAAAATCACACAGTGTAGCTTTAATAATAATAATAACAATACAATAAAAGTATTAATATAATAATTATTATTTATTATTATCCATTAATTATCATAGTCTTCTGCCTTTGTATTGTAACTCAATATAGGTCTTCTCATTCTACATTTCACTTTTGCTTGTACATGCAGTACCTTTTGTAAAAGCTTTCAAATGTTTTGTTTTTTTCTTTTGCCATAGAATAAAATTCTCAATAAGACACCCCCTACTACTACTACTACTAATTTCCTCTCTTCCTCTCACTTCTAAATCACTTTCATGGATGCAGTGAAAAACACTGACCTTTTGCTGAGTGCACTCTCTCACAGATTGCCAAGCCGCCTCTCTCCAGGTTCTGAGAGCCGTTCCCATGTCTACCTCTTCAGAGATTTCAGATTGCATGTTTGTTCCTCTTAGTGGGTGCTGGAGGAGACCTGAAAGAACTTGTCTTTCTTTTTGTGTTCCTGAAGAGTCGCACCTCTCTTTAGAGACACACACTCATCTTTCAACTGAAGCCATGACAGCAGCAAATAAAGGAGAGGGTTTGACATTTACTGTATATCTCAATGATATGTATCTCAGGAGCCCATCACCACCATTTGAGATTAGCTTTTCCACTAAACATAAAGAGAAAAAAATACTTGAGATGCAGTGATGGATGGTTATTTGAAAGGGGTGGTTTACTGCTTTTTTTCTTTGCATGATTGTGTTTATGGGGTGCAATATAATGTAACATTTATTTGTGGTTTTCCTTTTTTTTAAAGTCTTATTTTTTCATTTATTTTTTCATTCATTTCATTTTTCATTCAATTTCCCCTTTATTGTAAATGACTAAATAGTGTAACCACACTATTTAAAATGAAAAAAGTGAATCGCAATCAACCCCCTCTTTAATATGAGATGAGATCTGTAGTAAAAGAACAAGTAAACCATCACCTGTGACTTGAATTTCGTTAGTGGAACAAAAAATGAGATTTAAAAAAGAAAAGTAATAAAATAATTTTGGACCTTAGAGTCTTTCAAAATATCTTTTTGTGTCGCAAGGTTTTGGAATGATGCTAATTTAAAAAACTGGGGCAAACTATTCGATTTATTATTTTAAAGGGGTCATGAACTGTTTTTTTTTTTTAAATATATTGTTGTCTGAGGTCAACTTATGATGTTCGCTTTGTTTTTTACATAAAAAAAGATCAAAATGAATAAGTAATAGTAGCCTGGATGCCAGCCTGAACATTTTTTGGTCGGGAAGTTCGGTCTGGACTCGATCCATTGAGGAGTAATTATGATCAGTCAAAAAATGATCGGGCCAATCAAATTGCTAGGGCGGGCTTTATGCGATGATGGACAGGTGATCTTCAGGGCCGTAATCATCACGTTATCAAAGAGCGCTTAACTTGTTTCCCTCAAAGATGAGTGCAGCTGGAGAATTGAGATGTATAGATTACGCTGTCGCGTCTGTTGTGAAATAAATCGACAGCGCATTAATTTTAATACACGAACAGAAAACTGCAATCAAGGCATTTGTCGATCGGAAAGATATTTTTGGCGTCCTTCCTACATGATTCGCGAAAAGTGTAACTGATCAGCTGGCTCTGACGGTCGCTAAGAAGATGGGACGTTATGAAAAGCCTGTGGTCGTTGTGGTTTCTCCTTTGGTCGCACTCATGTAGGACCAAGTAAAAAAAAAGCAACACTCGTTATTTTACTTTAAAATAAATAAGTTTTGTAGTTGACAACTGTGATATGCAAAGTAGTTGACCTACTGCGTTGCTCTGATTGGTTGTAAGTCTCTGCGACTATCCAATTGAGTGCAGAATTTTTTTTTTCTGATTCGGTTAAGACACGCCTCATAATCAAAGCCCTACACTCTTAGAAGAAATGGTTCTATTTAGAACCAGAATTGGTTCCATCCCCCGCTTCATATATGGAACTCTAAAATGAACTCCATTTTTTTGGTAAAGGGTTCTATTGGCCAAGTATGGAACCCCAGGGTTCTATATAGAACCCAGAGGAACCCTTTTTAAGAGTGTATAGAACCTTTTATGGGTTCCAAATACGTAGCGCTGATAGAACCTTTGAAGGTTCTGTATAGAACATTTTCTTCAAAGAGTGTACACTCTTAGAAGAAATGGTTCTATTTAGAACCAGAAATGGTTCCATCCCCCACTTCATATATTGAAATCCAAAATGGTTCTATATAGAACCATTTTTTGGTAAAAGGTTCTATTGGCCAAGTACGCTCTATATAGAACCCAGAGGAACCCTTTTTTAAGATTGTATAGAACCTTGTAGGTGTTCCAACGTAGCGCTGATAGAACCTTTTAAGGTTCTATATAGAACCTTTTCTTCTAAGAGTTTCAAACTCCCATTCTGACAAGAATATGAGTATGATGAAGTCAGGCTAAAGTAATAGGCTATTCTTTGGCAATTCCACAAACCAAAAGAAAATTTCAAAGATAAAAAAGTAGTAGTAGAGAGAATCAGTTAATTAATATTTGACTGCCATAGTGAAAATAACATGTATTCAGGCTACAGTTACTTTTTATTGATAACAATTATTTTAAACTGTAATATAATCTAAATACAAGTACTTAATTTTTGGAATCTGATTACGGAATCCAGATTACAAGTAATCACTTACTAAAAACTAGCAATGAAACGGAAGAGATTATCAGGCTATGTGCACTTCGCACTGCCACTTTGCTTGAACTAAAGGCGCTATATAATTTTGCGCCAAAACAGTATTTATCGTTTGAATTTCATAATAAAATTGACAGAATTTGAAAGCTGAGACGTCGTTCCAGAAATGTCAAAGCACAAGGAATATTGCATTTTTTGAGAGGCATATTACAAAGTTTTGTTCATTTACCAACTAAAAACAGCATAGACCGAAAGATCGTTTCTTGGGATTTAAGAATCGATATCGGTACTTCAAAATGGGAATAGATTAAAAACGAGAAATAAGAAATCAGCTGCCTGACATGAAATGTTTAGAATTTTTTGTGGTGGGGTCAGTGTAAATATTTGCATGCCAAACAGCAAGCAGGAAAAAAAAAAATTCTTTATTGTTGAGCTCTTCACAACCACAGCATTCATGAATTAAATATGAGACTGTGTGATGTTCTTGTGAAGCAGTTCTGGCACAGCCAGGTGCCCATTTGTGCAGAGCCATAAACATTTCGACCTCTCACCGAGAGACCAAACAGTAGCAAGTGTAACACTGAACATAATGAAACAGAGGTTTTAAGGGCCTTTATTTTAAGACGTGTTTCATTACATGACCTATTGTTCTCTTTGTGTGAAGCTGTTGCCGGGTACCATGGGGTCCGTTACATTTGCTCTCATACACAATACAGGGAACATTTCAGAATACCCTCATAATTGCAGTGTCTAGAGTAGTTGGCTTTGTGTGTGACTTTTTATCAAATGAGTGGAGACAGAACTAGAACTAGAACTTTTATGGATAAATTTCCACCTGTTCCTTGTTCAGTTCCTTTTCCTCTTGTAGTAGTTATTGACAGACACGTGTTTTGAGTTCTCAGATTTATGTTCTTGTTCATTCTACAAGAGTGGTTTATTTTCCTTTTTTCCCTAGTTTTTTTGGTGATGATCCTTGATGAGATCAATGTTGATATTTGGTACAGTAGCATTTGTTTGCAGTTATAGAGGTCAAACGTTTCCTGTAGTTTTTCCACCAGGTTAGCACACACTGCAGGAGGGATTTTTGGCCCACTCCTCCACACAGATCTTCAGGTTTCTGGGCTGTCGCTGAGAAACACGAAATTTGAGCTCCCTCCAAAGATTCTCTATTGGGTTTAGGTCTGGAGACTGGCTAGGCCACGCCAGAACCTTGATATGCTTCTTACAGAGCCACTCGTTGGTTATCATTGGTTTTCCTGGCTGTGTGCTTCGGGTCATTGCCATGTTGGAAGACCCAGCCTCGACCCATCTACAATGCTCTAACTGAGGGAAGGAGGTTGTTCCCCACAATTTCGCAATGCATGGCCACAGTCAAAAACACCCCCAAAGCATGTTGCTATCACCCCCATGCTTCACAGTTGGGATGGTGTTCTTGGGATGGTACTCATCATTCTTCTTCTTCCAAACACGGTTAGTGGAATTATGACCAAAAAGTTCTATTTTGGTCTCATCTGACCACATGACTTTCTCCTATGACTCCTCTGGATCATCCAAATTGTCATTGGCAAACTTAAGACAGGCCTTGACTTGCTGGTTTAAGCAGAGGAACCTTCCGTGCCATGCATGATTTCAAACCATGACTTCACAGTAACCTTGGAAACGGTGGTCCCAGCTCTTTTCAGGTCATTGACCAGCTCCTCCCGTGTAGTTCTGGCCTGATTTGGCCTGAAGTGTTAAAACAGAGGTACAAAAACGTCTGAATTGAAATTGTAACTCTTATCATTTTTGGTACAATATGAAAACTGTTGTGATTCATAACTAGAGAGACATTTGAAATCATGTCCGTGACTATAATGATTGACTTACAGCTGCCACCATCTTGCATTGCTGTTGTTTACTCTCGATGGTTCAATCCTGCTGTCGTTTTAGATGAGCGCATAATGGGATCTTTTTATGAGAATATGCACAGTATGAAGATCTTTTCAGTTCTCATTTTCTGCTAGAGAGACAGCATAATAGACAGACAGTACAATGAATAATTGTACTAAAAAAATGATTAAATATCCATTCATATCCCCTCTGCTTGCCAGTCTTTATTTCTACTCTCAACAGCACAGAGAATATAGTTTTTTAACAATAAGGTATAGACAAAATTGTTAATTTTACAAATGCTTTAACAATGACAGTGTTGGAGATCATTTAAAATTGTACATAATGCAAAAATTATCTGAATCAATTTTAAATAGTCTAAATATAAAGAATTAATTGGAACACATCTGATTCTTTTTTTTAACATATGCATTACTGGTAAAAAAGTTTGTTGTCAATAGGATAATAAAATGCTTGTCCAGCAAGGATGCAGTAAATTGATCAGAATTGGCAGTAAAGACAAATTAAAGTTATCCTTTTTTAACTTTTTTACTTTCAACAAAGTATCAAAGATTAAGCAGCACAAATGTTTTCAACATTGATGATAATAAGAAATGGTTCTTTAGCAGCAAATTGGCATATTAGAATGATTTCTGAAGGATTATGTGACACTGAAGATTGGAGTAATGATGCTAAAAATTCAGCTTTGCTATCACAGGAATAAATTACATTTGAAATAATTTTTACAGAAATGGGCTATCTTAAATTTTAATAATATTTCCCAATATTTCTGTTTTGCTGAGTTTTTGATCAAATAAATGCTACCTTGGTGAGCATAAGAGACTTCTTTCAAATATATCTTAAAGGAGTAGTTCACTTTAAAAAAAAAACTTTTGCTGATAATTTACTCACCCCCATATCATCCAAGATATCCATGTCATTCTTTCTTCATTCGAAAAGAAATTAAGGTTTTTGATGAAATCATTCCAGGATTTGTCTCCATATAATGGATTTCAATGGAAACCAAACAGTTCAAAGTCCAAAAGACGGTTTCAGTTCAAACTGCAAACTGTTCAAAGGGCTTTAAATGATTCCAGACTATTAATAAGGGTCTTATCAAGCGAAACGATCACTCATTTAAAAAATAAATAACAAAGTTTAAGTTTTATAAGCTCAAATGGTCGCCTTGCCCTGTTCTGTGATGTGCGTTCGTGACTCCTGTTCGAACTCGTTTATCAAAATGAACAAATCTTTTTTTCGTGTCATTTGGTGCATTCAACGAACAAAATGAACGAGTTGACTCGGGTAAAGATTTATTCATATCGATTAACGAATTCGAAGAGGAGAGTCACGAATCCGCATCACAGAACCGAGTCGACCATTTGAGCTTATAAAACTTAAACTTTTTTTCAAAAAATGAGCGATCGTTTCGCTTGATAAGACCCTTATTAATCATCTGGAATCGTTTAAAGTCGTTTGCACTGAAACTCTCATTTGGACCTTTAACCGTTTGGTTCCCATTGAAGTCCATTATATGGAGAAAAATCCTGGAATGTTTTCATCAAAAACCTTAATTTCTTTTCGACTGAAGAAAGAATGACATGGACATCTTGGATGACATGGGGGTGAGATAATTATCAGCAAAAGTCTTCTCAAAAGTGAGCTACTCCTTAAACAACCCAAAATTTTTAAGCGGTAGTGTTTTAAAATAAAAATATTAGACAAACAGAAAATTTTGAGTTATTTACATGCTGTTTCTTGACCTTTAGGTGAGCCTAGGAAGCCACCAGTTCCTTTTCTCTGTGAATATTGACCCCTCTGAGATGCCCGCTTTCTGCCTACGGCACGACGTCGATGCACTGCTCTGGCAGACCCGTACAAACCCGGACAACAATATATGGGAGCACATTTCTACTTTTAATGCACTCGGTAAGACAAGTTGTTTGTGAACACCTTGAAATGTCTTAAAAGCTCTTAAACTTCCTTCTATAGTGATTTTACTCTCTTTTTTTCTTTCGTTTTGCTCTAAAACTGTTCAACTGTTCATTCATTCACCTTATCCCACACTTAGGTTATGTTCAGGCTTCAAAACGGGATAAAAAGTTTGCAACCTGTGCCCCCAACTTCTCTTACGCAGCTCTTTGTGAGTGCCTCAGGCGTGTCTTCATTTACCGTCAGCCTCTGCCGGTCGACACGGTGCTCTTCAACCGGAAACAAGGTAGGCAGGTCGGGCAGGTCGCCAAACAACAGGTAGCCAACCTGGACACCAATGACCCCGTGCTTGGATTCAGGGCCACTAATGAGAGACTGTTTGTCCTGACTGCCAACAACCTGTTTGTGCTGAAAGTGAACAATTAAGATTCTGCTGGATGAATTGACACTTCTGCTCCAGGGTTGGTCACTGATGATCATTTGATTTCAGTGATGTACATTCAACTTATCCAAATACACCACTGTCTCATTTCAGGATAGAGTTGGTATGAAATTCTCTATTGTGTCTGTTTTTGTGTGTTAGTACTTGTCTTTACATATAAAATAGTACACTCATGCTCCTCCAGAGACACAATCTAGAGCATGAATGTTACATTGCATTCCATTAGAATGTATATACATAAAATAAATAAGCATCTGCAAGACCATGTCTGTTTTCCGCTCAACATTTTGAACACAATCAGTGCAAAAGGTAAAGTATTTACATTTTTCCATTGTTTTGTTCCCAGCAGACCACGACCCCATCAGAACAAACATTTTTTAATAATGTAATGTTATGATAACATTGTCCTTGTTAAATGTTACATTTAATTCATATAGTAATAATTGTATATTATGCATAATTACATACAAGTAACTCTAATTCTGTCAGGCGCTGTGTTGGCTGTAGTAAGTGCATGATCAAAGGATGATTAATGGACTCTTTAATAGTAAATTCCTAATAAACACGTTGGAGAATCATAGGGAAGAAGCTCAGGAAGTAACCACGTTTAACGGAAACAGGAGCGTAGAACTATTAACAGTCAAGGAAACTAACATATGGAACACAGGCAAACCAGAACAGGGAAAACAGAACCAAAACACAATGAAACTAAACCAATGGAGCATACACATTACAAAACCATACCCTAACCTTACACTGTACAAATTTTTTTTCAAGATTTATCATCACAGCATTTTTTTCTTTTGTCAAATCAACTTAAATAATTTATTTAGTTCAGATAACTTATTATTTTGAGTTTCTTATGATTAAATCAATCTCCTTCATTGTATTCCAGTTCAATCAACTTAAAATTTTAAGGCAACCAGGTTACTCACTTTTTTAAGTTAAACCAACAATATTTTTCTACAGTGTAAGTACATGTAGTTAATTAATACTTCTCAGTGATGTATAATTACTCTGTAACGAGGACACCTTAAAATCAAGTGTAACCTTAGAGTTTTAGTTGATGTGGGGTATATATAATATTAATACAAAATTAATGATAATTTAACTACTCATTTTTTATTTAAAAAATACACTGTAAAAATGAATATGCTTTATCAAATAAAAAAAATATGTGGCAACAGATTACAAGCAATATTATTAATTCAATTTAACAAATTTGAATTGGTTAATAATAATAGTATTAATTCAATTTAACAAATTAGAATTGAGTAATGATTAATTAAATTAATTCCTTAAAGTTAACCATTTAAAATGAGTAAAACTTACAACAACAAGCAAAAAAACACAAATTTAAGTCACCATTATGGTGATCGGTGTTTATTTTTAAATTACGGGTTTCTCCTTCAGTGATTCTGTTTGTTAATATCAGGTGTCTTCAATGTTGGCAATATAAAACACATAGTTCTTAATTAATCTTTGATGTCTGTCTGTTAGTGAGATATTTTTGTTAATTTTTTTGGTGTAAACTTTACTCATTTTAAATGGTTAAGTTTTAAGGAATAATTTGATTAATTATCACTCAATTCTAATTTGTTCAATTTAATTAATTATATTGCTTGTAATCTGTTGCCACAATTATGTTGATTAGATAAAGCATATTAATTTTTACAGTGTATTTTTATTACGTTTATTTTGTTTTTTTTTAAACTTTACTCATTTTAAATGGTTCACTTTTAAGGAATAATTTGTTTAATTATTACTCAATTCTAATTTGTTAAATTCGATTAATAATATTGGCTGTAATCTGTCGCCACAATTCTAAAGCATATTCATTTTAAAAAGTACTTGATTTGAACATTTATTTCATTGTTACAGTTAGAAAACTGATTTCAAGGGAATTGAACCACTAAGCAACATATTCTTACAGTCTCGGTTCGCAATTTATCTCAATAGTCTGTGCAGGCTATTGCATTCTTGTTTTTCACCTTGTGTTACACATCTTTCAAATATAATTTGTCAGTATAAGATGTGATGTGCCTGGGAGATAGATCTTTCTCAGCTGTTTTGTTTAGTGGTGTGAATGTTATTTGTTCAGGCCTCAGATTAAATTGCGTGTTTGTTATTAAATTAGGCTGTGATGTTTGGATTAATTATCTGCACCAGAATCCCTGGACAGCTGAGTGGAAACGCAGTTCTTCTAGTGCATGTAGAGATGTTGGTTTCTGATTGTGGTGTAAATGGAAAGTCGTCAGGTGATGCTCGTTTTAGGTACTAATATGTACATTTTAGGTACTAATATGTACATTTTTGGTGTTAATATGTACCACTAAGGTACCAATATGCATCCTTTGGGTACAAAAGTGTACCTTTTGAAAAGGTACAGCCCCAGTGACAACTTTTGTACCTTTTTTTTTCTAAGAGTGTATTGGTATTAGAGCCAGACCGATATATCGGCAAGCCGATATTATCGGCCGATATTAGGCATTTTCTAAAATATCGGTATGGGCAGTTATAATGGCCGATAAATGAATATACGCTTCAACCATGTCATGAGTGTTGGAGTTGTATAGTTTGTCCACCAGAGGGCACTCTACACCGTCCCTGTTGGCAACACAGTTGGCAACAGTCGGGAAGAGAACCAGTTATGCATTATCATATTATTTTAGTTAAAACTCATAATTAACTACAATTAACTAATGTTAGGGAAATCTGTTAATATTTTGTTGCGCGTTTCTGAAATAAAATAAAAAAATTAATAATAATATCGGCCGATATATCGGAATATCGGATTTTAAAACCAACAAATATTTGTATCGGTATCGGCCTTCAAAATCCTTTATCGGTCGGGCTCTAATTGGTATGGTGTTCCTAATCCTTTATGTGAGTGTATGTGCAAACTAAAATGCTCACTTTAGACTGCAGGATTTTCATTTTGGTATCATAATTTCTTCCGTATAGTTGTTCTGTTATTGCGTTGAAGGCATGCTGCCGTGTTTGAAAGGAATCTTTAGAGATGAGATCCATCTTCTCAAGTGCGTTTTAAAGTACCCATGAATTTCATGAGGTAGATGTGTGACAAAAGATCATGTCTACCCAACAAGGACGTCTCAAAAGAAAAGAGCCTTATTCTCTTTACCATATTTCTGTCCTTACATGCTTTTAATTTCGAAGAAAAAAAACACCCATGGTCATTTTGAAGCCCTATGACATCACAAGACATTGGAAAAACAGAAAAGCAGCCACTGTATGCCCATAGAAAGGGAATGGATAAACTGTTCTCCGGAACCTTACCATAAAGCATCTGCGCTCTGCACGTGGCGAATGGCGCGGACTGAATTTATTAACATCAAAGGCAGCGAGTGTGCTTCTCTCTGGTCTTGATATATTTATACATCAGCATCCGCTTGTGTGCCCTCGTTTTCCCGCTTTGAATTCGGCACCTGTAGAATTTGCTTTGAATGCACACCTCTCTTCATTTATTATTACCGAACAATCCTAAAGGATTAAACTCACGTCTTGAGAGTCGCATGAGGTGGAGTAGTTTCATGCCAAGGTTCTGCTAGTTTTCCAGAACAACAATAACAAGGTTATAAAGAGAAATATATAACTTTAAGCTTCTATATCAATTATCTGTTAAACTCAGCAAGTGTCCAAACAGAGCCTGAGGGCCAGTCAATACGATACTCTGGATTGCATTATGGGGATTTCTGGGATGCATTAGCTTGCCCTTGGGTAACAAAGGCATTTCTGAGTTTGTTGTTTTCACAGAAAGACGGGTGATTTGGATGTGAAATGTCTGCTTGGCTTTACGTGCGAGGTTTCAAAGGGATTTATTGGAGATGTTAATAAAATAATAACCTCGGTAGATGTTTAGCTTTATGGCGCTGTCAACTTCAGGGACTCGCTATAAACACCAGAGCAGCAGTAAAGACTTTGGAATATTATTCAAAGCCATCTTTCACTCTTGTTTGTGTGACAAAACAACATTTAAATAGTTATATAACTGTATAATCAAATACTGCACAGTGAAGTAGGATAAAGTATGTGAACCCTTTAGGATTCGATTGTATTTTTTAGTCAAAGATGAATTATGGTCCAATATTCCTTACAAGAAATAGTGCATTTATCGAATGCATTGTAAATATTAACAGGGATGTCCACTTGAGTTGCAATTTTACTGTTGACGATTTGTGTTTTGAGATCTTTAGTTTGAGGCATGGTTTATATCGAGTGTTTATAAGGCAGTCTATCGGACTAAGCAGACTGTGCTTGTCTTGTGATATTTATGACCAATTTACCAAGAAATCCGAGTAAATCATATACAAGAATCTTCTAGTCCAGCAGACCTCTGAGTTATTTGGTGGTTTAGCACATAAAATAAACACTCTTACTGTATTTTTGTACTTTTGGCTGTGGTTGAAAATGATCTGATTAGCTCTGGGTTATAAAACTGCATGTCATCATGATAAACTGTTATTTATTTTTTTTTAGAAGGAGTGAGAAAAACTGAATTGAAAAGTGAGAAGCAGGGATAAATGAGGTATGAAGAGAAGCAATAATGGAAGTATTAATCTCAAGAGTTTATTTTCTGGTCTATTAATCTCAGTGTAAAAAAATAAGATCTTGTTCTGTCGTTAAAAAAAGAGACTGCAACTTTTTCCACAGGTTTTATAAGTGACGCCAAAGCCAAGTTTATATAATTACAGTCGCTTTTTTCCTGCAGTAGATCATATCCTCCTTTTGTGACTAATTACATCTGAGGTGAAAGCGTGTGGACAGAGGAACAACGACATTGAACAAAACTGTGGGCTTCGGTGTAGTGTTCCCTGTATGATTAATTTGATTTGGTGTTTTAATACCGTCTTTTTGGATGTGGTCCGAAACATGAAATATGTTCAACTTGAGTTTCAACATTCTAGGGTGAATCTCAAAAAACCTGAGGAATATGTCCAGGATTTTACTGGATTTTACTGAAAAGATCAATCAGGATTTTCTTTTTATGCTTTTTTTTTTTGCTCTTAGGGCATGAAAAACAAGATCTTTTTTCAAATTTTTCAAAGATCCACTTGAGTGGACAGTATGTTTTTTGGTTTTAACTGAAGAGATACTGTATTAAAACATAATACAGTATATATATATATATATATATATATATATATATATATATAGCCCAACTCAGACTATGTTCAAAATGCTCACACTCCCTCCAGTCTGAGTACGTCGATTTACCCATATTTCCTGATAATTCTGATTATGTTCGAAATGGACACATTTCTACCGTAACTCTCCTCTCTGAGAAAACCTCAGGTTGTATGTAATCTACATTGATCCATTAATCTTTTTGGAAGTTGTAAAAAAAACTAGGAATCAGGCGTTTTCAATCTCATCTGAAATGAGCAGTGTTGGGGGGGTAACGCATTACAAGTAAAATGCATTACGTAATCAGATTAACTTTTTAGATGTAACAACTCAAGTAGTGTAACGGTAACCCACTACAAATAACATGCATGATGAAATCAGGTTACTTTTTTTATATAAAGTGTAAAGTAATGAATTACAAATGACATGCATGTAATCAGATTACATTGTTATGTAACGAGTAAAGTAACGCAGCATTACAAATAACATAAATTACGTAATCAGATTACCTTTTATGTTACAAGTAACGCATAAGTAGCAATTCTAAACTTAGAAAATTGATCGATGATATGACTCTTAGATGTTACTTGATATTAAAATTTGTTTACCTGCTAGAGTCTCCTATGGAATGGATGAATATTCCAAAGCAACTTTGCATTTCTGACTGACCGTCAGCCAATTCACAAATAACAGCTTGCCATTTGGTGGAAATGTATAGGATGATGCACAAATGTCCACTGTAGAGGTTTATGTGCAAAGCATACTTTGAATAGGTTTTGTGAAACAACATACTATACATGTATGCAAGTGATTGCGTGACAAAATTAGACCATTTTTTAATCAACGAAACAGTGTTTAGATGTGTGTGGTCCAGATTGTTGCATGGTGCAATCATATCAAACTGAATGTTTTAATTATGACTTTCTCAACAAGCTTGAAAGCTGTTATAGAGATTATAGCGAGCAATTTGTACAATTGCTGGTTGTACGTTTATATTGAGTGACTCTTTAATGTGCAATTTTTCAGTTTCTCGAGGCTCACATATGCTGTATTGAAGCGTCTGTAGATTTCTTTTGTATTTGATCTTACTTTGGTATAATTAAGAACAGCATGACACTGTTTTTAGCTGGATCTAGTTATATCTACTTCAACCCTTTTTTTAATTAAAGTGGACAGGAAGTGAGATGACGTCAGTGTGGGTTATTCTGGGACCCTATGTGCAAAATGCTGAGAGTGTTGCTCAATAAAATATCTACTAGTCATACTGCTCTTTGAAGACTAAAGCTCAGGGACCTATTGTGTCACATCTGTAACTGATGGATAAAACACTCTAATGTTCGGCATATATACTGTGTATATATATAAATATATATATATATAGGCTATATATTAATGTTCATATATAATACTTAATATGGTGACTCTTATCAATGGAAGTCCCAGCTTTCAGTTAGAGAAGCCAATCACCTTTTAAATCTTTTAGAAGATGCAATTTGATTTATTATGTTTTATGTAAAATACATTATATAATATTTTATTCATTGTATTTATATACTTATTAGTAAATTAGTCATGGTCAGAATTATTGGCAACTTTGGAAAATATCAACAAAGATGACTGAAAATAAATTGTTTCCTTTTGATCTTTCATTTAAATAAATTCACAAAAATCTAATTTAACGCTCAATATTGCGACTGTAGGAATGTCATTTCCAGTGTTCAGTTATAGAAGAATCCCATGCAGCTTTTAGATGTTAGGGATGTCAATAGTAAACTTTGAAAGTACATTTCCTGTAGAAAATGTGAGTGGTGCTTGCAGTGGCAAAACTTGGCACTCTGTTAGCATGTTTTTAGCAAAATGCTAAAAGAGCAAAATGCAAAATGCTAAGGGAATTAACATGTTTCTAGCATTATGTTAACATGATTAACATGTTGCTAGCATGTTTTTAGCAAGATGCTAACATTTGATGTTTGAGGAATAACAATACTGATCCCTTGCCTTTGGCAAGCACCACTAATAAGCAAGCTAAATGATAGCCTACTCCTAAAAAACTGCACTATGCCAAAATAGTTGCCCATGGTGTTTTTTTAATATAGCCTATATTTGGCTGCTGAGTAAACTAACTTGCCTTACCCAAAAATCTTCACCCCAAAATGTAAATCCAGTCATCATTTACTCACCCTCAAGTTGTTCCAAACCTGTATAAGTTTCTTTCTTCTACTGAACACAAAATAATATATTTTAAAGAAGGTTGGTAATCAAACAAAAGCCTCTAGAGAAAAAAAATCTATTGTGCCCCTATTTGTTTACTGATATTCTTCAAAATATCTCCTTTTGTGCTCAATAGAAAGAAATTAATTGAGCTTTAGAACAACTTGAGGGCAAGAAAATGATGACAGAATTTTAATTTTGGGTGAACTATTCCTTTAAAAGGACCTTGACATTGTATTATTGAGTAACTTAAGTAACTTTTATGTTTTGGGACTTTTTCAACAGCATGACGGACAGTTTAACTTCAGGCCTTTCCAATTTTCCATTATTTTGGTTTTATTTGGGCACATTGCTTTTGAGTGACTGAACTTCAGAGAGTTTTAGTGTAGAATTTGCATGTATTTCTTTGAAGACCGTTTGATGTTGTTTCGCAGGATTAAGTGTTTGCAATAGATAATTCAATTTTAATTGCCACTGGATTTCTGTTGAGGTGAAGTCTAGACATCAAATGATCAATATGCATGATGTTTGACTGTGTTTACATAATCACTGTAATGAAAATTTGATTATGGTAGTTTTGTCCGATTTTTATTCTGTGGAGTTGTATGATCTAACAATGAACTTACTTAAACTTCATGATACTCACATTTGCAGTCGGTGAGATAATTTGACGTTTAATTGATAATAGGGTCATTATATCCATTACAAGCAGAATCAAGTTTTAAAATAATCTTGAATTACGTGACAGGCAATATGTGCATCATATTATTCAAAGAGGAAGAAGAAAAGGTAAAAGCAGAGGTAATTAGAGGGACTAACAGAAAGTGTATCCTTACATGAGATGTAATAGCCTTGATGCATTGCATAAGCAGAAAGCAATGTTTGGAAGAGCTGCAGTACAATGAAAAAATCTGTTATTCTGGAATATCAAACAAAATTTCTCAGAATTCAATAATTAATGATAACTGTTCTGTAGAGCACTATCATATTTTTTATTTTATATTTTATTCAAAGGGATAGTTCACCTGAAAATGAATATTCTGTCATCATTAACTCACCCTCATGTCTGTATGGTTTTCTTTCTTTTTAAAACACAAGATATTTTGAAGAACAATGAGGATGAGTAAATGATGTAAGACTTTTTTTAAATTTGGGGTAAATTATCCCTTTTTTCAGTTTAATTTGACCAAAACAAAGAAGAAAAAACTACCCAGGCATATATCACTGAGAGTGCCCTTCTTTCAGTTTATTCGGAGCCTTTTCACTAAAATGTAATTTGATAATGCACTTGGTGTTTTTCCTAGGTTCAAGGTGACATTGCATTTGATGAATTATGTTGAATATTTGATGTGTTTCTTCTGCTGAGCTTGCCACAAACACTGTGGTCACTAGTCTTTAAATTATTATTTTGTCCTTCCATGTTGATTTGATTAGCTGAGAATTTTGCAAGGATGTTTTGTACTTGACAGTAGTAGCAGCGGTTTCTGAAATGTAACTTCTAGTGGTATTAAAAATGTGCAGAATAATTAGTTTAAACAGATAAATTAAAAAAAAATCAATGCAACATTATGCAGAGTCTTATTCAGGACTATTTTTAGATTTTCAGAAACACAATACATGCATAATAATGATTTAAACTGATGAGTCTTTCATTAGCCAGTATATTTATTTTATTCAGAAGAGGCTTTAAAATGGATGTTTTAAATTATGATTTTGTTTTCTGTTAAACCCTGAATAATAACACAAATGCAACATAGCGAATAGCTACACGTATAATAGTGATGATCTGGATACTAAAACGTTTGAATAATTCAGCAATAGTACACACTTAAGTATATCAAGAATAATGGCAAGCATTTACCAGACTGCATGAGAGAACAATTACAGCACAATTAAACACACTGAACAATTTATACATGTTTGTTTTCTGGCTGAAAAGAGCTTTAAATTATATGATATGCTTGAACACTTCAGAACTCTCGTCTGAAACCATCGGTGTGTAGAGACAAGACTCAAACCCATTTGTGTAACTGTAACATATCTTAAACCTTCCATTTATGAGACTATGAGACTACCTTAAATTAAAGGGATAGTTCACTTTGAAATTAATTTTCGATGTTTTAGCTTACCTCAAGGGCATCAAAGATGTAGGTGTCTTTGATTCCACAGTATTTTAAATTTTTATATTTTTTGGTCAAACCATTGTCTGTCAGTCATATAATGGAGGTATATGGTCACCACCTCAAAGAGCATGCACAGAAAAATCCAAATTAAACATGATTTAGTGACTCGTAAATGTAAGTACACACTGATGACCTAAGACACGAAACGAGCGGTTTGTGAGAGAAAACGAACAGTATTTATATTGTTTATATCACATGCACAGACCAAAGCGCCCATGCTTTTAGATCAGTTGGACGTGACTGTGATTACACGAGGTAAAAACGATATAAATACTGTTCGTTTTCTCACATAAACCGCTCGTTTCGTGTCTTAGGCCATCAATGTGTGCTTACATTTACGAGTCATTAAATCATGTTTAATTTTGACTTCTCTGCATGCTCTTTGAGGTAAACCCCCTAAATGTCCATTATATGACTGACAGACAAGAACGGCTTGACCGAAAAATATCAAAATTGAAAATACCGTGGAAACAAAGACGCCTACATCTTGAATGCCCTTGAGGTAAGCTAAAACATATCAAAAATTCATTTCAAAGTGAACTATCCCTTTAAGTACAATGAACTTGGATGTTTAAATCATTTCAACTTTAAAAAATGAGTTGAATATTGTAACTAGTATATTGTATCACATTAAAGCAAAGTAAAATCATGTCATCATAATTTAATGATTTTTTTTTTTTTTTTTTTTTACAGTGTAGATGCTGTCTTTCTGATTTTCGGCAAACATCTGTTTCAATTTTAACTAAAAGTCACTAAAATATCACCTATTCATTGACACTGGACCGCAAACTAACCAACAGACATAAAGAGACAATTTTCCACACTTACACCATCAAGATATTATATTCAAAACATAACACAACACATTCATTGGAAATAATTGAAAACACAGTCAATTGTGATAAAGAATATATGTAACTTCACATTTGCACATATGTTGAGAACCCATGAGGTCAGCTCACAAATACAATCATATGCTGTCTACCAATTCATGAAGAGAGCAAATAAAAAAGGTGAAATACTCCATCATCAAATGTAAGAAGTTTTTTTACACAAAAGGTACATTAATTCATAGTCATCTAATAAGTTAGTCAAAATAGTCTTTATAGTATGTAAATAAATATATAGGCAAACATATATTTGATGTTAAATGTTTTACTTTGTTCTATTCACCTTTATTCCACCTAAAGTCTACACAGTATGGCGCTTATTAACATTTCTCTGTAAGTTTAAGCTGGAGATAGCATGCAATTGGGGCGGGAAAATCTGTTTTAAGCGACCAATGGCAATCAAGGGGAGTGTTTAAAAAAAGTTTATTATTATATAAAAAAAATATTATTTTTGCATTTCGTATTGGTTGCACTAATGGCACATAATTATAATTTAGTCCAAAAAAATAAATAAAAAAAATAGATGTAATAATGTCTCCTTTATCTTTTTTTTTTATTCATGCATTCCTTAATGGTTCATCCGAAATGTGCTTATTTACAATGAACTTGGTCTAAATATATTTCTGTGTGACATTGTCAGATGGCCAATGACTTACACATAGAATGTATCCATCAAAAAAAAAAAATATTATACATATTTATATACAGTGGGACGTAAACTAAGTTAACTCTCATTGAATTTTCTTGAAACAACTGAAACTGCAGAATTAAGCAGTTTCAGCATTTTCCCCCCAGGGGTCTGGACAGGAAGAAGGCTACTCATTAATCACAATGGCAATCCCTAAAGATGTTTTCAGATCAATATGTACTCAATTTACCCTGCATCACATGGGATAGGCAGCCATTTATGCTGCCATTTTCGTTTAGAATCATGACTTTAGCAAAAAATGCAACCATGCAACTTAATTTCAGTTTCCAGGGAACTGTTTGGCAAGTGAATGGGAAGATGAGGAAGATGAATTCGGCTTTTTTTTTACTTTAAATAAAGATAAAGTGAAACTTTGAAAGTGCTGTCCCTGCAGTTTGTGTAGTCGTGTTACGGCAGATCGCTAGCTCTCAGAGATAATGCTGTGTGTAGCTGTTGTGGGTTTCTCAGGCCTGACTGAAAGTCTCCTTACTAAAGTCACAGTTCTCCGGATACAGAAGGTTCTTATCAGGGAACAGCTCGTCTGTCGGTGTCAAATCGTCTATCTCGGTTGAAAAATGGCCAGTGCTTCCCACCGTTGACGTTTCCTTGGCAACACTGTAGGTTAGTGCCACACTATAGGCTGCCTTGTTCACCAGAGCGGTGCGTCCGCAGCGGCAGAGCCTTTTGAAGGCAGCGCGGAACTTTTGAGACATAGCGTTGTAGATAAGAGGGTTAATGGCACTGTTGAGGTAGACACATGTGCGGCAGAACAGCAGAAACCACGTGTCCAGGTAGGCTTCTTGCAGGAAAGAGTTCACCACTACCAGAGTGCGGTACGGCATCCAAAGCACAGCGAACAGTATAACCACCACTGCCAGCATTTTTGTAACCTTTAATGAAGAAATCACAATAACCATGTAACAAAAAATGTATTGTAATTTAGTGTAATACGTAATGTTTGTTATGACATCTATCCACCTGTGTGGGTACCCACCTCTAGGTAGGTGGATGGTAGGTGGATGGATGGATGGATGGGTGGATGGGTAGGTGGATAGATAGATAGATAGATAGATAGATAGATAGATAGATAGATAGATAGATAGATAGATAGATAGATAGATAGATGGATGGATGGATGGATGGATGGATGGATGGATGGATGGATGGATGGATGGATGGATGGATGGATGGATGGATGGATGGATGGATGGATGGGTAGGTGGATAGATAGATGAATGGATGGATGGATGGATGGATGGATGGATGGATGGATGGATGGATAGATAGATAGATAGATAGATAGATAGATAGATAGATAGATAGATAGATAGATAGATAGATAGATAGATAGATAGATAGATAGATAGATAGATAGATAGATAGATAGATAGATAGATAGATAGATAGACGGGTGGGTGGATGGATGGATGGATGGATGGATGGATATATATACATAGGTGGGAAGGTAGATAGATAGATAGATAGATAGATAGATAGATAGATAGATAGATAGATAGATAGATAGATAGATAGATGGGTAGATGGGAAGATGGATGGATGGATGGATGGATGGATGGATGGATGGATGGATGGATGGATGGATGGATGGATAGATAGATAGATAGATGGGAAAGTGGATGGATAGATAGATAGATAGATAGATAGATAGATAGATAGATAGATAGATAGATAGATAGATAGATAGATAGATAGATAGATAGATAGATAGATAGATAGATAGATAGATAGATAGATAGGTGGGAAGGTGGATGGATGGATAGATGGATGGATAGATAGGTGGGAAAATAGATAGATAGATAGATAGATAGATAGATAGATAGATAGATAGATAGATAGATAGATAGATAGATAGATAGATAGATAGATAGATAGATAGATAGATAGATAGGAGGATGGATGGATGGATGGATGGATGGATGGATGGATGGATGGATGGATGGATGGATGGATGGATGGATGGATAGATAGATAGATAGATAGATAGATAGATAGATAGATAGATAGATAGATAGATAGATAGATAGATAGATGGGAAAGTGGATGGATAGATAGATAGATAGATAGATAGATAGATAGATAGATGGATGGATGGATGGATGGATGGATGGATGGATGGATGGATGGATGGATGGATGGATGGATAGATAGATAGATAGATAGATAGATAGATAGATAGATAGATAGATAGATAGATAGATAGATAGATAGATAGATAGATAGATAGATATACTTTGGCTTGCATAACAAATAAAATGCATAATTTTACTGTTCTAATTGTTTGCTCAAAAAATGTTTGCTCAAATTCATTAGTTCATGAAGAACAACATAAATATGTGCTGTGCTAGTTCTGCACCTGAAACAAGTTTTGTTTTCCTCTATGATTTGTATTTATACAGTTATAGCCTTTTTTTGTTTCCAAATATTAAAGTTTTGAACCTTAAAGGAGATCCTCTCACCTGTCTTCTGGATGCTGCGGTTGTACTGGAGCAGCGGCTGGAATTCTTCATGTTGTTCTTTTTGGCTTTAGAGAAGTTGTCATGTCCGTTCTTGTCCGACGGGAGAGGATTAAGAAACAAGATTCTCGCAATGAGGCCGTACAGGACAGTGGCAAGAGTGAGCGGGAGGACAAAAAAGATGCCAAAATCGACAAAATATATGGGTAGATAAAGGTTTCTGGACACTTTGTAAGCGCACGTAATTATGGTCACATCCTTGTAGATAACCTGTTGGATATCGGAGAGGTAAAACCACATTACGCAGTAAAGAGACGTGAAAACCCAAACTCCAAAAATGATCTTCTTCGCGCGCGAGAGCGTGCATAAAAACTGCGCTTTGATTGGGTGGCATATAGCGATGTATCGCTCTATAGTGAAGGCTGTTATGGAGCACGAGGATGCGTTGATTCCTAGATACTGGAAGTATGTGATGCACAGGCACCCCGCGTGTCCAAAAATCCATGAACCGAACAAACTGTCCGCTATGCTCGGCAGACCGGCTCCGATCAACACCATCAGGTCTGCGACCGCCAAACTAACCAGATAGCCATTGGTCGGGGTCCGCATATGTTTGGTTGTGAGGACCACCAGGATGACCATCACGTTCCCAACTATCCCGAAAGCGCATATGAGGAAAACCACGAGGACGCTGATCACTTTGTATTCGACACTGCGGTCCGTCCAGGTTTCCAGAGTCTCGTTGAATACTGTGAAGTTTTCCATTCTCAAACAATCTCCCAGGTTCTTTAAAGATATAGCAAAAATAATTTTAATTCCGTTGAGTTGATATAAATGCGGTTCATCCCTCTTAGAACTTTGCTTTCTTGATTTGTCTGTTCAGTTTTTGATTATTTTTTTGTTCATCAGAGGAAAAAAGAGACTAATTTACATCCATTTAAAATGTTTAATCATAGCTTAAGTCATTTTATTTTACTCTCCGGTCTCTATTCTCCTCTAGATGTTAGAGATGTGCTCTCCACTGTTGCAGTGTCAGATGATGGATCTGCTGGGTCTGGTGCTGAATTTAGTCTCTCCTTTGAATGCGTGATCAGAAAAAGGGGCGTTTTACGCACGCAGACAATTCAGTCATGTAATAGGCATAATTTCATTTTTTGAGACTTTTAATTTTTATTATTTTATGGTCCTATTAGAAATGCGACACAACACGACAAAAAAGTTTAAGACTAAAGCTTTAAGAATATGAAAGATATCAATTTAATCATTTACCGATGGATCAATATGCCTGTCTCGTTCATGTTCATTTTTGGGACTTGATTTAGGACAGGGGCGTAGGAGCAATTTTTAACCTGGGGGGTACATAAAATGCTAGGGGGGTCCGGGGGTATGCCCCCCCGCGAAATTTTTTTGAAAAATAAACCATTAAATGACACTTTCTGGAGAGTTTTGTGCAAAGAAATGGAGAAATTGAGGCTTATGTTAAGAGCATACACTTTGCATTGTTGTAGTATCAACATGTATTAAGGCATTTAGCATTTACAATACTGTTAATCAGTCATGTACTGATTAACTCAAATAAATAGTTGATCTGATTTCCATTAACTATAAAATACTAAAATCAATAAAGTCAATCTATCCCTCGTGGAAAGGTTGCTTGGTAGCTAAAAGTAGGTCTAGCAATTACATTTCAAGTTTTTCACACAGATCAAACACAAATGCTGATTGAATAGATTGCTAGTTTATTTTGAGTAGCCAGCTACAGTAGCAGTTCTCTTGGCAGTTTGCTGATAATCCAGTGTCTGAAGTAAAATGCTCAAAACATCCCCTGAGAAAATACCAACCACGTCTAGATTATTTAATTTGGTTGAGTCTTATTTTCCTTACCTTGTCATTCAAGGCCAGGGGATTTTTGTACATTTCTGGAACTTTTGCGCACTTCCACATCCCGTGCAACTACAGATCTCCCAGGA
Organism: Cyprinella venusta; assembly: GCA_038021265.1. NCBI lineage: Eukaryota > Metazoa > Chordata > Actinopteri > Cypriniformes > Leuciscidae > Cyprinella > Cyprinella venusta. The sequence continues at coordinate 23,522,590 of CM075878.1, read as the reverse complement.
ACATACTGCGTCCGTTTATCCGTGTCACTTAGATGCGCATGCGCGAGCGGTGCGCGATGCCGCGATCATGGTCGACTGACGACATAAGCAGCTGAAGAATATCGTCCTTTTTAAAAAATGTAATTATGTATTTAAAAGTTGCAAAATGGATTAATTGGGAGACTCCAAAATTGGCAGAGATAGGCAGGCAATGCAAAACAAAATCCTACATTGGTAAATAGTGGGGGGGACAAAACTAAGATTTTGAAATGTGGGGGGGACGTGTCCCACGTATAATGGCTCCTACGCCCCTGATTTAGGATATATGCTTATTAGATGAAGACCTGTTGTAAGAAAACGGCTAAAGCATTGGGTTACACTTTACACATAAGGTTCATTAGTTTACCTTAGTTAACATGAACGAAGAATGAACAATACTTCTTTAGCATTTATTAATCTTAGTTAATATTAATTTAAACATTTACTAAGAAGTTATTAAAATCAAACATTATATTTGTTAACATTATGTACTGTGAACTAACAGGAACAAACAATGAACAGCTGCATTTTTGTTAACTAACTTTAATGGGTAACGCTTCCTTTTACAGTCCAGTTACATGTAAATACTATGCACTTATCTTAGTAACTGGGTAATAACTACTAACCCTGAACCTACCCCTAAACCTACCCCTGTTCCATGTACTTACCTTATATTAGACAGTACTTTCTAGGTAAGTACACTGTAAGTACCCTGCAAGTACTGTACTGTAAAAGGAAGCGTTACCCATTAATGAATACTGTAACAAATATTTAAAGCACAGATTTGGTATGGGGTAATAGCTTTAAATAGACATTTGATAGTTAGATTAATGTGCAGGAAACTTTGTATATATATATCTATATATATCTATATATATCTATCTATCTATATATATATATATATATATATATATATATATATATATATATATATATATATAATGTCCTGGGGACAAAAACAGCACCCATTCTGTGAAATAGCTCTTATGCTTTGCTATTGCTGTGAATTAATGTGCCCTCATGGGGTAAACACATCATCAGAGAGGAGGAAAGATGTCACCGCAAGAGGGAGGGGGGAGTTATTTTGAATAAAGATTATAAGGAACATTAAATAAAATAATGTTGTGCACAGAAAAATCATTTTAATAAAGTCTGCAATTTTCCATGAAAAAATGTCCATTTTGATTTAACAGTGACTTGCTTTTGATTATTCTTCTCTCAGCTTCTGTTTGATAAAGTTCATTTAATGTGTCCATACAGTATATTGTAAGAGAGAACGGTTAAATTTAATGAGAAAGGACTGACTGAGGACTTTAATGACAACTGCCTTTATTTTTCATTTTTCATTCACATAAAATGTAAAATCGTACGACAAACAACAAACCAGGACATTGTGACAACAAGTCATGTTTAGAAGAAATGCTCAATGCAAAACGGCTCCTCAAAAGCAATTTCCATTTTCATAGGCTCTGTTAGAAAAGAAATAGCTCGTAATCATAATAACTAAGTTGCTGGCCCAGAAAAGTTATGAAAGACATCGTTAAAATAGTCCAAGTGACTACAGTGGCTCAATCTTAAAGGGTCATTCCACCTCTGGAAAGATGAATGTGTATTTAAAATGGGTAATTTCTACGCTATCTCACGACCAATTCGTACGAATTTGATGAATGATTAAAGAGTGTGTAATTCATACGACCTCACTCATACGATTTCGTACGATTTTTCTAAACCCACGTGATGGGTAGGTTTAGGGGCGGGGTAAGGGGTAGGTAATTCGTACGAATGTATACAAATTGGCCAATTCGTAAAATATGTACGATTTAGCAAAATCGTCGAACGAGAATTAGCCACTTAGTTGAATAAAGTAGTTATTTTCTTTTTTTTTGCGCACAAATAGTCTTCTCGTCACGTCGCTTGATAAACTTAAAGGGTTAGTTCACCCAAATATGAAAATTCTGTCAGTATTTACTCCCCCTCATGTTGTTCCAACCCCGTAAGACCTTCGTTCATCTTCGGAACATGAATGGATCACTCCTCCAAACTAGTCCATAGGCTTCTTGAGGGATTGAAACTTGCTGGCCTCGAGTAGTTATTAAAGACATCGTTAAAATAGTCCAAGTGACTATAGTGGCTCAATCTTAAGTTTATCAAGCGACAATAATACTTTTTGTGCGCAAAAACAAACATAAATAACGACTTTATTTCAACTATTTATTTCCTTCTCTTTGCGCCTGTAAGTCAGTTAAACTAGTGTAATTACGTAGAGCTACGTCACACGTAGGCTCACTATTGGCCGATGCTGGTCGTGTGTGTGATGCGTGTGAAGTACAACAGCGGATTATACACTGTTAAACTAGTAACCTGACTCGAGGGCTGGTGAATAGTTTAAATAAAGTCCTTATTTTTGTGTTTTTTTGCGCACAAAAAGTATTCTCGTCGTTTGATAAATTTAAGATTGAGCCACTGTATTCACTTGGACTATTTTAGCGATGTCTTTAATAACTTTTCGAGGCTGGCAAGTTTCAATCCCTCAAGTATATGGACTAGTATGGAGTGATCCAGCTCTCAGATTGCATCAAAAATATCTTAATTTGTGTTCCAAAGATGAACGAAAGTCTTACGGGGTTGGTCGGAACAACATTAGGGTGAGTAATTACTGACATAATTTTCATTTTGGGGTGAACTAACCCTTTAATGCTTGAAACTTCTCTCAGCGACAGGTCCCTGTCTTCAATTTCGCCCTTGAAATTTAGTCACATCACTTCTTTGATAAATTCAGAGGTTGTGCATTATGTTCTTTTATACTTTCTGCATTGTTGTTTTGGTCCCACATTATATCATCTCTTAGACAACAAACAGTTAAAAAAGAAACAATAAAAAAAACCACAATATTAGCTTATGTAACATGTCGTGACATGCCCGTGACAATTCTTTTTATTTCTTATTTTTTTGCTCAGTAACATTTGGCAGCTATTGTAACAGGCTTGTAAGATTTCTTTAATTCCTTGTAAGAGTAATTGACTCATGTGGGACCGCACAGTTGCTCCATTATGAACATGAGAACGGCTCTCCTCCTCACCAACTGTGGTTATGGCATACAGACAGAAGAGACCTTATCGTGCCAAGCCACTTCAGCATTTCTTTAGGGGTCTGTTTCCAAGGGAAACAGACAGAGGTGTTCACAACCCAATTAGCTGGTGGAGTGGCATGGGCACCACTGGGACAATGCCTCGGTTATATTAAAATTGATTGATCCAGATTTTTTGATCATGTTTTTGATTTAAAACAAGAACACCTTCAGATCTGTGACGTTTTTAAATTATCTTTACCATAATAGCAAAACTACTCTTGTAGAATGCGTGAAATGAAAACTACTTAAAATGGAAATGATGTTTAGTGGCTGGCAGAGCAGCCTAATGCATGTTGAAATTTGTCTCCACTTTGGTGCTTTGCTGCCACCTTGTGTCAAAGGAAGGAACAGCACAGGATGAGACTGACATCCATCGTCAATGCATTCACTTTAAAGGGGACTTTATGCTTTTTTTTTTTTTTTTTTACATTTTCAACTTTCTTGGGTGATGTTGCTGTTTGAGGATGAAACAAGTCTGTAAAGTTACAAAGCACAAAGTCACTCCAAATTTAGTCATTCTCTACACTCTCAGAAGAAAAGGTACAAAAGTTGTCACTGGGGCTGTACCTTTTCAAAAGGTACACTTTTGTCCATTTCATTAGCTAATAAGTACATTTTAGGTGTTAATATGTACATTTTAAGTGCTAATATGTCAATTTCAGGAGCTAATGTGTCAATTTCATGAGCTAGTATGTCCATTTTAGGTGTTAATATGTACATTTTGGGTGCTAATATGTACATTTCAAGTGTTAATATGTACATTTTAAGTGTTAATATGTACATATTAGGTGCTAATATGTCAATTTTAGGAGCTAATATGTCCATTTCATGAGCTAATATGTCCATTTTAGGTGGTAATATGTACATTTTATGTGCTAATATGTCCTTTTTAGGTGGTAATATGTACATTTTATGTGCTAATATGTCAATTTTAGGAGCTAATATGTCAATTTCATGAGCTAATATGTCCTTTTTAGGTGCTAATATGTACATTTTAGGTGCTAATATGTCAATTTTAGGAGCTAATATGTCAATTTCATGAGCTAATATGTCCTTTTTAGGTGGTAATATGTACATTTTATGTGCTAATATGTACCATCAAGGTACCAATATGCAGCCTTTGAGTACAAAAGTGTACCTTTTGAAAAGGTACAGCCCCAGTGACAGCTTTTTTACCTTTTTTTCTGAGAGTGTATTGACCATTTCACAAGTTGTAAACAACACTGGTCCAGAAACACTTCCTGTTTCAGTTTGTAACCGTTTTCTTTATTTCACATGTAAAGAAAACATCATAAAGATGTTTGTTTAACTTTTTGATTCAGTTTTAAATGTTCTGTTGGTTGTATTTTATCACAGCTTTTATGTAGTGTTAAAAAACTGCCATTGACGCGGCAGCCATTGTAAGTCAACAAGACCGAAAGTGCACATGAAGTCTGCCATTTGGGACAGGGCCTTCATATGCACTTTTTGTCTTGTGAACTTACAATGGAACCGCGTGGAGCACTATTATGATGGATGGATGCACTTTGATGGACTTCAAAACAGAAACAACCATTCACTGCCATTATAAAGCTTGGAAAGTCAGGACATTTTTTAATATTCCAATTGTATTCGTTTAAAAGAAGAATGTCATATACACCTAGGAAGGCTTGAGGGTGAGTGAACCACAGGGTAAATTTCATTTTTGAGTGAACTAACTCGTTAAATGTCTCATGCTGGCTCCATAGCTATTCTTAGCTGTGCTCCGTTACGGCCCCTATTACAGAAAAGATCCATCAGCAGAAGTGCCACACAAGACACCAGCCGATAAACAAAACACATGACGCAGTGGGAAATAAAGTGTCACATCTAACTCTTACAAGTTCCAAGTTCTTTAAGTTTAGGCTTTCAAAGAGGATGTAACTGACAGTTGCTGCTGGATATGAAATTCTCTGTCTGGTTAAAAAGTGTCAAGCATAAGATAAGTTTCTTATTCTAAAAGACAATCCCACGTTTCATACTGTGCGCAGATGGCAAACATGTTTTTGTCAATGTTCTGTAAAATGGTTATTCTTAGATGAAATAAATAATCTAAAAAGCATTTCCCAAAAAAAAGTTTTCTGGGTTGGCTTACAAACTTTTAGGAACACAAGTAGTGCATCTCAATGCTGCTTTTCTGTTATGAACAATAATAGTAGTTCACACTATATATATATATATATATATATATATATATATATATATATATATATATACTCGGACTAAATCTAAAATATATTAAACTGTGTTTCGAAGATGAAGGGAGGTCTTACAGGCTTGGAACGGCATGAGGGTGAATTAACCTTTTAATAATCAATATGGTTGCATTGTTTGGCAATTTTATTTACACGGTTGTTTTTGATTTTATAATCATTTTCAGTGAAAGCTTGCAACCTCCGAATAATAATAAATAAAAAATTCTCAAAATGATTTTATCTCCAAAACTTTTTTTTTTAACCACAATTGAAAGTTTATCTCACAATTCGGACATTTCTGCCCTATCTCACGACCAATTCGTACGAATTCTTACGAGTGATTCAAAAGTGGCTAATTCATACTAATTCATACGACCTCACTCGTACGAATTTGTACGATTTGTCTAAACCCACGTGACGGTTATGTTTAGGGGCGGGGTCAGGGGTAGGTCATTCGTACGAATTCGTACGAATTGGCTAATTCGTAAAATATGTACGATTTAGGAAAAATCGTACTAATTCGTATGAGTGAGGTCGTATGAATTATTACGAATAAGCCACCTCGTAAAATTCGAACGAATTCCCGTGAGATCGGGTTGGACATTTTGGGTCAGAATTACAATTGTGAGTTTATTGCACACAAAAAAAGTCAGAATTGAGATAAAAAGTCACAATTACCCTTTTTCAATTGTGAATTTTTCTTTTTCAAAAATTTCATCTCGGAATTCTGACTTTTTTCTTGCAATTCCAAGTTTATCTCATAATTCTGAGAAAAAAAAATTCAGAACTCTCAATTGTGAGTCATAAAGTCTGAATTTTGAGATATAATTTGGTTTAATTAATTTTATAATTAGGAGAGAAAAAAAGAGTCAGAACTAGATACAAATATAGTTTTTTTATCTAGTTTTTAAAACAAGATAAAAAGTCACTGTTTTTTTGTTCCGTGGCAGGAACAAGCTTCCTTAACATAAATGATTCTCTTTTTAATGTCAGGACGTTTTTCCTTTACTTAAAATGATTGGTTAGTTGATTGTGACTCATATGTCTTGAAGTCCATGTGTAAGGTATTAAATAGTTAGGTCACCCAGAACTGTAGTTCTAACCTGTATGAGTCTCTGTTGAACACAAAATAAGATATTTTAAAGAATGTTGGTTACTAAACAGTTGACGGTAGCCATTGGCTTCCATAATAGTGAAAAACAATACCATGGAAGTCAATGGCTACCGTCAACTGTCTGGTTACCAACATTCTTTTGTGTTCAACAGAAGAAAGAAACTCATACAGGTTTAGACCAACATGAGGGTGAGTAAATGATGACAAGATTTTCATTTTGGGGTGAACTATCCCTTTAAAGTTTTTTTTCTCATGAACCTTGATGTGATGTTGTCAGAAAGTTAAGACAAACACTTTGATCTTTGACACATTTCTCATAGAAAACATGAAAGGAAGCACATGGCGGTAATGCTCACTTGCTTGAGTGTTCACAAAATAACAAGTGACTGTTAAAATGATGTTCACGCTTTGTCGACTAAACTGTGAGCATTGCATCTCCCATGGTTGGACTCGAATAGAGGCCATCTCAGCCGTTATTCATGGAGACGTCTATGCGCACTTGCTGCTCCTTTCTGAAGTCAACTTATTGCAATGTGTAGCCCATGGTAGAAAGAGACAGTAAGATCCGAACACACAGGGGGCAAATTCTCATAAATGTCAATTTCACAGTTTACGCTCTAATAATGTTCGAGCCTCTGGAGCATATAGCAACGTCTTTCATGTGTTTTAACCAGCTGATGTCACCAGTCTTATTTAATTCAGTGGAATGTTGCATTAGTAAATGTTGAGCTTTCAGTGAAAAATCAGTGAGGCGCGCTATAATTATGTCCTGGGGCCAAACATGTGCTACGCTGACTGGCATCATGCCGGAAAACAGCAAAGGGGTCGTCATGGGGCTTGTGAAGTCAGTCCGTTTCAGAAAAAACATGACTTGTGACAGTCATAATGTAGGCCTATATGTATGATATACATAACAAGAGAGCGTTTTTCATGAATCCCAGGTCGAGGCTATATTGTTACATAAATGTATACAAGTTATCCACTGTAAAAAATGATATTGAAGTTAAGCATTAACATATATTTATTTTTACATTACTTTATCTCATCAAAATAAGTTAAGCAAGTTTTTTATTTTCAAGTTACACAAGATTCAAGTTTAATTGAAGTTAAAATTACTTGTACAGCCAAGTTGATTGTACCTTTTATTGGTAAATGCTTTGCAGTGCACACATGCAAAATAGTTATGATAAGTCCGAATAGGCATATTTTCAGATATATAAATACCGCCGGTTTATGAACAGTATTGCGGATAATGGATAGAAGTGAAATAATAAGATGTAAAGCAGTGTTTTGTATGTTAGCCTATACTTTTTGTTACCTTTTTTGGTACATTTTTGCTCTACCAATTGTTTTGTTTCATAATAGTTTTACTGTTTAAATGTACCTGAAAATTTTGTGATAAACAGGTTTCATTGTGACAAAATTATTCAATATTAGGTGACAACATGCCCCGCTTTTGGTTAATATGGGTTAAATGAACTTTATCTTGGGCAATGACATTATAAACAACTTAAAGCCAAGACCCCCTATGGTAAAAATCAAGCTTTTAATGTAGTTTATATGTCAATGTGGTGTTTTTAATATGCTTTAAGACAAACCATATGCAAATTAATAAGTCAACACCATTGCTGATGTATATATAACTGCAGAAGACCAACCACTCATCTCCACTACAAATAGGAAAAAGAGGCTACAATTTGCAAGAGCTTACCAAAATTGGACAGTTGAAGACTGGAAAAATGTTGCCTGGTCTGATGAGTTTTGATTTCTGTTGAGACATTCATATGGTAGAGTCAGAATTTGGAGTAAACAGAATGAGAACATGGATCCATCATGTCTTGTTACCACTGTGCAGGCTGGTGGTGGTGGTGTAATGGTGTGGGGGATGTTTTCTTGGCACACTTTAAGCCCCTTATAGTGCCAGTTGGGCATCGTTTAAATGCCACGGCCTACCTGCATTGTTTCTGACCATGTCCGTCCCTTTATGGCCACCATGTACCCATCCTGTGATGGCTACTGCCAGCAGGATAATGCACCATCACCACGTCACAAAGCTCGAATCATTTCAAATTGGGTTCTTGAACATGACAATGTGTTTTCTATTATAATATACTTATAACCTTTGATACCTTTTTTTTTAGAATTCTTATAAGAACAGCATCTATTTCAAATATAAATATTTTCTACCAATATACACTACCGTTCAAAAGTTTGGGGTCAGTAACTTTCTTTCTTTCTTTCTTTCTTTCTTTCTTTCTTTCTTTCTTTCTTTCTTTTAAAGAAATACTTTTATTTAACAAGGATGTGCTAAATTGATACAAAAGTGACATCCTGAAAAAAGCATTAAAAAAAGAGTGTCCAAATATTTGACCAGTAGTACTGGTATACTATTACTGCATAAATCTATGCTAGCATAATATGTATCAATTTACATATTGACTTAAATACTACCATTAATGCATTTGGTGCTGGTTTTGTGCAGTGCTTTGTAGTCAATTAACATCCAATGATGATCGTCAATAAGTGGATCTCTGAGCTGGTGTGAGTGAGTGGAGGCGGGGGCTATTTTGCATATTAATAGAATCGCGTATACTATATATACTAAATGAGGCAAGTGTGTAGAGTTACATTCAAGCCATTTTAAACCATGAAGAAAATTGTTTTCAAGAAAAAAAAAACTTTCAAATATGTCATTTTGGTGCTCAAAGATGAGTTTTATTGAGGGGGGCTTTATTGTGTCTATACAGAAACTGACGTTCAAAATCAAAACAAACAAAACAATTATTCAGTATAGGCCATCAAAAGTGTATAAAACTATAGCCACATTCTTAGCTCCTTAGTTATAACCAGCATAAAAAGACCTTGTGAATTTACAGGCCTAGTCCTATACTTATTTACAAATAAATATGTATTGAATGTTAGGTGTAAATTTATGAAAATCAGTTGTATTCATGATGTGCAACTAACTTTACAAATGTCATAGTGTATTGTGACATTGTATTAGGCAATGTCTTGAAAAAGATGAATTTCAGCGGATTTTTTTTTTTTTTTTTTTTTTTTTATAATGTTTTAATGATGTTAATTTCTTGGATAATTAATTTAGGACACAGCTTGGGCATGCAATCTGTATAGGCTGCGACGTGAATCTCACAAGGAGAACAGCATGAAAGTGTTTGATCAGGCTTCATTCCCCCCCACCCCCCGACACTATAACCTCCCTCTCTTCTCTCCTCCTCTCCTCGTCTGAGCAGCTTGTAGAGGCTCGCGCAGCATTGAGGAGACCTGAGCGCGGCGCGCGGGTGGAACAGGACGAGCTTCCCTTAATTAACGGAGCGCGAGCCCTGCAGGAATGCAAGCGAGAAGCTGCTTGGAGAAGGTAGGCGATGCCTTTATTTTCTGTGAGTTTACGGTGACACCAAATACGGAATAACAGATGAGGCACAAGACATCTTTTCCCCCAAAGATTGTCATCCTGACTACTTTTTCTGCAATTGAAAACCAGGAAACGCTTAAATATTCTGTTCAGTGCTGATGTTCACGCGCTGTTTAAATCTCCTCAGATTAAATAAGTATTATTGACAGGATAAAGTACACTTTTAGGAACATTTCTAGTGTAAAAGGGATTAATTAACTTAAATACTTATTAGAAAAATCAATTGTAAGTATTCTATTAGGCTACTTAAATTGTGAATATTGATGTTAACGGTAGCCTACGATGCGACCGTGTAAGAGAAACCGGAAAGTCTTACAACACATTTTATTTGTAACTATTTCCCACCCTCAAACTTTAAAATAATATTGTAATTTACATTATTTACCTGCTTTAAATTAAAGTAGTAACTTAGCTATTTTTAAACCGTTGTCAAGTGAGTCGTAACCAGGGTAATTTGTAGTAGGCTAGTATGTTGGATGGACTGTAACATCTTTTGACGTGGACGTTTTAAATGTTGTGCATAAATATATTATAGTAATGCTTAAAACATAACATACAGCGTTTGTTAGTTACTTTCACAATTGTAAAAGCCTATTATCTTTGTGGATCCAGTATAAGTACACTGAAACGTGTTCCAACCCTCCCCCATGTCTGTCTCTCTCTCTCTCTCTCTCTCTCTCTCTCTCTCTCTCTCTCTCTCTCTCTCTCTCTCTCTCTCTGTAAACGTACCATTTAGCATTTAGATGGAAAGCTTGTATAGATGTTATATATTAAGGTAAACAATATAACCTTCTGTTTCCATTGATACCAGTTTTGTCATTTATCACTTTTAAAATTATCCCAAATTAGATTATAAGCCAGATGTGAAATTATTATTTTTCCCCTCATAATATGTGTCTTAGTATGTTATGCTTTATCTAAAACTGTAAGGTTTGTATTACCTGTTATAAATTGATGTTTTTGTCCTCATACTGCAGCATCTGCCTGCTATGAGATGAACATACGAATACAAGTTCAAATGGCTGATCTTAAAGTCCTCTTTTGTGGTCAAGACGCTGTCCAGACAGATCACCTTGACTGGTCCCTAAAACACCAGCAAAGTCATCACTCCGTGTGTGTAGATGAAAGAGCCCTTTACAATGAAGAGTGCTGCCAGGCGTATCTAGAGGAGAATGTAAATGAGGCAAACCGGCTTTCAGAACCATGGACAGCGACTCTGCCAATTGGGCGACTCTGCAAACTCAGTGAATGGGGATTCGACGAAGAAGTTGAGGTGTGTTACGACGAGCAGTTTGAAACAGCTTTTCCAGGCGTGGCTGACATTACTGATCACAAAGACGATCAGTTGTTAGAGGAGGAGACCATCTATGACAACTTCAGTTGGAATTCATCCAAAGAGCTCCAAGATGGCGCCCCAGAATGCTCCCTTCTTTCAGTTGACGATTTCATGGTGGATTCATCGGAAAAGTCAGTGGATTATGGATTTATCGGTGCTGTTACCTTTTTAGTTACTGGGATCTCCTTGGTTGTCATCTCCTACACGGTCCCACGTGATGTCAAAGTGAATCCCGACACCGTTTCCGCCCGGGAGATGGAGCGATTGGAGAGAGAGAACGCCCGAGTGGGCGCTCACCTGGACAGGTGTGTGATCGCAGGGCTGTGCCTCCTCACACTCGGAGGTGTGGTACTGTCAACCCTGTTGATGATCTCCATGTATAAAGGGGAGATGATCAGGAGACAAGCGTTTGCCTACTCTAAGCACCAAGCCAGACTGTACGGCTCTATAAATTTCAGAAGTGGCCCGAGCCCGACCGGTGCGCCTTCGCTTTTGTCTCTCGATGAAGATGAAGGTCCTGTTGAAGTGTTGAATTGAAGCCAAAAGACATCTTTTCAGTTCTACAAATGATCATAACAGCTTTGTGATACTGGGACACATTATAAATACACGTTTTGACATATTTGAAAAAATCAGGGGGGGAAATGCGATAAAATTTGAGTTGAAACCGAATAAACTTGACTAAATTGGGTCATATTAACAAAAGTAATTTAAAGGGTCCAATCAGGTTGAGATTCTACACTTTTTACACTGTAATGGACAATTAAATGATACATCGATGAAAATGTAACATACCAACATGGATTTGAGTCCTGTTTATGTGAACAATGTCCAATGTCCTTCTTGTAAATATACAGCATGCTTTACTAGCGCAGTTATATAAGCCTCCCAGTTGGTGTGATCAGTTTCTTTGGATATACAACTTTTTACTGTCATAAGACCATGAATCTATCTTGCCAAATGCACATACGTGTCATATTTAGCCAGTTGTCACATTGGAAATGAAAAAAGAGCTTTTTTTCTTCTTTTCTTTTTTTTTTTTTTTTTTTTTTTTTTGGTCTGGCTTGGCAGACTATGTCTGACAGCTGACTTAATCACTAGCCATTGTATGAAAACCTCTCTCCAATCAGGAGGGACGGAGATTTATTCCAATGCCTTTGACGCAAGTCAAATCTATACATTTGCATTCGCATTTACATAAAAATGCCCACTATAAACAGCTTTGCAACAGAGGTAACATGAACACACACCAGGGAGATTTGAACTATTTTTTTTGTGAGCTTAGTTTATTAAGAGAATATCTGGTTTTAATGCACATGGGATGTGGGAAATGTGTGAGCAGATGTCTCTCTCTCTTTTCTCTCTACCTCTCATCAGCGTGCCAGTGTACTGGGGGAGTCTCATGGGAAATGACTGCTCTATGTTTCTCCTTCCCAATAGCAACTAACCCCATTAGAGTCACACATCACAACACGTAATGACCTGAAACAACCCAATCCAGAATGCAGACCGCAGCAAAAGGCACATGCCATTGTGTAGATTCTCATCCCCCAAAGCACAAGCTGTCAGAAACAAGTAAAGACAATTATCCTGAAACAGTGTTCAGGAGTTTTGAAAACATCTTCTTTTATGTTCAATCCCCGCAATATCATCCCAAGACGTCATATAACTGACGCCTTGGGACGTCTTTTGACCATACGTCAACATCCGCCATTTTAGGGTACCCTTTAACGTCGGTTAGATGACATCGGATCCTAACCCTACCCCGGACCTAAACCCCTAAACCTACCCCGTCACCTAACTGACGTTAAAGGTAAAGCGTCAGTTGTATGACGTCCCAGGATCGTCATGTAACTGACGTTAAAGGGTACCCTAAAACGGTGGATGTTGACGTACTGTATGGTTAGTTCAATAAAAGAGTTAAAGGGGTGGTTTACTCCTCTTTTTCTTTGCATGATTGTGTTTATGGGGTGCAATATAACATGGTATTCATGGTTTTTCTTTTTTTAAAAGTCTTATTTTTCATAAACTTCACCTTTATTGTAAGCCGCGCTCTCCTCTGTCCCCTGAACCAGCGGTTTACTTCCTGATTCTATGAAAACACTCCCTCAGAAACACGTCGTGGGCTCAGATTGGTTCGTTTGGGCGGGTGTGTTGTGATTGGCTAAACCGTCGCTCACGTTGTCCGGAAGGTTAACGCCTATTACCTTTACGGGGAAACGCCAGCTCCGGTCCAGATGCAAATAATGGTGTCGAACTGCAGTATCAGTTTGAGGCAGAATCAGACCGAGAAAGCCGCGATGAAGCGAGTCAAACAGAACCACACCACACACGGCTCTTACTAAACGTTTCTGAATGATAATTTGCCACATTTTTTAACCATATACATGTTTGTTTTACACAATAGCATCTGACTGGCAACGATAGCAACTGACTGGCTACTAATGTTAAGCACAAACAGCGTTGGCAAGTTTACGTTCTTGATCAAATCGAAAATAACGTCATAAAGCATAGATACATGAAAAATACGTTTAAAACATTAGTACTTATACAAAATTCAGGTCCATAATGTTTCTACGCGTTTGTCGTAGACACAAAATACTAGCATAACTAGTAGCCAAGTGGCTATAAAGCCAGCGCTGGCATTTTGAAAAAATAAAACATAAATAAAACACAGGCTAACGTTACGTCTGGAATTATACATGCAAATACATTTAAAACGATTAAGTCTTAGCCTACTTACAGGTTGTGGTCCAACAACTGCTGCCTCTGGTTTTAAAGTTGGATCTGCTTCATTGTTTATTAACAGTTTCTTGCTGCATTGAACTCGTGGAGATTCTGGAAGCTGTCTTCCGTAAAATGCGCAGCACAGAGAGCTAGATTACGATCGTCACTTTCAGGAATATAATCAAACATAAATTCTATCCATTGTTGACGAAGTAACATTCGTGGGAAGTCCGTACACAGAAGACCTGACAGCTGCGTGAACACAACTCACTCGATGTGCTGCAGAAATATGCGCATGCCCTTTCCTGCATATTCCGGAGGGAGTAGTTGATGCAAATGTGCGTGTTAGTGACGTACCATAACCCGTTGTAGTCCCAATCGAGTCGTTTTTGTAGGCGTTTACACTTCCTGGTTTTTAAAAGACGATATCTCTGCTTACATTGAACTTTCAGCGCTGCAACTTTGCAGATACTGTTAATGCACCATCAGCAACATTACACACTATTTAAAATCAAAAAAGTGAAACCGGAATCAACCCCTCCTTTAAATCGTACCGATTTGGACTGACATAAGGGTGAATAATAATGACAGGATTTAGGAACACTTCAGAGAGCGGAGTCTAGACATATAAGCCTCAGGTTGCAGGTCAAAGTAAAAAAATGTGTCCATGAGGCTTTGAACAAGCAATAGGCTCTTTTGGTGCTTCTGCTGAGGAGTGCGGTCCGCATAAGAAACGCTTACGGAGGGCCGGATCAGATTATCCCTCGCTACACACCAGCACCGCAGACAAGATTCCTGACACCAGTGTTCTTTTCATCCTACGTGACGGCACACACGAGTGTTTTAACAGCCCCCTCGAGTGTCTGTTTGCGCGAGATCACTTACCTAGGGTATCGTTTGACGTAACAAACGCTTGTAGGAAATTGCAGTTATTAAATCTGCAGGATACTAATATCACTTGTGGTTTTAATAAAGCTTAATGGTTCGCCGTAAAACCAAACTCACACTTCCACATGGGTGGAAGTAAAAGTGGCACATATTCTTATATGTCATGTATTTTTAGTTTGCACACAGCAGTGTGGACGGCAATTAATGAAATGTCAACAATGCATGACCACATCTACTGATTTATGTGCCATTTTTACTCCTCTGGCTGTTGCCGTCTCTCTTTTTGTTTCTTTTCCCCCCTCTCTCATTTGCTCTAACCAGCACTCAGTATAATAACTCAATCACTTAGGGCCGCTGGCATCAGGAAATGGGGCTAAATTGATTAAAGGGTCAGTATGGGTCAGGGAGTGGGTGTGGACATCGTCTTAAAGGAACAAAGTTACGGTCATTGTGTGCACAAGAATACACATACCATAAATTGCCTGTGGAGCAGTGACATCCTAACATATCATCTCACTTTATTGTTTGGATAACCAGCTCAAGCCAGTCTGAGTGAAAAGATATCAGTAAAATGAAGTCTATTCCAGACTGTCTGTGAGATACAGAGTTGTCAGTTATACTGTATGTCATGTGAGTGACCCTTTTCCCAGCTCATCCATTGTGGACATCGCTGTTTAATGGCCTGTTTGACAAATTGATTCTTATTACCTAGAGTTTGTTGCATAGCAACAGTAAAAAAACCAAAATGTCTAGTTGAAAAAGGCACTAGTTCATCATTCATCGCTTTTATTCGGGAGACCAAAGAAAGAAGTCAGCAGCCTTAGTCACAAGGCTAGCGGAAACGGAGTCAGGGAGCTGCATAGTGATGTACGTAGCAGCCGCACTTACTTCAATGGGATCTGAATTTATGACACCACAACGTATGGCAGTTTCTCAAACTAGGTGGCAGAAATAAAGGCACCTTGGGGAAAAGCACAGTGCTCAATAGATAATTTCTGCGTTTTGCACACCTTCTGTTTTAGCAACAGTCAGAGTCCAGTTATAGGAATAGAGGCAAGTCAGTCATCATTTAATTACATTTACATGATTTCAAATGTGATTTTTACATTTTTCGGAGCTTGAAAAGCACAACTTGTCATCTTTTTCAAGCTAACCAAGACAATCTTTCTTAATCAAATAACATATGGTGAGTAGGTTGTTAGCTTGCCAACTGAAGCTTAACTGAAAACACTAAGAAAGAGGATTGTTTAAGGTTTAAATGCTTGAGTTTCTCCTATCGCCATTACATATTAGGGTCTTTAGCGACCCGGATCTATATCTAACATGGATGGATCTCTACCTATCGCTATAATATAACTCTTCTGATATTAGAGAAACAATTACAGAAGAATAAAATAAAGCATATTTTGTTCAGTTTTGGAGCTCGGAAGGGTTCAGTTTGAGCAGATGTTTTATACCATCATCACTGTCTTCGTCAGAACTCATTTCACAGCACATTCAGCATCTGGCTCATATTCGCCATCTCAAACGTAATCTCAAAACGATCATTTTCAACATCTTCAAAATCAATATTTTTATATCACTGACAGCTTCTTCACCAGACCCACCATCACGTGACCGTGACAGTAATATTTGATTGTGTTCAGTATTTGCTTAGCAGTAAATCTCTGAGCCATTTCAAGTTTTGCTGAGGATGCTTCCTATTCTTTTGTTTTCTGCCTGTGGTTACAACCCGATCTCATGAGAATTCGTACGAATTTTACGAGGTGGCTAATTCGTAACAATTCGTACGACCTCACTCGTACGAATTACTACGTTTTTGCTAAATCTTACATATTTTACGAACTGGCCAATTCGTATGAATTCGTACGAATGACCTTGACCCCGCCTCTAAACCTACCCATCACATGGGTTTGGACAAATTGTACGAATTCGTACGAGTGAGGTCGTATGAATTAGCACGAATTAGCCACTTTTTAATCACTCGAATTTGAATTCGAATTGTACGAATTCGTAACGAATTGGTCGTGAGATAGCATAGGTGGTTACAATAAGTGAAACTTCACTTAATCATTGTTTTTCAGACATTGACACCTTGTGGAATAAGAGTGAATTGCACTTATTTTGCCATCAAAAATTAAATTTTTGTTGTGCAGAAAAAATATACTTACACTGTTACACACCTTGGGTTGTATAGCGACCCTATACATTTTTAAAAATAAAAATTGGAAAACAGTCTTCAATTAATATATGTATTGTATTTTTTGTTGCTGTATTGTTTACAGACCATTTCGCGAAAAGTGAACAACACTGGTCCAGAAGCACTTCCTGTTTCAGTTTTTTAACACTACTAAATAAACGTTGGGATAAAGTACAACCAACAGAACATACACAACTGAATCAAAAAGTTAAACAAACATCTTTAAGATATTTTATTTACATTTGAAATTAAGAAACCATTTATAAACTGAAACAGGAAGTGCTTCTGGACCAGTGTTGTTTACATCTCGTAAAATGGTCTATAATTAATTTGTTGAAGGTTGATGTCTAACTTGAGAAAAAAAATGAATGAGAAGGAGGGTAGTGAAGGACGTTTTGGGTCACTAAAGACCCGAGGTATGCATTTAAAGGATAATTTGACCACTTGTAGTTTTAAAGACACTAATTTGCATATTTTCACAACTAGACCATGTTCAATAACATAGTCTCATCCCAAGTCGTCATTTAACTGACGTCTTGGGACGTCTTTTGACCATACGTCAACATCCGCCTTTTTAGGGTCCCCTTAAACTTCGGTTAGTTGATGATCATACAACTGACGCTTTACCTTTAACGTCAGTTAGGTTTAGGGGTAGGTTTAGGTCTGGGGTAGGGTTAGGATCCGATAACGTCATCTAACCAACGTTTAAGTGTACCCTAGAAAGGAAGATGTTGACGTATGGTCAAAAGACGTCCCAAGACGTCAGTTATATGACGTCTTGGGATAAGATTGCTCTGTAACCAACTAGCTACACCAGAGTAGACTTCCCATCACAAAATGCAAAAGGTTTCTAACGTGTTTTGAGAACAACTGAGTTTGAATTTGTATGATATGTGAGTCATATGAAACCATACGATTTTTGAAATTAGTAAGCTTAAATGTTCTCTCCTAAACCCAGCCCTAACACTGAACAGATTGCACGAAAACATTTGAACAAGATTGAAAAATGTATTATTATATTGTTATAGGTATGTTGATAAAGTTAATAAAGCATGACTAAAATAATATTCAATAATCCTAATTATGTCCAATAATAGGCTATGTCTAAGCCAGTAGTTAGTATTAAATTGCAATTAGACGTATGATATGTGAGGTGCTTAAATAGTAACGATTCTATACTATTGATGCAACCGTGGGTCATGAGTCAATAAGAATCGAGCTTTTCCTTTCACTTCTGCCAATGCCATTTTCATACTGAAATGGTAAAGATGTTACGGGTGCAGGTCAATCACTTTTCACGGGTTTCATGTTATTTCCTTACCCGTATTTTCCGGGTAATGAGTCCCATGAGAGTCGTGGTACCTTTCACATGCCATCAGAGAAAAAAATGAGTTGGGGGGTGACAGGTGATGCTTAAACAAGAGAAATGTACCTTAGTAAAGACATCAACAATGGAAAAAGTGAAGCCTCATCATTTTATGCAGGGACTTTTCAACCATTAAAATTCAAGTTAAAGCTATTATCAGGCATAATAAATATACTGCAAGTATTTGTGTGTCTCTTTCACCATCAGGGAACGCCTCACCTTGTTGACTTCCTATGCCTGTCGTTACAGTGGAGGCCTACGTATAGATCTACAATGATTGGTTGGTGAGTTAATGAGAGCCAGCTGGGATCGTGTTTGCATCGCCCACACAGCAGTGTCCCTTTCTCTCTCTCTCTCCTGTCCTGTTAAGGGCACATATCCATAGAAACCAAGTTTCCCTTGTTGCTAAGGAAAGAACCCTGCTGAGGTTTGAGCGTGTGTAACATCAATTTTGAAGTCGATACATGATGTTTTCTGCTGAGTTAACGTGGTCTAACTTTGTTCTTCTAATTGTAAGCCTCAAAGAAAACAAGCTCTGGTTGTTGTTTTCCATCCATTATAAAAAGAGCTTGTGGCGTAAATGATGTTTTCCCTCTGAAACGGCTTCTACGGTTTACCAGAGACTGAATTAAAGTTGGGGATTGCTTCAGAGAACTCATTAATGTGCATATGGACTCTAGACAGTGATGGATGGCGCACAATATTGGAGATATGCCTTTATGCTTTTTTTTTATGAACAGGCAGGTGAACTGTCAGACAATATGTGCAAATCAATCTCTTTCAGGCGGCGAATGAAAAGCGCTGACTCATGACATCTTCATGTGGGGAGTATCAAAAGTGTAGGATGTTGGTTTGCATTGAAAGGGGAACTTCATAACCTACTCCCCATAATTCTGCGATATGCATAATTTAACACTGAGAGCAAAGTGAGATTAATCTCGCTGTGGGAAAGCTTTACTTACTTTTTTTTTTTTTTTTTGATTTACGCTGCTATTATACTTCATGCTAGGTTCCTCTCAGTCAATAGGGGTTAAGGCAAGAAGATGAGAAGTTTCCATTCTGTATTGATCTAGTTTTTTAAGTGCTCTGAACACTTCGATACTGAAAGTCTTAAACACTAGAGTGTTTATGACCTGCTTTCCATAAGACAGTAATAGGACAGTAAGACAGTTTTAAGTAATTACTTTCCATAAGACAGTAATTATTTTTTCCATAAGACAAAATAATATTCAGAATTATAAAAAAATATAATACTGTATAGGGTACCATTCATTAATTCAAATACTCTGTATTATTTTGCTTGAATATTTAACAAGCGGTCTCATCCCAATTCGTCATATAACTGACGTTTTGGGACGTCTTTTGACCATTCGTCAATATACGACTTTTTAGGGCCCCCTTAAACGTCGGTAGATGACGTTATGGGATCCTAACTCTACCCCATACCTAAACCTAACCCTAAACCCAACTCGTCACCTAACTGACGTTAAAGGTAAAGCGTCAGTTGTATGACGACCCGGGATCGTCATCTACCGACGTTTAAGGGGGCCCTAAAAAGTCATATATTGACGAATGGTCAAAAGACGTCCCAAAACGTCAGTTATATGACGAATTGGGATGAGACTGTGTTACGATTGCACACTAGTTTTTTGCTGAGTAGCCAAGCCCGAAAAATCTGCCCATCCCTGCAGGCGGCAGCAGATGTGGCGACGGGATCTACGTCTCCGCTCCCTCAGAGAACGAGGGTTACCATATGTAACCGAGACGATCTCTATTGGTCAGTCGTTACATGTAGGTCATGACTGACCAATAGGAATCCCTACCAAAGTGCCACAGCCGCTGCACCCCATCCAGAGGCCCATGCAAGCCTCTACACCTTCTTGTCTGGAAGGACGATAGGAGGAGGCTTACACAGAGTGAGTCTGACACTGTTGTTCTGTGATAACCCATACAGTGAGATATTGGATAACACTGGGAAAGCGTGCCCTTTCTATTTAGGAAGGAAAACTCTGTGGAAGCCACTTCTTCAAAGAGTTATGTGGAAAACACATATGGACTAAACCGAAGGTTGTACTGCATATGAATAATGGGAGACTTAGCCCAAGGGAAAGACGAGGGCTTCCTATAGACCCCTTCATTGTTTGTACACATCGGAATCCTCTGTTGGGTGCGCGCGCAGCATGGGGTCAGAAAAATGGCACGGCAAATAGACCGGCATGATATTGTGTCAAGTTATGCACTGTCTTTACCACCACAGGAACGGGAACGTTACCATAACAAACTTGTTTTAGTTAATGGCGATTGTCTCCCTGATCCCGAGCTCATAACAGAATGGGTAGACAACCAGATAAGTGGCCAGATATTCACTGGCCCGCCATATAACTTACAGCTATCTGGTGGACAAGCCGAGTGTTTACACACGTGAAAAACTCAAAGCCTACAAATCGCTGGAAGCGTATAATTACGTGCGGCTAATTAACGATTCCAACAGCTGGCTAGCGGAGCATGACATTAACAAACTATTAACCTGCATGGTTTAACGTTATAGTCTATTGTACAGAAAATTCATGCAGTCTTTTGTTTCGAGTTTAATCTAAATTTAATAGAAAGGGATGATGAAGGATGATTTTAACTTACCTGATATGAAGTGAGCGCAACAAACACGAGCCTCTTTGATCATCGCATTGTCCCAGTCTGCCCATGCATTCTAAAACGCTTAACGTGAAAAACGCTTAACGTGGCTTACTGTACAAAGACAGTGATATTAAAATACCAAATTCGTTACACATCATATTAATAAACCATACTATGTATAAAAAATAAGATGAGTCCGGAAAATCAACGCAACGCGATTAATAACACGTTAAAGAGTAACTAAACACCAAAACAACTTTTTTTAGTTAATGATCTGTAAGAATGGAGCTTCATAAATGCTGTTCATTGATTCGAGTACATTTTTTGACAATTGAGTATAAAGTGTTTTGATTTTCAAATATATGGTGTAAAAACGTCTGAGAGCTGCCCTCTTCAGGTTAAACAGAAAGCTCCTGCAGTAGGGGTTCTCTCTGACGTAGTGAACTCTCTGACGCCACTCTGTCACGCCCTTGGTGCGAGCTCACCACGCCCTTGGCAGCTCCTGGTATAAAAGCATCTGGTTCCGTCAAAACTACTGTAGCGAGTCAGGAGTTGGATTTATGAGTATTGAAAACGATCAGGATCTAGTTAGCATAGCATTTATATAGTTATTTAGATTATTTAGATTATTTTTGAAAACGATCAGGATAGAGTATTTTTGCATCTATTTAGCATAGCATTATATAGATAATTTAGATTATTTTGTGTAGCTAGTAGCATAGTACAGTTAGGATAGCTTCAAGTTAGCATAGATTTATCAGTGTTTAGTACAGTGATCAGGATAGTAACGGAATAGAGGTGGACATGGGCTTCTCCACACAGATCCACACGCAGTGCCAAACACTGCTCCTCCTGCATGGACTCCTCCACCGCAGCGGCGTCTTGATGTGGGTGATCATGGATATTTTAATCACAATTTATGGTTAGGATAAAGTTAATCCTCTGGGGTCGACAAACGAGCCAGCGCATTTTGCTGGATTTTTTCACATAGCGGCAGAATATCAATATGAATATACTGTATGCCTACAGAGCGCGCGCTATTGAGATCAACTCGACGACAAAACTCATCAGATTCCGGTCGCGATGCGGGAGTTAAGACCGCAGTTTGAGCCAGCGGCTCAATTTGATTTGGCCCTGTGTCTACATACAATTCACCCTCATGAATTGAAGGTGAGGGAGAAAAGTCCTCGACTTCAAATGACCGCTCTGTTGCAAAGGCAGCTACTTGCGTCACTCCAGTCTCTCTCTATTTTAGAGTCTGACAGCAGCTGTCACTCACGGCGGGTCTCAGGTGCACGCCCCCTGGCCCCGCTGGGGTCTGCCCATTTTTTCAGCATTTTTCAAATATTGCTAGTGGGTGGAGTCAGGCTCTGACCAGGGGTTTAGTTACTCTTTAAGCATTTTCTTCCCATAGAAAACCGTTATATGAGAAAACGCTTAACGTGGCTTACTGTACTAAGACAGTGATTTTAGAAGACCAAATTCGCTACACATCATATTAATAAACCATACTATGTATAAAAAAATAAGATGAGTCCAGATATCAACGCAACGCGATTAATAACACGTTAAACTATGGTTACAGCACGATGGAATGAACTTTTCTGACCCCGACATGCGCACTGCGCACCGCAAATTTTTCTGTGACGTCAACCGTGAAGGGGTCTATAGGAGCAGCCATGGAAAACATACACATATGGGATTCACGTAGGGTCACACATATGGAACCCAGCCCAGATCCGGTTCTCAAGGATTCAGCGGATAAAGGCCTGGCCTCAGACGTTCCGCCATGTCTGGGCCGAGGGGTTTTGGAGGACTCAACAGTTTTTACTTTGGAGTAATAAGGTTGCACAGTAGGGTGCAGCAAGCCGACAGAGCCGGGCCTCTGGGTTCTTCCTCTTTGCTGGTTTTTGAGGCCAGTGGCGGAACACAGACAGAATACTTTTCCACCCGGCCCTTTTCCAGGGGAGGAGCGGTGCGGTCACCATCTCCTAGAGAGCAGTCCCATCCATCTCCTGGTCGCCCGTCCTGGGGCCGCTTACCACTGGCTTTGCCGCCCTTCTTGGCGGGGGCCTGGACAGGCGAGGCGGCCTGCCTGAGACTGGCTCCACTGCTCCATTTAGGTGGAGGCTACTGCTGCTACAGCAGCGCAGTCTCACCCCAAGACGTCATAAAACTGACGTTTTGGGACATCTTTTGACCATTCGTCAATATTCGCCTTTTTAGGGCCCCCTTAAACGTCGGTAGATGAGGTTATGAGATCCTAACTCTACCCCATACCTAAACCTAACCCTAAACCTAACCCGTCACCTAACTGACGTTAAAGGTAAAGCGTCAGTTGTATGACGGCCCGGGATCGCCATCTACCGACGTTTAAGGGGGCCCTAAAAAGGCGGATATTGACGTATGGTCAAAAGACGTCCCAAGACGTCAGTTATATGACTTTTTGGGATGAGACTGTGTTAGCTACAGTGCGGGAGCAGGGGCAGATGCAGGAGGACAGGCACCGAGCAGACCGAGGAGCCGTGGGGCACAGGGGAGTTAAGGAACAGGAGCTTGTCTGTCTCCCTCATATCGACCAGAGACAGCCAGAGATGGCGTTCCTGGACCACCAAGGTGGACATTGCATGACCCACTGACAACGCGGTGACCTTCGTCGCATGAAGCAGGAGGTCCATTGTGGCACGAAGTTCTTAGAGAACTTGTGGATCATGACCATCCTTGTGCAGGTCCTACAGTGCCTTGGCCTGATGGACCTGCAGCAACGCCATGGCGTGCATGGCAGAGGCAGCTTCCCCACTGGCCTTGTAAGACTTGTAGAATAGGTACGACGAGTACCTACAGGCCCAGGAAGGAAGACACGGTTTTAAGCACCGAGTGGAATTAGGGCACAGCTGTATTACAGCTGCCCGCTCCACTGGCGGGACACATGTCTATCCTTTAGCTGCCTGCCATCAAGGGTGGTGAGGGAGGAGGAGCCACTGAGACGGTTTCTCATGCACCTCTGGGAAAAAAGGTACTGGGATAGGTTGCTGAGAACCAGCACGCACCACCCCAAAATACCAATCAGCCTCCAGCCTCGAAGGCACTTGAGCCTGATCCTGTTGGCAGCCCAGGAAAGCATGGTCATTATCTCTGGGTCCGTTTCGGGCACCGCTGGCACGCCCGAAGGAGGCAGTGGCTTCGAGCTGTTGTCCACAGAGAAGTCTGACCCACCCTCCGATGCAGCGTCCAACATCTGATCATACCGGGAAGCACCAAATTAACTGGTACACACCTTGAGGATGGTCCAGCACGTTCCTTTGGTGGCTCAACTGGCTGTGGAGCGTGAGAGGGGTGAGGGTTCCTAGGAGGTTGGTTACCCGAAGGAAGCGCACTCACCGTAATCTTCAGGTCTCCCGTGTCACTGCCCGAAGCAACCCTCTGAGGAGGATTGGATTGAGGCAGAGGCACGGAACTCAGCCCCTTTACAGGAACGAGAGTCTCGACCGTAGCTCCAAGATGGTCATCTTCCCACAATGGGTACATGACTCATCCATGAATGCTGCCTCGGCGTGTTCGAAGCCCAGACACACAAGGCAGCGATTGTGACAATCACATGACCACATCCAGAAACGCACAGATAGAAAGATAGAACATCATCTTTTTCAAAGAAATCTTTTCCAGTTTTTTTTTCCTTTCTTTGAAAAAGGCGCAAACTCTCTGTGTAAGCTCTTTTAGAGACTGCTCTCCTTGGTGCTGAAGCATTAGCTTATTTAAGTTTCTCTATAAATAAATTGGCCTCTCTAGCAAGATTTCTATTGGCCAGTCATGACCTATGATTACGTTGTAGTGACTGACCAACAGGGAACTGTTCTTAGTTAACTCTGCAGACTTTCCAAATCCATTTGACCTGTTGTCAGAACAGCACAACCACATGGAGTAGGCATGAAGTCATCTTCTATTATCGTTTATTGCCGGTGTCTTGAAGTGTCGAGCACAACCAAGCAAATTTTTCAGTTACACAGGTAGGCTACCTGAAACTGATTTCTGACTGACTAGGCAGCCTAGTTTAATGATCTACAACAAAATAGAGAGAGTTTTGGTGACGAAGCAAATATTTAATCACCACAATACACATTTCCTGCTAAAAACAACATCAAAAGTAAATTTTTAAAAATAACGTCAGTCAAAATGTACATTTTCAAACAATCTGGACACCAAACGCAAATTTCAGACAAGATTTTTATTTTTTAGTCCAACTGTCATGGAATGGATCGCACAGGATTGTGAGATATCAAAGGCAGCAAAGGATATGCAGCCTTCAAAAATCGATCAGATGATGGGATCTCAGTAGACAGGCTGTGATACATTGGATTTAATCATGCATTGTTGCCTTACCTCCTTATTCTGTCTGGAGGCTTTTCAGCTTTCGGATGTAGCCGCTGGCTCCAGATGATTCTTGTACTATGAACTGCTAAAAGGGGTCACACCACACTTTTTGTTCCATTGACTTCCATTCACTTCCATTCATGCATAGAATGTGGGAGACAGGAAACACAAGCTCATGCAAATTTTGATGCGTTCCAAATGCCAAGTTCACACTAGACTTTGAGCATTGAAAATTTCACAGCAACCATCACCAATCATATCGTCACACTTAAACAATTCAACATACTGTATAATTCCTCTAAAATATGTCACAATTGAAAATAACCAGTTCTTAAAGAGCAACATGCAGGTTGATTTTATTTCTGAATTAATACTTTAAATTGTCTGCAGAGGTCTTTTAAAAACACTTATGTAAAAATTACTAATGAAATCTCATTTGATGTAGAGATTTTGATGAAAATGCGCTTAGGCTCTGGAATACGCCTCTCCCGCAAGCAACGCGTCATATGACGTAGCCCGAGGGAAAACAAATGAGCTCGCGGCCGCTTTCTCATTGCTGGGTGTTGATGTAGTTAGAGCAGTAGTGAGAGACATATAGTTTTAGATCGAGTTTTAGAGATGCCATAATGGTAAATTATTGTGTTTGTGGTTGTTGCACGAATTCCAGCCTGTCAGGACATCATATCCATCATTTTCCTTCTAGGAAAAACAAGGCTTTTCGGTCTTGGGTGCGTTATGTGCAGGTGAATAGAGCAGACTTCACTGCCGCGTCTGTTACACATTTTATTTGTGATATGTGTGGTCATTTGTGGCGCACATTTCACTCGCTTTAAATGGTATCACAAACTGCATTTGAAAAGCGTTATTTATTTGTTGTTGTGGCATGATCAATGTGGATAGTGCTAACCAGCTTGGATGGACTGCATCACTGTCAGCATAGAATATGAGAAGACAAAATGTTGCTGGCTTAAATTAAGACAATCTAAATAGATGTTTAATCAAGAACAAAGTCAAATGTATGTTTGCTAAAGCAGATTTATTGCAAAACACCAAGGTATAGCCATACAGTAGATGAACCAGCGTTAGCCGCGGTGCTAACTTACATGAACTCACTTGCCCTGTATTCGCCACTGGTTTTCTCTACACCACAACTCTAACGTTACTTATCTCCTCTGCCCATTCGTCTCCCGATCTCCCCCTGACTTCTATCTCGCCTAGAAGGCTCATAATTATTTGGCTGTGGGTCATCATAGGCATATTCGTCAACATCACAGAACGCGGTTTCGTCGTTCGCATCCATTGTAACCTGAGCCTGAACTTGAACAGACTCCCTCGCCAATCGTCACTTCCGGTTAGTGCGTCATTGACGCGGGAGTTATTTTATCACAATTTTTCTCAAAATATCGTTAATGGCTAAATATATATTACTCCAGTTCAGAAAATCTTGTTGTTTTATCGTCAACATACACTATGCTATATAGGGGTGTCCAACCTGCATGTTGCTCTTTAAGTGTCAATTGTTCATGAATCAAACACACTGTGTTCATTCGTTGTTGAGTGAATGCAGGAAAAACTAGCTTGCGCTAAAGATAATTTAACATTTTCCCAACCACAGCAGCTAAATGTTACATTATTGTATTGGTGAGTTTAGTTTTCTGGAACCTTGAAACGTAAATACTATTTCACCTCTAACAAACACTCAGACCCTGTTTACACCTGGTATTAAGATGCAAATTGGTCGATCGGATCACAACTGAACGACACTAAATAGAGGTGTTAATGGGATTTAAAAAACCCAACATTTTGAGCTTGATTCATTCTTTAACGGTTTAGAAGCAACAAGTCAAGAAACGTTTTTAGTTACAAAGATCTCTTTTTCTCCAGAGCAAGGCTAAATACGATTCAGCATCCTGTGATGTATAAAATCACTTTTTATAGAAATATGCTCCATCAAACACATAACCCAGTGTCCTTTGATTTAGATTGAAAGACTGCACAGCAACAGAGTCAGCGCTTTTGAAAGACCCCTATATCCGTTCTGTTTTGGCTGATGACTCATGGCCCTGCTAGGCTTTTGAGATCTGCAAGCAAGGAAGACAAACCCTTTCCCCCAAAGAGTCAGTTCACTATAGCAACCAAATGCATGGATGGATTATTTATTTGTCCCTTAAGGATGCTCTTCTGTCAGTGATACCCATCAAGCACACGGAAAGTGCCGGCGGACACAATCTTATGCCCTCACCTCCCAGGCAAGCTGCACCCCCACTTATCAATTGGTTTCCACGGAGCACCTTCAACCTGTTTCCGAAGCTGTCCAGAATAAATGAAGCCATCTGTCAAACTTCTGCTTTTATGAGGCGTATAGTGGAAAACGAAGTGATAAAGTCACCCGTTTAAAAATACCCACAATGGAGTTGAATTAGAAGTGAGATTAATGATGTGGAACAGCAGCTGACACTATCTAGTATGGCTCAGTTACAGGTTAGCTAAACCCAACCTCTTTTGTAATGCAGATTACACTGTCTCCTCTCCATTCTCTCTCGTGCTCCCTCTGCTATCAATGAGCCCTTTATAGCCGTATAATTTGCGAATACCGAATTACCAGCCTCCTCATCCTGCCGTACGATCATAAGTGAGTCTGCTGTTTTGCTGTTATCAAGGCTATAGGATGATATCTGTCACATTTATCGGAATAACTGAGTTACCATGAGTTACCAAGAGTTACCATGGAGATTTATTTTCTGTTCCACATCACAATGTTTTATTATATCTTGAATTCAATGTCTGCAGTGCATAATTCATCCATTCACTCTCAGAAAAAAAGGTACAAAAGCTGTCACTGGGGCGGTACCTTTTCAATAGGTACACTTTTGTACCTAAAGGGTGCATTTTGGTATCTAAAAGTACCAATATGCACCCTTTAGGTACAAAAGTGTACCTTTTGAAAAGGTACCGCCCCAGTGACAGCTTTTGTACCTTTTTTTCTGAGAGTGTTCATAGAGTGAAAAACCACAAAAATGATAGCTATAATGGCTTGGCATTAAAAATACGATGCTGAATTATGCCTAAAACTATGTTGAGATTAATATTATTTTAACATTTGAGTAGGCTGCATATTTAAAATTGATGTTAAGTTATTTATAATTATAAACAAGCATAAATTAAATAAACACTAGCAACAAATTGTAAGAAAATGAACATGATTTATTATTTATTTTACCTCATAATGTCATTATTCCATAGGCAAGTATGCAATAAAAATGCAATTTTAAATAAAATAAATTATAATAAATGCATATTTGATTGTTTGGTTTGTTGGCTGAGGCTATTCATCTCAAAATGGGTAAATTTCACCCAATTACTAATACTATACAAATAAATAAATCATCTTAGTAATAAACTGAAAAAAATGTAGAAACAATTTTCATTTAGCTAATTGCTAATAAATTTCACAAATAATAACAAAGACTTATTAACACGTTGAATTGAACGTGACATTTTGAAGTAGAAAAACTTAAAAAAGTATTTTCTTGTAGAAAGTCCTCAATTTAATTTTTTTAGTAGTAGTGAGAACTAAAATAACCTCTTTCATTAAATCCAATTAATATGAATACAAATAAAAACTAAGTGGTTCCATGAAGATTTATCCATGTAATTTTGATATATTGTAGACACACAGCTTGTAGTTCAATTTGTATCTCTGCATGATAGTCCTGAAGACTATATCATCACTCAGCATGGGTTGAAAAATTCATTGTGATGACTAATAGGCTGTAGTATAATCTAATAAAGGACATGTTTATTCTGAATCCCTGGGGAACAAATTAAAATGTTCACATAATATGTTTTAATTTGCCTCAATTATAGCCTATAATCTGCAAAACAATACCATTTTCCGGGCAATCTCCGCCAATACAGAATCTGTCCAATACTGTGTCTCTGGGCTAATGATATTTTATAGGAAATAAACATAAACCACAGATTATATCTATAGCCTAATTGATATGCTCTTATCTTGACTATTTTCATTAGCCCACTTTAAAGTTGGTAAGATCACCTCCTGTTTGAAATTAATTTTTAATGTGCCACACTAGACTTGAGTGTTTACTAGACCTTTTGTTTCTTCAGACACATTGACATTGATATCAGCTCTTTAAAGTTTTGCCATTTTTTAATTTAATGCTAGATAAAACATCAAAAGATGTACTGTGGCATTTACCAGAGTGAGCAGCATGACAAATTTAGCAATTAACTGAGAATGATGATATGTGTATCATAAGAAGAATCTTCGTGAGAGTCAGAATACTCAATCTGTTTCGTCCTTTATTCATTTAGTATCCTTTTACATCGAGATATGCCTTTGCGAAATTACCGTGGAACCCATACTTTCTGACAAAAGTCCATAATTCCCTCCTGCGATGTATTTCATTACATATTGTATAAAATATTAATCTCACTCACAATTTTCAGATGGAAATGATATCACTTAATAGAGATTGCGAATTTTACCATTGTGCATATGAACCCTACAATCAGAAAGTGTTGGAGGACAAAATCTTATGCCCACACCACAAGTATAGCACCACCACATTCCTTTGGGAAAGGAAAAAACAGGTCACCTAATTTTGCTTACAGCCTATCTTTTTTAGGGAAGTTGTTATTTGAGCTTTTCCCCCTAGAGTTACGTGCATGATCTCACAATACTCACTATTCTCAACTTTATATCTTAATTTGCATCCTGCTATTGTGTAAATAATCAGGTTATAACAAATAAAATCTATGTACCAGAGCTTGATAATTACTTTCAATTTGGTATACTGGTTTGTAAAAATACTTTCTTAAATCACTAAACAAACTAACTTTTCTGTATAAAATGAATGATGGCTAGCATACAGTTACTACTATCATCAAAACATCAGAAATTAAAATGACACAAATATTGTTTAAAGTGGATTCCATATCCTTGTGAGACCTTTTTGTTTTAATCATTGTTTGGAGTAGTAGCCTATATGTTGTCTCTAATTTGCTTGTTTCTCTGGGCAACATGTAACAAAAAAAAAAAAAAAAGAAAGAAAGAAAGAAAAAAAGAATAGCAATAGCCTACTAAATACAGTAACTTGGCAACATTTTCATAATATCTCATATTTCATAGAAATATTAATATGTAAATGTCTTCCCTATGCAATTATTCACCTGGTGCATGCTGTAAGTCCTGGACATCAAAACAGAAAGTCATATTCTGATTTGAAACCCCATTAAAGTTGTCTTGAGATGTTAAATTATGACAAACAATATGGGAATTAGTCTGATTTAAATGTTAATTGCAAAATATTATCATATTCCCATTAATGCTGAATAAAATATCAGTCATATTTGAATACCAATGAGAGGGAGTTGTCATGGTGTAACCTCCAAACTGAAACGCCCTGTGTTAAAACTGTGGCTAATAACTGGTCTCAAAGAAATTTGTTAAAATATAATGACCTCTACAGAGGAAAAAACTCTATTGATGGGTCTCACGAGGATATGAACGGTTCCTACAAACAATCTACTAAAGGGAATGGCTTGAGTGCTTGTGGAGTACAGCCTGAGTCCAGCAGGTCACTGTTGTCTCTTCAGTATTTAAATAAAGTTATTTAGAAGCTCATTTCCGTTTCCAAAATGGCGGAGTACGATCTGACCACCAAGATTGCGCATTTTTTAGATCGACATTTGGTCTTTCCGCTGCTGGAATTTCTTTCCGTCAAAGAGGTAATATATAAACCACAGTAGTGTAAAGTAAATACTTCGTTACTCAGCTATATTCTCAATTATTTGGTAGTCGCTAATCGTGCAGCGCCACGTGTGGCGGAAAGTCAGCTGGTGGGGATTAATAATTTGTTTTTCTTATCTGATATTAAAAAAGAAATTACCTCTTTATAGTGATAGTTCCATTAAACATTTTTTTTTGTTTTGTATTATTTTTGACAGATCAGCTTAATTTAAATCATCAATTTGTATTTCGTAGCTCCTATCTCTTTTTATTTCTACTTTTATAATATTATACTTGGACATAGTTTAACGGTTTGACGTTTAACGTTACCATAAATACGTAAATATTGTCATCATTGATTGTGGTATATGTTTAAATATTATTACTGTGTGATACCATCACTTGACACAACGAAAGTAACGTTATTTGTTTGCTTGTTGTGAGATGAATGAAAATATGTATTTCATTTAAGTTAGTATTCAGTGCTTTGACTGTGATGTATTTCTGTTAAAATCATGTTATTATGGTGCATATTACCTCTTTAATTTAAAGTCGGTCATATATTCAGAAATCCTGATATAGTGCTGTTAAATCTGATGTTTATTGTCACCTCAGATCTACAATGAGAAAGAACTTCTCCAAGGAAAGCTGGATCTTCTCAGTGAAACGAACATGGTGGACTTCGCCATGGACGTATATAAGAACCTTTATCCTGACAAAGAAATTCCACATTGTAAGTGTTTCCCCTCTCATCTAGAATAAAGTTAAATAAAAACATATCTGTATATCTGGAATTTAATCAAATCGCAAGCTTGTGAATTGAAATCAAATTGTGAAATTAGTGTCAATCCACAGGCCAGCCAGATATATTATATGTTTTGATTCAAGTCCTATTGATGAACAGGTTAAGTTCAAATGTAACGAATATGTAAAATGTAAGTGTTTAGCAAAATGCTCCTCTTCAGAGTTAATTTTTCTATGGGTTTGTGACCATTGAATGGCTTTCCTGAGGTAAATGTGAGGTTACCTGACATATTGTTTACTTGCACTTTTATTGTCTTTATAAGTCTTTCTGCACTTGAAACACTGACTGATCAATTCGATTAACATTTCAAAATACAAAAAAACATGAATATTGTAAAATTTTATTACATTTTAAAATAATGGTTTTATATTGTAATACTTCAATATATTATTTCTGTGATGTTAAACTGAATTTCCAGCATTATTGATATAGTCTTCAGTGTCACATGATCCTTCTGAAATCATTCTATTGTGCTGGTTTATTGTCAATGTTGGACAGAGTTGTGCTGCTTAAATTGTGATACTTTCTTTAAATACATTTATGATGAAAAATATTAAAAGTTAAAAAAATATATAAAAAAAATAAGAAGTAAAAGAAATTCATACTTGTATTCAGCAAGAATGTGTTAAATGGATAAAAAAAAGTGATAGTAAAGATTTTTTTTATATATATCTGCTTCAACATAATATATATTAGTATTAATTAATGTTATTAATTTGATTAATATTATATTAATATAATTAGTATTAAGCAGCACGACTATTTCCAACATTTATAATAATAAACTGATCAATTCAGCATATTAGAATGATTTCTGAAGGATCATATGACACTGAAGACTGGAATAACGGCTGATGAAAATTCAGCTTTGCATCACAGAAATAAATTATATTTTTATGTATATTAAAATAGAAACCCATCATTTTAAATATTTAAAAATACTACTGTATTTTCTGTATTTTTTGATCAAATAAACAGACTTGATGAGCATAAGAAACTTCATTGAAAAATAATACAAATAGTAATGTTTTCAAACTTTTGATCGGCACTGTATATTTCATGTATAATATGACATAATAATTTCTCTCTGTGTAGCCTTAAGGGAGAAACGAACCACAGTGGTTGCCCAGCTGAAGCAGCTCCAGTCTGAGACTGAACCCATAGTGAAGATGTTTGAAGATCCAGAGACTCAGAGACAAATGCAGTCCACCAGGTCTGCTGTCACCATATAACTGCACTGCACCTTGAAATACAATATCTGGTGTGTTTAGTGGTCATGCAAGTCACTACTAAGATGC
The DNA here is from genome assembly GCA_038021265.1 of Cyprinella venusta. Taxonomy (NCBI): domain Eukaryota; kingdom Metazoa; phylum Chordata; class Actinopteri; order Cypriniformes; family Leuciscidae; genus Cyprinella; species Cyprinella venusta. The sequence continues at coordinate 23,489,305 of CM075878.1, read as the reverse complement.
ACTTTTTTATTCTTAGAGATGGGAGGATGCTGTTTGAATATTTAGCAGACAAACATAGTGTAAGTTTTGCAACACACCTCAAACTGTATCCAATTATCCCTTTTTATTTTCAGAGAAGCTAATTAACAGCTTATTGCATTATTGAATATTTCATTTCATATTCTTCTCCCTCAGTTTCGTCAGGAATATTTGGATACGCTATACCGTTATGCCAAATTCCAGTATGAGTGTGGCAACTACTCGGGGGCTGCGGAGTATCTCTACTTCTTCCGTGTGCTAGTAAGTGTTCTTGTTCATGTAAGCAAGACTTCTAATGTTTATCGTATGTTTTTGGTTAATTTTGATTTTTGAAGTTTGAAAATGACTTTAGCAGAAAGTAGAAGCTAATTAATTTGTTTCTTCCCTGAGTGTTTTAATACAGTTAAAGTGGTTTGATTTTAATAATTTGCTTGTACATACAACCAATAATAGTACCTTGAGGTGGTTAGAAAGATTAAAGGAACATAAACCAAAATATTATGCGTTTTAAATACGCAAAAATAATTTTGCTTATACCAGAATTTGTCAGCTATTTTTTTTTTATATAATTTTATATTTATTTATTAAAATTAAAATGTATTTTAAAAAAAATATTTGCAGACATATCTTGATATAAGACAAGCTTTTTGCGTGATATTTAATATATTCATACTCTTCAAAAGTTCAGGACAAGTAAGATTTGTAATTTATTTATTTGCAAAAAACATTTTTTGTTTAGCAGAGATCTGTTAAATAGAAAGAAATGTATAACCGTTTCTACAAAATTGTTGCACAGCTGCTGTTTTTAACATTAATAGTAATTAAAAATGTATTGGCAGCTGATAATATCAAAAATTTAGCATGAAAATATATTAAAGTAGAAATTACTTCATTTAAATTGCTATATATATATAGTTATATGTATATAGTTATATATATAGTTTATATTATATATTATATTTATTTATGTTATATATACATTTAAATATTTTATATATAATAATATTTTTTTTTCTTAAATATATATGCATGTGTGTGTATTTATATATATATACACACAAAATAATTATACACAGTGCACCCACATATATTATGTAAACACAAAATTTTAATTTGGATAAGATTAATCACGATTAATCATTTGACTGCCCTATTATTTATTTATTTATGAATAAAAATTTTTCTTAGTGATTTCAAAATAAAATAAAAGTCAGTTTAAGTCAGGTTCAAAATTGTGTCCTTACCAGTCGAGACATGACAATTTTCATAAACGCTGAAGCAACAGTATATCCGAAAAATGTGTAGTTGTGGGAGCTAGGTTAATGAAATTCCACTGTGGAAATTGGCAGAGAATTGATATCAACAAAATCAATATATTTTATTTTTATGACTCAGGTTCCGTCCACGGACAGGAACGCTCTGAGCTCTCTCTGGGGAAAACTGGCATCCGAGATCCTCATGCAGAACTGGGAGGCGGCCATGGAGGACCTGACCCGTTTACGAGAGACCATCGACAACAACGTATGTCTGTCCGGCATCCTTCAAGCCTCTGTCTCCCCTGTATAATAGAAGCTTTGCGGCTGTATTTCATCAGCTGGAGAAAGCCAATATCCTTCCCACCGATTAATTTGCAGTATTACCCATGTTCCTTTGAGCTCAGATAGTCTAGCCGACATCAGGCATTAGATTAACTACACACACAAAATTGACCAGGATGACATTTACATTGCATCAGCTTTGAGAAGTAAATGCTTGGAATTTTTATTTGCAGTGCAGTTAAAGATGGATGTGTGTGGATTTACTGGGGCTTCGCTTGTTTTGCTAGTCTATAGTAATGCAATGTCAACGACATGACATAAGGCTGAAGCAATGCTGACATATTTTTAATGAAACCATGTTTTTCTTTCCTGCCACGGTTCAGTCGGTGAGTTCCCCTCTTCAGTCGCTGCAGCAGAGGACGTGGCTCATACACTGGTCTTTGTTTGTGTTCTTTAACCACCCCAAAGGCAGAGACAACATCATCGAGCTGTTCCTCTATCAGCCCCAGTGAGTACGACAACACAAAATTGCCTCTTTGTTATTATTAGCACTCTCAAATTGCTCATTAAAGAATATAGGAATGCAGCACACCACATTTGCATAACATTTTTGTTGTCACTTGCTAAAGGGACTTGCCATGCTGTGTGGGCTGTGTTTGCATCAATAGCTGGAAAATTCACTGTTAATGAGATTTGTTCTTGAAAGCGTTACATTTTTAGGGGGTACAGTGCTTGTTTGCATGACCATATAATGAGCATTGCTCAGTCTGAGCACTTTGAAGATGATACACTCTGTGTTAAGTGTTTGAAAGCCCACAGTGATGTAATTTTAAAACAGGAACCAATCAAAGTTTTTTTTTTTTTTTTTTTTTTTTGACAAAATATCCACTTTTTTTTCTCATGGTTTATAATTGTCATTGGCTTTTAGAGCTACGTATCTGTACTGATTTCTTGAATTTATTTGATTCAGTTTCTCAAATTCTGATTCAATATTATTTAATTTTGGAATGTTTATGTTATTTAAAAATCTAAAAATAATATTTGAAATTTCAAAACATAAACCACCATATACACTACAGTTCAAAAGTTTGGGCTCTGTAATATTTGTAAAATGTTTTTGAAAAAATTGGGCACCAAGGCTATTATTTGATAAGAAATACACAGTTATCTCAAAAATAATGGGAAAGCTGAATTTTCAGCATCATTAGTCCAGTCTTCAGAGTCACATGATCCTTCAGGAATCATTCTAATATGCTAATTTGCTGCTAAAAACAATACAAAAACATGCCTTATGATTATCATCATTAAAATATTTATATTTTTTCAGGATTCTTTAATGAATATAGATTTTGAAAGAACAGTATTTATTTGAAATGGAAATCTTTTTTAACATGATAAACATCACTTTTAATAAATTTAATGTGTCCTTGCTGAATAAAAATATAAATTTCCTATTTTCTTTAGACAAAAAAACTTTACTGACCCCAAGCTTTTAAACTGTGATGAATAAAAAATAGGGCTATCAGTTAAACGCGTTATTTACGGCGTTAACGCAAACCCATTTCAATGACGTAAATATTTTTATCGCGTGATAAATGGTCTTTTTGGCCTAGCAAACTTTGTTGGGGTTTTTTTCACATGCATTTGCAACAGGACGTGGCATGCGCTATGATATCCATCATTTCAATGGCATGTGCCGCGCGAAGACATTTTGTTGCTTCGTCGACCAAAGCGCAAGCGGAGCTAGCTAGACCGGAAACAAAACAGGCATGCCGCACACACTTGTTTGGGCTTGCGAGCTGGCCAAATGGTTGGTTAACGTTACGCTTTGAGTGGATGACGAGCGCAACGCTGAAATGGATGCCAATAAGATTCTGAATGGAAAGTTTACTTTTAAAAAGTTGCCAAATGGTTCCATTGACAAGACCAAAGTGATCTGTTTGTTTTGTCGTTGTGAACTGAGCTATCATCATCGCGTTCGCAGCACGTCCAGTCTGAAATACAACTTGATAATGGCCAAGCACACACACACAGCTGCAAATTCTCTGCCCAATTGATTCTCTGTCAATATTAGGACCTCATCAGTATTTCTTTCACCCTTTTATTGGACCGTGTGAGAGATTATTTACTCCAAGTGTGAATGTTAGTGTGAAATTGAACACAGTACATGCCGATGTTGTTTTCAATAAAAAAAAAACATTTGCACAAAACAAGCCAATCCACTTTTTCATGTTGATAAGAGCATTAAAATGAGAAAAAATAATGGGACAAAAAGAAATCGGAGACATTTAGAATAGATAATAATGTGCAATTAATTGCGATTAATCGTGAGTTAACTATGACATTAATGCGATTAATCGCGATTAAATATTTTAATCGTTTGACAGCACTAATAAAAGATGTTATGCATTACTGATGGATGTTGTCTGTTTCTTAGGTACTTGAACGCAATTCAGACCATGTGCCCCCACATTCTGCGCTACCTGACCACGGCCGTCATTACCAACAAGGACGTGAGGAAACGACGTCAGGTCCTGAAAGACCTGGTCAAAGTCATCCAACAGGTTAGCAGTGTTGAGCAGTAGCGTTGCTACAAGTAGTGATGCTTCTAGTTTAACTACATTTCTCAGTAGTGTGGTGTATCGTCGCTGTTTTCTGAATCAAATAGTAGCGAAGCACAAGCTAAATTTTCTCCAAGCATTTCTATAGCTCAAGCTCAAATCGGAAATACCACTGCTAGGGCTGTCAAAACGATTAATCGCGATTAATCGCATCCAAAATAAAAGTTTGTGTTTACATAATATATGTGGAGGCACTGTATATTATTATTTTAGATATATAAAAACACACACATGCTTGTATATTTTTAAGAAATATTTTCATGTATATTCTGTATATAGATTTATATATAATTTATATTATATATAAATATTTTATATATAAATAATATTTATTTTCTTAAATATACATGCATAAACGTGTGTTTATATATATATACAAAATAATTATACACAGTGCCTTCACATATATTATGTAAACACAAACTTTTATTTTGGATGCGATTAATCGTTTTGACAGCCCTAACCACTGCTAATTATCACTGATTCATAAATGCTATTTAAAAAGGAATCATGCATTTTATGGGTCTCAGTAAATGAATGGATCAGACACGCGGATTCATTTACCACACACACAACACACACTGAAGCACGCTCGCAATGTTTTCAGCCTTTATGAGGACATTAATAGATGCATTTCATCTACACAGCCGCTTTGAGAGTCACTTTAGCAGCATTTTAACTTGATTTGAGAAAAGATCATTTGATTAGCATGATTTGAGAAAAGAGCATTAAAATGAGAAAAAATTGGACAAAGGGGAAAAAAAGAAAATGGGACAAAAAGAAATCAGAGACATTTACAATAGATAAAAATGTGCGATTAATCGCAAGTTAACTATTAAATTTATGCGATTAATCGAGACTCACAAAGACTTAAAGATCTACATGGCAACCTGTCAAAATAAAATGATTAAAAAAAATTAACAAAATCATTAGTCCTACATTTTAAATAAATTGGTCATTACAATTTAAACCATAAACAAGTGTAATTAATTATAAAATAAATTACATTATTTTATCATTTTAAAATAATGTAATTTATTTTAAAATTGTATAACATTATTGTTCAATTGTATACGTTTCATGATTTTATTTAATTACATGTTTCTGATAAAATTTTATTTAAACTTTAAAATGGGAGTCCAAATTAAAACAAAATAAAACTACAAATTTGGAATGTGGGTAAAAATAAAAATGATTTCATAGGACTTTAAAAAACAGATTTTTGGTGCATTACCACCAACTTCTGCTCCGTATGATCACGTACTGCACCAATATCAATCCTTGGGCTGACGCATGAGAAATGTACTTAATGGAAAAAGATGCACACACTCTTGACACCTGGTTTTGTTATAGTTTTATATAGTTATATGGTTTATAGTTTTGTAATATTATGCCTGTCTATATTTGATTGACAGTTTTATTGATTACTGAAATAGTTTGGACTTGTATTGAAGTTCAATATAAAAAATAAATAAAAAAATAGCTTAGATGTAGTAAACTACTTTTGCCATATCGCTGAAGCTTAGCTTGCTACATTTCCCAGGGTGGTAGCTTCAGTGTAGTGAAGCTACATTTAATGTAGAGTAATTGCTAGCTTACCCCTCTAGATTTTATTAGTAGCTTGCCCAACAGTGCAGGATAACATGATCTTTGCAGATTTAACTAGGCGGGTGGGTTTTCTGAATGGCTAGTGGGTATATATTTATGCCGTGGCAATTATGCGTGAAATTGCTATGGATGCTTCAATGTGCTTAAAATGATGTCAGTGTTTCCCACAGGATTTTGTTAGACTGGTGTTTCGCTACGGGGAATTGGGGGCATAACCCCATATGTTTTTGTACATTAAAGTTAAAAATTAACAAAATAAAAATTAACAAAATGGATAATGTAATTTTTCATGGTTCCTTAGTAACAATGACATCGCTAAGTGTGCTCAGTGTTGTGTGATAGATTTTACTGTGTTAATTTGTCACATTGTTTAGACCAAATATATGATGCGTTCAGATATTAACTGCTAAATTATAAGAGTAACATCATATTAATACTGTTATTAATTATAACAATAATTAGCTACATCAATATCAACATATTTATGCGTTAAATATTAAAGCTAAAATAAACACTCAAGAAAAAATGAAGATAAACTAGGGCTGTCAAATGAGTAATCGCGATTAATCGCATCCAAAATAAAAGTCTGTGTTTACATAATATATGTGGGTGCACTGTATATAATTATATTTATATATATATATATATACACACACATGTGTATATATATTTAAGAAATATTTTCATGTATATACTGTACATAGATTTATATATAATTTATATTATATAAATATAAATATTTTATATATAAATAATATTTTTTTCTTAAATATACATGCATGTGTATGTATTTATTTATATACAAAATAATTATACACAGTGCACCCAATATTTTATGTAAACACGAACTTTTATTTTGGATGCGATTAATCGCGATTAATCATTTGACAGCTCTAAGATAAACCAACTAGTTGACCATCCCTTTATCACTCATGCTAATATGCATAAAACCACTTTGTTTTTATGAAAGTGCATTTGAGCCGATAGAGTTTATTTGAGTTCAGGTTGTTTTGAATATTGTCTTTGTCTTCTTTGTGGTTCATTTGAATGAGCACACAGGTTCTCCTTTGAGGTTTCTATCACGACAAGCATCATCGCATTCAATTACGCTCCTACTAAATGTGCTTCCTTTTAAGTATTGATTCAGAGTTTGTGAATTAGCGTCTCTTTTTAAATGTAGTCGTCAGAGTGCTTCTTGGGGCGATGCCGCATTTATACCCCCGACTTTGGCACTCGCTGTCAAATTAGCACGAGATTAATGTTTCGCTCTGCTTTCACTCTCTCAACAGGAGTCATACACGTACAAGGATCCCATCACAGAGTTTGTGGAGTGCCTCTATGTTAACTTTGATTTCGACAGCGCCCAGAAAAAACTGAGGGAGTGCGAGTCGGTAAGATCACCACCCGCTGTGTGTTACCAGGCCTGTCATCCCTGTGATTCCAACTAACACTGTTTCCCTCAGTTTGAGTCGTTTGGAGGCATACATTGAGAAGAACACTCATCTTAGAGCTTGAAGCCATATGTCTATTCATCCACTGCAAATCCCTGTCTACTGTAATTTAATGCTGTTTCCCACTGGGCTTTTCAAAGCGTTTCTGCTGTCAGTTCTCAGACCTACAGTTATGAGGCAGCTCCTCTCTTAGACGTGGCCAGAGGGAGCGGTGAGCATTCAGACCTGTGAAAATATAATCTCTGCCTTTTCAACACCGTTTCAGTTTACGCCTGTGGGATTTGTCTATAAAGTTAAAAATGAACAAAATGAAAAAATGTATAAAAATTAACAAAATGGATAATGTAGTGTTTCATGGTCACTTTGTACAATGACATCGCTAGGTAGATATTTATATTTAAATTGATATAATTTATTTATTATTATAAATATATTATATATACTGTATTTTTTAAACATATTTTATTGAAAAACATGGAATATAACAAGAACATTCACAAAAAACAAAATATTTTACATATTCTTCACACCCTCTGGGTCCAAAAAATCAGTTACACATATAGAGGTTATTATACAAAGGCTAAGACAGACATGCCCATATATTTAAGTACATAAGGGCATCATATATACACATATCAATCAGTGGAGTGTGAGGAGTATTGCCTGTTGGTTATTTAGCAGAAAATGTATAAAATGATCCCATATTTTATGGTAATCTTTTAGTTTGCCCTTTATACTGTGGCTTATTCTTTCCAATGTAATACAATACAATGTGTCAGCTTGTTTAACCAAAATGGGAGTCGACAAATGTCAATCATTTTAGTGTGATAACCTGATAATGATAGAAAGTAGATCCCGACCGATAAAGGACTTTGAAGGCCGATACCGATACAAATATTTTTGGGTTTTAAAATCCGATATTCCGATATATCAGCCGATATTTTTTTTTATTAAATATTGTTGGATTTCACACACGTGTAAAAGAAAAGCTAACTTTTCTGCACAAGATACGTTTGATACTTTTTCTCTATGTCTAAATGTTCACTCCTCGCAAGTATAACTTACATTTTACAATGCAGGGACTGTAACTAGAGATATGCTAGTTATAAATACAGTAATCATTACTTAATTTAGGCAGAAAAAGTTCATTAATGTTAACGTTACCGGTCTTCCACTGATGATAGTGGCATTAGCTATAGCTTTGTGGTTAGCTAGTCTATGATGAGCCATAATTTAGCAATAGATAACATCATACTGCAAATTGTAAAACATACATTTTCAATATAACAGGCCAAGGAGAGATGATTGAAACGTGTTTCTTCCGTTTTTATTTTATTTTTAAATATTCATTTATCGGCCATTATAACTGCTAATACCGATATTTTGGAAAATGACTAATATCGGCCAATATATCGGTCTGGCTCTAATAAAAAGGAATTAAACCCAAAGCACATATTTCAGGGGTCGTTAGAATTGGTTTTGAAATAATTGAAGAAATTAGTGTTGTCACTTTTTGCCAGAATGTCGTGATCACCTCATATTCAGAGATAAAAAGGAAGAATGTTCCCTTGTGTTTTTGGCATTTAAAACAGATATCTGGAATTTCAGGGTTAAACCTATTTAACTTTTCTGGGGTGACATATATACGCATTACCCAGTTATAATGGATCAGATTCAATCTAGTGTTGACAGATTCTGGCTCCATTCTGAATCTGGAAGGTCATGTTGCCAATCTATACCCCAAGCAATTATCTTGGACTCCTGATTCCTTAGAATTATTTACAAATTTGCAATAAAACAGTGAAATTTGGCTCTTCATAAAACATGGCCTTTTCTAGTTCTGTTGCTAGATAATGAATGATTTTGCTTGGCATTGATTTAACTTCGAGTTTGCAAGTATTTAAAAAAGTGTTTCATTGGGATTCCAAATTTATATATATATATGTATACCATATATATGGATGTGTATTTATATATATATATATATATATATATATATATATATATAATGATTTTAGTATCGTTTGCTCTATTCGGAATTCAGAAATAATATATATATAATAAAATATATCATATTTTAAACCATTATTTTTGCAATTCTGTTTGTGCTACTGCATTTGTGTGCAGGAAATCACACATTTAACTGTTAAGTTTTATTGGAGAAGTTTATTTTTGAAGTGAAGTGGAAATGAAGTGACATTTTTTTACTTTTATTTTTAAAAGTACATAGTTCAATCACTTTGCCTTTCAGTGGACCATCAACAATTTGAACGGGCTTTTTGTTTTCAAGGTGCTGGTGAACGACTTCTTCTTGGTAGCCTGCTTAGAGGATTTCATTGAAAACGCACGTCTGTTCATCTTCGAGACGTTCTGCCGGATCCATCAGTGCATCAGCATCAGGTAACACCCCCCCGGATGAATCCTGATAGACTAGTGTGCGCTAATCCTCTTAGCGCTGTAAAAAGAGCGTAGCGTGCTGCGAGGATTCATTGCGCTGCCAGGATCAATGGACCCCAGCCAAATCTGACAAAAGCTGAGAGACATCACAATGGTGTACATTCTGAATACTGAGCTAAGGAGAGCTAGATGGAGAGAACAACTGTTACATGTTATTTTAGTATCATTGAGATACTATTAGCGTTATTCATAGTTTTATTTGGGTGTGTGTGTTTAACATTAAGTGAATTGAAATAAAGTAACAAATGTCTGTTGGTTTTAGTTTCTGTTTACTCAAATAACATTTATAGGCATTACATTGATGGTTGTTAAACGGACCTATTATTAACTTTTTTCAAATTCTTGATTTTGTTTTGCAGTCTACAAGAAAAGGTTTTCATACCTGGATGTACAAAAAACACATTATTTTTTGTTATATTCACATTTTTTAATATTATTGCAGCACCTCTTTTTCCATTCTGTCAGTAACGCTCTGGACTGTGTTTCTCAAAAGCATCGTGAGTTAAAGGGATACTTCAGGATTTAGCATTAAGCTTTGTATCACTAGAAAACCAGTAGTATTTTCGAATTACCGTGCTCCCCCCCCCCTCATATCCCCCTGAAATGAGAGAAAAATGAATTTTAAGTCTGTGAATATAACAAAAAATAATGTTTTTGTACATCCAGGTATGAAAACCTTTTCTTGTAGACTGCAAAACAAAATCAAGAATTTGAAAAAAGTTAATAATAGGTCTGTTTAACAACCATCAATGTAACGCCTATAAATGTTATTTGAGTAAACAGAAACTAAAACCAGCAGACATTTGTTACTTTATTTCAATTCACTTAATGTTAAACAAGAGTTCAAACAGTCTCAGTGAAAATCAATCAGTGTAATAAACACAAGCAGATGACATGAATTAAGAAGGACCACCATGTCTATGATTAAATGTGAACACAACAAGGTTCCTAAATAGTGGTGTTCAAAGAAACTTTTAAAGGGATACTCCACTTTTTTGGAAATAGGCTCATTATACAACTCCCCCAGAGTTAAACAGTTGAGTTTTCCCGTTTTCGAATCCATTCAGCCATTCAGAATATCAGTAACCAGACAGTTTCTGGTCTCAATGAGTTCCATAGTATATTTTTTTCCTACTATGGAAGTCAATGAGACCAGAAACTGTCTGTTTACTGATACTCTTCTAAATATCCGAAAGTCGGCTGAATGGATTCGAAAACGGTAAAATTCAACTGTTTAACTCTGGGGGAGTGGTAAAATGAGTCTATTTCCAAAAAAAAGTGGAGTATCCCTTTAAAGGGGGAACTTATGCTTTTTTGCATTTTGTTGCTTTTTGAGCATGAAAAAGGTCTGCAAAGTGACAAAGTCCACTCAAGTAAAGACCGTTTCTGAAATCCTTGAAACGGCTCGATTGTAGTTTTGATTTTTTTGTCTGGAAACGAAAACATCACAATATTCCTTGTTTTACAATATCCCGCCCAAGGCATGAAAAAAACTAGTGAGGCCTGGTTCTTTTGCAGTAGTAGTTTGTTAAAACTCTTTTAAAACGTGGTTGTGGTAAGGGCGTGACTTTTCCGAAACATGCTCGATGTGTGGTTGACCAATCACAGGGCTGCATTTCTCCAAAGCATCGCACGCCCAAATAGATCTCTGGCCCAAAAATCCTCAGATGACGCAAATCAGATTGCGTCATCGGAGGATTTTTGGGAGTCAATGAGACCAGAAACTGTCTGGTTACTGATATTCTGAATGGCTGAATGGATTCGAAAACGGGAAAACTCAACTGTTTAACTCTGGGGGAGTTGTGTAATGAGCCTATTTCCAAAAAAGTGGAGTATCCCTTTAAAAGTTTCTTTGAACACCACTATTTAGGAACCTTGTTGTGTTCACATTTAATCATAGACATGGTGGTCCTTCTTAATTCATGTCATCTGCTTGTGTTTATTACACTGATTGATTTCCACTGAGACTGTTTGAACTCTTGTTTGAAGAGGAGAGCTACAGCTTGTTGTTGACCTTAGACAATCTCAGCATTTCTCATTTTCTCCCTCTCATCCATCGTTCTTCCTGTCTCTGGGCAGCATGTTGGCAGATAAGCTGAATATGACCCCCGAGGAGGCTGAGAGATGGATCGTAAACTTGATCCGCAATGCCAGACTGGATGCCAAAATCGACTCCAAACTGGTGAGCAATCTTTGGGGTGCAGAACACATGTCCAAACACAAAGCCCATTATTTTGAGACGCACTAGACTGTGAAAAAGGGCTGTTTGTTGGTACACTGTAGAAATATGGTACATAGTTTTGTTTTGAGTCTTACGTTTATTTATTTTTTTATTTATTAACTCAATATGAACCTTAAAGGGATAATTCAGCCAAAAATCAGCTACACACCCTCATGTTTCAAACCTATACATTTTTTTTGTCTGCAGTTTTTACAATTGGGCTTTCATTTTATAGGATTATTTTACATGAACTAAAAATGAACAATACTTATGCAGCATTTTTTAACCTTAGTTGATAAAAATCTCAATATTTACTTTTACATTTTTTAAATCAAAAGTTGTGTCTGTTAATATTAGGTATTAGATCGTAAAATAACATGAATGAATGGACAACTTTTTAATTGATTACCAATATTAATGTTGTTATAAATGCCATAGTAACATATTGCTCATTGATAGTGAATGGATTTATAGGTAATGGATTAACAAATCTTTTTCTTTTATTTCTGTGGGACACAAAAGGAAATGTTTAGCTGAATGTCCAAACTGCTCTTTCCCATTTTACACAAGTAAAAATTTAGAAAAAAGGTAACAATTAATATGATCAAAAAACACTTTTTTAATATAGTTTTAAATATTATTCTAGGTTACTGTTAATTTTTAGTAAATCAATTATTCATTGGTCATTCATTTTGTTCATAATACAATAACTAATGTTAAAATTGTAAAAATTATCACTAAGATGAGTGTAAAAATATTAATAGTTTGATGTAAACTATTGCATCAAGTAATGTTAACAAATAGAATGCTATTTTGCTTTTGTGTTTCCAAAGAACATACAACTTTATATTATAAATGTTAAAGTCATCTTCATGTTAGCTGTACCTCTCATAAATCTATTCCTTTGTGCTTGTGCATTTCTAACTTGCTTTCACAATGAGTCATGCCTGGTTTGACATCTTTGACCATTGTGTGCAGTCAGCTAAGTGCAAGTGCGTAAGATTTTAGATCTACAAAGTATGACGGAAACATGAGGGTGGCATTTTTTTTTTGTATTGGTTGACCTTTTTAACTATGGGGTTTAAAGGGAAAAGCAACCAGTTTACTTGCCTTTCTTGTGTGTTTGCCAATGAATAGTGCTTTTATTGTAAACTGATATAGGAACTGGGGGCGTGCGGTATTGACAATATCGTAATATTTTCTGGGATTTTGTTTAAATGGATTTTTACATGATATCTGGATTTTTACCGAAGTAAATGTAGCATATGCATCATTTATTATGTCAAATTATAACATTTAATCAATAAATTAAATTACAGAAATAGGATCCCTACCAACACGCCAGCTTCATCCCGGTCCAGGTCGCCCGCATTCCTGTCAACACTCCCGTATTCCCCGGGAGTCTCCCATATTTCACACCCATCTCCCGCCCGCTCCCGTTCTGTTATTTCTCCCGTGAAACCTCGTTATATGAATAATCACATCAATATATTATTCCAAGGTTGTCCAGTTGCCAGACCCTGTATAATGTATTCTACTCACCCACACAATCAACACATCATACAAATTTCAATCCATTTGTGAGCTCAACCTGGCCACCTACAGTACAACCCAGTTGCACAGTTGATATCTGCGCAGGTTGTAGACACGGACAGTCACTGGTAGAATGGGAAGAGAAGAGTCAGTTGTAAATATTTAATGCAATTTTTTTATGTCATCTTTTGGCTGGCGTTACTTTATATGATACGTTCTTATTCATACAAATGCTTTTAAAATATTCAAGCCAAGACGAATTTAGCGCTAGAATAGAGTTCTCTTTCAGCTTGTAGTAGACCGAACACTAACAGATGCAATTAAGCCAAAATCTCAGTTTTGTTGAGGATCCTGATAAGAGTAGACTGAGCAGTCTTAAATGAGTTAAAAAAAGTTTTAAAAGAGTTTAAGAGTTGTGAGAGATTGAGGCGCATGGGTTATATATAATAAGGGTTATATAATTTAAATGTATGCTGTCCAAACTGTTCGATAACTTTATTCAATTTCTGTATATTTCCTATCTGAAAATACAAATATTTAAAATATACTGTTGATTTGGAGATTGACTGTGAAATTATTACATTACAAAATATATTTAAAACATTAGTTTTTTTAAAATGGTGATTCATCGGGATTAATCACAGAAAAACTAAAAAAAAAGTGTGATTTAATCTAGTTTATTTTTGCAATCAATAAAAAAATGAATAAAAACAGAAACACGAGAAACTCCCTCCTCAGGTCTCCCTTATTTTGGTACCCAAATGTTGATGGGTATGGTTGCCGGTTTCAGATACCCCTTTTCCACCAAAAAAAGAACTGGTTCGGGACTGGTGCTGATTTAAAGTTGGTTCGGAGTTGATCGACTTGCGAACCGCTTCAGAACCTATTTGGTTTTTCCACTGACTAGAGCGCCCAGGGAACGACGTCGTTACGTCACTGTACGTCGGCATACGTCTTAACTAGAAACGCTTGCAAATACAAAATTACTTTCGGATTATCTCGAACTCGTGTACCAAGAAAGCTTTAAAAACAATTGAAATATGTAAGTCTTTTAATCTTTTCGTTTGATATGTAATCTTTTCTCATAAGTTATGTAGCCTACCCCTGTCTTGTGTCTTTTTTTCTTTCCATTTATTTGTTCTATATTGTGACTATTTTCTTCTTTGCTTATAATGTCTTCAATAAAAAAATTACAAAAATAGAAACGCTTGCGTTAACTTCATATTTAAAAAAAAAAAATTGCTAGTTTATACCACTAATGAGCCTCAAAATAGCCCCACACTAACACAGTAACATAATGAGGGTCCATACATGCAAAACAAAGCATTGAAAACTTTGTAAGTGTACAGACTGTTTAATAAGAAGATACTTTATGAAGACAGTACACTTCATGTATACAGACAGGAGCCATCTTGGAAAACAGTCACGACAAGTCAAACCACGAGTGAGCTGAACTGTATGAACAGCGTTCGGGGATCGACTTATCAAGACTATTTTCTTTTTAGAAGCAAAGTTTCATATAGCACCTTTAAACTGTTATATAAAATCAATATCGCATTTGCAATTCTGCTGATAGTTTGGGGAAAAAGTGCCAATCTTTGTGTGAATGCTTAACTATGTAATATAATATAAATATAGCCTAAAAGACTAAAACTCATAGGTGTGATTTACTTTTTTTTTTTCAGATTTCACATCATTAAAACAAGTACGATATTATCATAGACAATATATTTTGCACACCCCTAATAGGAACTGTAATTTAGTAAAAGAATAGTTCTTTTAAAACCAAAGTGACTTTTAATCCCCAGATCCCCTGAAGCCTTTTACTTTTTCATTATATTACTTAGAAAAGTTGTTTGATAATTTATAAAGCCATTGTTTTAGTCTTATTCAGTACACTGCTCCTCTCTAATGGGTGTTTTCTACTCAGGGTCACGTGGTGATGGGCAACAACGCAGTGTCGCCGTATCAACAAGTGATCGAGAAAACCAAGAGCCTGTCGTTTCGCAGTCAGATGCTGGCCATGAACATCGAGAAGAAGATCAGTCACAGCAGCAGGAACGAGGTACCAGACTCAAAGCAAACAAATCGGGTTGTGGTAATGAGTTTTTCCTTCGTTGGGATCATTACCGTCATGAATTGAGTATGTTGGGAAACTTTTGCTTTTAAGCGTTTAAGCATTTTTTCCTTAACTGAACATTGGCCAGCATTAGCTGGCAGACAGTTCCCTTGAATATCTCACTCCCAAATGAAAGCCCAGACTCTGCGTAATATCTGAATAATCGGGTTTTATGTCAGCAAAGCAATTCACGTCATGTATCTTCTGCTGCCCTGTATTTTGCTTGCTGTTCACTCTGGAGACATTTGCTTGAGTCAGAGCATTTTAAATATTTATGTCAAACTTGTTTTGAGAAAACTTCTGCTGTATATGCTGGATCTTTTATGCAACTAATGATCCTCCATTATCTTTCTAGACACCGAACTGGGCGGGTCAAGAAACTGGCTTCTATTAGGCCTGAAGCACAAGGCAAAGAGTGGATTTATTGTTATACTCCTCAACCTCATCTTAGTGTTTAACTAACATCTTTTATCTAGCCGTGTTTTATAATAGGATTATTCTACGAAAGACTGTTGCCAGCATGACAAAGCTATGAGGTTTCGGGATGCTGTTGTAAATGATGTATTCTCTATGAAGAAAGGATTTTACCAGGCAAGTTTTTTATGAATTATTCCAGTTCTGTGTAATCTCAAAGGACATTTTTTTTTTTCTTTTTCCTTATGCGATCATAACACCACAATACATAATGAAAGTGTGTTTTTGAACACATTTTCAAGGATTCTACAATATACTTCTGAAATCTTAAATGGTCAAAGGTAAAGTGTATAATTTTTTCATTGGGCTTAAATGCTCCCTTATTTCTACTATTGTTTGGTCAAACAGGTCCTGCTTGGTGTTTGTCTTGTGAGACAGTTTTCTGCGGACAGTAAAATTGGGATGGGAAAAACTACACACTTCACTTTTAATTCTCTTTATTTTTCACACTATCGCCATGGTTCCTACAGTACTGAAATATTAGAGAATTTGAAAATTTGTCAGGCCTGGAAAAGTTATGCAAAATAATAATCTTGGACATTTCTGTAAATAGTGTTAAAAAAATTTGGGGCCGGTAAGGTTTTGTAACTTTTTGAAAGTCTTATGCTCACCAAGGCTGAATTTATTTGATCAAATATTGAAAAAAAAATAATAAAAAAAATCAGTAATGTTGTGAAACATGCAATTTAAAGTAACTGTTTTCCATTTTAAAGTTATTAAATTGTATATTTTTGAAAGTGTTATTTATTCCTGTGATGCTAAGCATCTTTACTCCAGTCTTCAGTGTCACATGATCCTTCCGAAATCATTCTAATATGTTGATTTGCTGCTCAAGAATAACCTATTATTATCAATGTTAAAAACTGTTGTGCTGCTTAATATTTAATATGCTTAATATTATTCGATGAATAGGAAGTTCAAAATAACAGTATTAGTTGAATGCTTTTGTAACATTTGATCAATGTAATGCATATTTGCTCAATAAAATTAGTAATTGCTTTCAAAACAAAAACTTGCGGACCCCAAATATTTGATCAGTTGCGTAATTTTAAGTAACTGTTCTAAAGGGTTTTTTTATGTATGTGATCGTCACAGATGGTGAAAAGTAATTTCTTTTACATAAATTGTAGGAACCCTGAGTCAGTTCTGTAATGAACTCCTTTATTAATTTTCAGCCTATGTTTTTTTCCCACTAGGTGGCAACAGTGGCTAACTTTTCCACCACTGTTTTTTTTTTTTTTTGGCCAAGAAAATAACATACAAAACTCTCATAGGGGAAAAAGAATATGAAGAGTTCAGATGCAAAAGCCTCTAAATGCCATTTGAAATTTTCTTCTTTAATGATGATTTTTATCAAACTTGTATATTTAAGTTCAGTAATTTCATTTAAATAACAATTAATAGGTAATCATCATTACCATTTTAGTGAAATCACTGAGCTTAAATATACAAGCTTGATAAAAATGATCATTCTAGAAGAAAATTTCAAATGACACTTAGAGGTTTTGCATCTGAACTCTTCATATACAAATGTTGTCAATATACAAAAAGCAGAAATTAAAAACAAAGAGGGCGAGCTGCTTCAAAATACTCAAGTCAAAGGCAAAATAAAATTTGGAGCGCCACACACACAAGGGAAGATTAAACAAAACAAAAGTTTCCTAGATATGTCACTATACCACAAACCATTCCTTAGCAGTTGCCTTCTTGATTTTGCACTGTTTACAAGCTGAAACCTAGGAATGTTGGGCATCTGTGTTTGATTTTGAAGGTGACCAGGTAATTTTGGGCCAGAGGTTGAAAACACAGGGTGTGGGTTGTCAAAAAAGCTAACCGCGATGGAAATATCCTGTAGTGACTCACAGATGACCAGCTTCCTCTAAATAACCAATTTTCCTTTGGCTGTTTTTATACTTCATCCAAAGTCCAGACAAAATGCTAGTGGAAAGTGTGTGTTTTGTACTTACTGAATGCATGTTGTTCCTGGAAGCTGATCTATTTGGTACTACATTCATCAAAATGGTGACTGTAAATGTATACCTTTCTATAAAATCATCAAATATAGTTTTGAATGGGAAAGAGAACAATGTTTTGTGATAAATTTTGGAGCTACTTTTTATTAACAGATATATATTAACATTTAGTTATGATACAAATCACTTATTGTGTACTTGCATTATACTTAAAAATACCTGCTTGTAATTACATCCATAATTACACTGTTGACCCCTTCCTTTAACCCTACCCATACTACCAAACCTGTCCCTGATCTTACCCGTATCCCACCTCAATAGCAGCAAAAAACAACAACAAATAAATAAATGAATAAAAAAAATAGAAGAGTGGAATACAAGTATTTTGCATCTTACTTTTTTATGTAAGTACCACTGTAAAAAAATATTGTTGGTTTAACTTAAAAAATTAAGTAACCTGGTTGCCTTAAGATTTTAAGTTGATTGTACTGGAAAAAGTGAGTTAATAGAGATTGATTTAATCATCAGAAACTCAAAATAATAAGTTATCTGAACTAAATAAATTATTTAAGTTGATTTGACAAACGAAAAAATGTTGTGAAACATTGAAAATATTTTTTTTAGGGCCGTGCAAAAATTAATTGAATTTCCAAAATAAAAGTCTCTGCTTACATAATACATTTGTGTGTGCTGGATATAATTATTTTGTATATATAAATACACACACATGCATGTACATATTTAAGAAAATGTGATATTCATATATAAAATATTTATATAATATAGATTATGTATATATATATATATATATATATATATATATATATATATATATATATATATATACACACACTGTAAAAATATTTTCATGATTTGTAATCAACATTTTTTCAAATCAACTTAAATAGTTTATGTGGTTCATATAACATAATATTTTAAGTTTCTGATGATTAAATCAATTTCCTTCATTGTATTAACTCAATTTTTCAATTTCAAGGAACTTAAAATTTTAAGGCAACCCGGTTACTCCATTTTTTAAGTTAAACCAACAACATTTTTTACAGAGAATTTAAGCGCAAATAATTCTTAAATATATACATGCATGCATAGGTATTTATATATTCAAAATAATTATATACAGCACACACAAATATATTATGTAAACACAGACTTTTATTTTGGATGCGATTAATCGCAATTAATTTGCAAAGCCCTATTTTTTTTTACAGTGTAGTAGTTTAAGACACCTCAAAATGGCCTTATTACAAATATAAAGTAAGCCAAAAAGTGAAGTCACACTTTAAATGTGCAAATGAATCTACAGACCTTTTCTCAGAACTAACTTCCCTTTTCTCAGCCATTTTAGCAATGACTGAACTCAAGTCTTTTTTTAGTGGATGTACGTAATCATCTCCCCTTAATATCTTTTTTTATAAGTGTGACTCAAGGCCATTGTTTACATTAACTACCTCTATGATTGTACACACACTTCTATTGCGTGAACTATGTTGTCGCTTCAAACCGCCTCGGGTGCATTTCTCGTCTCATACCTACCATTAACCAACAGGTCTCGGATCCTGAGTTGAAATGAGGGTGTGTGTGTGAGTGAGAGATGTTATGCCCTGGGAGTGGCTGCTGGATATTCCAGGCAGGGTTGCGTTGTGAGTGCCGTACACACTCGTATACGCACTCCTCCAGAGCTGACGTGGGCTGTGGCCTTAAACAGCTGTTGCCCATCTGCCACTGAGAAGCAGCCACAGGAGCTAGACGAGAGGAAAGGAGGAGTAGACAGAGAGGGGATAAGGAAAAGGGGCTAAGAATGGACGCGCTGCAGGACTGGGCCCTGGAGTACCCGGCTCTGGCCCGGCTGCTCTGGGTGATCGTGCTGGTTTTGGCCACCCTCCTGGTTTGGAGCTTGTTCTTCTGTTGCTGGGGTAACCAAAGCTCCACCTCCCCTCTGGAAAGATATTTCTCAGGTAAAACAGCTGTTTTTATTCTCACTCAGCTGATCTGGAATCAGTTCTTACTGATGTTCTTTAGCTGTTTCCAGATCAGTAGGTCTTTAAGTAAGTTTTTACAGTGGAAACATTGCCGGTTTTTCATGACTGGCTGCATTCAGTGGGCACAGGATGGTAAAGTGGTTGAGTTATGCGTTGACGTCATCTGAAGGGGCGTTCTGAATCCTCAAATCAGAGTTTACTATTTTTCAAGCGCTATCCCTAAATTATACGTTCCCTGGGATGTTACGCAATGGCAGCCTTTGCAGATTTCGGCTATTTCAAAACCATGAATTGCTTTAAAAAGGCTCACTTCGGATAGACCACAAAGAAATTGTTTACTGAATCAGATGTATAATTGTAGCCTTTGTTGAAAAAAAAGGTACAAAAGCTGTTACTGGGGCGGTACCTTTTCAAAAAGGTACACTTTTGTACCTAAAGGGTGCATATTGGTACCATAATTGTACAAATATGTACCATGAAGGTACCAATATGCACCCTTTAGGTACAAAAGTGTACCTTTTTGAAAAGGTACCACCCCAGTGACAGCTTTCGTACCTTTTTTTTCTGAGAGTGAAGACCGACAGCAATGTATTCTTTGAATAAATGAAACTCTTTTCTGTAGATTTTTGCAAATGTAGAAGCCAAGAAACATCTGGGTCTGATGTATTTGAGCTTGAAAGGGTGAAGAATCAGTTCACATAACTTCACTATTTCTGTCAAAGGATTGGATTTACGGTTCAAACAGGCTCTAACTTGCTGTTTGAGTGATTACTGTGACAGGATTTTTGACAGCTGGACACAAACTTAACCTACTGTTCATACAAATACAAAACGTCCTCGTGGGTGTACTGAAATGTTTCAATCAATATCATGCCACATGGTTCAGAAGCTTTTGTCATTATTCATTTGTAATCATTATTTCAGTTGGCCAGAGCTCATAGAGTTTAATTCTCTCCATAGGGGCTTCCTTTATTTAATTTAATACTGTGTTTCTGTTTCAGCCATGGAGAAACAGTCAAAGACAAAACACCAGAGCCAGGTACGTCATCAGTTACTATTTTAATGATAATATGATGTTTGTTTTAAAGGAAAAGTTTATTTATTTATTATTTAATATATGACATTTATCATTACTCCACCCTCATGTCGTTCCAAACCCGTAAGGATTTCGTTCATCTTTAGAAAGCAAATTAAAATCTTTTTGATGAAATCTTGACAGCTATTACTTTTACTTTGATGCTTTAAAAAGTTCATAAAAGGTATTGTAAAACTAATCCATTGGAATTTAGCGGTTTAGTCCAAATTTTCTGAAAATACGGTGGCTTTAAATAAACAGATTTAATTTAGGCTTTTATTCACATATACTTATTGATCAGTGAACATAACCAGAAGCTCAACTAAACCGTCTTGGCGCACGAGAACAAACCTCATTGGTTCTTGCAGAAGCTCAAACATGCTACGTAACACTAGAATGAACCTCATTGGTTCGTCTTGCTTCCGTTTACTACAACTGATGTGTCAGTTGATGAATGTCTAAATATGAATGAATAAAAGCCTTAAGTCAATCTGTTCATCGTATAAAGCGATCAATCGAGTCTTTTCAGAAGGTTTGGACTAAACTGCTCAATTAGTTTTACGATATCTATGAACTTCTTGAAGCATCAAAGTGACAGAAAGCTCACAGATTTCACTTAAAGATCTTCATTTGTGTTCCAAAGATGAAAAATGGGCTTATGGGCTTGGAGCGACATGAGGGTGAGTAATTAATGACACAACTGTTAACTATCCCTTTAAGTGCATTAGTTTTCAAGAGACTTTGGGTAAGGGCTAAACACACAAAATACAGTACATTCAGTGCCCTGTAGATGGTGATATAATATATTTGATACTGAAAGTGCAAAGAAGCCATAAATATACTTCAGTGCAGAAACTAATTACGTTTATTTAGAGACTTTACACCACTGTCCTGTTTAAATATTAATATTAGCATGCTAGTATGTCATCCCAAACATCTCTAGTGATCATACTTTTTATCCAGCAACCTCTAGAGGCCAGTATTGTAAGCCATTTGATGACATTTTAAATGCCATTTTCTGCAACTTTTCAGAGATCCAAAAATTATGATGTGGCAAAATACCGCATACTAGAATTGTTTGTGGTTAAATATGCTGGTAAATGATTTGATATGCAATTAAATATCTCAGTGTACAGTTAACTTGATATATGGATGCACACAGTAAAAATAGCTGAGCATTCTTCCTTATGGTTTACAAAAAAATTGTACCTATAATTGATCTTCATGGCGGTGGATGTGATTTCACCAAGTACCACATGTTCCTGGATCAACATGTTTGTTGATCCTGGTTGGTTCCAATCAACCAATCAGATTTGAGGGACAAGTTTACAATTTGTCAAGTTTAGGCTTAGAACCAGGGTGAAGTAACATCAGTGCTATTCACTATATCAAGTTTAGGGGTAAGGACTACATTTTGGGACAGGAATGTTTATCCAGGACCATGTCTTAATTAGCAAAATCATGGTTACCGTTTATGATATAGATTATTGAGTCTATGGGTCAGTGTTCAGTGCAGGTTTGTTGCGTTCATGCTGGTTTGATAGACTGCCGGTCAGAGATTGTCTGTGATAGCTCTGTCTGCATGAATGGAGACACTTTGTCTCTGCTCACTGTTATAGAACAACAAAAGGCTGTTTCCTCCCCTGTTCTCCAAGTGGACAGAGAGAAAAACAGATCCAAATGTCATTATCTCTCAGCCTGAGAGAAAAAGCAAGTTTATGAATTAGATTTATTTGCGCAATTTACGGTGCAGATGGTCAAAATGATAAGGTCATAATAATTTATTCTGGATACCGCAATATCCTGTATTGAATGTTTGGTAACACTTTAGAATACGGTTCCTTCGTTAATGAATAACTACACAAGAACCAATAAGTAACACAATATTATCAATCTAGTAACTATTATTGAATAACGAGAAACTCTGATTAAAGAACTAGTAAGTAATAGCGAACAGATGAAAGTGACAGTTCACTAACTAATCAATAACTACAATTTTTTTAAATGCTTCCCAGAGAATTACTGAAAAAGTTTATTAACATTTTAGTAACTACTTTTAACTAAAATAAGCTCTCATTAATGAATTAGGAAGTAATAGTGCACAGATGAAAGTGTTACTACATACTTCTGGGGCTGGGGAATTACGAATTGTTTGGATCCGTATTCTAAAGTGAAGATCATGGGAGCTAACTAGTAATGACTCAAGTGTTATACTTCTAAAGAAATTTTCTAAAATAATACTAAAGTTCACCAAAAATCTCAAACGCTTGAGTGCAGTCTCATCCCAAGACATCATATAACTGACGTTTTGGGACGTCTTTTGACCATACGTCAATATTCGCCTTTTTAGGGCCCCCTTAAACATTGGTAGATGAGGTTCTGGGATCCTAACTCTACCCCAGACCTAAACCTAACCCTAAATCTAACCCGTCACCTAACTGACGTTAAAGGTAAAGCGTCAGTTGTATGACGGCCCAGGATCGCCGTTTAAGGGGGCCCTAAAAAGTCGGATATTGACGTATGGTCAAAAGACGTCCCAAGACGTCAGTTATATGACTTTTTGGGATGAGACTGTGTTACTTGAAAAGACTTCAGTGTTTGGTTGCACAAGTCATGACTATCATGTATAGGGTTGTGTATCGTTTGAATTTGAACGATTCTGATTCTGATTCCTTGTTTCGATTCCGGTTCCCAACGATTCTTGATTCCGATTCTTTTAAGAGGCAGGGTCAAAAAAGTTTAGCTAACCTTGCTAACCAATGGTCTTTCTGAAGGAAATACTCCTTTCTAAAGGGAAATACTTTGTATTTTGCCAAAATTTTGTTATTTTTAGAAAAGTGAAGCCACACTTTGGACCGCCGACGTTAGCTACTCATGTTCGAATCGCGCGGTTATGCCAACACTTCCGGTAGGCGCTTCTTCATTGGTGTTGTTCAGCGGTTTCTTCTTCTGGTCGGCGGACTGTGAATATCGAAACTAGGAAGCGAAATTTTAACTTTTGAACGATTCCGGGAAAAACGAAAAGTTAGTCCCGGTTCCAATCGATACTCGATTCTCGATACCCAACCCTAATCATGTAGTAACACTTGAGTCATTACTAGTTAGTTCCAATGATCTTCACTTTAGAATACGGATCCAAACAATTAGTAATTCCCATAGAAGTATGTATATAGTTTCATCTGTGCACTATTACTTACTAATTCATTAATCAGAGTTTATTTTACTTAATAGTAGTTACTAGATTGTTAATAAACTTTTTCATTAGTTCTCTGGGAAGCTTTCAAAAAAATTGTTATTGATAAGTTAATAGCGAACTACCACTTTCATCTGCGTGCTATTACTTACTAGTTCGTTAATCAGAGTTTCTTGTTAGTTAATATTGGTTACTAGATTGTTAATATTGCGTTACTCATTGGTTCTTGTGTAGTTATTCATTAACGAAGGAACCGTGTTCTAAAGTGTTAACAAATTTTATTATTGCAGAAATGTTTTAACTTTAAAATTATTTTCCAATACAATTTCTTTCATTTTTGTGTTGATTCGGAAATGGCAGTGGCAAACAAAAATGAATTAAACACTTAAAATATTGTATGAATTAGATTTGAATAAACAAACGCACTAAGTGGCTTATGTAATATGTTAATGTTATTGGTTAAAAATAAAGCAAAACCCTCAGAAAAGTAGAGTTATAAGACTTGCATCATTTGTGTGCAAATGCTGCTTGGTTTGATCTGTTTTATTTAATATGATGACATTCATATGTTTTTAATTATGAATTAAGTTTCTAAATACTTTTTGGTGGCTGTACCTCATGTGCCCCATAATATAACCACCACTTTGGTTCTTGCATTTGCAATTGTCTATGACGGCAAGACTTTCGTTATCCTCCTTTAGTCTTTAAACGTGTTTATTGTAATGCTCTATTTAGTTGTGTCTAGATATTTACATTTAATCATTTTAGCAGGTGCCTTTACCAAAGTGGTGCAAAAAAACAAGAACAATAGAATCAATCAAACCAACAATAGGGCAACAATATGTAAGTGCTGTAAATAGTCTTTGTAGCTTTTCTTAGTCATGTGAGGTTGTATGTTAAATCACTGCAAGATGTAAGTGCTACGTTATAAACACTGAAATTTCATTTGGTAATGGACAATGGGTAATTAAAAAGCCTTGATTCAGGGCTTGAAACTGAATGATGTTCTTGTAGCTGCTTTCTGTGTAAAAAGTGATTTGACTGACAGAAATGTCCTTTTAATTGTGTACCTGACAGATTCAATCACACTCACAGCCTGTTGAATAAGAACTCCTTTGTGTGATCCAGGCAGTGGGCGTCAGAAATAGCCGAAACAGTCTCTAAACTCACTGATAACCCCTTTGTTGCCTTTTCCGAATTATCTTATATGACCACTTGGATCCATCTAAAGTCCCTTTTACCTGCATGAGTTTGAAAAGTTGGTTCTTGTTGCAGGTTTTATTACAGCGTGCGAATGAATACGCTGATTTCACTGTTTTTTCAGAGGAAGAAGAAGCCGAAAGACAAGAGTGTCTCCGCGGCTTTGCTAAATGAGGGGATCGTCGGGGTGATCAAACTGGCAACCCCTCTGTCTCAAGAGAAACAGAAGAAGAAGGAGAAGGAAAAGGAAAGACACGTGAAAAAGATAGAGGAAGAGGAAGAAAAGAAGGAAAGAAAGGATGAGAAGGAGGAAGGGAAAGGAGAGAAGCCCTCAACAACAGTGAGGAAAAGAAACAAACGGCACCTGAAAGTCACCATCGGACCTGGAACCGTGATTCCAGCATCTACTGACCAGGTGAGATCAGGCTTAAGTCATATAGAAAGACAATAGGAAAATTCCTTTAGGCATATATTGTAGTATCATTTTCAACATCATTTTCTGATGGTGCTGATGTTCCTCACAATATACAACTCAACTGTATATGTTTGATGCGCAAGAACTCATTGGTTCTGGTGGAAGCTCAAACGTCCGGCATAACACACGAGAATGAACCTCATTGTTTCTCATGTGTCGAGCAAACATGCTTGAGCTTCCGTTTTCCACAAGTAATGGGTAAGTTGATGAATATATATATATATATATATATATATATGTATATGTGAATTAAAGCCTAAATTCATTCTGTTCATCATATAAAGCGATCGTGTCTCTTCAGAAAATTTGGACTAAACCGCTCAATTCATATGGATTAGCTTTACGATCTCCTTATGAACTTTTTGAAGCGTCAAAGTGGTAGTTACGCAACTATGGAGGGACATAAATATCTCATATTTCAATAATATCTTTCTATAAATAGAACAGATTTCAAAATATCTTCATTTGTGTTCCAAAGATCACATGCGATGAAAATCGAAAACCGTGCAAGTTTGTAAGAGTGTCTTTCGCTGTAAATCGATGCTTACGGCCGTCTGTCGGAAGCAAGTTATTTTAGCCAATAAAATAAAATAAAAAAATCGTACACAAACTTATCGCTTCACTTCAGAAGGCCTCAGTTAACCCACAGGGCAACGTGGAACACTTTTATCATGGATGGATGCACTTTGATGGACTTATAAAATATACAGTCGATCACTGCCATTATAAAGCACATAAGTAAAGCACCAGTACATATAAAGCATATATATAAAGCACCAGTACATTTTTGTAATATAACTCTGGATATATTCGTCTGAAAGAAGAGTGTCAAACACACCTTTGAGAGTGAGTAAAGAGCATTTAAGACGAGTCATGTAAAAGCATTGAAGTTGGTCTTGTTAGTTTTGAAGAAAGCATCTCTAAGTGAAATGTTTAGTAGCTTATTCTGTATTTTGTTTCACCCAACAGCTTCAAACATAGTAAAATGCTAAATTGTACCCCTAATGAAGTGAACTAGAGGGTTAATTTTAGTGTTCATTGTGCACAATAGTCTGAAGCTGGCACTGTGTTCAATAGTATCCCCTCCCTCAACTGGCCCATGCTAATGGCAACAGCTTTTTTTCCTTACAAGCCATTGAGTGGTATAAAAGCTTCTGTTATGTAAGATGTTGTCAAGCCTGAGCTCTGTTATTTGCGTGCAAAATGCAATGAGACAGCTAGAAACTGTAAAAAAGTATTTCATACAAAGATCCACAAATAATTGGACTTTTAATGTAATGTGGGATAATCATTTAAGGATCTATAGATTCCAATGAGATATTTGATTATATTGATAATGAAGCTAACACACGTCATTGATTAACTAAAGTTAACAAAGATCAATAATGACTGTAACATATGTATTGCTCATTGTAAGTTACGGACGTTATTAATTGATGACTCGGCGCTGAATTATTATAAAAAATAATGCACACCTGAGGTGGTAGTCGTGGAGAGGACGTTACACCTTTATGTTCATTGTTTTTCAATAATTCAACTGTGCGGAATGAATTATTCTGCTTATACTATGGTTACCATACCTTAATATGTTCAGAATCAGATTATGTATTTCGAGACAAGTTTTTTTCCATACTGGTTTGAGAGAAAGAGAGCGGGAGCAAGAGAGTGCTTTCCTTACGTAATAATTTTTGAATTTTAAAATTCATTTTGTCGCAAAGTTGTTCACTATTTATTTGCTTGGTCAGTGTCATTGTGGGTTTTGGTTCTTTTGCTGTTGTAGTCTGCAAGGTATGGAAGCTTGTTTGTGCCACAGAGTAAAACATTATGATGTTTGCGACTTTTTATCTCACAATTGCGAGTTTACGTCACGCAATTCTGACTTTTTTTCTCCAAATTTCGAAATATAAACGCGTAGCAGTGAACTCGTGTTAAAAGTCAGAATTGCGAGATAAACTCAGGCTTGGGAGTTTATATATTAAGTGTTCATAACACACAATTGCAACTTTATATCATGCAATTCTGACTTAAATTCGTAATTGCGAATTTACATCTCACCATTCTGAACTCTAAACTCACAATTGTAAGAAAAAAGTCAGAATTGTGAGATAAAATTCACAATTAGCCTACCTTTTTAAACTTCAATAGTAAGGACCTTTGCAATAACTGAAATCATTTTGCAAAGTGATATGGAACCGCTGCGCGTCGGCCGGTTCACACCTCACTGTCGTCCATTAAAACCTGACAATGGACACCTCGTCGGGCATTAACCCTTACACACACACACACACGCACACACACACACACACACATATATATATATATATATATATATTAGGGCTGTCAAACGATTAATCGTGATTAATCGCCTCCAAAATAAAAGTTTATGTTTACATATTATATGTGGGTGCACTGTTTTTATAATTATTATATATATATAAATACACACACATACTTGTATATATTTAAGAAATATTTTCATGTATATACTTTATATAGATTTATATATAATTTATATTATATATAAATATAAAATTTTATATATAAATAATATTTTTTCTTTAATATACATGCCTGTGTGTGTATTTATATATACAGTATACAAAATAATTATACACACTAGTGCAGCCACATATATAAAAACAAACTTTTATTTTGGATGCGATTAATCGCGATTAATTGTTTGACAGCCCTAATATATATATATATATATATATACATATACTATATATATATAAGGCAACACTTTAACTAATATTAAATAGATTTAAAAAACATATATTCCTAAAATAGAAGCTGTAATTATCAATTACTTTTTAAATTGTATTTCCTTATGAATCAAACCCATGACTGTGCCATAGTGTGCTGATTTGCCTCTTAGTTATGCTTCATGTTTCTTTTGTAACTCATTTTGCATCAATAAGTCAATAAGATATCAAAGCATATCTAGTAACAAATTCCTAACAATTTATTTTTATTATTAAAATGTTTGTCACTTTTGAGAGGGTAGTTAGGGTGCATTCTACTTTGGGTGACACAACTGTGTATAGTTTATCAAACAGAGGAGCATTTGTTCATGGGGAGGCAATAAACTCTCCCCCACATAAATAGATCAAATATATCGTTGCATTGTGCAAAACACCCAGTGACATTCCACCATTGTGTGGAACTGAAGCACTACAGGGGGAACACGGAGTTAGATCAGATCATAGATCACCTTTCTCCTCGCGAGCAGTGATCATCCACAGCATTTTGCATCGTCATCTCCACAAAACAACACCAGAGCATCCAGCGGTAAAAAATCACTTGACATTCATAACTAGGGCGCGTTCGTGCTGGATTCATCCCCGGTAAGTTCCACTCTGCAGGTACATTTCTCCTTATCGCAGCATCTTGCAGTCAGGCGCTGCTTCACTGAATATGCGTTATTCACCGGCGGGACGCCGTAAGTTTGGCATCGTTTAAACCGGAGCGTTACATGCGGGGTGGAGACACTGACATTGCCGTTTTGACAGATCCGAGGGGAGGGCGAACAGCTGAATGTAAAGAGACGCGGTACCGTTATAAAGCAGTTGTTTAAAGGATGCTCGGTGTGTTTGCCGCATCGTTGAATCTGCTGAGCAATGATGACGAGATTAGGCTATTTCTGCGCGCGATGATATGCGCCTCTGCAACGCGCTGACATTTTTTAATAAAAACGGTTACATTTACGTAAACGACAGGGTTTTCTGTCATTATTATAAGATGGTGTTAAAAGTTGTAAATAGCCTTGTGCGTTTGTTCTAGTCAAAGGTCGAACCATATGTCCGTGTTTTAATGCCAGGCTAAATATCATTCAGTGGTAAACACTACCAAACGTGGTGGACACACAAGACCCAAACTCATTATTTTCTAGAATAATAGTTGTCCAAACTTTATAAAACAAATGTTGTGGGTGTTTAATTTATTTATAGTCCTACATTTAAAATTTGGGGGGTCAGTATAAGTTTTTATCAAATGTTTTTGGAAAAGAAGGTCAAAAGAACAGCATTTGAAATATAAATCTTTTGTAATATTATTTTTGTTAACTGCAATGCAGTCATTACTGAATGAAAATGACCTTTAAAAAGGTATTTTTTCAAAATACTTTAAAAAGTAATCTCACCGTAAACATATGTAAAAAAATACTTTACAGTTTTATAAATAAATTCTGGCAGAAAACAGTCGTTTTAAGCATTTAAGCAAATGTTTTAAAGATCATAACTTCAGTAAAATGCATGTCCAAACGTTTGACTGGTGGTTTATAATAAAGTAACAGGCATTACCATGGGTCTTATTAATCTGTGCTTGTGTATGAAGAAGAGTGTGCCGGAAATATTTAGCAAAAGAAAAAATGTAGGTCCAGTCTTTTCACATTCGGACAAAGGTCACAGAAGTTGTGCCAGCTGACTTTGTAACCTCTCTAAATCACCACCCTGCATTTTACTCCTGTCTGAAGTCCATTCAGACACTAGTAACAATAATGACATTCATGTTCTTCCTCAGGGGCCACTGAAACATGCTCTTAACAACACCTTCATGTTGCCTTAGTAACTCGTGAGTAATCAATTACCCTCAAATCAGTCTCCGACAAGGTTTTCCGCCCTCTTCTGGCAACCGAGCAAAAACTTCCTGATTTCTTGTTTAATTAACACTGGATATATTCACAGACTACAAGCTACTTTCACAAGTTGAAATGCCGTTCCATAATGTAAATAGCAATATACAAAAGTATTTATTTATTGCACAGTTATGGTGTAGTCTCTTATACACCATAAGAGATATTATTAAAAGATATTAAACTTGCTGATGATATGCTTTGTAGTGTCTTCCAGTGACCCTAAACCAGCCAGCAGCTGTCCAAAAACGTGCCCCAAAATGTAGAACTGAAACTGAGGAGTGTCAGCTCACTGCTGCTGCATTGTGTACTATTGTTGAATCACCTCTAACTCTCATGTTTACCATCTCACCGTTCCCAGGTCATGTCAGGGGGTCGCCGGCGGATACTGGAGCGGTCTGCTTCGGAGGAGAGTGCGAGTGACCTGTGCTCCTCACCTTTTCCCGGAGACACCTTACCATGGAACCTCCCTAAACACCAGCGCGTCAAACGCTCCAAATCTGCCTCCGGAGATGTCCTGGACCCCGCAGAGAGAGCAGTCATTCGTATTGCAGGTATGGTTTTGACATTTTAAGCCAAGAAACTTGAAACTAAGTGGGTTTAATTAGTTTTAAAGAGTCTTGATACTTTTTGGTGGGTCCACTAGGTTTTCATGCTTGAAAAAACACACATACTTCCACATATTTTACCGTATTGCATCACCTCTTTTCCCAGTCTTTCAGTAATGCTCTGTAAAGTTCCTGTCTCTATGAAGCCCCTCCCTCTGAAAAGCACAATGCACTCAGATTGGTCATCAGTACCAGTATGTTGTGATTTGTCAATCTCTTTATGCATGTTTCGGAAATGTCACACTCCTTACCGTAACCATGTGTTTCAACCATAGACTGTAAAAAAGCCCCTTCACTCTTTTTCATTGGTCAGAACTAAAGCCGCTACTATCCCAATATGGCGCTGACATCTTGAAACTTGAGTCTGCGCAGTAGTGATTTCGGGACCAGACATGCCCAGCAGTGAGCAGGAAGTACAGCCGTGAAATCAAGGCCCCGCCCTCACTCTCGCGGTATTAATCGCAAGCTCACGCTCCTGCACTTTTTTAAAATTAATTATAGAAATTTAGATATTAAATTTAAAGCTCCAATCTCCTCAGTCCTCCGAAGATCCTGATAAAAAGTCTGTTGGTGCTTCAGTGACTACTTCGCTCAGAGAACCTGTCAATCATGACGTCACCACCACCGCATCAAGTTACTAACTAAGAACAAACTTATTTTATAAACAAAGACTTGAAATTACATCAGCGTGATAAAACTATATTAAATGACAGAAGCATTTGGAAAAACGATATTTAAAGTGTAAATTTAATTGTTTAGTTGGTCTCACATGTCGATAACATGGGGAGGCGGGGTTTATGACCTATACTAGGACCAGCCACCAGGGGGCGATCGAGATGTTTTGGATTCACTTTTCAGGGCTTGTGCGGCACGTTTGGTTTCAACACACCACTACCACAACTCAACCAGGCGTCACCTCGCAAGTATAATATAATTTTCAACTATAACATAATATAATACAATCAAATTTACACAGAAGTCACTTTCAAAGCATCTTTCTGATTGTAAACGCAGGAAACCCGCATGACCATCTTAAACCCTTTGCAAAATTCCCAATTACTAAACTTTGCAAGTGAAAATTCACAGAACAATGATAAATGTTAACACACCTTAGGCCACGTTTACACAAAGCCGGGTATTTAGAGAAACAAATATTTTCCCCCTCTCCGTTTTCAATAATAATATCGTGCAAACGCCCGCATAAATACGCCGTCGAGCACCGTCATATCTATGCCATACCTATGGGCGGCAGTGTAGGGAGAAGGATAAAGCCATGCAAGCCAATCAGAATCCTCAGATTCGACAAGAGAGAACCTAAAACGCCGTTTCTCCCAAGGGGGTAATCCATCGAGCGGAAGTTGAAGTCTCGCGGGAGCTGCCATCTTGTAGCAGAACTTCACCTGCGTTAGCATTCCCATTGACTCCCATTCATTTTGGCGTCACTTTGACAGCGAATAACTTTACATCTGAGGCGTTTGAAGAGCCCATTTGTCCTTTATTTATTTCTAAAGAAGCACGATAATGTATAAATTGCTCCATTACCTTGTAGCTTATGTTATGGCCCCGTAGAAGCAGTTTTAGTGAAAGTATGCTAACGATTGCGTCATACCCAAGCGACTCTCTGTCGCACAGTAAAGAGATTACCGTATGGACAGGAGGAGAAGCTCGCGCGTAATCGGGGAAACGTGGAGACAAAATGACAAAATGACAAAATAATTAATCAGAACACATAACAAAATTGTCTCATTCTCCTAGCTCATGGACAGCTCCTAGTCACACTCTCTGCCTCTGCGAGTTTCGGAAGGGAATGATTCAGATTTCTCATGCCACAGCACTAGAAGATAGACGGGGTGCTCTCGTCACACCTACGTCGGCAAGCTCTGTTTGAGTCTGCGCGTCAGGGACGGAAGTGCTAAAAAATCGCCAAAAACGGGCTTCAGTCGTCTTAATGGAGTTCCAATGAGATCACTCTGTCCATTTCTTATACTGTCTATGGTTTCTCCCAGTTGACACAACACATAACCAGCGTTTTCAGAAATCTCCACTTTGGCCGGAGTTTTTAGAAATAATCGTAAAACGGGGTTTTCGTGTAAATGAGAGGCCAAACTGCAGGGAAATATCTGCGTTTTTCCTTCGTGTAAACGGGGCCTTAGTCAGAGTACTTGGCGACTTTTTGAACTGTATTTTATGTAGAAGATACCCTTTAATGCAAAGTGATGCAATGTACCTCGATACCTTTTTAAATCACTCGGCAATTACAGCATGATTTAAACTTCACCACATGACACTAGCAAGCCTTTTTAAGTGTGTCTATTATGTCCCCGGTTGCTTTTACATCTAAACTTCTATATCTAGATTTTACATTTAACCATGCAGTCAGTCACTCAAAAATATTTACAGATGGATAAAAAGTGGCAGAGGCTTCGCTAACTCTATTTGCATGTGGGCTTAAATGTGTTAGCGTAGACAAATAGAGTGTATTGTATCATACACACAAGCCTAGAGTCCACTATTCACAAGGAGTATTACTTGCTTGGCAGGTGTCTGATGTACCGTTGAAGTTCCGGAAAAAGACTTCTGGTGTCTTCTGTTTGCTTAAAAATAGCTTTTCCCGTGTGTGAGTCATTAGATAGAGAACTACCAAACCTTTTCAGGACATTTTAAACTATTGGCTTGAAAGGGGGGGAAAACACCCCAGGGATTCTGGATGTCCTGTACTTGCAGGTTGTATATTCAAGTAGAACATTTTTTTCAGAAAAGCGCATTCAGAGGCATGTTACAGTCTCCTGTGTTTTTTGTTCATTCAAAAGCTGCTTGTGTGGATTTTTATATCTGGTACTCTGCAGTTTCCTATGTGACCCTGCCATGCTGCAATAGGTGTGATGCAGCAGTTATTCTGTGTGTGAGTGCATAACACACACTACACGCTCACACAATATTAGGCAAGGGTGTGGTCAGAACACTGCAGTGCTCTTATCTCATATACTGTAGTTCCTCTGATCTGCATCATGTACGCGTAGGGAAGATTCTGACACTATTAAGCAGATTATAACATTCCTCCTTTGAGCCATAAATCTCTAAGTGGAGAATTTCTTCTGAATAACTGACATCTTTATTTTAATGTGGAAAGCAGGATGCTTAAAGTCCGGTTGAACCATATCCATTCTTTCATACGTAGACTTTGAGTGTTTTGAGACCGTTTCAGGAAACTTTAAACTCAAAGCATTTAACGTTTGTGCATATTTGGCTCACATTTTTGAGTGTATTAAGGGATGGCATTTTATCTTTCCATGACTTTGGTGTTGCTAGTGCCTTCCTTGCTCTACCAGAGTTTTCCTTTTTCTTGCAGACATGACCATGTTTCTAGTAATAATCATATTTATCCACTAAGCAGATTACCACAGGATGTTTTGATAATTTTCCAAGTTCAATCTGTACTTGGCTGCCATCCTGTGGTAGTAAATTGTTGCTGTGGAAATTAGTGAGTCAGCATCTCTGCTTGCTCAGCTCATTTAAATTCAATGTAGAACTGGACAATTATGACAAAAATTACTAATACTATTAATCCCAATTGTTAATTTTGATTAAATTAATCATAGTAGCCTTTATTCTCAGCTCAATTATTTTTCAGATTTTTCATTGTCAAAACTTACATTCAATTTTAAGGGACTAGGAATACTTAAATAACAAAATCAAAATATTAGATTTATCATGCTGAAATGCATGATACACAGTCAGAACACACACACCAGATGCAAATGTGTGACTCTTAGCTCCTAGTTCTGAAGTTTTTGGCCTGCCGTCCCATTGCAGGGGCCAGGTTTCACACAG
Source organism: Cyprinella venusta (assembly GCA_038021265.1). Classification (NCBI taxonomy): domain Eukaryota; kingdom Metazoa; phylum Chordata; class Actinopteri; order Cypriniformes; family Leuciscidae; genus Cyprinella; species Cyprinella venusta. Next base: position 23,454,277 of record CM075878.1, on the reverse strand, counting down.
TTGCCTCTGGCTAGTTTGAGCCCTGCAGAATAGTCTAGAATGTCTGGAATTTTATTTGTGTAGACGCCAGAGAAAGGTTTTAGGGGTGATTGTTAGGGGTTTCATGGAAAGACAAGCATAACAAACTGAACTGACAGGATGACAGGGAGTTATAGTTACCAGACACAATATAATACATCCAACCCAAGATATATTATATTATATTATATTATATTATATTATATTATATTATATTATATTATATTATATTATATTATATTATATTATATTATATTATATTATATTATATTATATTTAGGGCTGTCAAAACGATTAATCGCGATTAATCGCATCCAAAATAAAAGTTTGTGTTTACATAATATATGTGGGGGCACTGTGTATAATTATTTTGTATATATATAAAAAACACACATGCATGTATATTTAAGAAAAAAATATTATTTATATATAAAATATTTATTTTTATATATAAAAATAAATTATATATAAATCTATATACAGAATATACATGAAAATATTTCTTAAATATATAAAAGCATGTGTGTATATTTATATATATATAATAATTATACAAAGTGCACCCACATATATTATGTAAACACAAACTTTTATTTTGGATGCGATTAATCGCGATTAATCGTTTTGACAGCCCTAATTATATTATATTATATTATATTATATTATATTATATTATATTATATTATTTATGATTGTGATATTTTTTATATATATTTTATTACTTTTATTTTCAGTAGTATATTTAAAATAGTATTTTTAAAATACACATTTATGCTTTCTCTCCTGTTTTAATAATGTCTGTGAGGTGTTGAGGGATGGAATTCAGCATATGAGCTTCAACACGTCCAATTTTTCCTTCGTACCAGCACTGCAGAGCACTCCTCACTAGAATTAGCATTTAGCATTTATGTCATTAATTACGAACTCAACCAACCCATGCAAGTGTTTTGCGACTATGTATCTGCTATAAGTAGCTTGAACTATTTTTTTTTGCTGCTGAAAATGTCAGATGGTTGTCTCCCAAAAAATTCTTGGGAAAATCTGTAACCTTTTAGACGGCACACCATGAATCAATTTTTCATGATTAACTATAAATAGCACACTGAAGTTGATTCCACATTCTTCCAGACCTCAAAAAAATCCAGTGAATTATTCACAGGTTCTGATAGTCAAGCATGTAACTTCCCATATCTCATTGTTATCTTTACATTTCACTCACAGATAATGTGCAAGAGTTCAGAAGCAGATCTGAGGGAAATCAGTTGAAAAACTATCCATTTTGAACTCAGTGTATATACCGACTTTGTGTTATAAGCTAAAGTTCAGGTTAAGTGCCTTAATTCAAGTGTTTTTTTCTTTCTTATATTAGACAATGATAGAAAAGTAGATTGCGGCAATTCATTCATTCGTTCTAATGCCAAATATTTTTGATATTTTATGTAGCCCCCAATTGTCAGTCCTACTGCAACCACATGGTGTCAGTAGTTCAAGCAAAAATATCTGAAAAATGTTTTAGATTAAATTGTTTTTGCCCATACAGGGTTTCCAGCAAGCATTCTTTTTCCTTTAAAGTCCAATAGTTTAGATTGAGTCTGAGTGATACCGATCATGTAGACCAAGATGAAAAGCTCATTAGGCCAAAAGACATCTGTTCTGCTTCTGCAATGTAGAAACTCGAGACATTAGTGTCATGCCTTTATTGATTATTTGATTTTGAAGACATGAAAGCTAACTGTGCTATGTCAATGTAAATTTGTAGATTTAAATGCTGCTATTCTTTGGTTCTCTTGATGGACGTAGACACATGTTGGTTCTTTAAATGTCCAGTGAGCAACCATCCACATTACCCTAGCAACTGCATAGAAACACACTAAAACAATTCATCGCTTTAGTGTAACGGCATAGCAATATACTGGAAAACCAACAACACATTAGTAGCATCATGGCGGAGAGCAGTGTTGCCAGATTGGAAATGTCTAATAATCATACTATAAGCTCATATTGATCGTATTTGGAAGATTTTATCGTACACAAATCAAACGTACTGAATACAGCTAGTTATCTTTGACAGGGCCTGCAAATTACTGTGTTGCTAAATTATCAACCTCAACCGATTTAAGCGTTGCGGCAGGAACGTTAACTTTTGCTCATGAGAGAGAGTCATTCTCCATGATGTTTGGCCGAGAACACATACAGTGGGGCCAAAAAGTATTTAGTCAGCCACTGATTGTGCAAGTTCTCCTACTTAGAATAATGAGACAAAATGAGAAAAAAAAAATCCAGGAAATCACATTGTAGGATTTTTAAAGAATTTATTTGTAAATTATGGTGGAAAATAAGTATTTGGTCACCCACAAACCAGCCAGATTTCTGGCTCTCACAGACCTGTAACTTTTTCTTTAAGAAGCTCTTCTGTCCTCCACTCGTTACCTGTATTATTGGCACCTGTTTGAACCCTTTATCTGTATAAAAGACACCCATCCACAGCCTCAAACAGTCACGCTCCAAACTCAGCCATGGCCAAGACCAAAGAGCTTCCGAAGGAGGACACCAGGAAGAAAATTGTAGACCTGCACCAGTCTGGGAAGAGTGAATCTGCAATAGGCAAGCAGCTTGGTGTGAAAAAAATGGACATAGAACATAGAACATAGAAGACATAGAAGACCACTGATAATCTCCCTCGATCTGGGGCTTCACGCAAGATCTCATCCCATGGGGTCAAAATGATCATGGTGAGCAAAAATCCCAGAACTACTCAGAGGGACCTGACGAATGACCTGCAGAGAGCTGGGACCAAAGTAACAAAGGCTACCATAAGTAACACACTACACCGAGAGGGACTCAAATCCTGCAGTGCCAGACGTGTGCCCCTGCTTAAGCCAGTACATGTCCAGGCCCGTCTGAAGTTTGCTAGAGAGCATATGGATGGTCCAGAAGAGGATTGGGAGAATATCATGTGATCTGATGAAACAAAAATAGAACTTTTTGGTTGAAGACAAAAGAAGAATGCAAAGTTGCATCCCAAGAACACCATACTGTGAAGCATGGTGGAGTAAAAATCATGCTTTGAGGCTGTTTTTCTGCAAAGGGGACAGTAAAAAATTGATCCGTGTTCAGGGAAGAATGAACGGGGCCATGTATCGTGAGATTTTAAGCCAAAACCTCCTTCCATCAGTGAGAGTCTTGAGTGGCCTAGCCAGTCTCCAGACCTCAACCCAATAGAAAATTTGTGGAGGGAGTTGAAAGTCCGTGTTGTCCAGAGACAGCCCCAAAACATCACTGCTCTAGATGAGATCTGCATGGAGGAATGGGCCAAAATACCAGCTAAAGAGTGCAAACCTGGTGAAGACTTACAAGAAAAATTTGGACCTCTGTCATTGTCAACAAAGATTATGTTACAAAGTATTTAGTTGAACTTTTGTTATTGACCAAATACTTATTTTAATCATAATTTACTAATAAATTCTTAAAATCCTACAATGTGATTTCCTGGATTTTTTTTCTTTTGTCTCTCATAGTTGAAGTGTACCTATGATGAAAATTACAGACCTCTCTCATCATTCTAAGTAGGAGAACTTGCACAATCAGTGGCTGACTTAATACTTTTTGGCTCCACTGTAACATTAGATGAGATGGAAGACGTGCAATACCACGTTCTCCTCACAATCTTGACGGTAGTCATAGGATCTACAGCTAGATCAAGATATAGAAGCCTTATAATTACAACGACCATTGTTTGAAGTGTCACAATTTTCATAAATTATCGTACATCAGTCAAAAATAGCATACAAATACGATAATTACGTTACACCTTGCAACACTGATGGTGAGTTGTGCTACCAACAGTTTTCATCAGAAAATTAAAAAACGTGGTTTATTTTTGTTTCTGGACAGACTTCAGCTGCTTTGATAAATAAACCAGCTGTTAAAGTGTGATTTGAGCAGAATATATAAACATGTTGGACCATGTTTTGCATATTTTAAGGCATATCCTGTTCCCCTAGTTCTTGACAGATTAATCACATACTTTATTTTCATTCCACATTTGGCAATGGTGTTCAGAGCACGTATTTCAGACATGATTAAATTATCGAAGAATTTATTACATGGCATCTCCGGAAAAGCAATAAAATGAATGTATTTTCTAGAAAATATACTCTGTTCTCTTTTATGAGGGTTTGCAAAATAATCTGTACTTATTTCGACGTTTTATGGCTGCTGAAGCCAAAACGTTTGCAGTAGTTTGAGAAAGAGCTTCTCAGTGACATTAGAAATGTAAAAAAAAACCTGACAAGCATTATCCACTATCCAGGATATTGGGAAAGAGCTGACAGGTTGATGCATTGTGGCCACCTTGGGAATGCTCGTAACAGGGCACATCTGGTGTAGGGTATTTCTTCTGGTAAGGGGTGGGGTTTGCCCCTTGAGACCGTTTGGGGTTGAGTTAATATGGATGGCAGCAAACATTGCCGCTACCAGCTTGAAAAAAAAGTAAGAGTATTTATTTATTTATTATTTTTTTTTAGAAAGGGGCTTAGGAGAGATAGCAGAACAGCAATCTCACACCCACTTCATTCTTTAAAAGCTAATTGCTTTTTAAAGTGATAAAAGTTCAGTTCCTCCACCCCATCCTCATCTCAGGAAGCTTTTCCATTTCCTCCAGAGATAGACTGTAGGGCACACTTCATACAAAAGGGCTTTATTTCCTTCTCTCCTTCCCACTCGCTCTTTCTCTACTTCATTTAATCATCCCTGTCACTCTCTCAAAACACACACACACTTTTACTTGTGGTTTCTAGGGTGTTTTTGGTTGTTGCTAAGTGGTTTCTGGGTGTTATGGGTTGTTGCTAGGTTGATTCGATGTGGTTTCTAGGGTGTTTATGTGGTTACTAGGGCATTTCCATATATTCTATAGACTATATAGACTATTTCCTAAATTTTCCAGCTACTGAAATGTTGGCATCCTGACAACAACACTAGTTGCAAGGGTATCCTGGATTGTTCCAATGTTTTTTTTATTTTATTTTTTAAACAGCGTTTTAAGTGGTTTTAAGTGGCCAATAGTTGTTTTTTAGAGTGTTCTGGATTGTTGCAGAGTGGTTTCTTGAGCATTCTGGATGGTTTCTTGGGTGTTGCTAGGTGGCTTTTAGGGTGTTTTTGTTACTTACTGTTTCAGTAACTCTTTCATCTATCATCTGACAGGTGTAAACTGTTAGGCCCCGTCCACACTACTGCATTTTTCGTTTAAAAACTGAGAACTTTCGCTACGTTTGCACCTCCCGTCCAGACTAAAACGGGAAAAATGAAGACCTAAAACGGAGAAGTTTAGAAATGCTGCAGCTCTGTTTTGTGTTTTGAATCTCCGGAGGGCGTTTTAGTGTAGATGGAACAAAACGGAGGAGTTTAGAAACGATGATAAAACGGTGGTGTGGACGGAGATCGTATTCGTTTTAATTCTCCGTTGTTAAACGAAAACACAGTAGTGTGGACGGGGCCTTAGTCTGGACAATTATAAAAGTTGCAACTGCATGATTTGAAGTGTTTTTCATGTGGAGGATGATGATAAAAATGGATGCTTGCTGCAATGAACACCATTATTAAAAGATTGGTTACACTTTATTTCGACAGTCACTTTAGACGTTCGACTAATTATAAGTAACTTTTCAACTACATGTCAACTAACTCTCATTAGAGTATTAGTATATTATAGTAGACTATCAGTAGACTGTTAGGTTATGGTTAGGTGTTAGGCTTTGGGTTGGAGAATAAATTTACTTGTAGTCGCCAAGTTACCTATTGTAAGTTGAATGTCTGTTGGGGGATGAACAAAAAAAAGTGTTAGCAGATATTAAGCTGACAGTCTACTAATACTCTAATGACAGTTAGTTGACATGTACTTGAAAAGTTACTTATAGTAGGTAGAATGTCTAAAGTGGACTATCGAAATAAAGTGTTACCAAAAGATTTGTTTTGGTCAGGATCTTATTTTTTATGTTGCCAATTGCCATTGTTGAAAGTTTAGTATTTTTGTCAATCATTTTTGATCAGTTCTATCTGATCTTTTCATCTTAAGCAGCATGTTCTATAAAAGGGGTCATCGAATGCCCATTTTCCACAAGTTGGTATGATTCTTTAGGGTTTTCATGTAACGTTTGTAACATACATTGGTTACAATTCCTCAATGGTTGTGTAAAACAACTAGCCTGGTCCCACCAGACTCTCTAACATTTCCTTCGTACTGACAGTCTGGCCTTGCTCCATTGACAAGCGTTAACTTCCTTGTAGGTGGGCACTTTGTTGAAGTTTAAAACTATTGGATCTGCCCAGAGCCACTCTGGATCTGCCATAACCAATCACTAACGTTTGGTCATACGTATGACGACTCAAACTAGTGCACACTATGAGCGCACAACATCAACGTCATCTAGGGTGACCATATTTTGATTACCAAAAACCAGGACACTCGGCCCAGCAAACACATGGGCCAACTCAAATGATACTCGAAGTTTACTCAAAGATACCTTATTAATTTCAATACATTTAAGGTTATGCCTCCTCTGTATGGATAGAAAATGGTTATACTGTATTGTTATATGAAAACAGGACATGTCCCGGGAAAACAGGGCAGTTGGTCACCCTAACGTCATCGTTCTCAACCAGTCCCTCTCTCTGTTCGCTGATTGGACCGTTAATAAATTTACCTGAGAAAACCAAAGAATAGACCACAAGCCTATCGTAGTTCTGAAGGTAAATTAAAATTGAGCGGAAGTACGTCGGAGGGTGGTGCCAGGCTAAAAGAAACAATACCCTTTTTACCTCCTCAAAAACAGCTCTGTTCACAGCGAACCATTTCGGTGCATGTCTCTTTATATGATAATGAGCAAATGATCACCACACACATCTCTTCCATGGAATGCATAGACATATACACTAGACCTCACCTTGGCTACGGCAGTTCATTGGAACGAATAAGTCAATAAAGCCGCCATCTTGAAACAGGGGAGCCCCTCCACTTAATGCATCAGCGTCAATGTAGTAGACACAGGTCTAACTGAAATAAAATCACCATAAATCATCATTAATGCGATTATCCTGTTTTTTTTTTTGGTTTGTTCCAATGGTCAAACAAGTATTTATATTGATTCCAGAAAGACATTTTTTATTATTTTTTTAAAAAAACATTCTTCCTAGTTCAGATTTCATCCGTGAACATCATACGCTGCACAAAAGTCCGCTACCATAAATGAATTCGAAGTAAAGCCACAGATAGCAGCGTTACCTAGTTACTTCCTATGACAAGACCCCTGTTCCAAGATGGCGGCGGTTTTTGACGCATGCTTAGAACCCTAAGGTGAGGTCAAGTGTATGGCCGTGTGTCCACCAAAGCGTTTTTTGCCAGCTGAAAACGCTACACGCTCTGCTGAAGACGCCGTGCTTTGGGCGCTTGAGAGCATTTTGGCAGCGCAGCGTTTTTTCCGTTGAGGCGTTTCGTTGCTATGATACAGAATATCCGCAGCAGTTTAAACGTTGTGACTGTTGGTCGGTGTGGTTTAGTCCCGCCCCTCCTCCACTGTGATTGGACGGCTGGGCAAGAACTGACAGTGATGAGCGCTGCGTTTTTTCCAAAGTTGAACATTTTTCAACTCTCGGCGACCAGTAAAAAACGCCGGGCGCTCGGCGCTTCAGCGTGAAAAAAACGCTCAGCGCCTCGTCACGCTCATGGCGTTTAAAAAACGCAGCGTTCCCATTGGAAACAATTGAAAACATACGCCAGGCGCGTGAAAAAAACGCTTTGGTGGACACACGGCCTATATGTCTATGCATGGAATGTGTCACACAAGACACACAAAGTGCTGCCATGGCAACCTACCTTATACAAATGGCTGAGGGCAGAGATATGCTAATACAAGACAGTCCCTCAGTGGTCGTGGGCGGAGCATGAGCAATATAACATCATATTGCTCAGAAAATACAAACGGCTTGATTGTTTTTGAGGATTAAAAAAAGATGAGTGAATGGATTTTTCTCATTGTATGGTGGTTGTGTCCACACACTGCAAAGACACATTTATATGCAAATATAAAAGTGAATTTTGCATCCGATGACCCCTTTGATGACCGCTTAACCATTGTGTAATGCTCTTTTATGCCCATGTGGATACCAGGAATTTGTGTATGTTTGTTCACACACTGATGTAAGGGGGTCTGTATGCATGTAATAGTGTCAAAGTCCTGCTGAGATTTAGATCTCACGTCAAAGCTAATATTTTCCAACACCACATACTTCTGCTGATCTACCAGCTTCATTACGTATTCAGATCTGAAGTCTTAGAAACCAGCCTGTTGCTCCTGTGTGTACATGTGTGTTGCATTTATGCCTTTAAGAGGTGGGACCATGCTTTCTCTGTGTGTGTGTGTGTGTGTGTGTGTTGGTATTTCTCAAGCTTAAGGAGGGGAGTGTTACTGGTGGTCTGGAACGAGAGCCAGAACTGTGGGGGAATACTCACTCACACACTTACTCATACATACACACACATACTCTCTCACACACACAGCCTGGAGAGAGTGAGACTGTACAAACACACCAGTCTGTTCTGACAGACCAGTCGTCCGAAAAGCACGTCCGAAGAGGGACTGAAAGTAAGAGACGAAGGGACAATAGACGAGAGATTGACCTGACCTCATGTCCATGTACGACCCAGCCAGCGTGACTGCTCACGTAGACGAGCAGGAGTTTGTTCAAGCCTACGAGAACGTCAGGGAGAAGTATAAAGGTACCGAAGCCGCGGCTGTCACTGTCCGTGTGTGAATGCACCATCTGTGCGACTGTGATTGTGTGCATGCGTTCACGTCTGGAGAAGAGGGGTGCTGTAGCTCAGCCATTGCCGTCGGGTTATAAGTAGTTCCACATTGACTGGCAAAGATGTGCGCGACTGCAGAGTTGCAAAAGACTAAACCTAGAGGCAATAGTTGCTCTGAAACTTTTGAATCGCCATGAGTTCTACAGCTGTTTCTGTTCAAACACATGCTGGCGAGTTTAATTCAGATGTAATTCAGATGTCTTCAACCCACCTGGTGTATCGTGGTCTTCAATCATCCGGTAGAGGACTGTCTATAAACAACATGTCTTATGAGACAAGTTTACTAAGTGTTAATTATTTATTCTTGGCATTTTTGCAGCTATAAAGACTTATTCACAGCAGTTTTACAATATTTACCTTTATTTACATATATATAGACTGAAAAGCATTGATATCATATACATTACTGTTTAAAAGTTTAGGGTCAAAGTTTTTTGGACACTTTTATTTAGCGAGGATGCATTCAATTAATCACAAGTGACAGTAGAGACATTGTAATGTTACAAAAAAAATCTTTTTCAAATATATGGTGTTCCTAATTTAAAAATGATTCCACTAAAACATGAAGTAGCTTAAACCAACAGTTTTGAGCATTTATAATAATAAGAAATGTTTCGTGAGTATTAAACCAGCATTTGAATGGTTTTCTGAAGGATCGTGTGAGACTGAAGGAAGACTGGAGTAATAACAAAAAATAGCAAAATCCCCCCCCCCCCCCCATGTTATTAATACCATGGTACATGTGTGATGCCATTGTTGTTATAGGGCCATTTCAGCTAAAATATGTCTTATAGCAGCTAATATGATTTAAAATGACATGTTCTGACAGTCATTTTAAGTTAAAAGACTCATCAGGCGTTTTTTGTGTTCTTCCTCTCCCATAATCCCACTTCTGCCCCATGTCTGCAGGACTGGGTCCTGAGGAGGGATCTATAAATATCGCCCCAGTTTATTATTGTAGAGGAGAGCTTGACCCAGACGCCCTGCATAAGTTTGAATATTAGTCTGAAGGAATCCTCTAGGGTGGTTTTTATACAAAACGTATAATGTTGAATAAAATACATTTTATTTTACACAATATTGATTGCACACTTTACATTTACATGCATTTACTGGTCAGTTTGCGCTCTTTGTCTGAATCCCAAATGTTTGCTGGATTCCACGAAGCCTATCTACTAATAACAAGCCTTTAAACATCTCTTCATGATCTGAGTGTGTAAAATGTTATGTGTCATCCTATGGACCTCTTCCCTTTTGAAGTGGGTCACATGGTGGCAAAATTGGCAGCAGTGGGATTGTTCCATGACCCACGGAGACTGACAGTTTCCTCTTTTGTGTCGCCTTTCATTTTTTCGACACCTGCTGATAAGAGGCAGACTTTAGAGAAGATTAAGAAATGCCTAGATTGAATTAGACGTGATATTTTATCAAATTATTGTGAGCTAAATCTGTAACCTTTCTATTTTTTAACATTTATAACATTTAAATGTGATTTAAAGTTGGTTTGTCCCCACAGTGGGTTCAGTACTGGATTGAAATGCAGCGGAGCGGATATTTTGGTGTCATTTCTGTTTTTAACATCCAAACATAATACTCTTCCTGTGCCTCTTAAATAGGATAGATGAACTAATTTTAACAGGAATGAAAACTGGCCTATGTTTAGATTACTTTTAAATTAAGCATGCACAGAGCTCTTCAGATGCAGGATCGGATTTCGTGACTTTGACATCACATTCTCCCCGCTTTAACCACATCTGTGTCCGAACTAGAATCTGACATTTGACCCTATGGAATGCTTATTGAGCTTCCTGATTGTTAGGTTGAATAGTAACCAGGTAAGAGAGCTTGTGTTTGATCAGCGGAGTGTGTCCTCTAAACTTAACCAAACACAAGGTCCCTCAAATGACTGTATACTCTAAAGGCTGCCGTTGACCCGAGGTGACCCTGTGTTCAGGGAGAAGTAGCTTTTGAAGATGCAATGTGCTGTTAAATTTTGGTTTGGCCACATCTTGAGATTGTATGCACACTCACACTGAATGATTTAACCCTTGACCCCAAGAGTATTTTTCCTGGTATCATCACCATGGCAAAGATTCGATTCTCTTGGAATTCCTGATGTACATTAGGGAAGTAAAACAATTAGATACATTGGCCCCAAAAAGTATTTTAAGAATGTCATTGTATTAATAAAAAAGTATCGAACCAAGTGGTGCTTTTCTTTGACCAAAACATTTCAGTTAGGGAGTTTATTAATATAACAATTAAAAAATGATATAACAATAGATTAAAAAATGTAGGTAGGTAAGATTTAAAAAAAAAAAATAAATAAATATATATATATATATATATATATATATATGAAGAGTTCAGATGCAAAAGCCTTTAAGTGCCATTTGAAATTTTCTTCTAAAATGATCATTTTTATCAGGCTTGTATATTTAAGTTCAGTAATTTCACTTAAATGGCAATGAAGATTACCTATTAATTGTCATTTAAGTGAAATTACTGAACTTAAATATACAAGTTTGATAAAAATGGTAATTTTAGAAGAAAATTTCAAATGGCATTTAGAGGCTTTTGCATCTGAACTCTTCATATATATATATATATATATATATATATATATATATATATATTTAAAAGTAGTCTCTTATGCTCACAAAGGCTGCATTTATTTGTTTAAAAATCCAGTAAAAAACTGCAATACTGTGAAATATTATTTCAATTTAACGTGAAATCATTACTCCAATCTTCAATGTAATGATCCATCAGAAATCATTCTTATATGGTGATTTGATACTCAAGAAATATTTCTTATTGTTGTCAATATTGAAAACATTTATTGCTGTTTAATTTTTTTTTTTTTTGTGATCCAACTGTGATCTTTTCTTTTTTTATATACAGATGCCACTTGATTTTATATTATCAGTAATGAAGTGAGTCAATGAGAGTCCAAATAATTTTTAGGGCCACTGTAGTTTCAACTCTTTATTTGAGTTTGGGAAGAGGATCAATGAAGAAAAACCCTAAAATTTAAGTTTATAATGTAAGATTATCAGTGTATTAAAAACGATCACGACGGGTATTCGCGTGAAACAAGAAAAACGGTGCGAGGTGTGGTATTGACAAAGTCTGTCTGTCTTTGTAACTGGCCAGACATGTGTTTCTGATCTGAATAACTTCCTTGCTTTAATCTTGAGCTACCTTTAGATCGTCCGCATATGGAGAAGCTCTAACCCCTCTACTCCCTCAGCTAGGATCAAGTTAATGCAATCTGATCTTACATTCTAAAATAGTTTCTCTAAAAAGCCTATACATAGTGATGAACATACAGGCATCCGTTAGTATGCACGTTCACTTATTCATAACACAGATTTGGATTTGAACTAATGCTGGTCACACGTTTAAAAGTATTCAATGTGTATCCATATAGTATTTGTTACACACGACTTCCTGGAACTGTCCTGAGACACACCCACTTACACAGAAAATACACCCATGAGTAAAGCTCATGACTCAAATTAAGCTCCAAATGATGGCATGGCCAATGGGAATTGAGGGATTACTTTTTGTAATGTGATAATGATTGATGTCATTAAGCGTTCCTGTGTGAAATACGTGGATCATCATGGGAAAGTCAGCTCCTTATATTTAGAAAATACATGCTGGGGTATAGTGTCACCCTATTTGAATAGGAATGATAAAATTGCAGACTGTTTACAAAGAATAACAGTATATACGTTCTTTTTTTGGAGTTATGCATTCAGCACTCATAATGCATTCAGTAGTTGTGTTCAAGAATCCATAGTTTAATAACACAGCTTTTTAACTTAAAGGGATGAATGTGAATGAAAAGGGGAATTAAATTTCAATCAATATTCTTTCACACTATTGCCGTTCTTAACCTTAAAAAAAACATTATTTCGTCTGGAAAAAAGATAATTTGAATAATATCTATACAATGATGAATGTCAACGGGTCAAGTCTTTTTTTGGACCTCACTGACTTTCATTGTCGTTTCATTCTGCCCTGCACTATTAACATAACGGACGTTAATGCCGATATACACTCACCGAAAGGATTATTAGGAACACCTGTTCAATTTCTCATTAATGCAATTATCTAATCAACCAATCACATGGCAGTTGCTTCAATGCATTTAGGGATGTGGTCCTGGTCAAGACGGAATTGACCCCAAACTGAATGTCATAATGGGAAAGAAAGGTGATTTGGCATGGTTGTTGGTGCCAGACGGGCTAGTCTTGGGTATTTCACAATCTGCTCAGTTACTGGGATTTTCACGCGCAACTGTTTCTAAGGTTTACAAAGAATGGTGTGAGAAGGGAAAAACATCCAGTATGTGGCAGTCCTGTGGGCGAAAATGCATTGTTGATGCTAGAGGTCAGAGGAGAATGGGCCGACTGATTCAAGCTGATAGAAGAGCAACTTTGACTGAAATCTCCACTAAAAATTGGAAAAAGTGGCTACAATTTGCAAGAGCTCACCAAATTTGGACAGTTGAAGACTGGAAAAATGTTGCCTAGTCTGATGAGTCTCGATTTCTGTTGAGACATTCAGATGGTAGAGTCAGAATTTGGCGTAAACAGAATGAGAACATGGATCCATCATGCCTTGTTACCACTGTGCAGGCTGGTGGTGGTGGTGTAATGGTGTGGGGGATGTTTTCTTGGCACACTTTAGGCCCCTTAGTGTCAATTGGGCACCGTTTAAATGCCACGGTCTACCTGAACATTGTTTCTGACCATGTCCATCCCTTTATGGCCACCATGTACCCAACATTTTGATGGCTTCTTCCAGCAGGATAATGCACCATGTCACAAAGCACGAATCCTTTCAAATTGGTTTCTTGAACATGACAATGAGTTCACTGTACTAAAATGGCCCCCACAGTCACTAGATCTCAACCCAATAGAGCATCTTTGGGATGTGGTGGAACGGGAGCTTCGTGCCCTGTACATCCCACAAATCTCCATCAAGTGCAAGATGCTATCCTATCAATATGGGCCAACTTTTCTAAAGAATGCTTTCAGTAGCTTGTTGAATCAATGCCACGTAGAATTACAGCAGTTCTGAAGGCAAAAGGTGGTCAAACACAGTATTAGTATGGTGTTCCTAATAATCCTTTAGGTGAGTGTATATTGAACTCAACAAACCCCGGACTCTGCTATCAGGGATGAACGCTAGAAGGCCTATTTGTGTCACACCGAATACAGGTTGTGGTGCAACAACAACCACCCCAACAGTATAGAGAGAGAGCGGTTAAAACTGTCTTGAAAACGTGTTCTATTGTGTTCTAGAAGAAAGAAATTCATACAAGTTTGGGACGACATGAACATAATCTCATGATTAAATGATAAAGTAATTATATGCCACACTTTAGCATAACATTGACTATCGACTGAAAGTGGAAAATGAAAAAGAAAAATTGGAAAAGGAACATATCGAAATACAGATGTTTTCCTGTCCGAGGCCTGCATCCACGTCTTGAAGAGGGAAAGTTTAGGTAATGGAAGTCATGGTTTTCCAACCTGGAAATAGAAAGGGAATGTCGTTAATATACTGTGAAAACCGTGTTTCTTGGAAAGAATGCTGGAAAGAAAGAGGTTTATATAGATATTTTATGCTGTGGGTTTCATGTCGGTGGATTTGTGATGTTTAAATTGTGTTTTTTGGTTATATTACTTGATAATTGATTTACTAATTGAGGTGCTAAAGCAATGCAGACAGAATGCACAAATAAAATATCTTATTGAATTTCTCCTGGTCTATTTAACACAGATTTACTAACATGTGTTGTCACGTTCTTGGATGTTTCATTAGTTTTCTAGTAAGTTGAATAGGAACAGCTGGAAAGAACAATGTAAATGTTCTTAATACCTTCTCACAATAGGGATTTCCAGCCAATATTGGTATCCAGAGATTGTTTACTGCACTTTACGTCACCTCGCTATAGGATTTCCCACACGTCTACAAGCAGTAACTTACGCTTAATGTCTTTGGTGATAATGGCCATGTCTTGCTCTAATCTGCATGTTTTGGAAACTTGAGATTGTTTGTTCTGCATACCAGCTCTTTTCTCCACATTTTCAAAACGAATGGGAACGCCAGTTTTTGATCTCTTCATCTAATGATTGATGATCATGATTGATTGCTCACACTTAAGGAAGAATGAATGTGCTATCTGCCTGTGACTTGGTTGTCAGTAAGTTAACAATTTGCTCAGTTGGTGTGGAATTTCTGTCACTTGGATACCAGGGACGTCTGCAACAAACTCCCCATCCGTCTGGTAATGCTGTACATACATTTGAACAAAGAAACCTGGGAGCTGTAGAAACATCTCAGTCACTTCATTATGTTGAGTCATGGAATGTTTAGTCATTGTTGGAATATAGAGAGAGATTGTAGTTTTCCTGTTTGCGTTGTCCAGACTAAACCCAAGGAACATGACTAAGTTGTTCTGAGTGTGTCAGAAAGTATTTTAGACCATTATTTAGTCATCTCATCCAGGTCTAAGCTACAAAATTGTGGAAAATTTGGCATTAACGTACTACAAGCATTAACATCATGCATTTCTGTAAAACTGTGTGTGTATAGTGAAACAAAGCTTCTTACTTGACTCAAGACTGCATCGTTCTAGCTTTGATAAGTGGCCCGCTAGGCCAGCCTGATGCCAGGAGTACTGCATCAAGTTGCCATGAATGCCATGTGTGTTCATTAAGGCCTGTTGGCACCAGGGTACTGGGTTAAGTCTATTGTTCAGGAATTTTGGAGACTGTATAACTGACACAACTTTTAGAAAAACATAATATTTTCTTTTCTATCCATCCATCCATCCATCCATCCATCCATCCATCCATCCATCCATCCATCCATCCATCCATCCATCCATCCATCCATCCATCCATCAGAAATTGTATTTGTTTATTATTATTTTACTTTTTAGGTTTTGTGAAATTTGCAGAAATTACTGCTGTCTGGAAAGCATCACAAAGAAAGATTAAAAGAGCATGTGTTTGATCAGCGGAGTGTGTCCTCTAACCTTTAACCAAACAGATTATGAATTTGTTACATTGTACAGTAGCTGTAGATTTTCCTGGTTGTTGCTAGTTTTCTTTTTTGTAAAAAAAAGTGAACATAAATAAACTGTTTGTAAATAAGACAATGGTATACTTGACTGGGCTTTAGGACAATAAATAAACAAATGATAGTGTCCGCCCACTGAGTAGTATCTAGTATACTAGACTTTATATCTATTACACAAGATGTATGAATCACAAATTTTGTCTGAGCCAAACCTTGAATGACTTACAAATTAGATGAAATCTTGTGGTGAGTTTCATGAAAGGTTAAACAGAAGTTTGATGGGGTTCTTGGAAGGCGTTGTGCTGGTATTTGTCATCTGTCAGCACATAATTAACCAGTGAAAGTTGACAGATGAGCTTTGAGTGTTTGGCTTATGTGTTTATCTGTCTTGACTGATGGCTCAATAACTTAAAAACGTTACTCAACGAGACATCGTTATCATCACATGCACTGGGGTCAACATCATCAGAAATTTTCCAGAACATATAACAAAAAGGATTTCCCTGATAGATAAACAGCCTGCTAGTTATCAGATCAATCCCTCTTGAAACTGTCGACCTTGATTCTGTGCGCCAGAAGAGAAGGTCAAAAATCAAGGTCTCTCAAGTGTCCTTTTATTTTGCTTTAGTCTCTATAGGGGTTAGTTGGATGGATGGATGGATGGATGGATGGATAGATGGATAGATAGATAGATAGATAGATAGATAGATAGATAGATAGATAGATAGATAGATAGATAGATAGATAGATAGATAGATAGATAGATAGATAGATAGATAGATAGATAGATAGATAGATAGATAGATAGATTTTCACAGTACACATAGATTTTTACTTTCACACTACACTGGCTACTGTACGAGGAGGGAAGAGTGAGTTGAAAAGATTAACCTTGTGCTTGTTGACAGATTGCTATCTGACGTGTATCTATGGGGACCGTCTTAACAGCCTCCTGCAATGCAATTGCACCGTGTAAGGTGGGCTGATGGGTCACGGAGAGACAGGATGAGGGATCTACATGTGAAAGAGTAAACATGTCCGTGCAAGTTGCTGAATTCTACAAGCTTTTGTGAGGTGACAAAAAGTAAGAGACTGGTCAGAGTGTTTTTGTGATCAGAGCCAACACACTGGAAACAAATATGCCATCTACCTGTTCAGTATTTGGTAATGCAGTATCACACAATATATTCTCTGCATACAATGTTACTGTTTTATAAATGCAACCTGATATTTCAGTTGAAGTCATTTGAATAGATTAGCTTAAAGCCTCCACTAAGAAAAATACTCATTATAGCAATTTAATATAAATATATAAAATTATTAATATTAATATGTCTGATGCTTTTTCTATTGGCAGAGTAACATTTAATATTCTCTCTTATCCAGCTCTTCGTATCTCTAACAAGTTTGTTCTACCAAAGGATGTTTTGGTTTTCTTGCTTTGGCTGACAGCAGCCTTTTGAGTCTCAAGAAGGGCTCAGATTAGCTTTCTATCTTTCATTGGTACGGACTGTGGAGTGATATAAGACACTGGAAGATGCTCCGATATGTTGCCATGGATTGCAGTAAAAGAAAAAAGTGACTGCTCAATGTTGTGACTGACCAACCAAAACACAGAGAGTCGTGTAATAGTTATTTACCACCTGCTGTAATGCAGTATTTATCAGAACAAAGCAATTCCCAGCAAATTGCTTTCCCAGCAGTTCAACACAGATTTGGCAAATATATATATTTTTTATATATATTTCTCTAGACAGTGACTAAAATTCAGAAGGAAACTATTATGTATTTGGCATATCTGAGCTATAACTTTATATGTATATATATATATATATATATATATATATGATATAACACATGCACATTTCCCTAACACATTCATAGTTCTTAGTTATGAAAATTGACAAAAATTTATTAAACACTGTCATGTAAACAAAAACACTTTTTTCAGCAATAGAGTGCTACTTAATTTACAAGTAGGCCAAAACAAAGATCATTAGAATATAAATAGCGTTAAAGAAAAATCTAGGGCTTTTCACACTGAAATAGTCAACAAACCCTGGGTAATGCCGTGTTAATGTATGAAGAGTTCAGATGCAAAAGCCTCTAAATGACATTTGAAATTTTCTTCTAAAATGACCATTTTTATCAAGCTTGTATATTTAAGTTCAGTAATTTCACTTGAATGACAATTAATAGGTAATCTTCATTGCCATTTAAGTGAAATTACTGAACTTAAATATACAAGCTTGATAAAAATGATCATTTTAGAAGAAAATTTCAAATGGCATTTAGAGGCTTTTGCATCTGAACTCTTCGTATATTGCTTTTTGTTTTACACTGCTCACAATTTACCCGCAGGGTTAACAAATAATCCTTGTATTCTTTTCCAACTGTACATTCCTAAACTCAGTGTTAACATTCTTATTTGCAGTGTCAGTCTTATTGATTGGATGAACATTGCATACGCGACCTGTTTGCAAAGGCTCTAACATTGCGCATCATCATATTATATATCGCCAACTGCTGTCAAGTTTGTCCTTAAACGGACTTTTCGGACTATAAAGGTAAAAATGAAACGGTCTCTTCCACACTCCCATTGATGCGTTTCTATCACCATTTGACATTTTTCCCCTCAAATGCTGAAATGACTGTTTATATACTACAAATTCTGTTTCATTGATTGTACAGAACACGGGATGGGAATAAGAAAGAAAGAAAGAAAGAAAGAAAGAAAGAAAGAAAGAAAGAAAGAAAGAAAGAAAGAAACATTCATTTAGAGAGGGTAAAAAAAGGGTTTCGAACGACGATAACCCTGGGTTAAGCGCAGTGAGAAAAGCCCTCGTGAGAAATGTATTTTTTACAAAGCAGATAGGATGATTCTTGAGGTTCACTTTTATAATATTTTTTGTTGTTGTAATTGTTGGTGGTTGACAGTTCCAGTCCTCATTCACTTTCATTATACTGAACAGAGCAGTCAGAATCTTTTCAAAATAAGAAAGAAATATGAGCTTGAAACAATTTGAGGGTAAATAAAGTAAATAACGACAGTCTTGAGGTGAACTTTTGGCTGAACTTTTCCTTTAATGCCAAATGTTTTAAAGCTACACTGTGTAATTTTTACCCCCATCTAGCAGTGAAAAGGTATATGATCATCCAGTGAATATAAGTTTCTGTTCTTCTCAATTCCGATTTCGTTTTAACTCCTACGGTGACCAATGTAGTCCAACATTAACATGGCTTCCAGTTCGACCTCGTACATGAGCGTTAACTCAAAACGTAAACGCGAAAGGTGAAGCTTGAATTAACGGGTATGTCCCTCTTTGGCTAATGTACTTTCAAGATGGAGGGTCAACATGGCGACCGACATTAGAACCCCTTACCCGTATGTATTTTCAATGGCATATTATACACTCACGAGGATACTTTATTACTTGAACGAAGTAAATATACATTAATGAGCACATATATTTTTGAAAGAACTAAGTGTTTTTAGCTAAGAATAAACTAAAAGAGTTACACAGTGTAGCTTTAAGAAATATTTAAAGGAAGCGGCTATTTTCACACTTAGTGTAAATAGCCACTAAGTGATTTTTTTTTGTACACTAAGTGAAAATAGCATATTTTCTTTTTTACACTAAGTGAAAATAGCATATTTTCTTAGCGAACAACTTTTTGCCACGCACCTTACCTTTACACTATTACTATTGTTGGAAATCTTATGTCTTTCGTAATTTGGTTGTCGAACCAGATGTTATTGGGCGGGGTTAGTGTACATAAATTCTGCCAACAAGGTGGGCAATTTGCACTTTGTGTAAATTATAGACAAAAAAAAGATGGACGACCACCTTTACCTTCTACCATTGTTGAAGCCGCCAATATCTAAATATGGTGCTGACATCTTGGAACCCGAGTCTGCGCTGTGTGAGCATAAAGTGGAGCCGTGCTATCAAGACCCCGCCCACACTTCCACAGAATCAGTTTACTGTAGAACAACAGTTATTGAAATGTACCAATGAACCAATCACAGCTGTCAATCATGACAACAATTCAATTTACATCAGTATGATGAAAGTTACCTAAAATTACACAAACCATCTTTGGAAAAATGTTTTTGAAGCGTAATTTGATTGTTTAGTTTGTCACGTCCCATTCGATTACAATGAGAGGGCGGGGTTTATGAGCTAGACTGCATCCACCCACCTGGGGGCGATCAATACATTTTGGCTTCACATTTCAGGACTTGTGCGGCACGCTTGGTATAAATAGACACTCCGATATTTAAATATCGCAAGCTTGAACCCCTTGAACTCTACTTTGTGCTCTGCCTTGTGGCTATGACAGACTTGTAGAGGTACAATAAAAAAGGGTCACTTGGGAAAATAACAGGCAGAAATAGAATAGCAGTCAGAGAGAGAGAGAGAGAGAGAGAGAGAGAGAGAGAGAGAGAGAGAGAGAGAGAGAGAGAGAGAGAGAGAGAGAGATTAATCTCAGGAACTTCAGCAGTAGGCCAGCTGCTCTCAAAATGCTGTGTCATCTAGTCTGTATGGGGCTTTTCTCTTTTTGTGTGTTTTGAGCCCGTGTTCTGGCTTTGATTGTGCACACACATCAGTTATTACAACAACAGAGTCTGATGACAAGATCAAATAATGCTTTGGCGAAAAAAAGTAGATTGGGTGCACTGATGTTGTAGAAGAAGCATTAATTGCAGCAAGTACAGTGCCATTCTTTGCTGAGTCACTGACTGTAGCTGGGCTGAATTTTGTCTGTGATGCTTTCCCATTACTTTATTCATTCACTATGAAAGAATAAGGAATGTAATATGATTTTTTTAGTTGTTGCAGATCATCATTGCCATGCCATCTGTTGTTTGAAAAGCTAACACACTCTCAGCTTTAGATCTTCGCTCATCTGTTTGTGTGTCAACATGTCAACATTGTTTTTAATATCACCTTATTTTTGAGCTTACATGCTTACATAAACGCATGAGAAGCTATTCAAAAAACGTCCGCCACGATTCTGTCAGCTCATTAAAGAGCTGTCATTCTCACGGTTAAATGGCTTCACAAGCTATTCACACATCATTGAAATGGGTAATAGATGGTCACTGATCAGGCAGCCTTATCTTATCAATGATTTAATCATTCACATAATCTTGTTTTTACAGGCTTTCACTTGCCTAGCCAATAACGACACATAAGTATTTTTTTAATTTACATTGTATCACATTTCCACAATTTATATTAGAGCCCGACCGATAAAGGATTTTGAAGGCCTATACCACTACAAATATTTTTGGGTTTTTAAAGTCCGATATTCCGATGTATCGGCCGATTTTTTTTAATTTTTTTTATTATTTTTTTTTTTATAGAGAAACAGATTTCCCTAACATAGATATTTGTAGTTAATTATGAGTTTTAACTAAAATAATATAAAAAAGCATTTTAAAAAGAAACTCGTTTCTTTTATTTTCACAACAGAACAGAGGAACATCAAAATATATTAAAGTTCTGATAAATAAAATAATAATTACTCCCTATATTGCCTTTTGAGCTACAGTACCTTATAAATACACTGTCAGATACGTTTGATACTTTTTCTCTATGTCTAAATGTTCACTTCTCACTCTAACTTACATTTTACAATGCATACAGTAATCATTACTTTATTTAGGCAGAAAAAGTTCATTGTGGTTTCTGAGTTCATTAATGTTAACGTTAGCGGTCTTCCACTGATGATAGTGACATTAGCTATAGCTTTGTGGTTAGCTAGTCTATGATGAGCCATAATTTAGCAATAGAACATTTTCAATATAACAGGCCAAGGAGAGATGATTGAAGCGTGTTTCGTCCGTTTTTATTTTATTTTCGAAATATTCCTTTATCATCCATTATAACTGCTGATACCGATAGTTTGGAAAATGCCTAATATCGGCTGGCTGATAAATCGGTCTGGCTCTACTTTATATTTATTTTTTTGTTTCACTTTGTTTTTTGTTTCGTCTTGTTAGGGCAAGCACCAATGGCATGAGGACCCTATTAGAATAGTTCTATTAATTATCTGAATGAAATTATTATTTTTGTCCGAAATTAATCAGATTTTTGAGGGCCTAAACATGCTCAAACACATGAAACTATGCACACTTGTCAGAATTGGTGGACATAAAAAAAAGTAGTAAATGTGTGTAAATATATGTCTAAGGGATCTATTTCTGTATTCAGTGAATAATTATTATATTACCCTGGAAAATGTTAAAAATATGCAGCCAAGTCCAGACCACGAGCAGTTTTTTGGAAGTGTGTGTGCATTTTGTGCAGTTTTAGCATGTTTTCATTAGACACTGGTGCTGTCATGATGAATTAGAGATTCAAATGGAGTCATAAATGAGAATCTGTGGGTGCATTTAGCTGAAAACTGACAGGTTGTAAATTGTTTTTATGGATAGCATTTGGAGTCATCATGTTAAGAGCTAAAAAAATATACAGTGGTTTGACAAATTACAGGGAAAGAGATGTGCAACCAAGGTCCCAGAGTGCATTTCTCTCGAATTTGGCTTTCTTGTGCCATTTCTGCACTCTTTTGCATTTCACTATTTTACATCTTTCTCTGTCTTAGTTTATACTATTTTATCTCCCACCTTCAAACATCTCATAAGTGGGCACAATTTCTACTTATCCCGCATTTAGATTGGCTCGGGCACCCTGTGGGACCCGTGGGGGGATGGGATGGGCTGGGCTGGGCTGGAGGAAAAGACAGAGAAGGAGGAAGAAGTGAGGGAGGGGTACTTTTCACATCACAGTTTCCCTGCGAACAGGGAATGAGCAAGTGTGAGAGAAGGAGTGAGTGGGCGAGCGAGAGAGAGAGGATCAAAGCAGAGAAAACACTCGGTCAGCAAGCAGCACTGCAGACTTAGCCGAGAGGAGAACACAACTAAATCCTGAAGTCTTGCAGCTGGTGAAACCATACTGGACTGACCTTGCGCAGTGCATGCGCAGACACACACACACATACTCCCAGGAAACCAGCGTGACAGAATCCAGTGACATGGACACAGCCAGGTCCATCCAACACGAGATCACCTCTCTCAAAGGTACTCACCTCTCTTGATCAATGCGGATCAATTCCTAGAGGAATGCGCCTCAAGTTGAGCCGTTTAACAGGACGGGAATGGATTTTAAGGAGTGCATGAATGGTGTGCAAAGTTCTGAATTCCATTGTGTCCTCTTTGGCTCAACTTTACTATGTTATTTATGAAGGGAAGGGCCTAGTCTTTTGTGCGGGAGCCCTCATGCTTGAACTCTGGCTGTGTTTTTGAGCTCCTTTTAACTGTGTTGGGAAGCAGCAGGATTCTGCGTCAGCCATGCGGCATGTTCGGGTGCGCTGACTGCCGCATCACCACGGAAACAGCCAGTGCATGGGTTCCCCGTTCCCGTTATAGAGCTGCCTGTAGTGTACGGCGTGTGTAATGACGTGAACCAGGAAGTTTGCTGTCATAGCACACAGCTCTGAGTGTTTTCATTGGATAGATGTCTGTAATTCAGTCAAAATTGATATAAACTCACCGTGTTATGTGATGATAGATTTGTAGCTAAAGCATCCCAGGTCTTCCTCAGGTTGGGATTGGGCTGAAAAATGCTGAGTGCAGGTATCCAAGAGTCTGTCTATCGGAGCATGAAAATAGACCAGCACTAAATGTCTGGAGATTGATTAGACAAATGTGCTTTTGAGCATGCAGCGGATTTTAGCGATTGTTTCTGTGCACTGGACATTTTTTGTTGCTCTGTGTCTAGGTTAAGTGGTCCTTGTTAAATTTGGATGCTACGAGAGTCCAAACATTAGCGTAACCTTGTGTGGTTTGCCATTTGCTTAGTAAAAGTTCAGTTGATGGATTAGAGCAGATATTGACTTACGATACAGATGTGCTGAGTCATAACTCTACCAGAGTCATGCTAAACCTGTCAACTAGATGGCAAAAACTTCTCAGCTCAATTATTACACATAAGTAATATGTCCATATAAGTATTTGAACTGGTTTTATTTGTAAGTTGTAGATTTAAAAATCCCTCTAAGGCCATATTTTATTTTATTATTTTATTTTATTTTAAATAAAATTCCAACTACTATGCAAATATGCATGACTTTCTCTCCTACATATATGCTTTGTTGGCTTGACCACATTTCTCTTATAAAAGTAGTTCTTCTGGTGTTTAGAAATAATAGAACAAAACCTACTTCACTCTCACTGCGACCAGACAAATTTCTGGTGAATATATACGTCTTGTTGACATGTAAATGTGGGTTGTCATGTTACAATATCCACCTTGTTGGTTTAACTTAAAAAAAGTAACCTGGTTGCCTTTAAAATTTTATGTTGATTGAACTGGAAAAAGTGAGTTAATGCAATGAAGGAGATCGATGTAATCAACAGAAACTCAAAATAATAAGTTATCTGAACGAAATAAATTATTTAAGTTGATTTGACAAAAGAAAAAAATGTTGTGATAACAAATCTTGAAAATATTTTTTTTTTACAGTGCAGACAAATTTCTGGTGAATATATACGTCTTGTTGACATGTAAATGTGTGTCGTCATGTCGTGTTAAAATATCCACCTTGTTGGTTTAACTTAAAAAAAAATAAGTAACCTGGTTGCCTTAAAAATTTTAAGTTGATTGAACTGGAAAAAGTGAGTTAATACAATGAAGGAGATAGATTTTTATCATCAGAAACTCAAAATAATAAGTTATCTGAACGAAATAAATTATTAAAGTTGGTTTGACAAAAGAAAAAAATGTTGTGATAACAAATCTTGAAAATATTTTTTTTTTTACAGTGATCTCCTTCAATGTATTAACTCACTTTTTCCAGTTCAATCAACTTAAAATTTTAAGGCAACCAGGTTACTTAATTTTTTAAGTTAAACCAACAAGGTGGATATTTTAACATGACATGACAACCCACATTTACATGTCAACAAGACGTATACTTTCACCAGAAATTTGTCGATGTTGGTTAATGTAAAGCTTTCTTTTGAAATGGAAATATTAACATCTCCAGTTATTGTTATTTGTGGCTTGTTCACATTCTTTTTCATTATTTCGTTTATCTCCTTGTCCTACTTTAAACCTGTCTGAGAATGTTATTCAGTCCAAATTGAGTTATTTGGGATCTAAATGTGTCTATTATGATGAATCACTGAGTGTAGCTTGAGTGTGTTTCAATGGAGTTGCTAATTATCCAAAAAGCCTTCAACTGTTGTGTCCAGAGTGAATTCCCAATTGTCAGAGTAGACAAAGGCTTCTCTCCCATCAAACACTCCTGACAGGCCTCTACCCCACTTACCCACTTCATTGAGGGGTCACTTTCAGCTGGACACACTCTTGGCAACCTTAAAGCGGAGTTGGGTGTAATGTACCTGTCAGGAATATAAATGGCAGTGAAAGCTATACTGCCTGCTGGAGGAGGGAATGCTTGTAGTTTAGCTTGAGAGATTTTGATCATAGAAATAATGGTTTTATAAGAGAATTATTTATGCTTGATAGATACACACATATAATTAAACAAAATGTAGGGTCAGTAAATATGGTTACATTTTAGATTAGGGTCTAATTCTCACTATTAATTACATATTTGGCCTCAATAAACTCCTCTTAGTGAGGTATTTTACGTAGGTATAGGATTAGGGGACGTTAAATATGGTCTTGCTTAATAAGGCATTTAAATGTGCTTTAAATGTATAGCCAATATCGATGCATGCTTATAAGCAAATAGTTAATAGTGAGAAATGGACCATAAACTAAAGTGTTACCGTACTTTTTTATTGGAACACAATTAATATATATATTTTTATTCAGCACGGATCAATTAAATTGATTATGTGTCAGTAAAGACATTTTACAAATGATTTATATTCCAAGTAAATCCTGCTGAACGTTCAATGCAACAATGAATCAAAATGTATCAGTTTCCACAAAAATATTAAGCAGCACGACTGTTTTTAACATTGATATTAATGATGAATGATTCTTGAGCAGCAAATCGGCATATTAGAATGATTTCTGAAAGATTATGTGACACTTAATACTGGTATAAATTACATTTTGAAACATAATTAAAAAGAAAGTTGTATCAAATTATAATTAAGGCTGTCAAATGATTTATCGCGATTAATCACATCCAAAATAAAAGTTTGTGTTTACGTAATATATGTGGGTGCACTGTGTATAATTATATATATATATATACACACACGCTTGTATTTATTTCATATAATATTTTCATATATATATATATATATATATATATATATATATATATATATATATATATATATATATATATACTGTATATAGATTTATATATAATTTATATTATATATAAATATAAATATTTTATATATAATTTTGTTTTCTTAAATATACATGCATGTGTGTGTATTCATATATATATATATATATATATAATTATGCACAGTGCACCCACATATATTATGTAAACACAAACTTTTATTTTGGATGCGATTAATCGCGATTAATCGTTTGACAGCCCTAATTATAATAATTTCTTTTTAGATATTTCCTTGTATTCTTTATTATATTTTTGAACACACAAATGAAGCCCTGGTGAGCAAACGGGATCGGGGTCGGTTTCTTACCGACCACTAACATTTAAACGGTATATACAGTAAATTCTATAAATAAAATCATGCAGTTAAAATATTTTTCCTTTGTGAGCCAGTAAAAAGGCAGTAGGTATATAAAAGTAAATACATCTGAAATTGTTTTTGTTCAAAGTAGCTAACTAAAGACTAATGCGATTTGTATTTATATTAATTTAAGACGTTGTAGGCATTGCTGTTTTCGCCGTGTCCAGTCAGTGACCAGCCAAACGCTGCTGTTTCTTTCCCCCCTGATTTGCCTCAGCTTAATACTGCACTGGATCCAGACCCAGATTCCCTTTTTAATGAGCTTTTGGCTTTTCTACCTTCTCTTTTGTTTCAGAAAAGCTTTTCATGTCTGTTAAATGGTTTCCTTTTACTGTACCATAGAGACAACATGCCTGATGCAGGAATCCTGTTGAACATAGAGATCAAATGATCTTGTGTCAGTTGTACAAAGAGTTAACAGGTTGAATTGATGTGTTTCAGGGAAATAGTTTACAGATAGTAAACGAGGGCTTCTTCTAAGCCTCTTTAGAGAAAGGTTTGGCTGTCTGCCCATCTTGGTCATTTTTACATGCATACAGACATGAAAATGTGTTCATCAAAGCACTTTTACGTTAATCTCTCAGACACAATAATGCTTTCTTGTTTCTTTCTTTCTTGAAATAGATGCATTTTTTGTAGTCGCATGGGTGTGGAGATAATAGTTTCAGGATGTTTGTGTGTGCGCGTGTGTGTGTTGTACAGCCAAGGACAATCAGAACTGCCTGGCATTCAGGAATGTTCTCAATTTTTCCCACTATTTTACTACACAATGAACTATCTGCTAAAATGTGCTTTGCTATTTAGTTGCTTCTCTTTCACATATATTTTCTTACTAAATGTGTTATTTTTAAATGGATGTAAGTCTGGTGTGTCTTAACCCTTATTTGTTGGGGAAAGTGCAATATTTAAATGCTATTGGTACAATATCTAAATGCTATTGGTACTGATCAATTCGTGTCTAATGGGCATGTAATTTAATGTGGATATATGCAATCCTGGTCAGGCATAAATATTGATTTATTCTGCTTTGGAAAGGAGAAATACCATAGAGAGCTTATAGCGTATGGACTACACAGAAATCAGAGAAACTAGTGGAGGCTGAAGTAGAGTTGATGGAATTAATAATGATGTCATCAGCCATTCCAGTCTATTCTATTCTCTGAGACCCCACCCTGCTGTGCCACATCTCAGGCGCTGTGCAATTCGTTTAGTTTAGTGAACATGAAATTGTAACATCAGATAAGTGTAATTTGTAAACAATGACCAAATGAGGTTTTAAAGTATTCTGATGTCAAATTTGCATTTTGGCTGTCATTTACTTGACAATGTCCTTTTGAGGGGCCTGGTCAGGTTTCAAAATGCAAGTTTTTGAATGCACGAATTTTTGAAAACTGTGATGTCGTGCACATGCATATGACGTGTTCTCCATCGTATTAGTGTTGTAGGTTGTGTAAAAGATGATTTTTTTTTAC
Source organism: Cyprinella venusta (assembly GCA_038021265.1). NCBI lineage: Eukaryota > Metazoa > Chordata > Actinopteri > Cypriniformes > Leuciscidae > Cyprinella > Cyprinella venusta. Next base: position 23,426,118 of record CM075878.1, on the reverse strand, counting down.
AGCGTTTTTAGCCATTTTTTCGGATCTGTGTGAAGGAAGGTCGTTTTGACAATGTTGTCGTCGGTTTGCAAAACATTTAAAAAACGTAAAGGAAAAATACTTTTTTTGTTGTTTTTTAGTTGTTTTTCCCTTAATCACATTACATTCTTATTATTTCTAATGATGATTAACCTGCTTAAATTATTTGTGGGCTTTTATTGAAGGAATAGTTCACCCGAAAAGGAAAATTATGTCTGTTCCAAACCTGTTCCAAATACTTTTTTTTCATTTTGATTAGTCATTCAATTAGTCAATTATTAATTCTAAATAATTTTGAATAATTTTTTTGTGAATAGTGATGATTGATCAACTCAATGAATCAGTGAACACGACGGTTAACAGTCCAATGAGTGAAGCTTTTCCGTAAATCTCAACTTCATCAGACAACGCTATCAGATTCAGAACTAACTTCAGAATGCTTCAAATTTAGCAGTGTTTTGGGTCTTTTTTTGTGGAAAGATCCTCTTCCCATTCATTATAAATGCATATTCCACAGGAAAAAGTAAGTCATTTAAATTTGAATCACGCAAGGATAAATAAAAATGATTTTCATTTTTATTTTTGGAGGAACACTGCCTGTATGTTTCAACAGTCAAGTCTTCATTTACATCTCAATAACTTATTAATCATAAATGTGTCAAAGTAGCCCATATGCCTAATGTGCTGTATACACTGAGTCATCCGAAGCCATAATCTTCCTTTCCTCCCCGCTCATACCAGATAATTGTGCCTATAATTCAATTCTTCCTCTTCATCCCATCTCTCCTTCAACCCCAGTCAGTTGTAATAAAACTGCATTATAAGCACCGTTACTGATGAAATGGAGTGTTTAGAGAGAGAGCCTCGTGAGCAGTCTCTTCCGTATTAAAGTGTTTTGTATGCTATTAAGCGCTGTAAATGTTGATTTTGCTGATCCTGGTCCATACAGTCCGCCAATATTTTGTCAGCTCGCTTCAGAAGTGGTTTTCAACCGCAATTACTGTACAAAACTTTGTGTTTTCATACCTGGAGTGCCCAGTAGGTGGTGCTCTCTCACAAAGATAATAATATGGAGCTCTGGTATCTAATGTACACTACTAGGGTGCAGCTGTGGCCCAGTAGGAGGTTTATTGTGTCTAATCGAGGGTTAATGTTGTAAAGTGAACCACCATCCTGCTAGGGAACCTTTTGTGACAAGTCTGCTGTTTCCTGAGCTTTCTTTTCTTTTGTTTCAGCTACATTCATTTCCTTGCCTGTTTTTAATAGCTAGCACATTGTCTGAGCTAGGTCCTGTCTGATGACTTTAACAACTTTTCCCATAAAAACAGGCGTCAGTTACTACGTCAGCACTCAAGCTAACACCTAAGAACTATTTCGAGGGTGGGGAGCATTTAGGCTCTGAGGCTGTAAATGTGTAAATCATGAATGTTGCTAATGTTTTCTCCTTTTTCTTGTTTTTCAGGTAAGTTGCTGTTCCTCTTCAAGCCGTAGGTGTGTGAAGCATGTCTGTCTCTGGTAAGGAAGGGAATGTTTAACAGGTGCCAAGACATTTGAATAGAAGACGTTTGGCATCAAATGTCAAGCATCTGCTCAATGGTGTGATGTTAGTTCAGTCCTCTCAAAGGAGTGTTATGAGGAAAAACATGGGTAACTTTTACCTTTTAAAGTCACATGATTTAAAAACATAACTGATTATAAAGCAAAAAAATAGGATTTTTGGTATTCTGGTATTCTTTGAAGTATCTAGCTTTTTTGAAGGCCTGAAATGGGCGATAATTCTTAGATAAAAATGTAAAAATATTAGGGCTGTCAAAACGATTAATCGCGATTAATCGCATCCAAAATAAAAGTTTGTGTTTACATAATATATGTGGGTGCACTGTGTATAATTATTGTATATATATAAATACACACACATGCTTGTATATATTTAAGAAATATTTTCATGTATATTCTGTATGTAGTATTTTATATATAAATAATATTTTTTTCTTAAATATACATGCATGTGTGTTTTTTATATATATACAAAATAATTATACACAGTGCCCACACATATAATATGTAAACACGAACTTTTATTTTGGATGCGATTAATTGCGATTAATCATTTTGACAGCCCTAAAAAATATAGGCCTACACTACTATTGAAAAGTTGGTCTTTATGATTTTTAGATAAAAATAGTAAAAGTTGAAATATAGTGACATGTTATTACAATTTTATGTTTTTTAATATATTTTGACATGGAATTTATTCCAGTTTATCAATGCTGAGATATCAGCATAATTTCTCCAGATTTCAGTCTCACATGATCCTTCAGAAAGTATTCTGATGTGCTTATTTGGGGCTCAAGAAACATTTTTTATTATTACTGTTATCAATATTAAAAACAGTTGGGCTGCTACATATTTTTGTGGAAATAGTGATTTTTCTCAGGATTCTGAAAAATAGAAAGTTCAAAAGAAAAGCACACACATCACTTTTACACAATTTAAAGCATCCTTGCTGAATAAAAGTATTACTTAAAGGTGTTTAATAATTAGGTAAACTATTACTTATAGTTCACTTTGAAATTACTTTTTGATATGTTTTAGCTTACCTCAAGGGCATCCAAGATGTAGGTGTCTTTGTTTCCACAGCATTTTCTTTGTTGGTGTCTTTGTTTCCACAGCACTTTCTCACACAAACCGCTCGTTTCTTGTCTTAGGCCATCAGTGTGTACTTACATTCACGAGTCATTAAGTCATGTTTAATTTTGCCTTGGCTGTGCATGCTCTTTGAGGTGGACCCCCTAAAACTGCATTACAGGACTGACAGACAACAACGGTTTGACCAAAAATTGTCAAAATTGAAAATACTGTGGAAACAAAGACACCTACATCTTGGATGCCCTTGAAGTAAGCTAAAACATATCAAAAATTAATTTCAAAGTGAACTATCCCTTTAAATAATAAAAAAAATGTATTGGCCCTAAACTTATGAATGGCTTTGTACCATGAAAATGGATGTCAGGATATGACAATAAACAAAAGAAATCATGTTTACAAGACGGCTAATAAGTCTGTCTGAAGCCTGTTTTTCATAAAAAGAAAATGAAAGTAAGTAATCATCTTTCAGAAACGTCTCCTGTGGCGCCTTTGCACACTAAGCACGCTTTGTCTGGAAATGTTAGACTTTTCTTGGACATATGCTTTTAATCCTTCATGATTTTGTTATATAACTGACATTCAGCTCAATTGCCAGTTAAATTACTAAGCCGAGGGCTCTGTGACAGTGCCAAGTCTGGTCTGGAAGGTAACGTGGTGCCACATAATAGTTCAGTTTTCATGAAACTACGTGGCTGAGGACCTCACCACATTGGCGGAGTCAGTCTGACTCAACCAGATCCTCTTTGTGATCCAACAATGCACTTGTGTATGCTAAATGCTTTTCGTCTTGATGTTTATAAAGTATTTTGTGTGTTGTAATTCATAAATCTCACATATATTGTATTTTTGATTGGCAGAAATGCTAATTCGCGCATGGTTTTACATGTCGCTGTGATATCTGATCACATGCTGCTAAGTTTCGTGTTTGCCAGGGTGTTATGGTGGTAAAGTTTAGAGAAGTAAATTGGCCATTTTGGGATGCATTTCCCCAAAAACCACACCCATGTAACCAAATGGCCTGTTCGTTATTAATGTTTCTTGAGTCCTGTTACTGCCAGAGGGCACATATTGTGGTTCTATGGATTTTGCATCGTATCATTCAGAGCTACTTGAAGTTTCTAGTGTCGGGGGTATCGGATTTAAGATATCTCTAAGGCTCCAGTGTGAGTAATGTGGTAACGTAATACAGTTATTCACATTGCCATGGCACCTGTAAAGCGGTTGAGCTGCTGACTGATCAAGGATCAAGTTTCTATGTACCGTATTCTGTTTAAGCGCCAAAAATGAACTGCAGTTCTAAATCGGGGGTGCAAACTAAATTAAAGTTACTGGTTCAGGAAACATTGTTTTCTGAAGAAAATACAAGACATTTTTAGGCCTGTGCAAAACTCAGTGTTGTGAGTGGTTGCTAGGACATTGGTAAGATGTTGTGGGTGGTTGCTAGGGCATTCTTTGATGGTTGCTTGGTGGTTTCTTACCGGGCAGAAAAGCCATATCCCAAAATCCTCTAATGTTATCCCTCTGGGATTCTTTTTTTTTGCATGTTTTATGGCTTGCTTGGCAAAAATCATAAGTCTGATACTTTGATAAGTTTTTCAGAAGCTCTATGATTTGAGGAATCTTTCATGTTTGTAGCACAGGATGAATTGCACAGTTGAATACTTGGTTCACCCAAAAATGGCAATTCTGACATCAATTACCCACCCTCAAGTTGTTCCAAACCTGTTTGAATTTATATCTTCTGCTGAACACAAAAGAAGACATTTTAAGGAATGGGTTTAACCGAACAGTTAATGGGCCCCATTGATCCAAATTTTTCAGCAGAAGTTTGGAACAGCTTGAGGTTTAGAAAATGATAACAGAATTGTCATTTTTGGATGAACGAATTCCTTTAAGATTAGGGGTTTGTATAAACAAAATAGTTATTTTTATTTGTGCCAGAATCAGATCAGAATTGATGCACTACCTGTTTTAAAGGAGAACTCCGGCGAACAATGAACCTTTGGTCTAATAAAACATCGGTACCTCGTTAATCGTTCTCTGAGGATTGTTTTCATGATAATCGAATGTAAAGAGTTTTATCTCTAAAAACTGTTTAGCGTATAATGCTAGTACTGGGGGCATTGACCAACTAAAATGAAATCGCTAGTTTATACCACTAACAAGGCTTAAAATAGCCCCGCATTAACGCAGGAACATAACAAGGCTCCATACATGCAAAACGAAGCATTGACAACTTTGTAAGTGTACAGACCGTTTATTAAGAACATAAGTTATAAAGACCGTTTACTTCGTGTATACATTCAGAAGCCATCTTAGGAAATAGTCTCGATAAGTCGATCCCCGAACGTCGTTCATACAGTTCAGAAGTTCGTTGAACTTCATACAGTTCAGCTCACTCATCACGACGTTCGGGGATCGACTTATCGAGACTATTTCCTAAGATGGCTTCTGAATGTATACACGAAGTAAACGGTCTTCATAACTTATGTTCTTATTAAACGGTCTGTACACTTACAAAGTTGTCAATGCTTCGTTTTGCATGTATGGAGCCTTGTTATGTTCCTGCGTTAATGCGGGGCTATTTTAAGCCTTGTTAGTGGTATAAACTAGCGATTTCGTTTCAGTTGGTCAGTGCCCCCAGTACTAGCATTATACGCTAAACAGTTTTTAGAGATAAAACTCTTTACATTCGATTATCATGAAAACAATCCTCGGGGAACGATTGACGAGGTTCCGATGTTTTATTAGAACAAAGGTTTATTGTTAGCCGGAGTTCTCCTTTAAATGCTGAAAATGGTGGTGCTTATGTTCAGTAATATAGCTAAATTATATATTAAATTATATGACTCAGCACTGTCACTGTAAATTCAATAATATTTCAATTAGATTGCTGGAAAATCTACAAATGCAATTGCTCCACTTGCCAATGGGATAATTTCCTCATAAATAAGCTTTGAAGCTGGCATTATTTACCAGCAAACATAATTCAGCATTTTCTATTCTGTTTTGCATTTAGATATAAATTATTCAGAAAATGTTTTACGTCTTTTCTTAAGACGGGAAATGTTCCAGGTAAAAGTCTAGCTGTTTTCTTGTGCTGTTTTGTTTTTTCTCCTTCTTTGTTTGTCTGTGTTGCTAGTGGTCATGCCTCATTTGGTCATGCCTGCTGTTTTGGGCACTTTCAGTTATTAGTCATCGTCTGTATGGGTCATTTTAGGTTGCTGTGGCAACGGTCGGTGGTTACGGACCACACCCAGCAGGACCTTAGATCGATGACTCACTCGCTCACATTCGAGGCTCATCTCATGAGGCTATTGGGCTGATTAGTCATTCGCTGTACCTTCCTGAATCCTCCCCTGTTGTCATGGGTCTCATCCTGCCAAGATTATATTAGGTTCCCATCACCGTCATCACACTCTTCTTGATAAGTTAATTTTGAACTAATGGGAAGCCTTAATAGTTCAGACTGAAACTAATTTTAGCAGGTTTAATTAATCAATGAAGTATGAGAAGCTGTGATATATTGTGAAAATAGTTCACACTCGGAGTTGTGATGCTTTCAGAAATGTATTAAGATTGCCTTTTAAATTACTGAGCAAACTTCATTCGAATTTAAAGTTAAATTAACCCTTAAATGCACAAATGTTTCGCCAATCATTATCACATATTCGGGTCTTTAGGGACCCGGATCTGTATCTAACACTACTACGATCTCCACCTGTCACGATTATATAAAACTCTCCTGATAATAGAGTAATAATTACATAAGAATAAAATAAATCATATTTTGTTACATTTTGGAGCTTGGAAGGCTTCAGTTTGAGCAGATGTTTTATACCATCATCACTGTCTTTGTCAGAACTCTGCATTTTGCATCATTCAGCATCTGGCTCATATTCGCTATCCCAAACATATTCTCAAAACTATAATATTCAACATATTCAAAAACGATATTTTGATCGCTGACAGCTTCTTCACCAGATCCAGCATCAAGTGACAGTGACAGTAATATTTGATTGTGGTCAGTATTTGGAGTAAATCGCTAAACCATTTCAAATTTTGCTGATGATGCTTCCTATTCTTTTGTTTTCTGCCTTTGGTAACTATGAGTGAAACGTCGCTCCGTCATTGTGTTTCAGACATTGACACCTTGTGGTGTAAGGGTGAATTGCACTTATTTAGCCATCAAAAATAAAATTTTGTGCAGAAAAAAATATATTTACACTGTTGTACACCATTTTTTTACAAAAATGAATGGGAAAACAAGCATTGCTTTCTTTTAGTTAGAGCCCAACCGATAAAGGATTTTGAAGTCCGATACCGACACAAATATTTATTGGTTTTAAAATCCGATATTCCGATATATCGGCCGATATTTTTTTTAAATTATTATTTCAGAAACGCGCAACAAATTGTAAAACATACATTTTCAATATAACAGGCCAAGGAGAGATGATACGTCTCATTGCTATAACTGTCACGGGCTATCAAAGAAATACTTCAGTCACATTGTCAAAAGTTAAAACGACTACACTGTAACAACATAACGTAAATATTACTAGCTAATTCCAGTTCACTCTCGGCTTATTTGGCACAGCAAAACTGGACATGATAGTCGCAAATTTTGTTTGAGTTAAGAGAACTGATGCAGATGTTCTTTTAATTGTTATTCAAGCAATGTATGTCTCGTGACCAACTCAACGAGTGTTGCCAACAGGGACGGTGTAGAGTTCCCTCTGGTGGACAAACTACACAACTCCAACACTCATGACATGGTTCAAGCTTGTTTCGTCCGTTTTTGTTTTAATTTTGAAATATTCATTTATCGGCCATTATAACTGCCGATACCGATAGTTTGGAAAATGCCTGCCTAATATCGGCCGATAATATCGGCCTGCCGATATATCGGTCTGGCTCTACTTTTAGTATTATTATTTTTTTCTTGTTATAGTGTTTATAATGAATTAATTGAGGAATACCAAGAATGTTGATGTATAACTTAAAAAAAACAAAAACAAAATTTAAATAGTCATATAACCATAATTTCTAATTAGAAAAGCAAAGTTTGCCAAGACAAAACCTTGTTGGAATGTTTTGAAAAACATTTAATGAGTTTTTTTTATGTTGACAGATGATATTCTAAAGTGTTCTAGTTGAACATTTAATTTCCCAGAATGCATTGCAAGTGCTGAATTTAGAATGTTGCGCCACAAATATGTTTCAATCTGCAATTGGTGCTGCATATATGATGAACTGGTGTTTCGTGTCATAGCTGTTACTATGCCATGGATATAATATGGTTGCATTGCTTTGGGATGCAAGACACTTTGGGGAACAGCCACACCTGTTTGGATTTATAATGGGATAATAACTGGTGGCATATATTAACTAATTATGACATTTTGACTTTTGTTGCATAAGTAAGTGAGATACAAAATATGTGACTGCATCTGAAAAGTCCCTAAAGCATAAATCAGTTTTTCACGTTGCTCAATCCATTCAGTGTCATCTTGTGTGAAAATAGACATCATTTTAAAGAAAGAGTTCCCTTGTGGCTGGTAGTATATTTACATATATGCATGATTGTCCATAAGTTTTTGTTTGCAGTTTACATTAAAAGTTATATGCAAATGTGTGTTTCTATGTGTTCACATGCCCATTGTCTATTATTTGAGCTCTTTCCCACTTGCCCCATAATGTCAGAGTGCAGGGGTGTGTTGAATGGTTTTGAGAACAACCATGTGCAATAAATTCCAGCTCATAAACTAAGCGCTGGAATGCGTGAGAAGCGCCAGTTGTGAAGGGGAAACTGGAGTTTTAGGAACATTTTATCTGCCAGAGGCTTTCAATGAGCTCCTTTCAAACAGTTTGTTTTATGAACAGCCCTCTTCAATACTCTTTGTGTTTGATAGTAAGTTGGAAAGCTACTGTCTGAGAGATACTCAAATGAGTGTGAGGTCAAAAATGAAGGGCAGCATCTCTCAGTGAATATGAACATAAGTGTGCACAGCAGCTCATAAATGCTATAGCTTTTTTGTATGCAGTGCATCTAATGGTTTTATGCTGTCATTGACTGATGAGATATGCCTGGTTGAGGCTTTTGCAGATCAGCGTGATTTAAGCTCCCTTTTCTTTGGGAGGGGGTTCAGACTACACAAGGTTTTTGTTTACCCAGCTTCACCCTAAATCAGTTTCAGTGTCAGGCAATGACTTGCAGATGGACTTGCGCACTACTTGTGGCTTGGCTTCTGAGTATAGCTTGGTAAATGTTCATTTTGTGTCTCTTTCTCAAGAGGAATTGATTCAACATTTTACTGAACCTCTTTTAAAAACAGTTTTAAGCAAAAATCACATTTTAAAAGTCCCTGAAATTGTAGATTTTCTCAAATATATCACATTCTCCATCCAGCATGGCCTTGCATGCTGTTTTCTCGTGATTCCATGGTAAAGTAATGGTTTTAGAGGCTAAAATCATGGTTCTTTGATTTATAGCATGGTTGTCATATTCATATCCCTTACAAAAAAAAAAAAAGTACTTATTAATCAGAATACTTAAGTAAAGTTCAAGTATTTTTTATATAATTATAAGATTATTAGATTTTTATATTATTAAATGTGTATGATATTATATGATATTATATTTTTAAGTATAAATTTTAGTAAATATACTGATATCAATTTACTACTGTTAATATGTACATTACCAATGGATAGCCTATACAAAAAAAATATATATATATCAACAAAAAATCACACATTCAACTTTATAAGACAATATGATCAATCAAGTGTAAACACAACTACAGAAAATACTTAAAACACTTAATAATATGTTATTAATAAGTATTTGTATAATGATCAAAAGAACGAGTCCAAGTACAGTTCAAATACTTGAAAAGTTTTAAAAGGCATGTACAGTATGCCTAAGTGCAATTTTAAGCATATTTATGGAAGTAGGCGTACTTAAACAGTATTGAAAGTATTTCTTATATGTATTTTTAAAGAAGTACTAATAGCTCACTTGAATAAACTTCTTTTTCATTAGGGATATTATAGTATTTACAGTGTACTTTAAAGATAAACTGTTGCTGTTATGGCGTATGTCCAAAAACGCGATATTACCATCGTCTTCCAAACATTTTTGTTATTGTCAGGCTATACTGCAGATTTGAAGCATTTTCTTTCTAGTTACTGAACACTCTCAGAAAAAAAGGTACAGAAGTTGTCACTGGGGCTGTACCTTTTCAAAAGGTAAACTTTTGTCCATTTCATGAGCTAATAATTACATTTTAGGTGTTAATATGTACATTTTGGGTGCTAATATGTACATTTTAAGTGTTGATATGTACATTTTAGGTGCTAATATGTACATTTTAGGTGCTAATATGTCCATTTCAGGAGCTAATATGTCAATTTCATGAACTAATATGTCCATTTTAGGTGGTAATATGTACATTTTAGGCACCAATATGTACATTTTAAGTGTTATTTTGTACATTTTAGGTGCTAATATGTGAATTTCATGAGCTAATATGTCCTTTTTAGCTGCTAATATGTACCACTAAGGTACCAAAATGCAGCCTTTGGGTACAAAAGTGTACCTTTGAAAAGGTACAACCCCAGTGACAGCTTTTGTACCTTTTTTTCTGAGAGTGTAGGTGCAAGCTCTTGCTGGTTAGGGTGGTCAACTAATGTGATCTTGATGGTTTATAAGTTTGAGCATTTATCTGGTTAGAGATATAACAGCACACTATCAATTAAAACAACATTTTCCAGCAGGGAGTGTGCTATTCTTTAGCCAAATATCTTGAAATCTGAACAGATTGTGAAACGTGAGGTCTTGAAACACTGATTTAAATGGGAGACAGATTGCATATTTAAACCTTGTGTGAGATTTCAGGGTTGAGTGATAATTCATTCTCTTTTAATAAAGCTGCAACTAATGAGTGGGGATGTTTTTGAGCAGCCGGAGTACAGATATTCTCTTCATGAGTTGCAGATGAGGCATAAGATATGTCTCTGAAAATTTCAAAATTGTGTTTGAGATCATGAAAGAATGTATTGAATTTATTACTCTCAAACTCTGGTGATGGATGTTTCATGGATTCCTTGTTTATTTCATTATGTACTTTAAATCATTGCAAATGTAACCAGCATGAGGGCACTGTGTGGTTTGGTAAAATCAGCATCATGACCCTTTATTGGGTATATTATGCCCTATATAATATATATCAGTTTCTGAGATACATATTCTACTTACACAGAGGCATTATTCAAAGTGTTTAACGTGTACGTAAAAGTGAAGGCCTTAAAACAGACACCCCAATCTAAATCCAAGTTGTTTTTCCATTATTATTTTTTCTATGGGTGATCTCTAAGCCATATTTCTTTCCACACATTTGGAGTTATGCTTCATATATTTCATCAGACACTGCAAACATAGGCACCATTGTCTATATCTCCCTTTGAGGGACTACTGCTGTATTTTCCATCAGCATCCATTAGCACATATGATTGTGTATGTACGTATCATAGCGACGTCTAAAGAGAGATGGAGCGAGAAACAGTGAAACTTGTTCTTTCAGCACTCACGCCATTTACCTTTCATTAGATTTAATTACCCATTCTGAAATACAAGCATCCTCTATTTTTGGTGCATGCTTGTATTTGAGTGACCTATTACAGTAATGAACCATAAGATGTTGATTAATGAACCTGGCCTTCCAAACCCCACATTCTAAATCAGTGGTTCATAAATGAAAGGGTGCATTGAGTTTCCTTTGAAATGACTGTTCGCTATGTCTCTTATTTTCAGCATATCATCCGTCTCACTAAAATAAATGGTATGATTGAAATAAATGTTTTAGATTGTAAACGTATACTTTATTTTTTAACTATTATGTTATTAATTTTAATCAAATAATTGTTTTCTGATAAATAAAAAGTGAAATATATTAAGCACAAAGTTGCAATTATAGCTGGATAGTTCAAGATTATGGATGCCTTAAAGGGATACTCCACTTTTTTTGGAAATAGGCTCATTTTACCACTTGCCCAGAGTTAAGCAGTTGAGTTTTACCGTTTTCGAATCCATTCAGACGATTTTCTGATATTTGGAAGAATATCATTAACCAGACAGTTTCTGGTTTCATTGACTTCCATAGTAGGAAAAAAAATACTATGGAAGTCAATGAGTAGGAAAAAAAAATACTATGGAAGTCAATGAGACCAGAAACCGAAATCAAATGCACGTGAAAAACTGCCTCATATGCACGTAAAAATTACACGACAATACACGATACGTGTTATAGAGACGCATTTATGTGAGAACAGCCTGAAATATTAGTGTCTAACTATAAGAGGTAGTGGACATGACAATCGGATCCTATTTTATTTTATTATTTATAAACGTCAGTGGATTTAGCCCAGTGGACGCACTTTTACTATATTCTTGTTGGGTTACTTAAGTTTCTTACAAGTAAACTTCTGCTTCAAGTGCAATTGAATATCTTTTTCAAACTACATTCACACTGTAAATTTCACAGTATACAGAAATGCATTTACAAAAACAAATATATGTATAGCCTACATCTAACCGCATTCCTATTATGGCTGATTCAGAATACAAAAATTCTGGGTTGTTTCAACCCATGTTTGGGTCAAATATGAACAAACCCAACCGTTGAGTCTATAAAACTAGGGTATTTTACTAATTAGCAGGGTTTTATGACTATTAATCTTTTCTTTATTTTTACTCTGATAAAGCAAACCTGTGCCATGTGTACTTACTACTACACTCTTGCTGTAGTTTCCTGTTTAAGAAATGATAAACAGGTTAAGCTGCACTGTTGCTACAGATCCCTCCCTTTCATTCATTATTTTTGTATGCCCCAGGCTTTACTATTCTGAAGAACTGAATGTGTAACCAATTTGTAGAGTAATGAGAAATATGAAAGGCACACAAAATATCCGTTTCGGTTCAGCTCAAATATATCAAACTACATGTGAGATGACAGTATTACCCAACGCATTCTCATCCCAAGGCGTCATATACTGACGCTTTTGCCAAAGCGTATACATCCAACGCACTTGGAACCCTTTAGCGTCAATATAACATGCACAGAGTATGGGTAGGTTTAGGTCTGGGGTAGGGTTAGGGTTAGACCACTAGGAGGCGCCTTCTGCCCCATATAAATCTGCGTCTCATATTGATGCTAAAGGGTTGGAAGTATACGCATTGGCAAAAGCATCAGTATATGACGCCTTGGGATGAGAACGGGCTGTATTACCATGAAAATCCCAGTCATTATTTAGTGTAAGCAATGGAACAAATCAGATGGATAAAAATGGATAGGGTCGTGACTTTGTTCAGCTGCAGTGACTCAGAGGGGAAAGTGTGTCTCAGAAATGCTGTGTCCATATGCCTGAGCTTTGACCTTCTGAGATTTGTGATGCCCTTTTTAAAGCAAAGACCCCCCACGTGGAGGTGTTTAACAGACTTGTCCGGTCTTTCTTCTCTATGTCTTGTTTTTCTTTTCCCATTTCCGCACTCTGAAGGTAGTAAAATTTTGACTGCTTTCTTGTGTTATAATGATTTAGGCTTTTGATAAGAGAAAAACAGTTTTGGGAAACTGTTTTGGCTTTAACTTTTTGTAAAAGGAAATCCTTTTCCAGGAATCTGTGACAGAAGCTGCTTTGTTGCCTTTTTTTGAAAAACACAAAAGCGCCCGTGGCGAATCGATAACACCATAATCGAGGCAAAATGAGTGCTAGAATCCTCATGCCGCACCCAGACAGACAGACAGACAGGCGATTTATTAGTCCAGAAGGACTGGCGCCCACAGAGAAATCTGAAAGTGATACGTTCTATGGGTTTCATAAAGGGTATGTTAGGGAAAAAATTGCCTTTAAGAGAAATAGTAAAACAATCCTTAAAGGGATACTCCACTTTTTTTTTTGGAAATAGGCTCATTTTACAACTCCCCTAGAGTTAAACAGTTGAGTTTTACCATTTTTGAATCCATTCAGCCAATTTTCTGATATTTAGAAGAATATCAGTAACCAGACATTTTCTGGTCTCATTGACTTCCATAGTAGGAAAAAATATATATACTATGGAAGTCAATGAGACCAGAAACTGTCTGGTTACTGATATTCTTCTAAATATCAGAAAATCGTCTGAATACTTTCGAAAACGGTAAAACCCAACTGTTTAACTCTAAGGGAGTGGTAAAATGAACCTATTTCCAAAAAAAAGTGGAGTATCCCTTTAAACTCAAAAATTTAATTAATCGAAATTGAATTTGACCTACTTTGACTTGAATTATAGTTTATGTGAAGTGCTTTTCAGATGTCTTTGAAAGATTTTTTTTAAGAGCTTTAAAATGTGAAGGGTTTTTTAACAACCTAAAGGTCTTGGCATCTTGGTTCAGTTTTAAACAGCACAAAGAGGTCATAGGTCATAGCTTACGCCCCCTCACTGGATAAGGAGGACAGCTGCTCAACTCTATACTGCCACCTCCTGTTCACATATCTCTAGAAGCTTTATATAAAGTTAAGACAAACTTTTTCATTCATTATCATAGGACAAGGACATATTTACAGTCAGAGTTAGTTAAAACAAACCATTCTGCTTTTGCTCCACAAGTTTCCTTTTCCCAGGCAGATGAATGAGAAGTAGAAGATCTGAGACCAATTAAAGTCCATTCATTTTTTCCCCCCTCTCTCTCTCCTTCTTTTGAAAATGGGCAAGAAACATGCTTGCTTCTGTAGTCTTGATGATCACCAACAAAAAAAAAAGCGTATTTCCAGATTTAGTGCAGACTGCAGAGTGAAATAAAGACAAACGGGGTCAGAGAGACGAAAGGGAAACGCCGTCGTCCTTCAAGTCATTTCAGTTTAGTAAATCAGACTAATTGCTTTAAACAAGCTGTAATGGAGATTGATGATGGTAGATCCTTCATGGAGGATCTGATCCAGAAAGGCCAAGGTAGGGAACATTTGATTTGCATATTTAAAGGAACACTCAGAATAAGTCAAAATATAAAAAGCCCTTTTTTACAATTAAATACAGGATGCTGATTCTTAAACTTGCACCAATGTCATTTTGTTTCTTATGTTGACATTTGTTTATGACCATTTATCTTCTAAACTAAACATACATCACTTGATTTAATGCTGTTTACATTGGCACACATCTGCATGCTAATGTTTTTTACTTTGCTAGATGTCTTGATGGGTGTTTCTTGAAAAGATATAGATGTGGAGTTTCCTAATTGGTTGTTACCTGGTATTCTAGGTGGTATTCTAGGTTGTTAGCACCATTTGCATCTGTATTTCTTTCCTGCAAGGCTTTATTTTGGTAGGACCACTTTACAGATCCATGTAGAACTTGAAACTCTGAGGTTTTACTGCAAAAAAACGCTTTCAGGTTAGAGTTGCAGTTGTTTGGCAGTCCAGATTTGCAAACCTAGTAGTTGAGGTTCGCATTTATTTTCTAATTCTAGCTAATTTAGGGACGTCCCACCGCTTTTTGACTTCAGAGGCTTTACACAATGAGTTCTTTGTTAAATATAGGCTGGTTTGCACCATAGTCTTTTTTTTTCCAGAACGGGCTTCTTGAAAAAAGTACGGAAATAAATCCATTTGCTATGTTTATACAGTTAAGTGTAATGAACTTCACCACCATTGCATGGATGCAGTTTCCACAACGGAAAACATTTGGATTGAATAAAACCCATACCTCTCTTTTTTTTTTTTTCTCGCTCTCAGTCTCCCTCCCTGTTTCCTTCCATGTTTTTCTCTTTTTTTCCCCTCTTCTGACTGTTGTACGCCCCTCTGGATTTGATCAGCATACAATGTCTTGAGGTCAGATGTGCTACATTAGCAGTTGGTGTCAGTATTTTGCTTGAGAACGATAGAACGGCCAATTTTGTTCAACATGAACCTCTGCTGCTGTTGCTGCCGATCTCGACCAGATGGTAGGTTGAAACTGAAGAACTTTTCTCTTGATATTAAAAGTGCAGATTAATTGAAGCTGGGCATTGAATTGGACCCTTGTTCACGGGGTCTTGCTCAAAGGGGATGTTTGTATCTTATAATTTATATTGCATAACTGCTATTCCTAATGTTTTTGTGTTCATAGCAATTTACTGTAACTGCGGCTTTTTAAAAGCTTAAATTAAGTGTGAAGTTCTACTTGTGTTCTGCTCCATCTCTATTGTCTATCTCACCTGCCATCCATCTAATGCTTGAAGATTGGATGGCAGGTGAGAAGTACCACCCTTAAAAGGAAGTGAGGTCAGAGTGTGGACTGTAGAGGACGCCATTTTGGTTCTATCCATCAGCCCAGTTTCCAGTTCAGCCATGTAAACTAGATGTGTGCAAACTGCCCATGGGTGTGGTTTTGCAAGTTGAAACTTATCAAGTTAATATCTTTCTTAATCCATCTATCTGCCTCTCTCCCTCATTCTCTCACCCGCCACTGTTTTATTCCCAGTAACCTGGAAGATTATTCCTGTTAGATTGTGTGTGTGTGTTGGCGTGTAAGTTTTTATAACCACAGCAGTGAGTGACGGGTATCTCGGGGTTGCTGCATAGCTACATACCCGACCTGGATTCTCTTCTACTTTTAAACTCTTCCGTCGTCTCGTCTATGCACAGCATGAGTCCCGTTTAGCGTGTCGCCAGCTCTATTTGCGGTGTCTTTATTCGGTAGTGTAGAACTGTAACACCTGTGCCCCTCCCTGTTGCTTGGTCACATGGCCATAGATCACCAAGATGGCCATTGTAACTGTTTCAAAATGGTGGTGCTCATGCAGTTTCATAATGCCATTGCTTTGCTACATTGCTTCAGTACTTTAATGTGATAGTGGATAGTTAGTGTTTTATGACTTTGGGTGTGTCATGTGCTATGTGTTTGGAAACGATCATTCTTAATAATATCAAGAGTAATAGTGGTTAACTGTGTTGTAGGTTCTGCATGTTCTCAGTCCATAATTTGTTTGTTCAGCAAGAGCAATAGCTCTCTCCCACCGAGGATTAAATAATATTTTGACTTTTCTTTGCTGGTAGGAAGTCTAAGACATCTGTCAGTCTGCTTGGCATTTTGTTGCGTTCCCGCTGTTTAGAAATGAGAACCTTTTAATTGCCGGGGCGGATGGAAAGTTACAGCACATCGCTGAAGCTGGAAAACATATGGAAGTCATTTTCAGCTGAAAGTACAGTGCAGTTACGTAATGAATGAGAGAAACTGCAAAAAAATCAGTCTAAGGCCATGTCCACACGGACATGGATATATTTATAACCGTAGTTTTTCCCTCCCGCGTTTAAAAAAAAAATCTCCACATGAAACTTCCACATGAAAACGCAAAAACAAGACATTCAAGACCATGCAACACCAGCAGGTGGCGATATAAACCTAACCGTAAAGCCACGTTAGCCAATCAGAAGCCGTCAGCGGTGCAAAAACTCTGGTTTCGCTGTCTACACGACAACACTGCAACCGGCATTTCAGAAAATACTCACCCTGGTAGGGGTTTTCAAAAATATTCGGTTTCAGTGTCCTGATACTGCGTTTCCGTGTGGACGAACGGCCGAACCGCGTAAAAAAGTCACGGTTATAAAAATACCCGTGTCCGTGTGGACATGGCCTAATATGCTATTATACATTTTCACTTAAAGCTACACTGTGTGATTTTTACCCCCATCTAGCGGTGAAAAGGTATATGATCATCCAGTGAATATTAGTTTTCTCTCAATTCTGATTTCGTTTTAACTCCTACGGTGGCCAATGTAGTCCAAGATTAACATGGCTTCCAGTTCGACCTCGTCCATGAGTGTTAACTCAAACGTAAACGCGAAAGGCGAAGCTTGAATTAACGGGTATGTCCCTCTTTGGCTAATGTACTTTCAAGATGGAGGGGCAACATGGCGACCGACATTAGAACCCCTTACCCGTATGTATTTTCAACGGCATATTACACACTCACGAGAATACTTCATTACTTGAACGAAGTAAATACATTAATGAGCACATATATTTTTGAAAGAACAAAGTGTTTTTAGCTAAGAATAAACTAAAAGAGTGACACAGTGTAGCTTTAACTAAAGACAGAAAAAATTGTCTGTGTTAATCCAGTACAATTTTTTTTTTATTGCAGACCAGAAAACCTTGGTACAAGACGTTATGTAATAGTAAGCTCTTATCGGCTGCTGAGGGCAAGTGAGTGTGTGTGTGTATGTGCACTCCCAAAACAAACCTCACTTATGTATTATTAACTTGAGCCGGAGACTCGAGGCTGAGTAGAGAGGGGAAAAACGCTCCTACAATGGATTATAACAGAACAACTGCAGAGAAACAGGATCTCTTCTGAAGACGAACAAACTGGAGTGAGCGAGTGCGCTTAAAACGGAGCACAGAAACAAAGTACACAGGCAGTGAGCTATTGGTCAAGGCGAGAGTGGTTGTGAAAGGAGGGCGGGAGGTGGAGGAAACTCATACCAGAGTCACGGACTGAGAAAGAGAGAGAGAGACGGGGAGGAAAAAAAAAAGGACAGGAGGGGGCCAGCTGTCGTTTAGAGCTTTCGTACTTGGAGAAACCTTTGCTGGGTACATTTAAAGCCCCCCTGCCTCCTCCCCCTCCTAAAGCCTCCCTCACCTTTCACCTCCTGCCTTGCTCCTGTGCACGGAGCTCACAAACTCGATCCTAGACTCGATGCCGGCAAACCCGTCTGGAACTGTGTTCCCAACCCTGGTGGTTTTGGGGCATGTGGCCACTTTGATAGCCGTGTGGAGATGGATGCAGCGAAGAAAGCAAGCCAGCGAAGGTAAGATGAAAGTAATTTGACGCTCTAGGCTGGAAAAAGTCACATATCGGCGTTCTGATCGGCGTTCGTCCTGCATGCTGTTGCTCTCTCTGTACACATGTGCTACACACCCTCAATTTCCCTATACACCTCCCTCTCTCTCTCTCTCTCTTTTTTTTCTCTGGTGTGTTGAAACTGTGGGGTTAACCCTTTAAGTTCTGGACAGTGCAGAATGACGTTCTGGCTTTTGATGGGTTGCAGATGCGCGTGCTGTTGCCTGTGGTGAAAAACTCATTCATTTGAAGCGCTTTGTTTGGGTTTGAGTCACAACTCTGGCAGGCGTTTGTACCTGTAGTATAACCTGTATTAAGTTATTTAGTTTAAGGGCCTTTAACTTGACGTTATGCAATCGTTTTTATGAATGTCAATATCCGACAGTGTTCAAAAGTGTCTTACTAGTATGCCGAGAATGCAAAATGTTATTCTTAGTGTCTAAGGAGCCACCTGGTTTCAGTTGTCCTGACAGGACCTGCCTAAGGCATTGTACTGTAAGATGTTCTGAAAAACTGTTATCATCTAGTCATCCAGTGAGGGCTGCAGGGACATTTTTCTGTAGTATGAAGGCAAAGCCCACACCCTAATCCTGACCTTCAACCTGGCTTTTATCTGTCAGTCTATTTAAATAGATAGAGGTGTGGAAAGGGGACCAGTGTCTATGCAGTAGGTGTGTCCTCGGTTACTGTCACTTCAGACAATAGTACTGGGAGCATATACTACCAACAGCGAATAAGGACTTGAAAGCCGTAATTTACATAACGTCTGTTTATTTGTGCTTTTGAATGGGGTATAATTTGCATAAATCGAATGACTGTCTCACGTTATCAAGAACAAAAAAACATTTTTCTCCGACGACCTTGCCTTTGATGGCTTGTTGTTTTCATTAGTTTGTTGAAGGAATTATTTTAATTGCATTTTCAGCATACTTCACTGCTCTGCTGTTAATCTGTCTATCTGGACTGGGTGTGGGCCTTGGGCGTTAGATATGTACTCAGGGCTCGTTTGACTGGTAAATGAGGGCTGTTGACCTGGTGGACAGGTTATGTTGCATTCAGAAACCTGCAACGTATAGCTTTTCATGTTCATGTGGTCCCTGTGAAACTCCAGTTTGTGTCGTTCACTAGTCACAACATTAGTGACTAGTGAACTTTATGTGTAGATAGATATTTTACTACAGCTTTTTCTGAGTATTTTAGTTAATACTAGCCTACTGTTCAAAAGTTTGGTGTCTGTAAGATTTTTTAATCAGCAGGGGGGCATTTAAACAGATAAAAAGTGACAGTAAAGACATTTTTTTAAAAAATTAAAAGATTTCTATTTCAAATAAATGCTGTTCTATTCTAACCTGACTTCGCCAGATGGATTTGCTCCGCATATCCATCTGGAAACCTTCCGTTGAAGTAATTTTGGTAAGGGGCGAAAATACTGGTTAGCTGATTGGCCTATGTTAGTGATAGACGGGCCAAATCAGCCCAAGCCAATCAGATCAACGAAGCATATGACGTACCGTAACTCTTGCCGAAACCAGTCGGGAGAAGAGCAAAAACATCTTTTCCTCTGAGAAAAGCCTCCAGAGCAGTGTTTTGCTCTTCTTTCAGTGAAGAAATACTCTGTAATTCCGATAAAACTTGCTCCATAGCCACGCTGATGCTAGTTTCATCCGCTGAAGCCGTCATGTTCTTTAGACTGAACTGTCGCGCTTCTCGTTGCGTCACACCTCAACCCGCCTCAAAGCCAACGCTGATTGGACGTTCGTTTGGTGAACTGCTCCCAAACGGAGAGTGTCCAGACTGATCTGCGAGTGAAACCTTGAAAGCTCGCGAGATCAGGATGGTCTCGCGAGGCTAGTTCTATTCAAAAAAATCCTAAAAATGTTATCACTGTTTCCACTTTTTTTCAAAATTGATAATAATCAGAAATGTTTCGTGAGCAACATACTTGGATATTAAATTAATTTTGGAATTTTAAATTGAAGTAATATTGCACAGTATTACTGTTTTCACTGTGTTTTTGATCATATAAATACAGCTTTAAACTATATTCTTATAGACCCTAAACTTTTGAATGATACAATGCGCTCAAGCTATTGTTCAAACCCCAGTATTTCCATTCCCTTTTCTGGGTACATTAACTCTGTTGGGGTTTTATTTTGGTGACATTGCTCTTCATTAGAAGCAGGTGATAAGGATTACACAAAAGGTTATGTCAGTTTTAAGAGACTCTGTTGCATGCCAGATGAAACGGGGCCGGCGTCAGTCTGTTTGATCACTGAAGGTCATTCAGTTGAGGTGAGTAGCACTGGCCAAAGTAAAGGGTAGTTGTGTAAGGTTGAGATTGAATGTCAGCTGGTTGCGGCAAGTTTAGGGTTATGTTAGGAATTCACCATAGCTAGTTTAAATTAAGAACACACTTCCTCTGCAGAGTACTCGGTGTCACGATAGTTTACTTGCTGTTAGTGATGTGTGTATCCTGGATACAACCAAAACACTCACCACATCCAACACACGTGAGCTACATGAAGTTCTTGACTTGGGGCTTTAATACACGTCAGTCGTTAGACGTGTGCTCATTTAATCTTTTTGCAAATAGCACACCGCATATCCTTAGCATGATGGTATAACCTCTGTGTAACAGTCCAGCACATAACCTCAACATGCTGGATTGTTCACTGGGAACCGAAAGTTTTCTTCGAATTCTTGCACCCAGCAACAATACAATTCTACACCATTATAAGTTTGCTAAGAAGTATTTCATACTAAAGAAAGGCGGTATTTGACTCTGGACAAGCGTATCCACAGCAGACTGGGAGTGGCCTTGAATGGCAACATGACCAGTGCATTATGGATGTCGAATTTGTACTTCCTATTTGGTAAAAGGGAAGAAAACTGGCTTTTTTTTGTCTGGCTGATTTTACTCACCTTTCTACTGCATATTGGCAGCCAAGCCTTATTGAATTCCCATTTTGCCAGCAATGAATTACCCCTTTAACTTAAAGGGATACTCCCCTTTTTTTTGGAAATAGGCTCATTTTACCACTCCCTTAAATTTTCCCCTTTTTTTTGGAAATAGGCTCATTTTACCACTCCCTTAAAATTTAAACAGTTTTACCGTTTTACCGTTTTCGAATGTATTGAGCCGATTTTTTTTTTTTTTTTTTTTTGATATTTAGAAGAATGTCAGACGGTTTCTGGTCTCATTGACTTCCATAGTAGGAAATAGTAGGAAAGCGATGTGTTCGTTTAAGAAAAAATATCCATATTTAAAACTTTATCGACTAAAATAGCTAGCTTCCGGCAAACGGTCGTACGTATCAATTTATCCCAAAAGAGTAACCCTCGATTTTGACGCACAATTCAAAATTTAATTTTTGGGTGAACTATCCCTTTAATTGACTTTTACTCCAGGGCACGACATCAACAACAATCTCATGGCAATTCGTAACTATTTAACTTTTTTTTATTCAGCGAATCGATGGCTAATTCTTATGAATTCAATCAACCTAATTCATACTTTTCATATGATCTGCTTTCATGTTTAGGGGTGAAGTCAGGGCTGAACCTTCATGTCTACTTTTTTCTAATAGTCATATGTATTTGTTTGATTTATATCATTCAAATTCAAATGAAATGGCCAGCTTGTTGCATAGTTACGTTTCCCTGTGTGTTGGGGTTGAGATAATTGGGATAATGTGGCTGAAACATCACATGAAGAGGTGATTTCAAGTTGACAAGAGTGCGCCATAATGTACCTTATAAGGAAGAGATTAGACTTAATTAAACCTCATAAGGAAGAGATTGTTGAAGCGTATCATTTTATACACACAGTGTTTCTGTGTTTTTTATTGTACCAAAGAAGTATTTAAGTGGGACTTGACCTTTTCAAGATCCATTGTATTGTTCCCAGTGACCACACATTAACATTAGCTTAAATAGATGAAAAATGTAAAGGATAAAAGTCTTGTATTGGTGGAAATATCTGCACATCTGGCTCATCATCTGCTTAACTTCTGTTGCACTGTTCATCTGCATTGGAGATTGACCATTTGGGACATTTAGTAGGCTATATGCAGTTGTGTTGTCCAAATGTTTTTGGTGAACTAACAAGTCTGGGATGTGAAAACGAAACATGATGCATTTTAATAGTGTATTTTTCACTGTAAGATCGTACTGTGTGAATTGCCAGAATGTACTGTGTGAATTATTGAGGTATAAGTGGGGCTTTTATTTACACTTGACCAGAGATGCTCATAGTCTTGCAGATGCATTGTGGTGTAGTAGTGAGTCAGATTTTCTGAGTGCGTCAACTATGAAGAATTCCCTCAAATGAAGTTCTTATGTTGAATGACTCACAAACATCACGAATTGTCTTTTGGTTTGAGTGAAAGTCTGTTTTGTTACCCACCCCATTCATCTGTTTTCATTAAATGCAGCATAGAATTCATTTTTACCAAGTCTCAACTGTAGTGTATACTGTACCATATCACAGCACATTTCAATGCAGATTGAAATAAAATTATGTTGAATATCTAAAGTGAGGATGCTAGATGAAAGAAGAAAATTCCCTAAGGTGAGATTGTTCTTTTGTGAGCATTTATGAGGAAAAATTGCATTGTGAATGCTGTGAATTGGAAGTTTCAAATTTGAATTCATCTTTCTATTGAGCATGAGCGTATCGCCAGCTCAACATGTCCCACCTGTACTGACACCGCCTTTGTTTGCATCCCTATTCAAATATTGAATAACCTGAACTCCAGCAGTCTTTGAATATCACTCACACTACCTCAGAGTTGAAACAGGAAACAAAAAATATAGCAGCATTAAAAAGCTCTCCATTACTGCTTTTAAATCCAGTTTAAATGCTCCCCTTTTGTCTTGATACTGTGCCATTGTTTTTGTTTTTAGTTTGTTGAAGTTTATTCCCTCCCCTATTGTATATTTTCCTATTTGATTTTTGCTGTCTATACATTGGCCTTGTTTCTTATGTATTTATTGGTGTTTTTATCTCGGCTGTAAATCACCGTTTCAAAAGTGATTTATAATCAAATTTACTAAGACTAATTTTTAACTATTCTATTTGCGTGCAAGCTTAAATTGTGCAACTGTTGATCGTGCTATCAGGACGTTTTCTGGTGAATTTATGACATGACATCTGTTGCCTGACAACCCTGGGCTATATCACCAGTGTTGGAATTTCACAATGACTTTCATGAGGGTTGACTTTATGTAGCTAAGCTATATATTTTTGAAGACTGCTGGACCACTTTTTTCCAGTGCTGAGGTTGGCAGGCTACCATGTTGTCGGCTTAGGCTTGCCTAAGCCATTTAACCGTCATCATGTTAAAGAAGTTGTTTAAAAAGACATTGTAAAGAGTTTTAAACAAAACAGTGAAGTCAGTTGCAAATTTATAATTTGTGGCTTTCAGTCTGGCTGGCACCTAATGGAAATCGCTAGAGAGGCCGCGGCGTGTTGCTATAGTTACCTCGTCTTTATTTCGCGAGCAAAGTCACATACCCTCAGGAAAATTTTAACGTAGCCTATAGGCTAGCTAACATTTGTGGTTATACTTAAACGTTGTTTTAAGAAGCCTGATATGTTTTATGATATTCTTTAGCCTATCTCAAAACAAGGCTAAGAGCTTTCGAGTTAAACTCCTTGAATGTGTTTCTAATTAGATAAACAATCTGGTTCTCCTTTCACACGTGTTTTAAGCAATATCTGGGAAAAGACTCATAAGTGAAATGTTTTAGAATAAAAAACCCTTTCCCTTAATCAGTAACAGCGGCGAATAGCCCATTTGGGAGGAGGAATCACATTTCAATGGCAGTCCGGGAGAAGAGTTTGTCCCGGAGCTCGAGCAGAATGAGCGCAGCTTCAAACACATTGCGATGGGTTGGGCTAGTATTGAGGTAAAGCTTTCACTGCTTTCCCTGTGAGACGCCCCTTCGTTTTTCAGTCCCAAAACAAATGTATCCAAACGTGTGCCGCCGCTCGCTGATACAGAGTTTGGGGAACTAAACTAAACCACAGAGGGTCAGGGAGCGCAACAGTTTTTCCTCCGTGAACATGGCTGGCGCGGGTGACACTTCCACGGCAGCTCCGCCGTGTCACGCTATATTCAGCCTGGATGTGATTTACGGACGCGGGAACTATATTCACGAGATGAGCTGCGGTGAAATCGGACCGCATTTGTACAGCCGCATGTGCTGCGCAGGTATGTGATGTACTGAGGCTCCGTTTTTTGCCGAATGCATCAGGCAAATAGGAGGAGTTCGATCGAGGGGGGCGATAACTGTCTGTGACTGTGTGGGTGCGCGCGCGCATGTGTTTAAGAAGGGGGGGTTAGTTAACCTGTTTTGTGCCAATGTTATTATAGGACGTATGTTCCGTCCTAAATAACTCAGTATTTATGTTTTGTTTTTTTGGTGGGGGTTCGATGACGTGCTCACGCATGCTTGTTTACTGTGAAAACATTTTTTTTTTCTTTTCTATAAGTTATGTTGACGTGACGGTTGGTAATAACATGCAGGAGTGTCCTGCAGTCTATAACACTTACTAAAACAGCTTTAAACATTTCCTTCTAGTATTTCCATTTATGGCCGCCTAATAATTATTTATAGAATATACATGGAACCAGAATACATGGAATATTACTGCATAATTGTACAAGTAGGCCTAAAATTAATTTCCCACAGCATAGAGCTATTTAAAACACACAAACACACATACCATATACATTTATATATATGTATATTTATATGCACACACATAGGCCTATATATATATATATATATATATATATATATATAGGCCTACAAATATATACAAATATATTATGTAAACTTTGTAGACTTTTATTTTGGATGCAATTAATCGCAATTAACTTTTGCACAGCCCTAATATAAATGTAATACTTTTGTGCATATAACGATTTTTATTTGTACAATTAAAAATGACAAAATATACAAATTACAACTATGTGTGTACATACCTTGGCTAATAAAGATATTTTTATTGTTTGAAAGAAGTGTTTTATACTCACCAATGCTGCATTTATTTGATCAAAAATTCAGAAAAAAAATTGTGTTGGTTGAGTAATATTATGTAGTAATTTAATATAAACGCTAATATTATTACAATTGAAAAAAAAATGCTTCTATTTGAATATTTTAAAATGTAATATATTCCTATGATGGCACCACTGAATTTTCAGCATTGTTATAACATGCGTCTTGTTACATGGGTCTCCAGTGTCACATGATCTTTCATAAATCATTATAGATTTAATGCTCAAGATATTATTATCAATGTTGAAATCAGTTTTGCTGCTTTTTTTTATAACCGTGATACAGTCTGACATCCAAAGCTATGATGTAAGAAAAAAAAGAACTACATTATTCTACATATATTCTAAAAACTAAATATTCTTGGTTAAAAAAAGTAAATAATCTGGTTGTCTTAATTTTAAGCTCTTTGAAATTAAAAAAAAAAAAATGTATTTAATACAATGAAGGAAATTGGTTTGATCAATAGAAACGTACTATTATGTTATCCGAGCCACATAAAGTTGATTTGAATTGATTTTACAAAATAAAACATTTTGTGATAACAAATAAAAAAAATATTTTTTGACAGTGTACTATCATTCGGATGCCTTAAATTATGATATGATAATATCTTAACTGTGCAGCAAATCAGCATATTAGAATGACTTAAGAGGGTCAGTGATGTGACAGCCTTGGTGAGCATGAGAGTCTTCATGAGCATGAGAAAAATTTCAAAATTGTCTAAACATTTGACTGGTAGTGTTTCTTTATCTTAATGGCCTTCACTAAGTAAACATATGTGTATTTTAAGAGGAAAAATTTCATCTCAGCATCTCCTTCCTTTGGAAAAGTGTGCCTCACTGGACCAAAACCGCAATGACTCAGATATATTGGCGGGTTGTTCCTAAAAACTCACAGCTTCTGTATGTTTGGGTCTGTTGCCTCGGTAACAAGCGGTCAGCTTTTATTTTCCACTGAAACTAAGTGACTGCCTGAAAAAAGTTTAGACATGGCTACCAGCTGTGAGAAACACTGTGTACAAAGGAGACATATGCTAAAATGATACATGCCTTATGGTGCTTGACCGTACCTCATTAATTAAGTGGTTTAATTGTCTTTGCCCTATCCAAGATGAACAGTGGCCACTAGAGGGAGACATTTTATTAGGCGTCCCAAACCTTTCCTAAAACATTATTTCCATGCTGTTTTAGCAACCAAAGCAAAGCCATTTTGCTTTTTTTCCCCTCAGGTTTATTTTTATTTTCTTCTCATCCTTCAAAGTTCATCCAATAAAATGGTTTGTAAAATACTTGGACCAACTATTCAGTTTCCATTTAAGCTTTCAGTATGATTTCCAGACTATTTTTGCATCATAAATCAGGGCCTTTATATAAGAATGAATGCTTGAGAGAATGTGAGTATGTAAAATACTGACCAGAACATCTTTTGCTATCATTCTGCATTGTTTATGAATGAACAAGCATGTTTACACACGTCTGACTCCCTGCTGGAGGAGGGGCCTTTGGTGTGAACCTGTCTTTTAAGAGTAATTATTAGTTACACATCTCCGCATTCTTCTTCAACAACAAAAAATGGCTGTGAGCTGAATTTTTTTTTTTCGAAAATTATTTTATAAACAATTGACAGTATTTAAACTTTATTTAAGAAATAACAGAGTTATCTAATTTTAAATATGAACGCCTGTGCAAAGAAAAACAGCATGCACTTAAAAGTATGCAATTTTAAACTTCAATTAGTTGATAAGATCATTTATTTATTTTACATTTATTTAATACCTGGTCAATAATTATGGTTAATTTGTAATTATTAATTTATTATAATTTAACTTAGTGTTGTGATCAAATATTTAAAGCTACACTGTGTGATTTTTACCCCCATCTAGTGGTGAAAAGGTATATGAGCATCCAGTAAATATTAGTTTCTGTTCCTCTCAATTCCGATTTCGTTTTAACTCCTACGGTGGCCAATGTAGTCCAAGATTAACATGGCTTCCAGTTCGACCTCGTCCATGAGTGTTAACTCAAACGTAAACGCGAAAGGCAAAGCTTGAATTAATGGGTATGTACCTCTTTGGCTAATGTACTTTCAAGATGGAGGGGCAACATGGCGACCGACATTAAAACCCCTTACCCGTATGTATTTTCAATGGCATATTATACACTCACGTCACGAGGATACTTTATTACTTGAACGAAGTAAATATACATTAATGAGCACATATATTTTTGAAAGAACTGTTTTTAGCTAACAATAAACTAAAAGAGTCATACAATGTAGCTTTAAGAAGTACATTACCACATTTTTATCAGTTGAAACGCATCTTTTTGTTTTGTGCGTATCAGAGTTTTATTTACTCTTAAGTTTTCTTAGGATAGAGATGAACAGCATAAGTAAACATCATCCTGTCTGCCCCAAGGACACTTCAGAGAAAATCAAATTCCAATGTCTACAGAATCTGGCACCCTTCGTAAAACTGTCAAATTTTTATACACTTTTCTTTTTACATCTCATCACACACATTAGCTTATGGGTTTGCCTTGTGTTATCGGTATGTTTTTATAAAGGATTAAGTGTGTGTCTGGTCTGTGTGTTTTATTATGGTGCTCTCAAATAGTGATGAACTTGTGGTGCCAGGTACCTGTTCATACACGTTATATCAGTCTTGCTCCTCAGAGGTATTATGTGACTTACACAAGGACTAAGGAATTAGCCCGAGGACAAATTACTTTCAAATGGCGCTAAAATTATTTCATAAAATTTAGTCTGAGCATCTTCAAGATTGTTTGATTATTCTTTAAAGCAGTTCACAATAGGTAGTTATATTACACACAGGGTTTTTTTATGCACAACACTTTACAAGTGATTCTGACACTAACTGATTTATAACTTCAGGCGATATTTTATAATGAACTAAAATACAATTTTAATTAATTACTCTTTTTTTAGGTCCCACTTTATATTAAGTGGCTTTAAGTTCTATGTACTTACATGGAAATTAATAATTTGATACATATTGTGTACATACATGTTTTTACATTGTACTTATATTTTAAAAATACCAGCATTTAATTACAGCTATAATTAATTTATGTAATTACATTTGTAATTACACAGTTGACCCTTCCCTCACACCTTAACCTACCCTTAAACCGACCCATACCACTACACCTGTCCCTAACCTTACCCGTATCACACCTCAATAGCAGCAAAAGTGTTTTACAATACAACAGGAACACAATAATACGTTGTACTTATTTTTCAATGTAAGTACATAGTGCTTAAAGCCACTTAATATAAAGTGGGACCCTTTTTTATATATTCATTACTCTGATACAATTCTCACAAACCTTATATATACAGTAATAATTTTGGTTACAAAATTCCCATTGGTTTCCATTGGAACAAAAATAGTGATAAACTGATGAGTCAGATTTCAGTTATTCGGTAAAAAGCTCTGACTCGGATTCATCAGACCGATAACTTGGAAGCTTTTTCTCTCAAGATTTGCATCGGACTACTCTGATCACATCATTGATATTTGTATGCAGATGTGCTATGCTATTTATACTCTTTGCATTAATTTGCATTTCATGTTTTAGCTCATCTCATTACATTTGCTGTGTTGTGTTGCTGTAAACATGGACAACACTGCTGGCGGCTCTTGTTAGCGTTGTCTTCAGTCAACGCAGATGTGTAATAGCTGCAAGTCTTCCAGCTCAAGCCTAAACAGGCCGTGGCCCCGAGCTGCAATGCAAAGAATCCTCCATTCCTACTTGCCATCCTTTCCAACATAGAGATTGTCTGTGAGGTTAGGGTTCCAGTCACACCTGTGCACTCAGGAATATGATTCCCCTCACTCCTTCCAGTACATATGCACATGCACACACTTGAAAGAAGAAGGGGACCCCAAAGGGCCCCTGCTGATAGTAAGTGTGTATTAGATCATCTGTTTGTATTAGAGCCCGACCGATAAAGGGTTTTGAAGGCCGATACCGATACAAATATTTGTTGGTTTTAAAATCCGATATTCCGATATATCGGCCGATTTTATTTTATTTTTTTTATTTATTTATTTATTTATTTTTTTTTTGCGAAACGCGCAACAAAAAATGAACAGATTTCCCTAACAATAGTTATTTGTAGTTATTTATGAGTTTTAACTAAAATAATATGATAATGCATTTTATAAGGAAACTTGTTGCTTTTATAGACCTTATTCAGAGCAGCGCCATGACAGGTATGAAAGTGAGGCTGTGAGGGATAGACTTACCGTGTTTCCAATGGCATCCGCTGTAAAAAGCTGAATAAAGCTCAAATTACTGACAATTTTTTTCACAGCTTACATTGTCGGGGGTTTTTTGTCAACTGAACTTTCTTGGAAAGATATTTTTCCAGTGTTTCATAAACAGAACAATCTGAAAACACATTAAATAACAGTACAGCCCATTGAAGAGATGCAAGTCTATCCCTCACACCCTCGCTTTCATTCTCATTAAAAATCAAAGATGGCGCTGCCGTGAATAAGGCGTATTGTCACAACAGAACAGACTGATGACTGAGTGCCCTCTGGTGGACAAACTATACAACTCCAACACTCATGACATGGTTCAAGCGTGTTTCGTCCGTTTTTATTTTATTTTTTAAATATTCATTTATCGGCCATTATAACTGCCGATACCGATAGTTTGGAAAATGCCTAATATCGGCCGATAATATCGGCCTGGCTCTAGTTGTATTCACACATGCTCGTTTCATATTCTGCCTTTTGGAGATTGCAACCACACATGAACAGGGGTTCTCTTGTGTTCAGCCGCATTTTTGCCTGTCTAGGATGACTTTGGCAGGACTGCGTGAAATAATGTCTTTGTTGTGACTATCTACATCAATCAAAGAGCATCAGCAACTCCTGACACTGAAAATCTGAACCTCCTACTTGAGACTACAAGAGCCTTTCTGTGCGACTGCTGAAATTAGTCACATTTTCCCTTATGAGTGGGATTTCCCGGTTGGTGGAACACCAACCCACTCCTCCCCATCCCAAACAGATGGAATACCCAGATGGAAACAGACCCTCGCCTTGACTTGACTTTTTCCCTTGGTACATTACATGGCGACTTATTTCCATTGCTTGCTACTGAAGTAGCTTGTTTTCTTATACCAAGTTTTTGTCCTAACTAGTCACGGCCATGTCAAAGTCAAAAAGTAGCTTGGATACGACTCCGCCCACGGTGACATCTGATTGGTCCAAAATTCTCTATATTAAACATCAAATATGTTCTGATTGGCTTTTAGTTGACAGACAATTTACTGTGTTCAGTCTTTTCACTGGGAAGCTGCTTCTCTTGTGTTTGCAGATGTGAGCTGCGGTAACTGTTAACTATTTTCGAAGTATGCAAGAAATGTGCGGCTTTTGCGCTTCTGAGCTGTTTACGTATAGTATTTAAAACAGAACAATGAATCATATTCTCTGCTGTGGTTTGCTTTCACTAACTTTTTGCTGTTTGTCGTGTCATTTCCTCAGCTGTACATCAACATGTGCATGGTCAGCCACAATGATTTTTTGTGTGTGCTTGTTCACACTTTAGTTTTTCAACCACAAAATTAGAGACCCCCCATCCAAAAAAAGAACGGCTTTTTGTATTTATAGCCTAAAGACAGGTATTTAGCTTGAAGTGTGGAAAAAGAAAGCCGAGGGAGAGAGAGAAACAGAACTGGAGGGGAAGAAAAGTTACAAAAGGGAGGGCGAATCGAGCGGGGTTGGAACACACCCACTTGACTGCATGGGTCTTCTCTTTTGCTTTCTGAAACGCCAGACTGGGTGAAAAGAAACAGTTCAGGTGGTTTAAACAGATCGGAAAGTGTGAAACTGTGGCTTTACTGAAAGAACTGAAGTGCAGGAATGGCTGTATATCAAGGGTACAGAACGTACTCCACTGACAGCGTCGGCAGTGATGTGGTCTTCTCGGATGAAAGCCCTTACCAGGGGATGCTCAGGGCCATGGATGGAAGAAAAGGTACAGCGGAAATTCTCCGTTTGATTCTTCATTCTTCCATGCTAGCTACCAGACACTAAATCTATCTATTTTTGATATTCTATTTAATCTTTACTTGATGAGTATTGCCGTATAATGTTAACATCTGCATTCGTGATATGTAATTTTGAGCTTAAAGGACTATTTTTATAATTGGCACAACTTTGAAGTAATTTAATAATTCTGCATCATAATTGGCTCTCCATGGACAAGTACTTGTAATCTTTCCAAGTAGTGATACGATGAGAAATATGTCAAATGGATGTTTTGGGGCTCCAAAAGGAGGGGCCAATGCAAAGGCGTATCCCAAATCTGGGTTGTGGTCCTGTGTGCACACGATTGGCATGTTGAAAATAAGGTCACAGTTTTGGTTCAGCGCAGCTCAAACGCTATATATGTCATTGATTTATTTCTGACTATAATTTACACTGACTTATTACTTCATACGGTAAAACTTTATTCCCTCAAGCCATGCTTTCAGTTTTACGAGTGTCAAATTCAAGCTGCTGTGTGCAGAGGAATGCGTTTTTTCCCTCAGATCTTGTGTCGGAAAGTTTGAAAACCTAAACTCAACTAGGCTTTTATGTCGAATATGCATGTAAGCCGTTACCTCTCAGTAAGTTACCTTTCAATGAGGCTCTACATGTCTGTTGAAGTTTTGCTTGGAATTTAAAGTGCCACCCTGATCTGGCCTTTGACCTTTGCAACCATCCAAACATGTCTTAAAGCTGTTCTCAGACCAGTTCACTGATGGGAATTATCATTACTGAAAACTGCAGTAAAACGCACCACCTGTGTCGTCTTTTCATGTCTCCACATGCTTCTGAATGTTTTGTGGTTTTGCAGTATGTAATATGTTAAAATGTAACAATGTTACTCAGTTGTGGTTGACTAGATGTTTAATGTTTCATAAAGGACTTAAAACAATGAGTCATTGTGCTTTCAAAGGAATTGGTTTTCGTGATAGCACGAGTTTCGAGAAACAGGAAGTGATATGGTGATGCCAACTGGCGTTGTCACCATGGCAACTGAATGACAGAACAACAACATGCATCCAGTGCCCTGCAGCTGTTTTGATATAGCTAGTTGTCCTGCATTATGTTATCTTGTAGTGTTTTGATGATAAACAAAACTTTGGAGGTCGTATCACAAGAATTTCCGTCATGCTTGCTGGTCATCAGAAACATCATCAGTCTTAGAGCTTTATCTGTGCTTCCTGTGTTCATCTCCAAATGTTTTCTCCAATTGCTTTCATGCTAGCTCAAGTGTAACTTCAGATAGTCAGAAAGGAACCTGAAAGTGGCATTTATACTGGTTTTATCGAATCAATCTCTTATATAATGTCATAACGCATTTTCACTTGATCATTGTGAAACACATTAGATTACTTCTGGAACATCTCATTCTTTTAGCCCACCTTGAAGCAAGTTTCCAAATGAATGTTTAATGACATTAATGATGGTAATTCAAGATGAAGGTAAACATTGAACATTTGAAAGCCTCTAAACAAATTGAGGAGGAAAATAAAACAGTGCTGGTAAAACCTTATTAGAAGTCAGTCATGGGTTTCTCAGAAGCGTCTTATTCCCATCACACATTAAGATTTTAGGCTGTCCCAAACAATCGTGGCAGTTTCTGTGGTCGGGGCTCATAAACGGTGGTCGTACGTCGGACAGTGAGAGAGGTTGAAAGCCATTTTCATGGTCTTGTGACCAAAGATATCCTGCGATATTTGTCTGATAGTCTCAGAAATTAAACATGACCTGTGTCTACTGACTAGCCAATAAAAATACAACATGAAATGGCGTATTGATCAACGCGACACTACCTTAAATGAGAATTCCGGTCAATTTTAACATTGAACTATTTTTTTGTACATTTGGAGTGCTGTCAGTACAGACAAAAACAACAAAAATCAGTGTTGCCTACACCGTGTTATCATCTTTTTAAAATTCGCACCCTGTTGACTTCAATGGGGCATGTTCTAAACCTGCTTTTAGCCTCTCAACATCCTTGATTTGTTATTATGAGTGGACAACCATGTGAGTGGTGTTATTAGGAGTGACCATGGTCAATCTGACTGCAGTAGATGTGAAAAATATTAATAAAAATGATGTTAATTAAGCCAGCTCACATACCTCTATTTGCTTCCTGTTTTCAGTCGAAGCCCACAGTAGTCGACTGTCGAGTTCACACATGCGATCATTAGTGAATATCATCTCAAACCTCCTCCGTGTGTTCAACATCTGATTCGGATGAGCTATCCATTTGAGCTGATATTCTCAGAACACCACACAGTGGCAGGTTTGAGATGATATTCACCAATGATCGCGCGCGTGAACTCGACTGTCGACTACTGTGGGCTTTGACTGAAAACAGGAAGCAAATAGATGTATGTGAGCTGGCGTAATTAACATAATTTTTATTCATATCTTTCACATCTACTGCAGTCAGGTTGACCATGGTCACTCCTAATAACACCACTCACATGGCTGTGCACTTGTAATGACAAATCAAGGACGTTAAGAGGCTAAAAAAGCAGATTTAGAACATGCCCCATTGAAGTCAACAGGGTGCAAATTTTAAAAAGACGATAACACGCTGTAGGCAACACAGATTTTGGGCGTTTTTGACTGTACTGACATTACTCCAAATTTTCAAAAAAATGAGCTCAATGTTAAAATTGACTGGAGTTCTCCTTTAAGCAAGGGTAAACCTTTTGCAAATAAAGGGATTTTTTGGATTTTCAAAATTTTCCATTTTCAAAATTGGCATGCCAAGTTGGCCTCTTTAGTATATATTCTCCTCTTTCACCTGCTCTTCTTTTTCAGTGCACATAAAACACCACAGTTGTGAAAGTGTGATTCATCTTGTGCTTGCTGATGATGTTGCTTTTTTTTCTATAATAACTTGCGCCATAGACTACGATGCATGTCGTATCCAAGTTTATTAGATCCATGTACAATGTGATTTGTAATGATCTTACATGATTGCCAGAATCGCTGTAGCAGGGATAAGTTCCAGACAATTATATTATTTTCTTAATTATTTTTTTTGCTACTAGTGAATCATTAGTCACTAATACCTGCAAATGTCTGAACTCTCAAGTAAAGAAAATAAAACACAGTACTGAAAAAAATTAAGTCAGTCATCTGCAATTTAAAGAGCTAAAATCGTTCACTCTGTTTACTCTCACCAGTGCAGTTTTTAAAATGCTCAAACTAGCAAATATATACCGCTAATTTACTCTGTGGTATCTCTAAGATATGCATGTTCACAACGGGGGCCCACACAATCACAGTGCACAATTTTGGGTGATTAAATAGGCTACCACTGAGAATACTGCAATTTGGCATTGAATTATGCTTCATAACATACACTGCTATTCAAAAGCTTAATTCAAAATAACTTTTTTCCACTTTTATTATTTTAAAGGCTAATTTATGTGATGGCAATGCTGAATTTTCAGCATCTTTACGCCAAGTCTTCAGTGATCCTTCATAAATCATTCTATGGTGATTAGGTGTTCAAACTGTGATCTTTTTTTTTTTTCAGGATTCTTTGATGAATATATTTGAAATAGAAATCTTTTCTAACATTATAAATGTCTTTGCTGTCACTTTTGATTCAATTTAAAGTTTAAATTTAAATTCAGTCCCTTTGCTGAATTAAATATTTAATTTCTATCAAAAAAAAAAAAAAAAAATAACACAGACCCCAAACTTACTGTAGTGTAATTTTCTAGTATGAAAAGTATATGAAAAACTATAACAATATATCGCGTGCAAATATCATGAAAAACATTTGCTTCTCTAAAATCCTCTCTAAATGTGAAACCACATAGAGCACTATTATCAGGGAATAAAGAGAACTACTCATCAATTCAGAAGTTTTCATTGGTATGCTATAACATTTAGTGGTTTCCAGTGTTCCTCTCTAATTTGACTGAAATGTTTTACTTTTTGTGTCTTGCAGATGAACGAGATCGAGTACAGAAAAAGACCTTCACAAAATGGGTGAACAAGCATCTGATGAAGGTATTACCATCCAGATAAAAAATTCAAACAATCGAAAACGATTCGAAACGAAGTTTACAGCCGTATACAATTACTTGAGGTGCTTAAGAATCATACGGTCACAGAGATTCAATTGAATCGTATTGTGAATCATATGCAATGTGCATTTTCCTTTTGCTCAATGACTTCTTGATTATACACTCTTGAAAATAAAGGTTATATATTAGCATTTCCTGTTCCATGAAGAAGCTTTAACATCCATGGAGCAAAAGGTTCTTTATAGTGGAACGTTTCTTTAGATGTTCTTTCTTCACACTAAGAAAAAAAAAAGGTGACTTTAAGAACTGTTCACTGAAAGGTTCTTTGGGGAACCACATATGACTCTTCCATTTTGATTGATTTTTTTAATTGGTTGATTTATTAATTGGATTTCAGGTCATGAACATATTTTTTTGAGAATGAAGAAAAAAAGAGAGAAAAAAATGAATATACTCTTTTTATTAGAAATGGAGCTCAATGTCTAGTTTGACCAATGGCCACTTTATCAATTCAAAATATAAAGGAATATCTCAAAGACTTGTTTTAAAGTTGACAACTACAGATAATTAGTGACAGCTGCTTGATTGGGAACAATTAGCACATACTAAAACGACACGAAACGACATTTGTCTGCCATTAAATGGAAAATAACAGGGTATGACGAAGTGCAAGAGTGGCAATGATAGGAGCGTGTGTGAGAGAGAATTGAGAGAAAAGCCATCAGTTCAGCGGGAAATACAGTTTTTGTTTGTCTAAGTTGTATGTGAAAACATATGGCGAATGTACCGTACTTTTGTGCCACCGCTGCGGAGATCATGGTGGTTAAATAATCATCCTGTATAAACCCAGTACACTGCACTGCTGAAAGGTGCTGTTTATTTATTTATGAGTGTTTGAGGATGAGTCATCAACATCTGCTCTCATTTTATATCCCCTAAGAAACAGATCGTTTTCTTGGTACCACTTGTATTTCTTCCGACTGTCTGGCCCACTGGCGCCCCCTGCCCTGGCTGCTCCCACGAGCAGTTGTGCCAATTTGAAACAATTACTCTAGAACAATCAGAGAAAGCAAAACGAGTGATGATTTATTGTACTGTACAGTGACGATTAGATCAACAATTGTCAAACAAAACATTATCTAAAAGACTGTAAAAAATGATTGTGATTTTAACGGTAAATGCAGTGCAAAACTGTTAATTGGTTAACAGAAAGTTTCCTTACTATATACAGTAAATAACTGTGGTAGATCTATCTAATGGAACGTTTAATGTAATTTTACTGTAAAATACCATTAGATTTACAGTTTTTCGATGTGAAAATAAACCAACTCCATTTACAGTGAAAAATCGTAAATTGACATTCCCACAATTCCCTGTGCACATTTCACATTTGATGTATTTTTTTTAAAATAACTGTTTCTTCATAGTTTTCTTTTTTTATCAGTTATGTACATTAGGGTTTTATGTTACATGTAATGTTGTTAAATTAGTGTTTATTACATGTTTTAAATTTCATGTATGTTGCCACGATGGCGTTTAATGTTTGAGCTTTGTTTGGTCATGACATGTATCTGTGTATTACAAAACAGATATAAATACTACAATATGTTGGTAAATTAACAATATATCAGATAATGAAATATGGTTTATTACTGTAAATTTTAAGTTAAGTCAACCAATAACAACCAATAACGTTGCTATAACATATTTTTGACTGTAAAATTCTGGCAACCCACAGCTGTATTTCGCCGTAAAATTATGCTTTATTTTTTACAGTGTATTTTAAATAGAATTTTCTGGTCTAAACTTTCACAAGCCAACTTGAAGTTTTTCTTGACAAACTTTTTAATCTAGTTTTAATTATTATAAATTCAGCTCTTATGACCTCATATTAGACATTAAATATTTGCACACTGCATGATCATTTAAAATGTCTATTTAAAAAAGGTTCGAAGGCAAAAGTGTGATTTCATATATATATATATATATATATATATATATATATATATATATATATATATATATATATAATTCAAATTAAACAAAGGCGGACTTTTTTTTCCCTTTCTTTTTCTAAAGCAAAATGAAGCAAAAACAAAAATATATTTAAAAAAAAAAACTCCTATCAAGGATATGGATAAAAAAACTTTCTCTTGCACAAGCTGTAGAAATATATTTAACAAGAACTGTCTTTTTAACCATAGTGGATCTTTAAAATGTTCTGCTGGGTTAGTACAATGTGCTTGAAGTACTTGAATTTGACTTTTTGAAATTTAAGTCTTGGAAAACCCTTACAAACAGCCATATTTTTGAAGAGGTACTTAAAAAGTGCTCGAATTATTGATTAGTGTTTTTACTAAATCAATCTTTTCAATCAAAATGAATGCTGCAGCCTGACTGAGATATAGAGCTATTTCGCATGATATTAAGTATACGATATCCATTCTTCTGGTCAATCATATATTAATGAAAAAAAAAATCTGTTTGAATGAGGAAGGTGATATCTTTGTAATATCCTTTCAATGGTAAATGGGATTTCCCTGACGGCGCCGTCAATGGATTGATCTCTATGAAGTGAAACATCAGATACCTGATATCTGTAATTTGATTTAAACAACAACAAGTAAAGTAAAATAATAAAAACAATTAAATAATCATAAATTTTTACGTTTAATTATTAAAATAAAATAGTTTTTAAGCACTTTTAATTTTGACTAAAGGCGTGCTATTTTTTAAAAAATTTTGTTAGACTGATGATTCTTCCTCCTCCGAGGAGGAGGAGTAGGGTTTATTTGGTGGTCTGCAGTTCAGATCCAGTGACTCAGAGGCTTTGCTGTGGGTTGTTTGCGTGCCATTTGGGATGGAAACCTGGGACAGCAGCATAGCCTTTCTGTGTCTCATTTCAATCTGGATCCCGAAAAGGTTTATTAATAATGAATTGCCAAAATGATGGTTTCAGCAGATGTGTTAGTGATGTTTCATTGCTCGTTCAGGCTTAATAATATGCTTGGAATTACATTCAAAACACAATTAAATATAGATGCTATGTCACATACATTAGTGTATGTGCAGTGCTCTATCATATTTAATTTGTTGCTTCATAATTGAATATTATATCTAAACAAATATCATCATTGTATACATTTAAATGCCCATTAATAGATTCAAATCAATTTAAATGTTTTATCCACATCATCATACAATACTCTATTCATTTCTGTTATATCTGTTTGTCTCTCACTGTCTATCTTACAGTTCTCATTGTATTTCCCATCTGTTCCAACCTTTCTCTTTTTTATCTTTCCATTTCCCATCCTTTCCTCCATGTGTCTATGTCAGCACTGGAAGGCAGAGGTAGGTGGTGTCTGTGATCACACCTTTGCAGAGTGACTTGCATGGGTTACACATGCACCGTAGTTTCCTACATCTGAACCTAAAGCTAACACACACGCTCCCTGCCTTCCTTGCATGAAATGCTGTGTTCTAACACTTAAGATGCCCCCCACCCCTTGTGTATTCTGTCTCCTTGTCAAAGAGTACATCCAGTTTCTTTACATATGGTGCCCTATAATGTATGAACTTTGTAGTACAGAACCATCTAACTTCACTTTCCTGACCCATTTTTGTAAATAAAATCCTAAGGTTATCTTTAATGGATGTCTGGTGTTAGTTCCCACATTGTAAACTGAGTCACATAGAAAGCTCTGTCTGAACAGTTTTTATTTATTTATTTTTGTGAGAAAGGTCAATTTAAATGACCTTTACCCATATTTTCCACAGAGACTGCAAGCATCATGATATTTGCGGTGTGCTTGTTTTGTTTGTAGTCTTAATACTTAGAAAATAGATTTTTATGGGTACATTTTTAAACACTTACAACTTTCTTCTAGAAAGAAATATAGATGATAAAACAATAGGTAATATTCAGATGGTCATAATCAAAAAATATACTTACCAATCAAGACATTTAGAAGTTGACATACTGTATAATTATTTTAAATGCAATACCATTGAAAAGTTTTATGTCGGTAAGAATTTGTAATGTTTTTTTTTTTGTTTTTTTTTTTTAAATAATTGTCTGTTTTTTTGTGATCAATATTTTTCAATAATATTTTAGTGCTGCTTAATATTTTTTCAGTATTTTTAGATTAATAGAAAGTTCAAAGCAGCAGCTTTTATGTAAAATAGAAATATTTTGTGACATTATTTTTTTTTTTACTGTCACTTCTGATCAGTTTAATTCTTACAATAGGTAATATTCAGATGGTCATTATCAAAAAATACACTTACCTATCAAGTCATTTAGAAGTTGACATACTGTATAATTATTTAAAATACAATACCATTGAAAAGTTTTTTGTCAGTAAGAATTTTTAATGTTTTTTTTTTAAATAATTATCTTTTTTTGTGATCAATATTTTTCAATTATATTTTAGTGCTGCTTAATATTTTTTTCAGCATTTTTAGATTAATGGAAAGTTCAAAACAACAGCTTTTATTTAAAATAGAAATATTTTGTGACATTATTAATTTTTTACTGTCACTTCTGATCAGTTTAATTTAGGGCTGTCAAACGATTAATCGCGATTAATCGCATCCAAAATAAAAGTTTGTGTTTACAAAATATATGTGAGTGCTCTGTGTATAATTATTTAAAAAATATAAATACACACACATGCTTGTATATATTTAAGAAATATTTTCATGCATATACTGTTTATAAATGTATATATAATTTATATTTTATATAAATATTTTATAAATATTTTTTTTTCTTAAATATACATGCATGTGAGTGTATTTATGTATTTCTATATTTACAAAATAATTATGCACAGTGCACCCACATATATTATGTAAACACAAACTTTTATTTTGGATGCGATTAATCGTTTGACTGTCCTAGTTTAATTTTTAATTTTTTTTCTTTTTAAAAAGTAAAAAAAAAGCTTATTTGCCCCAAATATTTGAGTTCCTGATGCTAGACAGTCATTCATTTATAATAATCAAGCATTCCTGAGTTATACTATATTATTATATTAGCATAATATTGTCTTAACTCACAATTTCCAAAATTTAATGATTTCCTGTTTGTTTGTTTTTTGTCAGGCCCAGCGACACATCACAGACCTGTACGAGGATCTCAGAGATGGACACAACCTCATCTCACTGCTGGAGGTGCTGTCTGGAGAGACACTGGTAAGTTGATGCTGATGTGGGATCACATTGCCCCTCCACAACCCTATTCAAAACCTAGTTCCAAACATCAGTCTGGCAAGGCTAACTCTCACTACCTGGATCTCTCCCCTTAACATAAGCCCCTCCTCTACCTGTGTCCTCTTGCTTTATAGACCCTATAGTTTGTGTTAAAGTGAAGTTACCCTTCAAATCTGCATCTGATTAGATAGTCCTATAGTTTTAACACCCTCAATGTCGTGTCCCTCAGTTTTGTTTTGCATGCATCAATGGTTGACATCTGGCATTCAAATCTGTATGACCAGTAACCATGCATACAGAAATGTGCTGGTAGGAATGAATGCCTCCTCACATCTCCCCTTCCTGATGAGCACTTCTACTGTGACTGTGTCTTTTTTGCATTGCGTCTCACTCCTTTAACACATTAACAATCTGACATTTTCTGCCTCAGTTTCAACTCTGCACCGGTTTGACCCCCTTGACCATTCCTTTTTCAACTTCCTGTTTGCTCACCTCTGCCCTGACCTTGACCCCTTTGCCTTTGCCTCCTCTCTTGCGATGCTCTTGCTGTGGTAGCCGAGGGAGCGAGACGTTGTCAGGAATTCGCGGTTGGTGAGTTGGGTCTGAAAATTTCCGGCTCGCCACCCCGGAAAGGGGTGTGGCATGTGTCACTGCCAGGGGAAATGTGTTGTGCATGATGTCACTTCCTTTATCATGTCGCCTGTTGAGAGTGCTGTCCTCCCCCCATGTTCGAGAAAGTATTCAGTTAAGAAGTTAAATAAATCACGCTACTATTCGTATAGAGTGTAACAGTGCCCGCCCCCTTTATCAGCGGTGCTGGTTCCGGAAGTTTTTTTTTTTTTTTTTTTTTCCCATAAGGATTTTTTAGTTGTCTTTGTAAAAGCGTTATAAGCCATGAAGCAAAATCAGACAAAAGAATAGACTGTGTACTTAACAGTTTTAGTGTGGGAAAGAACTACAATCCCATGAAGCATTGCGAGCAGCAATCAAATTAAAAACTTTCGAGAAATATAAAACTACTCAATTATGTTAATTATGCAATTTGCATTGTTTCATGGGAGTGGGCAGAGCTAAAAAGCTATTTTGGAGTCATTTTTTAACTGATTGGTATAATTTTCTATGGAAGTGTATTGTATTTACTTGAAGAAAAAAATCTACTCTGTTTTTCTAAATTAATGACTCAGAATTGCGAGATAATTTTTCATGGAGAAAAGTTTTTGCTTTGTTTTTCTGAATTAACAAGTTAATTATCTCAGAATTACAAGATAATTTTTCATGGAAAAAAAGTTGTTGCTCTGTTTTTCTAAATTTACGTTTTAATTATCTCAAAATTACAAGATAATTTTTCATGAAAAAAAGTTTTTGCTCTGTTTTTCTGAATTAACGAGTTAATTATCTCAGAATTACAAGATCATTTTTTATGGAAAATAATTTTTTGCTCTGTTTTTTCTGAATGAATGACTCAGAATTATGAGAATTTTTCATGAAAAAAGTTTTTGCTCTGTTTTTCTGAATTAACACGCTAATTTTCTCAGAATTATAAGATAATTTTTCATGATTTTTTTTGCTCTGTATTTCTGAATTAACAAGTTAATTATCTCATAATTACAAGATCATTTTTTCATGGAAAATAATTTTTGCTCTGTTTTTCTGAATTAATGATTATCTCAAAAACTCAGAAATTCAGAAAAACATAGCAACAACTTTTTTCCATGAAAAAATGATCTCGTAATTCTGAGATAATTAACTCGTTAATTCAGAAAAATAGAGCAACAACTTTTTCCATTAAAAAATGATCTCGTAATTCTGAGATGATTAACTTGTTAATTCAGAAAAACAGAGCAACAACTTTTTTCCATGAAAAATTATCTCGTAATTTTGAGATAATTAACTCGTTCATTCAGAAAAATAGAGCAACAACTTTTTTCCATGAAAAATTATCTCGTAATTCTGAGATGATTAACTTGTTAATTCAGAAAAACAGAGCAACAACTTTTTTCCATAAAAAATGATCTCGTAATTCTGAGATAATTAACTTGTTAATTCATAAAAACAGAGCAACAACTTTTCCATGAAAAATGATCTCGTAATTCTGAGATAATTAACTTGTTAATTCATAAAAACAGAGCAACAACTTTTCCATGAAAAATGATCTCGTAATTCTATAATTAACTCGTTAATTCAGAAAAACAGAGCAACAACTTTTTTTCCATGAAAAATTATCTCATAATTCTGATATAAATAACTCGTTAATTCAGAAAAACAGAGCAACAACTTTTTTTTCCATGAAAAATGATCTCGTAATTCTATGATAATTAACTCGTTAATTCAGAAAAACAGAGCAACAACTTTTTTTCCATGAAAAATTATCTCATAATTCTGATATAAATAACTCGTTAATTCAGAAAAACAGAGCAACAACTTTTTTTTCCATGAAAAATGATCTCGTAATTCTGAGATAATTATCTCATTCAGAAAAACTAGATTTTGTTTCCTCTAGTGAATGCAATACGCTTCCATAATTTTTCAGAACGGCGTCATGGGTAATTTAGTTTTTCACCAGGAATGCAAC
Source organism: Cyprinella venusta (assembly GCA_038021265.1). Classification (NCBI taxonomy): domain Eukaryota; kingdom Metazoa; phylum Chordata; class Actinopteri; order Cypriniformes; family Leuciscidae; genus Cyprinella; species Cyprinella venusta. The sequence goes on along the minus strand of CM075878.1, from coordinate 23,382,645 downwards.
TGGTAAAAACACAATCATTTTTAAGAATAATCTGAAATAATGCGGGCTGGCGGTTTCAGCAACTATCATGGATTAAAACATCGTAGCTCACAGTACAGGTAGGTCTGTCTTTAAAGGTTTATATGTTATTGTTTATTTTTTTTTATTTTTTTTTACTTCCGGAACCCAACTGTTGCACTCTATAGGACTTAAAAAGTCAGGGTGGTTATTCAGTGTTTTTCGGTTCTTGTTTTTGTGATGGAATGTTCTGGAATGCATTGCATTCACTTTCAGGGAACCATTAACTACAGGGTTTCAGGAATTTAAATTCGTTTTAGTTATGCATCGATTCATGTCTTCTCATGTTTGCAGAAAACCTTAGTGACATCATGCACTGCAAGCCAATAAGAGCCTGGCTCATGGGACAGCTTAGCTTTTGATTGGCTATTTCTTGTGATGACTGGTTGACAAGTGTCATTGCATGTTCTTATTGTATGCTGGTGCATTTTGTCCACATTTTTGCATAGTGGGTGTATTTACATTCCGGTTCATAGATTCATAGATAATGAAGCTGGAATATCTGGTCCTTGGCTTACAGAATAATAAGGTTATGATCTAGTATAATGCAGTTGTCTTTAAAATATTAGAGTGTCGTTTCTGCTGGGTTTTTTTAAATATAACGCATTGTTTATTTCATGAAATGTCTAAGATGTTAGAAAGAAATCGTGAATTTGTCTAGTTATGGTTTACTTTATCTTAGGGATGCACAAATATAAATCGAACATAATTAGACATTAATTTTGTATTGTTTTTTACTTTTTAAATAGTCTTTTTCTATGCAATTTAAATGTGAAAAGCAGTTATCCAGTGTTACTGTTCAATAAAATGTTTGGAGGACCTTCTTGTCTCGTTTAGCATATTTTTGTGTTTGAAACAAGCAAGACATTATTATAATAGTCCTATATCTGCTGGTGCATCCCTACCCTAGTTATTGTTATGTTTGTTTATTTAAAATATTTGTTTTATCATTCATTTCAGTACATCTACAATCTAGGCCTTCACATAACCGCATCTAAATCTTTGAGAACTCATCTTCCTTTTTTTTAATCTCTGCTTTTATTTTTTTTTCCAGCCCAGAGAGAAGGGTCGTATGCGCTTTCACAAACTACAGAATGTACAGATCGCACTGGACTTCCTCAAACATAGACAGGTACAGTGAACCAAACACTTTACAAGCCATTATTTAAAAATCAGAGATATAATACATATAAAGCTAGATTTTATTGGTGAGAAGTTATGATAGCTTTTTATTAAAAACATTCACTAACATTCTCATTGCAGATCATGAGTTTATTTTTTTTTTTATTTCCTCCTGCAGTACCTTTACAGACCCACAGAGGGCTATGGACTCATATGACCTGGCCTTATACAATTTCACTTTTTAACACAGATCTTATTGTTTGACAGGTGAAACTGGTAAACATAAGAAATGACGACATTGCAGATGGAAATCCAAAACTGACCCTCGGGCTAATATGGACCATCATTCTTCACTTCCAGGTTTGGTGTAGCACTGGTTGTGCACTTACACATAACAGACACACTCTTATTCGTCTTTATACGCTGTCTTTAGGTTTGCTTCACAGATTTTCATTTCCCCTTTAACTGTTTCTAAATGTTTTAGACTAGTAGTAACTTACTGTTACTATTGCTGTAACAACAGACATCTGTGCTGACTCGTGACAGGGTTTAATGAATCATCTGGCAACAGTGAAATAGAGATCACTTTTCATTAAAGGAGTAGTTCACTTTTAAAAAATGCTTTTGCTGATAATTTACTCACCCTCATGTCATCCAAGATATCCATGTCATTCTTTCTTCAGTTGAAAAGAAATTAAGGTTTTTGATGAAAACATTCCAGGATTTTTCTCCATATAATGGACTTTAATGGGAACCAAATGGTTGAAGGTCCAAAAGACAGTTTCAGTGCAAACTGCTAACTGTTCAAAGGACTTTAAACGATTCCAGACGATGAAAAAGGGTCTTATCAAGCGAAACACTGCCTCATTTAAAAAACAGAGCTCAAATGGTCGCCCTGCTCTGTTCTGTGATGTCACGAACACGCATCATAGAACGGAGCAAGGCGACCATTTGAGCTTATAAAACTTAAACTTTGTAATTTTTTTTTTTTAAATGAACGATCGTTTCGCTTGATAAGACCCTTATTCATCGTCTGAAATCGTTTAAAGCCCTTTGAACAGTTTGCAGTTTACACTGAAACTATCTTTTGGACCTTGAACCGTTTGGTTCCCATTGAAGTCCATTATATGGAGAAAAATCCTGGAATGTTTTCATCAAAAACCTTAATCGACCCAAGAAAGAATGACATGGATATTGGATGACATGGGGGTGAGTAAATTATCAGCGAAAGTTTTTTTTTTTTTTTTTTTAAATTGAACTACTCCTTTTTATATATATATATATATATAAGAAAAAAGCCAGACAAAACAGTAAAGAGAACCAACTGGAGTTTTGTACCAGCTACATATGGTTGGTTTTCTAGGCCAATGCACTGTTGTCTTTGGATTGTTGTTCAAAGTTTTCTCTCATTATGAGGAGACTGTAGCGCATTTGTTATGCTTGTTTTTTGGAAAATAAAAACTCAAGCGTCCGTCTTCTTGGGATTATGGGCGGATACGGTGTCCATTTCGGTTTGTGACTCACATGTTCCCTTAAGGAAGGGGAAGCAGGCACGCTGGCATGGTGGTTTGGTGACTCATGAGACCAACCGTTCTGTTTTTGGTTTGGTTGTGGGATTGAATCTTAATTGTGTTCTTTTCCTTCCATTTTTTTTTTAAATGCATTTGCCATTTCACAAAAGCTCATTGTGTAGAACTTTTCGAATGAGTCAGATTTTTTGTTATTTTCAGCAAGTTATAAGTTGAGTTTTTTATCTGGTCAAACATACCAAGAGTAAAAGTTATATATAATACAATAAACTCACTCCAGAATTGACCAAAGCATTAAGCTTAAATTATGCTTTATCTACTATTGAGTCTGGCTTTGCCAACACCTTTTAATTGTTGAGCTTATTCTCACCACTAAAGTTTTTAAAAACTGTGAGAGGCAAGGAATCCTGCATTGAAAGAAACCTTAAATGACCCTCTTGGCTCTCGTAAAGCTAGGCTGCGAGGGAGGAGGACGTGTTTCCGTGTCTGAGTCATTGTGTACATCCTCAGTATAAGGATCCAGAGGTTTAGGCCAACCAGACTTCCCAACAAAACTCTTATAATTGGAGGAAACTTGATTTTAGCCGTTGAACAGTAATTACCCAAAGGGGAATCCTGACGATGAGTCACCAGAGGAACGAACACATGCAAAATCACAGACTAAAAGTTGAACAAGCCTCTTATTATAAACGAAACTTATGATCACTGGCTGCTAACCACAATGTTTGTCCATAGTATCTTGGCAACAGTTAGGGTATTTAAAATATACTTTTTTTTTTTTTCTCAACCTTAAATTATGAAATGGCACATTTTCCCAGAGCATTATAGGGTAGGTTTTTTATAATTGGAAAAGCAACAAACTGCACATTTTTTAACTACGAAACAGACATTTACTGAAAACAGTGTAAACTTGGTTTTAATATAGTAACGTTAATTGCAGTAACTGTATTTAGTCAAAAATATTATATAATAATTTTATGATACATAATCTTTTTTTATTCAAATCATGTTTACATTGATTCTGATTTAATTTTAACAAAGTATGAAAGTTGTAGTTATAGTTTCCAAATATGTTTAGTCTGTTTTCTACAATAATTAATTGCAATTATAAAGATATGTGTGTACTGTATATATATATACAGGGGTGGGGCCTGAAAAGTTTGTAATGAACTTCTTTCTACTCCTTTTTGAACAAATTATTATTTGAATAACCTACATTAATTTTGGAAGTTTGTGCTGAGAAGCACATTACCTTATATAACTATTATTTTATTTTTATAAATGAAATCATGTTTGTATATTTTTTATTTTATTTTATGTTTTCTACATGTTCAAATATATATATATATATATATATATATATATATATATATATATATACATGCTTGTGTGTTTATTTATTTACACAAAATAATTATACACTGCACACACATATTATGTAAACTGAACTTTTATTTTGGAAGCGATTAATCGTTGTCTAGCGCTAATATGACAGTAGTTTCTTAATATTTTTTAGGGCCTTTCACACTAAGGACTATAATTATAACAATAACAATAAAGATAAAGTTTTAACTGTTCTAAATATAAAAGAATAGCAGTCCACACCACAACTATAATGCTAACGGCATAGAGAAACGATTTAGTTGGGCATAGCATTAGCACAGTATAGCATTTAAATCAGCAGATTAAAAAAAAAACTGCTGCATTCACTTAGAATAAGAATAACAGAACGATATCATCCGCTGGTGTTGACGCTAAACATTCTTCTTTGTCTAGTATTTTTTATATGATAATACATCATTTGTTTTATTGAAACTATATTGTTTTCCTTTGCTCCATCAGATCTCCGATATCCAGGTGAACGGTCAGTCTGATGATATGACCGCCAAGGAGAAGCTGCTCTTGTGGTCTCAGCGGATGGTGGAGGGCTACCATGGCCTGCGGTGTGATAACTTCACCACCAGCTGGAAAGATGGCAGGCTCTTCAACGCCATCATCCATAAACACAGGTAGAATCTCCTTGTAAATAGAGAAAAAGTTCTTGGAACTGAGGCTTAGCATATAGGTGACATTCTCAGGACACATTAAACCATGATGCTCACATGAAAGAGGCAGATTACTGAGGCAAAAGTGATCTTAGTTCTTGAGAAATGACAAATACGCTTGTGTCTCAGGGCCGTTTATGCATTTTCGTCTCCAGACTTGCTTGCTGTATTTGCCATGTCAATCACAGACCCCTTCTGCTCCTTGCCTGGTCTATAATTTATGCCCTAATTCCTGCCTTTTACCCAGTGATGTTTGACAAGAAGCAAGATTAGTCATGTCATACTTAAAGGTATTCACCTGTTTGCACTTTCATGTGCACACATGGGATTCAAAAAATGTCATGCAACATCTTTAGAATTGCTGACCTACTGCAGCCTTCATACAAATACCTCTTAAAGGAGTAGTTCACTTTAAAAAAAAAACTATTGCTGATAATTTACTCGGCCCCATGTCATCCAAGATGTCCACGTCTTTCTTTCTTCAGTCGAAAAGAAATGAAGGTTTTTGATGAAACATTCCAGGATTTTTCTCCATATAATGGACTTCATTGGGAACCAAACGGTTCAAGGTCCAAATGAGAGTTTCAGTGCAAACTGTTCAAAGGGCTTTAAACGATTCCAGATGATGAATAAGGGTCTTATCTAGGACCCTTCGAGTCGTGACTCGAAAAAAGATTTCGAACAGGAGAGTCACGGACGCTCATCACAAAACAGAGCGAGGCGAGCATTTGTGCTTATAAAACTTAAACTTTTTGATTTATTTTTGAAATGAGCGATCGTTTCGCTAGATAAGACCCTTATTCATCATCTGGTGTCGTTTAAAGCCCTTTGAAGCTGCACAGAAACTCTCATTTGGACCTTAAACCGTTTGGTTCCCATTGAAGTCCATTATATGGAGAAAATCCTGGAATGTTTTCATCAAAAACCTTAACTTATTTTCGACTGAAGAAAGAAAGACGTGGACATCTTGGATGACATGGGGGTGAATAAATTATCAACAAAAGTTTTTTTTTTTTTAAACGTGAACTACTCCTTTAACCACATCAAACTCAGTTGAGGCTACGTAAAATTTTGCAGGATTAAGTTCAGGTATGTTCCAATTGGCGCTGATGAAGGGAGTTCAAAACTAGAATCACGTAATTAGGGCGTGTTGAATCTAATAGGATCCCCAGAGGGTGTGTTTTTTCACATTCAGCTGCATAGCTCAGGTTCACCCTACACTACCAGGCACAGATGACTCTTGAGATTTGAGCAAATAAGGAGCGGTTTGTCCTCCCTCTCGCTTGCAACTTAAACATTATATACTGTAATAGATATACTGTAAAGATTTGAACTATTTGAACGGCATGGAGGGTGTTTTCACTGTGGAACGACTTTGCTAACCGTTGACTGGATAGTGAATCGCATTGGGAAAGAATACTCATCTGCACCCTGTGTGAATCCACACGTTTCAAAGAATGGGAAATTGAATCCAACACAATGTTCAATCTCAAGAGGAAATTCCGCTCCAAGAAGAGTCGCAGCAGCTCGTCCAGCCACGGATCCGTCAGTGACCTGGAGGACCGAGTGGTCATGCTGTGTGAAGATATGCCGTCAGAGGCTTCTTTCGATTCGGGCCAGGGGTCCATCAGCCCTGGTGCCTGCTCAAGTGGTGGATCCCAAAGCGGAGATCTTGAACACGTCATGGAGCAAAGGCTCTCTAGAGACGGGTTTTCTTACAGGAAGGTGTTCGTCTCAGATGCCGAGATTCCCTGGGGCCAGCCATGCTACTTGCTCTCCCAGACAGTCAAACAGCCGTATGAATGCTTTGGTTTTATTTGTTGTATTAAAACGAGAGAGCAAAGCAATTCTGCCATTGACTTTGTAGCTTTAGAAATTTAACTGATACTCTCAGTAATTCCTAGTAATTGTGTGTGCATAATTTCAGAAAGATAGCGAGTGCACACTATGAAATGATTTTGTTTTGCTAGACTTTTCAGGATTTCATGTTCCTAAGAGGCTGCAGAGCATGTGTGTGTGTGTATTTTCACAGTAATTGTTTCTGGTGCCTTGCAGTGATTGCTGTTGAGTGAGTACTTAGTCACATAAGGCAGAAGCTTTTTTTGAAATCTCGTGAAGAGACATTTATCTTGCCTTCACCTGCCCAGGCACTGGCACAAATGTTTACATAGCCTCCAGGTTTGGCCAAGCAGTGTGCAGTTAAATAATGATCTGCAAGTATGCGTCCAAATGAGGTCCGGATCATATTTTCATTTTAAAGTCTCACAATTCCTACGGCTTGGATTTTTGTTGGATTTTTAAACAAAGCAGACATTAAAATGCAAAATAATAGACAAAATAAGGAGAATCTGTGTTAAAATTGAAATAATTCAAGTGTGTAGTCTTTCGTTTTCCAATCATGTTTTTTTTTTCCTTTCTATAGAAAGGAATATAGAGTCATAGAGTCATATTTTTTTCATTGTCCCCCTTTAACTGTATTTTGTGAATTCCGTCTTTCATTCTAGGCCGAATTTGATCGACATGAATAAGGTGTTCAGACAGACCAACCTGGAGAATTTGGAGCAGGCCTTCAGCATAGCAGAGAGAGACATGGGCGTCACACGCCTGCTGGATCCTGAAGGTAAACAAAGGGAGAAGATCCCTCTAGATTCTCATTCGAAGAATTTTCTGTCATTCTTTTCTTTCATTGATAAATGTAATAGATCTTAGGGAATTTTTGTGGATTTAATGGACTTGTAAAAGATTTTCTTTTAGCCTGTGTAACAGTTGTAGTCGTTAACCCTCAATCGGGTCATGGGGTCTATACGACCCCAATCGACTTTTATTTAATAAAAAAAAAGGTTCCCTTCATCTCAGTAGAATAAGATTTTGTGACTTTTCGTACATTATCTATCTATACACGCACAAAAAACTGGGCTTGATTCGGTTGTTCTGAAGGTATGTAAAAAAAAATGTTTACACTTCTGGTCTTCGGGGTCAGTATGAATCCACATTGAAATGAATGGGAATTGTGAAAAAAACTAAATATATTTTGTTCATGTGTCAAAAAAAAAAAAGAAAAAAAAAGAATCTGCCATAAATCTGATTTTTTTTACACAGAAATGAAGGCCTAGTACTAGATCATAAAAGCAATATATCATAAAAAATAATATTTCATATGCAAGCTAATGGTGTAGTTTAGGAATTGTGTGGTATATGGATACAACAGTACTTCAGACAGTATCTCCAAAAACACAGCATTAATGAAGAGATGAGAAGTTAACAAAAAAATGATATATTATTTGTATGATTAAAAATGTATATTTTTTTGTACAATTACTCAATCAATTGTTGGGGTCGTATAGACCCCGAAGCCCAGAGGTGTAAACAGGAAACGAAGACCATTTGAAGGTTAAGTGATTTTTCTTTACATTTTTGCTGATGTTGAGTTCACTACTGTTCAAAAGGATTGTTTTTTATAAAGAATTTAATACTTTTATTCGGAAATCATGCTTTAAAATGATCTAAAGTGGCAGTAAAGTTGGAGCCGATAGCCTGGTGGGCAAGTGCGCCAACATGTAGCGGCGTTGCGCTTCAGGCGATCCGAGTTCGAGTCTTATCCTCATAGACTTTTCCCGATCCCATCCCTCCTCTCTCTATCCCACCTCGCTTCCCGTCTAACTACTGTCCTATCCAATAAAAGACAACCCCCAATGCCATTATACAAGACATTTATAATGTTCTGCAGGATTTACAGTTTGTCCCAAATAAATGCTGTTCTTTTAAACTTTCTATTTATCAAAGAACTCTGAAAAAAAAAAAAATGGTTTCCACAAAACTATTGAGCAGCGCAACGGTCTACAACATTGATAAAAGTAAGAAATGTTTCTTGAGCAGCAAATCAACATATTAGAATGATTTCTGAATGATCATGTGACACTTTATGGCTGCTGAAATTTCAGGAATAAATTTCATTTTAAATTATGAAAAAAAAAGTTAAAATATTTCACAAAAATACTGTATGATCAAATAAATGGAGCCATGGTGTGCATAAGAAACTTCTTTAAAAAACATTTTAAAAAGTTACAGACCCTAAACTTTCAAACGGATGTGGACATGATGCTAGTTTATTTTCCATTTTTGCAGATGTGGACGTGCCACACCCAGACGAAAAGTCCATCATCACCTATGTGTCGTCTTTGTATGATGTCATGCCAAGGGTTCCTGACGCTCGTGATGGAGTCCAGGCCAACGTGGGTTTTGAAAATATAATTTTTGTATATATAATTATAATTAAATATAATAATATGGGCCATTGATATTGTTATCTTTGATCTTTAATATTTTTTATTGACGTACAGGAGTTGGAGTTGCGCTGGCAGGAGTATTACGAGCTGGTGACCATGTTACTCCAGTGGATCAGGCATCACATTATCGTGTTTGAAGAACGCAAGTTCCCTTCCAGCTATGAGGAGATTGAGGTTAGTACCATGCTCCTTAGGTTTAATGATCATATATGTGCATATATACATGTGTAATTATGATTTGGTGCAGTAATTCACTATTCTTTACCTGCTAGAAGTAATGCATAAAATAGCTATTATGTCATATAACCTTAATCAAGTGTTATTTTGTGACTGTAAATGAATGTTTGTACTACAAAATAAGCATCTGAAACAAATTTTAAATATTGTAAATTATGGTATGAGCATTTTCCCTTTTGTTGTAGGTTCTTTGGCGTCAGTTTCTGAAGTTCAAGGAGTCTGAACTACCAGCCAAGGAGACTGACAAAAATCGCACCAAGCACATTTACAAGTCTTTTGAGGTAAATGAAATTTGGTGCAGTAATTGCCTTTTAAACAAGCATGAACAGTCCTTTTGGGTTTTACATGAGTTATCTTAACGTGTTTTTACCAAGATTTGACTTTATGCATGTGGTTTGTTTGGCACCAGGGTGCTGTGCAGGCAGGTCAGGTCAAGGTTCCTCCCAGTTACCACCCAATTGATGTGGAGAAGGAATGGGGCCGTCTGCATGTGGCCATTTTGGAACGAGAGAAACTATTGCGCTCAGAGTTTGAACGGTGAGAAATCTGTATAATAACTTGTCATGGTTATTCTTTGTTTGGACAATATGCACAGTTATTCATTCGAATAATCCGGACTATTTACAGGGGTATTTTGCTATAGAACTGTGGTTCAAAAATTAAACTAAAGAGGTAAAAATGTATGATGATATTGTGTTTAGATTTTACAGATGTTTTGACGAGAATCTAAGCAGTTTTAGTTCTCATTCAAGCTACTGTACCTTGCGAGAAAAAAAAAAATTACTTGCCCTAACAAGAAACTTCGACTATACTTATTGATAATTGTCAGATTTTGAACAATTGTTTTTTTTTCTATTCAGTTAGTTTTCATTAAATATTTTTAGTTCTAAATGCATTAGCCTTTCATTGCAGTTAAAGGTATAGTTCACCCAAAAAATGCAAATACATTTATTTTAGATCATTTAGATCATGTAGAAGTTGTTCCAAACCTGTATGAATTTCTTTCTTCAACTTAACACAAAAGAAGACATTTTGAAGAATATGGGTAAGCAAACAGTTGATGGGGGTACCATTGACGTTGAAAAATATGTCAACTGATATTCTTCTAAATGTCTTATTTTGTGTTCATCATCAGACGAAATTCATACAGGTTTGGAACAATGTGAGAGTGAGTAAATAAAAAAAATGTGGAACTATCCCTTTAAGAAGTTTTTTTAATCAAAATAAACGCATTTTTATTGCTATTTAATAGCATTTAGCTCAAGAAACAGGGCGTCACTTTTAAAAAGATTTGTCACAAGACAGACTCGCTGCTGCTCTGCAGAATGTTTATGAGCCCTATCAGTTACAGTAGCACTTCTTAACATCAATAGCTGATTCTGTGCGACTTCGCTCTGAAAAATCCTCTCTGGAGTGGGATTTAGCATTATTAGGATTATTAGCCATGGCCTTTATGAATGACAGCTATGGACTGGAGTACCTGCTCCGTGAGAGGAGGGTGTGAGTGATTTTTTTTTTTTTATTATTATTTTTTTTGGTTATTTAAACATTGAATGCCTGTAAAGTCTGAATATTGTTTTGTTGTGTAGCCTTTGCCCTGTCATTTTATTCTTAATATTATCCTTTTAGTAAATGATGTAAAGAGTATGTGTGTCTGTTACATGTACAGGCTGGAGCGTCTGCAGAGAATAGTCGGTAAGGTGCAAATGGAGTCAGGTGTGTGTGAGGAACAGCTCAACCAGGTGGAAACAGTGTTACAATCGGTGAGATTGAAAGCCATTTTTATTCCTTTATTTGAATCCAAAGACCCAATAGCTTTTGAGCAGATAAACCTGCAATATTTGTAAGCAAATTGCTTTAATTTAACTTTTATTGCAGGACATACGTCTGCTGGGTGCGGGAAAGCCTATCCAGCACTCGTCTGAGATAGAGACAGATCTGAACAAGGCTGAAAACATGATCCGATACCTTTTTAATGATGTCCAATTACTTAAAGACGGGCGCCACCTACAGGCAGAACAGATGTACAGGCGGTTAGTATGATATTCTACTGTTATAACCTAAAGAATTACAGTGACAGCTTGCTCAGTACTAGTCTTTAGGTTTGAATGCAATGCTCATCAACCAAAAATTTGAATATTGTACGTTATTTATTTACATAGGATAAACATACTTTGAAATGTATTTTTTTTAAAGTGATACTCCACTTTTTTAGGAAATAGGCTCATTTTACAACTTCCCCAGAGTTAAACAGTTGAGTTTTACTGTTTTAGCCTGAATATCAGTAACAAGAATATCAGTAACAAGACAGTTTCTGGTCGCATTGACTTCCATAGTAGGAAAAAAATATATACTATGGAAGTCAATGAGACCAGAAACTGTCTGGTTACTGATATTCTTCTAAATATCAGAAAATCGGCTGAATGGATTCAAAAACGGTAAAACTCAACTGTTTAACTCTGGGGGAGTTGTAAAATGAGCCTATTTCCTAAAAAAGTGGAGTATCCCTTTAAGAAAGTTAACTCCTTTACAGAATTCTTGCTTTAATTTATAAGAAACTATCTTCTGTAATACTGTTTTAAACTGTTTGTAATGCTTCATTAACAAATATTAATTATATTATGCATGATAATATCTATATATATAATAATTAAAATCTTATTGATTCTCATAGGAGCTTTATAACTGTCCTCTCTTGGGTATTTCAGGGTGTACCGTCTCCATGAGCGTCTGGTAAACCTGCGCAGTGAGTTTAATCTGCGTCTGAAGTCTGGCGTGACGGTGTCGCAGGTGCCCATGACCCAGATGTCCATGTCCCAGATCTCCATGTCCCAGTCCTCCCCCGTCCAAACTATACAGCAGTCTCCGCAGCGCGTAAGACCTGAGCTCGACGAAGTCACTCTCAAGTACATTCAGGACCTCTTGTCCTGGGTGGAGGAGAACCAGAGGCGCATTGATGGGGCAGAGTGGGGCGAAGATCTGCCCACTGTGGAGTCTCAACTCGGTAGCCATCGTGGCCTTCATCAGTCGATCGAGGAATTCAAATACAAGATTGACCGTGCACGGGCTGATGAGGTAATCGTAGTCTTAAAATTGTCCATTGTACACTTTTGTAGCATTTATTGTGTTCCTTGAGGTCAACTAGATGTCTTGCACCATAATTTCGTGGTTGTGATGTTTTTGCTACAGTATCTTTAAGATTTTTAAATGTAAATTACCTCTGTTCTGATTGGCTAATTTTGTTTTCTTGTGAAATGAGGAACAATAGCATTTAGTGATGCATATTGAGTGCAAACAATACTGTTCTCAATCATACATGCTTTATTAAACAGTATCAATAATTCAAATTGTACATTAAACTTTGAATATGAGTTAAGAATGGCTGAGACTACAATGAATGTTATATGAACAGCAAACATTATTTTCTCTCCTCTCAGAATCAGTTGACTCCAGTCAGTAAGGTTCCTTATCGAGAATACTTGGGCAAACTGGACCTTCAATATGCCAAACTGCTGGTACGCTCTTAAATCTAGAACTAATACTAATCACTTTGTTGAATCTTAATTATGGATTCTAAAATATATTTGTTGCCTGATGAAATAGAAATTTATGATTTGGTTGTTGTTCCTCCTCAGAACTCGTCCAAGTCACGCCTGCGGAATCTAGATCAGCTGCACGCTTTTGTCGTGGCCGCCACAAAAGAGCTGATGTGGCTGAACGAAAAAGAAGAGGAGGAAGTGAACTATGATTGGAGTGACCGAAACTCCAACATGACCGCCAAAAAGGACAACTATTCTGTAAGGCCACCAACACTTTTGAACATGATTCCACCAGCACTAAATTTATAGGTGGAATCATGTTCATCTTTTATTTGTAGAGAATTTGAAATTCTAAAAATCACAGCTTCATCGAAATGTTATGAAACTTGGTGACTTTTTGCTATTGTGTATGTGAATACAAAATAAATTGAGGTCATGATCCGAGCATGCTAAGTGGTCGTAAAAAAAATAGTCACACTTGTGGTCTTCGGTCAAAAATGACCCCCATAGAAAATGAATGGGAAATTGACAAAAACACAAAAATTCACATTTTTTTTTTTTTTTTTTACATTTAAAAAAAAATCGTTTTTAAGATTGTTTCAACTATATATTCAAATCCTCCAAAAAAAAAAAAAATGTGTTCATAAACATCTGGGGAATTCACATGCATCTCCATTGAGAGCTGTACATGCCATGTAGTGGTTACACCATGATTCTACACTTTTTCTCTATACTGTAACCAGATGGTGCTTATTTTCTTCATTTTTTTTTTCTGAAGGCGTAGACTCTATATTAAACTAAAATATTGCAATAATCATTTTTTGGGAAAAAAAATAAATAAATAAATATATATATAATATATATATAATATATACGTATATATTCCATGGCAAAAATAGACCATAAATATTGCATAAATATTAATAAATTCAATCAAATTGTCTCAAAATACTAAATTACAAAGAATAAATATTATAGAACAAAAATAAATTGCATTGGTTTTTACTTGGGTGGAGGAAATTAAATTTTTAGGTGTCCGGACACTTTTGACCGGGAAGATAACAAATGTGACTCCAAAACGAGCAGCACCTGAGGGTTAATTGCATTTGGCAATGACGGTGAATGCCGCTGTGCTGTCTTGTAGGGTTTGATGCGAGATCTTGAACACAGAGAGAAGAGAGTGAACAATGTCCAGATGACCGGAGACAAACTGTTGAAAGATGGCCATCCCGCCAGGAAGACTGTGGAGGTGCACAATTTTACATTTAATAATTTGTGAATGTGTTTACCTCCAGCTTGCTTATTCGGGAACACTTAATATCCAGCAATATTACTGATTTAACTACACTGACACTATCAGAAAACAAAACTACAGCTGAATAATGACACTTGTGTTCTGTCGAGCTGCAAATATCTAAAATGAACTTGCTTCATAATGGATGAATTTTACACAGTTATTGAACTAAAGTAAATCATCACATATTGATATATTAGGAGAGAATTGTTTGAAACTCCAGCTTTTTGTATTCTATTTCTCTGTAGGCTTTCACTGCAGCTCTTCAGACTCAGTGGAGCTGGATCCTTCAGCTGTGCTGTTGCATTGAGACTCATCTGAAAGAAAACACCGCCTACTTCCAGGTACATATGCTTGTAAACAGTGGGTTTGCAGTTCACATCCAAGTAGATTTACTTCATCAGAATGATTTTGATCCCCAAAACCTCTGTTCTCCAGTTCTTCTCAGATGTTAAAGAGGCTGAAGAAAGGATGAAGAAGATGGAGGACACGATGAAGAAGAAATATGTGTGTGACCGCTCAATCACGGTTACACGGCTAGAGGATCTGCTACAAGATGCAGTGGTGGGTGTTAATACGTGTGGAATTTGTGTAAAATGTACATGAACTTTTTATTTGACCATTCATTTTCATTGAGATATACCCTACTGTATAGTATGTGTAAAACGGTATACCAAAAGAGTATTATGTCAGAATACATAGTAGGTGAAAATTACACAGATGACCTTCTACTTCTGGTGAGAAACGGAATTGCACATTTGATGGACACTTTACTATCCCATTAGGGCTCCGAGAGAGAAGTAGTGAATTGATGCTGTAGGTCACAGGATAGCAGTACGTCATCACAGGGTTTTTAGTTCACATCCAAGTGACATTTACTTGAATCAGTTCATACTCTCTATTTCAATTTGTTGATTAACTCAATTCAGCGCTTTGTTTGAGTCGTAAAATTATTAACGCATTTGACCTACCCGCCTCGCCCCAGATCTACGTAGTTCATCTTACATTTCATCAAGTTGATTGGTTACAAACATGAAGCAACTCACTGCATGATGTTGCCTATAGAATGCGGTTATAATGACCCTAAAATTCAACATATCAAGGCAAAAATTTATGTCAATTTATGTCAATTTATGTCTCGTATTTATGTCATGATAAAATTAAGCAATATCACATGAGTGCTGTTTTTGTCCTGAATTGCACGAGTGCAAATGTGAAATTGATTTTATACAACAGTTCAATAAATAAGTTAATATTGTTTTATATTTTAGACACTTTGGTTTTCAATTTTCCCAATGAAAATATTACCTATAAATCCAGAGCAGAACTGTTGTTCATATCTGAGCAACACACAGTGGTCCATCATTTCTGAATGAATCTCCGTTTTAAGCAAATCATTCAGGTGAACCATTTGATTCAATGGCACATTCATTAAAAAAAAAACTGGGTTAGGGTTTGAAATACCCTAAAATATGGCACTATTTGAGGTGACAGACATTTGTAGTGCTGTCCGAAACCATAGTGGACGTTATTAAGTGCATGCATTCAATCCCACAGTGCACAGCAATAGCAAGTTTACAACTGTTTACGCCAAATAAATTCCTGCGTTTCGCCAGAAGATGGTGCCAGCAGCTAAAACAGTTATCTATCCATTTTCAAGTATTCCTTTTTACTTGATTATTGCTTTTTTTATACATGCTCGTTGCCAAGTCAGAGTTAATACTGGAGCTGCCAGTTTGCTAAGTTTCAAATGATTATTAAACAGCAAGCACAAACTATGCAAAAGTTGCAGTGCACTCAGTGTCCGAATTCACAAACTTATTTTCATTCACTCCCTCAAGTAGATTATATTAGTGTAGTAATGTAGGGAATAGTGAATGAGGGTACAGGGGGCGATTTCAACATAACCAATGAGAGCCATTTACTTGAATCCGTCGTTTGAACCAATCGAATGTATGAATGTCTCAATGACTTGCTCATTTAGACATTTACCGCCTCTTATTTAGAGTATCATCTCATTAAAAATTATTTCATATTTTCATATTAATAAAAAACCCATTACAGTTCACCCAAAAATGAAAATTCTGTCATTGTTTACTCAACCTAATGGCCTTTAAAGCCTAAAAGTATGTGTAATAAATTCTATGTTGATTCAAATAAAATAAAAAAATAAAAATTGTAATGTCTATTTGATGCGTCTCTCATTTAACACCATAATGACTTTCAATGATCTTTTGTGGGTAATTTTTAATTTGATGGGTGATTAATTCGATTAAAATTTGTATGAGATCCATCTGTTCACACTAAAGGCAATTGATAGACTAAAAGGGGTCTATTACGAAAGTGAAACATACACTGATTCTCCAGAAGAAAACACGATGCATTAAGAGCGGGGGTGAAAACTTTTATTTTGTATTGTGGACTACATAAACATCTTTTATGTAAGATTTAAAGATGTAAGATGTATTATATCATATTCAAGACTACTAAATCAAAAATCTAAATACGTTTTGAATAAGGATCCCTTTTATTATGTTAGAATAATTAATATTTTGCAGATTCTACATGGTTTAGGTAAACTTTTGATCACGACTGTATACCTAGATATTTATGCATGTATACACTCTAAAAAATGCTGGGTTGTTTTAACCCAACGTTGGGTCAAATATGGACTAACCCAGCAGTTGGGTTAAATTTTTACATTACATTTTTAACCCAACATTTTGGGTTTGTCCATATTTGACCCAACGTTGGGTTAAAATAACCCAGCATTTTTTTAGAGTGTATATATATATATATATATATACATACATACATATGCAAATTTGTCTCTCTGTCCATCAGGAGGAAAAAGAACAGCTAAATGAATTCAAGACACACCTGGAGGGTCTCAACCGGAGAGCTAAGACCATTATCCAGCTCAAGCCGAGGAACACCGCTCACCCCGTCAAGGGAAAATTACCCATTCAGGCTGTGTGTGACTTCAAACAAATGGAGGTAAAGCAGAGACACTGAGTTCTTGCGTGTGTGTGTGTGTATATGTGTACATGGGTAATAAAATAAACTGAATTATTCCTAGGGGCTCAAATAAGAACACACAAACAACTCGTTGAACCATGTGCTTATTTGCTTTCGTATATTCCAGTCCCTCTTTCCAAAAATGGTTGAAGAAATCACATGTGTGATCATGCTCTTGCTCAACATGGGTGTAATTTGTGTGAAGCACGAATATCTTGCTATTACACTTTAGGCTCAGCAATTAGCCTCACCCATCACCGCAATTATATGATCAAATACACAATGCAATCCATTATAACCGTAAACACTTTAAACTTAATTAACATCCTTCATTTTTTGGCCCAGATCACGGTACACAAAGGAGACGAGTGTACCCTATTGAACAACTCCCAACCGTACAATTGGACAGTGCGAAACTCCAGTGGAAATGAAGCCACAGTACCATCCATCTGTTTCATCGTCCCCCCCACCAACAAAGAAGCTATGGATGTCAGCTCTGGGTAACACAGTACAGCCTAATACTCGTGCACAAGACTAACCTCACTTGACTTCCCTTCCAGCACATTCAGATTCCACAAACTTTTATCTCTGTTTTTGACATCTGGGAGGCGAGATGTGTGGTTATGTTGTGATGTTGCAATATAAAGCAGATCTTTCTTATAGTCTTTGGCTTTCCATCTCATCCCGTGATTTGTTTTTTTAACCTCAGGATGGATGCGAGTTTGCAGAGGCTGATGGTTCTTTGGCAAAGGCTGCATGTTGATATGAAGAGCCTGCTTTCCTGGCAGTACTACATGCGGGATATCCTGCTTATCAACTCTTGGAATTTCATCATGGTAATTAGCACTCACACCCCTTTTTAGATACGTTCAAAGACTTGATAAAAAAAATAGTTGAACCCAGGATGCACCTATATTATAAGGGTGGTGCAAGTAATTAATAATAAATGAATGGCCTATACAAAAATCTGTTATCATTTTGTGTAAATAACTGAAAAAGAAAATCAGTCCTTTTAAAAAATACAGTATGAAAAAAGAATACACTACCATTTAAAAGTGAAAAATTACAAGAGTTTTACATTGTTAGAAAAACTTTCTATTTCAAATAGCCTACATGCTGTAATTTTTAACGCAATGATTAATCAGAGAGAGGAAAAAAGTGTCATATTTCAACAACGATATTACAATGCACAACAGTTTTTAGCGTTGATAATAGAGAAAAGTTTCTTTAAGGGATACTCCACTTTTTTTGGAAATAGGCTCATTTTACCACTCCCCCAGAGTTAAACAGTTGAGTTTTACCGTTATCGAATCCATTCAGCCGATTTTCTGATATTTAGAAGAATATCAGTAACCAGACAGTTTCTGGTCTCATTTACCCCTTTTCCACCGAAAAAAGAACTGGTTCGGAACTGGTGCTGGTTCAAAGTTGGTTCGGAGCTGGTTCAACTTGCGAACCCGTTCAGAACCTGTTTGCTTTTCCATTGACTAGAGCGCCCAGGGAACGACGTCGTTATGTCTCTGTGTACGTCGCTTGCAAGTACATTTCTTTGGGATTATCTCTAACTCGTGTACCAAGAAAACTTTAAAAACAATTGAAACATGTAAGTCTATTAATCTTTTCGTTTGATATGTAATCTTTTCTGATAAGTTATGTACCCCTGTGTGTCTTTTTTTCTTTATTTGTTCTATATCGTGACTGTTTTCTTCTTTGCTTATGTTTCAAAAAATAAATGAATAAATAAATAAATAAAACGCTTGGGTGTTTCTGCAGTTTCTCCTGGCTTTGCGATGGTCAGAAAATATGTTTAAAAGAACCGAGAAGAACGCATCTAAACCCGCCCCGTAAACATGACGTGTTAAAAGAACGGTTCTAGTCCAGCAAAGAGTTGGTGCCGCTTTGGAACCAGTTCTCGCGGCCGCGAACCGGTTCTTTGGCTGTCGAAACACAAAGAACTGGTTCGGGCGCAGGCACCGGCTCCGAACCGGCTCTCGAAATGCTTTGGTGGAAAAGGGGCCATTGACTTCCATAGTAGAAAAAAAATATACAATGGAAGTCAATGAAACCAGAAAATGTCTGTTTTACTAATATTCTTCTAAATATCAGAAAATCGGCTAAATAAATTCGAAAACGGTAAAACCCAACTATTTAACTCTACGGGAGTGGTAAAATGAGCCTATTTCCAAAAAAAGTGGAGTATCCCTTTAAGCACCAAAACAGCATATTAGAATAATTTATGAAGGATAGTGTGACACTAGGTAGATCAGGGTGATGGCTGCTGAAATTTTGAATTGTAATGATACTTCACAATATTAATGTTGTAATAAATGCAGCCTTGGTGAGCATAAGAGTCTTCTTTCAAAAACATAAAAGGTTGTGCATTCATTTTGAGTTTTGTTGAAGCTTACATATAACAGTGTTATTAAATTATTATCAGTGTTTTTCTTTAGTAAGCATTATTTGCTACAAAAGTCGAAATATAAAAACATTTTAACATGCACAATTAAATATTCAGTATCAGCCAATATATATCTAATATCAATTGCTACGATAAATATAACTAATATTGGCTTATGAGTGATATAAATTGAAAGAAATCATTATTATGTTTTATTTAATAGTATGCAGAGGCATGCAAACTGAAAAGTTGCATTATAAACCTTATACATTTACTAATGAGTAGTAATTAGGAGACATTGTTTTCTAATTGTGTGTAGTTCAAGACTCTGAGAGTCGAGGAATATCGACTGACCCTGAAGAACCTGGAGCAGCACTATCAGGCCTTCATACGTGACAGTCAGGACTCTGAGCTCTTCGGTGCCGACGATCGCTTGCAAGCTGAGAACAGTTACACCAAAGCCACTCAACACTATGATAACCTGCTACGCTCCGTTGAACAAGGTGTGTGTACAATAAGGTCAGCTGGTTTGTTCAGTTACAAATGGATAGAAACCATTCATCACTTTCATGGTTCAATGAAATTGCACACATACAAAGCCATCTTGGCCCCAGGCAGCAACACCCTTGTTTTAAGACTTGTCCCTGAGCACGGCTGAAGGTTTTTTTCTGCGTGCTTGAAGCAACACAAAGACATTATGACTTGTAGGAATTTAAAGATGGGGCTGGATAGGGCATTCCATCCAACTCCCATTGTGACTGAGTCTTATTTTTCAGAACCTGTTCTTATCCAAAAGGACAGCACACTGGGTAAAGATTTGAGAGGTTTTTTTTAACAAACTGTGAATGATTTGTTCATGTCATTGTTTGTTTCACACTTTCATGTGCAATTTGTCCTAATCCACAATGACCACATTGACATGTTTTGAAAGTTTGAAATGCAGTGTGCTCACTTAAAAAGTGTGCAAATTAACTGATTTACTTGAGCTTTAAGGCCTGAAACATTCTGAAAGTACTTGAATGCAAATGCTTTTATAGCTACGCAAGCTCAATTTCATGTGCCTATATATTGTATGGATGCTGCATAATTTAATGTTATTAATGAAGAAACATTCTTAGATGTGTGAGCTTTTGCTTTTTGTCTGCATTTTTACAATATTTAAGATCATTTCTTGAGCTTTTTTAACACAAAGTATGTCAATTATTTAGGGGAACAGGATGAGTCAGTGTGCAAGAGTTACATCACCCAGATAAAGGACCTGAGATTGAGACTGGAAGGCTGTGAGAACCGCACAGTGACCCGCCTCAGACAGATGGTAGACAAGGAGCCTCTCAAAGCCTGTTTACAGAGAGCCACCGAACAAAAGGTTTGCATTAGCACTGTATTAATATACATTATACCATTGAATCCATCAAGAAATGCCCTCAAATGTATGTATACCACATGAAGAGCCTGTGCATGTCTACTGCACATTTTTTTTTCTTTTTAATTAATTTAAATCTTAATACAGTAGACTAAATCCTTGTGTATTCTCACGTCATCCTACAGAAAGTGCAGACTGAGTTGGAGGGTATAAAGAAAGACCTGGATAAGATGGTGGAGAAGAGTGAAGCAGTGCTAGCCACATCTCAGCAGTCCAGTTCAGCCCCTGTCCTGCGCTCAGAAATAGACATCACCCAGAAAAAGATGGAGCACGCCTACAGTCTTTCTTCTGTGTATCTCGACAAGTGAGTTTCAAGTCCATTTTTTATACATTATATACACTACCGTTCTAAAGTGTGGCTTAGGAAAGCCGTTTTAATGTTTTTGAAAGAAGTCTGTTATGCTCAATAAGTCTGCCTTTATTTGATCAACAATATAGCAAAAGCTGTAATGATGTGAAATATTATTACTATTTAAAATGACATGTAATTTATTCCCGTGAAGGCAAAGCTGAATACTGAGATTATTTGATGAGTAGAAGTTCAATAGAAAATAAACAGAAATAGCATTTTTTTGTAACTTAAAGGAGAACTCCGGCACAAAATGAACCTTTGGTCTAATTACACATGGTTACCTAGTCAACCGTTATCTGAGATTTGTTTTCATGATTGCCGAATGTAAATCGTTTTATCTCTAAAAACAGTTTAGCCTATAACGCTAGTATATTGGGTATAGAATATTGACAAATAAAAATCGCTTGTTATTACCACTAACAAGGCTCAAAATAGCCCCACAGTAACACGGTAGCATAATAAGGGTCCCTACATTCAAACCGAAGCATTGAGAACTTTGTCAGTGTACATACAGTTTAATAAGAAGATATTTTATACACAGTCAACTTTGCGAATACAGGAAGAAGCCATCTTTGAAAAATAGTCTCTACCAGTCCAAGTGCGGTGGTGAGATGTGAATAAGGTGATAAGGTGAGCACGAACAGTAGTCTACATGTACATATTGAAGAGAAGAAAATGGTTTGTGTTTCTTCCGGACACAACGGACCATATGATATTCTGCACAGTTCAGCGCACATGGATCGGCGTTCGTAGATCGACTGGTAGAGACTATTTTTCAAAGATGGCTTCTTCCTGTATTCGCGAAGTTGACTGTGTGTATAAAATATCTTCTTATTAAACTGAATGGACACTGACAAAGTTGTCTATGCTTCGGTTTGAATTTAGGGACCCTTATTATGCTACCGTGTTACTGTGGGGCTATTTTGAGCCTTGTTAGTGGTTATAACAAGCGATTTTTATTTGTCATTACTCTATGCCCTATATGCTAGCAATATAGGCTAAACTGTTTTTATAGATAAAACTATTTACATTCGGCAATAATGAAAACAAATCTCAGATAACGGTTGACTAGGTAACAATGTGTAATTAGACCAAAGGTTCATTTTTTGCACCGGAGTTCTCCTTTAAATCCTTTTCTGTCACTTTCAATTTAATGCATCTTTGTAGAATAAAACCCCAAACATTTTAACTTATTTAGATTGAAGTATCCAATAGAAATGTTTTTTACTTTTCAACACTAAGTCATCTTTTTGTCCTTCCCCGTATACAATTATCCTGAATCAAATGATTTTTGTCCATAAAGGCTGAAGACCATTGACCTGGTAATCCGCAGCACACAAGGAGCAGAAGACATTCTCAACAAATATGAGAACCAGTTGCGGGATGTGAACAAAGTTCCTGTTAATGAGAAAGAGATTGAGGCCACTCAAACACAGCTCCAGGTGCATTATCTCTCACACAATAACCCAATTATGTAAGAAATTGTTTCCCAGTATAAGCTCAAATCATACATGACCTCACAAACATGTTCCTGTTCTTTCCTTCTTTTTTTGACCCTAGAAACTGCGCTCAGAAGCGGAGGGAAAGCAAGCTACGTTTGACCGCCTGGAAGAGGAGCTTCAGAGGGCTACCGCGGTGACCGACCGAATGTCTCAGCTGCACAGTGAACGTGACATAGAGCTGGAGCACTACAGGCAGCTGGTGGGCAACCTGAAGGACCGCTGGCAGGCCGTGTTTGCTCAGATTGAGCTGAGGCAGCGAGAACTTGACCTTCTGAGCAGGCAGATGCAGGCTTACAGACAGAGCTGGGACTGGCTCATCCGCTGGATAGCAGATGCCAAGCAGAGGCAGGACAAGCTCCATGCTTTGCCCATCGACAGCAAAGCCCTTCAAGAGCAGCTGACCCAGGAGAAGGTATCTATCCATCCATCCATCTATCGGGTCAATCTGAAATGCAGGGTTTTCATTAATGTATTTGTAATGAATATCATATCATATTTTGCTAGGAAATCATGTTAATGATCTTTGTATTTACGTCATGTCCATTATTTGTACAGAAACTGCTTGAGGAGATTGAGAAGAACAAGGACAAGGTGGATGACTGCCAGAAATATGCTAAAGCATACATCGATGCCATAAAGGTGTGTATGAATTCTGCCGCATATATATTTTACTCAAATCTAAATGATTCGTGAGTAGCACTCTGACTGAATGTTCTCATCCAGGATTATGAGCTCCAGCTGGTGACTTACAAAGCTCATGTGGAGCCCATAGCTTCCCCTCTGAAGAAGACCAAAATGGAGTCTGCATCTGATGACATCATTCAAGAGGTACTCTAGATACCTGATATCCACTTAAATTTGGCTCTTAATCTCCTATATGCATTAATTTACATGCTGTATGTATAACTTCTACTTGATCTTCTTTGAAATGCCAAGTAACTTCAAAAATATCTTTCAGTATGTGACTCTGAGAACACGCTACAGTGAGCTGATGACTCTTTCGACCCAGTATATTAAATTCATCATTGAGACACAGCGCCGCCTAGAGGATGAGGTGGTAAGTATTAAAACCTATAGTCTTAGTCTTCTAGCACTAACTTTAACTCGCTAACTTGATCCTTTTTGTAGTTTCATTTGTGGATGTATGGACACATGAAATATATATTTATTTCACAAACCATATGAGACACAGTTACATTTGTATCTTAAGTTAAGTTGAAACATGCTATTGTTGGCCATGTGCTAGAGGATAAAGTTCTGGAAATCAAAAATGTAACAGATTGAGCAGCTCACCTACGTAGGCCTTCAGTAATATAAATGCTAGTGGTGCAGCACATTCCATTTCTTCACAACGTATGTCTTTCATTATGTGTTTACTATTATGGAGGTGTTTTGATATCTCTTCCATTATAGTGAGCTCTCAGTTAGTATAGGTACCCTTCAGCCTGAAGCAAACTTAAAATATGCTCTTATCCTGAAAATAAAAGTTAGTGCATGGTCCAATGTTCCAGTGATGCCACATGGTTTCGCTAGTTTAATTTCCTGGTTGGATTCTGTCTGCTGCTTAGCCGCATTCTTACCCATCATTCCTTTGTGCCCTATTTGTTGATTTGTTGAGTTTGCTTCAGCCTGACTGTTAGACCTTCTTCTGTAGCTGTTTTCTGCTCAATTTTGGTTTCCATTTTCCTTTCTAACCTTTATTTTCTTGTCTGCTTCTCTAAACTGCTTGCCAGTGCTTTATCATGATGAATGTTTGTCATGTTTGGGCGCTAAAGAGGTAAATTGTCCACAAAAATGCATGTTCATCCTTTTCCAGTCCCTTGTTAATTACATTAGCATTTTTTGCCATGATTAAGAAATATGAACAAATATATGCATTATTATTGTTGTATTTGTCAAAATCTGCACTTTGGCATTCATCAGACCTGTTTTTCTTCTTTTACCCCCTTATGGTCTAGCATTGTTTAAACTTTATTTAATAAGTCTCATTCTTTCTTTGCTGCATCACTAAGCTGTTCTTTTGTAGGCATGATAATACTATGAATATATTCTTTCTTCATTGACCCTTTACAATGCTAATTTGTCATTTATTAAAAGGTTACATTTCCATATTTTGTTCAAAATGGAATCCAAAACACATTCTGTAACCTTTTTCACTCTAATGTAAAATAAATTAAAAAACACAAATCTTCAGTCTTCAAAATGACAGGGCAGAGTTTTAAAGTTTTTATTCATTTAAAAAATGTATCCAGTGATAACACCTCATTAGCATGAAACCATTCGATATTCCAGCTGTAGTGGTGTTTTGTGAAGTGATTGTGTCTCATTTTGTGTACCATACATTGTGCCTTTATATAATCCTTAATAAAGTAACTACATATGTTGTTTTTCTGTTTAGTATAACACTTTGTCCATGTACTTGCATTTCCATGTACGTACATGCACTAACACTTAAATATTTAACTTTGTTTCTATTTCCCCTACTATTTACCCTCACTAATACAGAAAGCTGCCGAAAAACTTAAAGAAGAAGATAGAAAAAAGTTGGCCGAGATGCAGGCCGAGCTAGAAAAGCAAAGGCAGTTAGCTGAATCTCACTCAAAGGCTATTGCTAAAGCAGAACAAGAGGCAAATGAGCTGAAGACGAAGATGAAAGATGAAGTCAGCAAACGACAGGACGTTGCGGTCGATGCTGAGAAACAGAAGCACAATATCCAACGAGAGCTCCAGGAGCTCAAAAGCCTTTCTGAGCAGGAAATCAAGGCTAAGACTCAACAGGTAGAGGAAGCCCTCCAGAGCCGGACCAGAATTGAAGAAGAAATCCATATAATCCGACTCCAGCTAGAGACGACGATGAAACAAAAAAACACCGCTCAAACAGAGCTTCAACAGCTCAGGGAAAAAGCTGCAGATGCCGAAAAACTTCGAAAGGCAGCGCAGGATGAGGCAGAGAAGCTTCGGAAGCAAGTTGCCGATGAGACTCAGAAGAAACGCCAGGCAGAAGAGGAGCTTAAACTGAAATCAGAGGCAGAAAAGGAGGCTGCCAAAGAGAAGAAGAGGGCCCTTGAGGATCTTGAGAAGTTCAAGCTTCAGGCTGAGGAAGCTGAGAGGCACTTGAAGCAAGCAGAGCTGGAAAAGCAAAGGCAGATTCAAGTGGTAGAGGAAGTGGCAAAGAAGACTGCAGCCACTCAGCTTGAGAGTAAACAAATATCATTGACAGCAAAACTGGAAGAATCACTCAAACATGAGCAGGTGATGGTCATTCAACTGCAGGAGGAAGCAGAACATCTCAAAAAGCAGCAAGCTGAAGCAGATAAGGCAAGAGAGCGGGCAGAGAAGGAGCTAGAAACATGGAGACAAAAGGCTAATGAAGCTCTCCGACTCCGGCTCCAGGCTGAAGAAGAGGCCAATAAGAAAACTGCAGCTCAGGAGGAAGCGGAGAAACAGAAGGAGGAAGCCAAACGGGAGGCAAAGAAGAGAGGAAAAGCTGAGGAGGCTGCCCTTAAACAGAAAGAGGTTGCCGAAAAGGAACTGGAGAACCAAATGAAGATGGCTGAAGAAACGGCTAAACAGAAGCTCGCGGCAGAGCAAGAGCTTATTCGATTAAGAGCAGATTTTGAGCATGCTGAACAACAGAGAATTGTCTTGGATGATGAGCTCCAGCGTCTCAAAAATGATGTCAATGCCGCCGTTAAACAGAAGAAGGAGCTTGAGGAGGAACTGGTCAAAGTTAGGAAGGAGATGGAAGTTCTACTACAGGTAAAGTCCAAAGCTGAGAAAGAGTCTTTGTCAAACACTGAAAAGAGCAAACAACTACTTGAATCTGAGGCTGCCAAGATGAGGGAACTGGCTGAGGAGGCAACCAAACTGAGGTCAGTTGCAGAAGAAGCAAAGAAACAGAGGCAAATTGCAGAAGAAGAAGCTGCTCGTCAGAGAGCAGAGGCTGAGAAGATCCTCAAAGAAAAGTTAGCAGCTATCAACGAGGCAACCCGTCTAAAAACTGAGGCTGAGATCGCTTTGAAAGAGAAGGAGGCTGAAAACGACCGCTTGAAGAGAAAAGCCGAAGACGAGGCCTACCAGAGGAAAGTTCTTGAAGATCAAGCGGCTCAGCACAAGCAAGCAATTGCAGAAAAGATCGAGCAGCTCAAGAAGTCTTCAGACACTGAGCTCGACAGGCAAAAGAAAATCGTAGAAGAAACCTTGAAGCAGAGGAAAGTGGTGGAGGAGGAAATCCACATTCTCAAACTCAATTTCGAAAAGGCTTCAACTGGCAAACAGGACCTTGAACTTGAGCTTAACAAACTCAAGTGCATCTCAGAGGAGACACAGAAGAGCAAAGCGAAGGCTGAGGAAGAAGCAGAGAAATTCCGAAAACTTGCTTTGGAAGAGGAGAAAAAAAGGAAAGAGGCAGAGGCCAAGGTGAAAAAAATCCAAGCTGCCGAAGAAGAGGCAGCAAGACAACACAAAGCTGCTCAAGAGGAGGTTGAGCGTCTAATAAAGATAGCAGAAGATGCCAAAAAGCAGAAAGAGATTGCAGAGAAAGAAGCCGAGAAACAGATCATTTTAGTCAAAGAGGCTGCACAGAAGTGCTCTGCTGCGGAACAGAAAGCCCAAAATGTTCTTCTCCAGCAAAATAAAGACAGCATGGCGCAAGATAATCTCAAGGAAG
Source organism: Cyprinella venusta (assembly GCA_038021265.1). Classification (NCBI taxonomy): domain Eukaryota; kingdom Metazoa; phylum Chordata; class Actinopteri; order Cypriniformes; family Leuciscidae; genus Cyprinella; species Cyprinella venusta. The sequence goes on along the minus strand of CM075878.1, from coordinate 23,355,174 downwards.
AGTTCGAAAAAGCAAAGAAACTGGCACAAGAGGCAGAAAAGGCTAAAGACAAGGTTGAGAAAGAGGCTGCCTTGTTGCAGAAGAAAGCAGAGGAAGCTGAACGTCAAAAGCAGGCAGCTGAGGCTGAAGCTGCCAAACAGGCCAAAGCCCAGGAAGATGCTGAAAAACTGAGGAAGGAAGCTGAAAAGGAAGCTTCCCGGCGGGCTGAGGCAGAGGCTGCTGCTTTAAAACAAAAACAAGAGGCTGATGCTGAAATGGCCAAGTACAAAAAGCTTGCGGAAAAGACGCTGAAGCAGAAGTCTTCGGTTGAGGAGGAGTTGGTGAAGGTTAAATTGCAACTTGATGAGACAGACAAACAGAAATCTATCCTTGATGATGAACTCAAGCGACTCAAACAAGAGGTCAGTGATGCCATGAATCAGAAGGCTCAAGTAGAGGATGAGCTCTCTAAAGTTAAGATTCAGATGGAGGACTTACTAAAAATGAAACTTAAAATTGAAAAGGAAAACCAAAAGCTTATGAAAAAAGATAAAGACAACACAAAGAAACTCCTTGAGGAAGAGGCCGAGAACATGAAAAAACTGGCCGAGGATGCAGCACGGCTTAACATTGAGGCTCAAGAAGCTGCAAGATTACGACAAATTGCAGAGTCAGATCTTGCCAAACAGAGGGAACTGGCTGATAAGATGCTAGAAGAGAAGAAGCAGGCCCTTCTTGAGGCGACAAAACTGAAGGCTGAAGCCGAAAAGCTCCAGAAACAAAAAGATCAGGCACAGGTTGAGGCTCAAAAGCTGTTGGAGGCCAAAAAGGAGATGCAGCAGCGTCTCGAGCAGGAGACGGAAGGTTTCCAGAAATCTTTAGAGGCTGAACGCAAGCGGCAATTGGAGATTACCGCAGAGGCTGAGAAACTAAAGATCAAGGTGATGGAGCTAAGTGATGCTCAGTCAAAAGCAGAGGAGGAGGCCAAAAAATTCAAGAAACAAGCTGACGATATCAAAACCCGTCTGCTAGACACTGAAAAACAGACTTCCGAAAAATACACTGTTGTTGAGAAACTGGAAGCACAGAGACTGCAGAGCAAAAAAGAGGCCGATGATCTGCACAAAGCAATTGCAGAGCTTGAGAAAGAAAAGGAGAAATTGAAAAAAGAGGCTGCTGACTTACAAAAACAATCAAAAGAGGTATTGTGTTATATGTTGTAGTACTGCAGTCTAGTGTTTCATATATTAGCCTTAAACCCCTTAATCAACAATTAACAGTTTTATTCAATTTCTGAACCTTTGTTCATGTACATTGCATGTTACCAGTCTCAGTGATAACAAAGCCTGCAATTGTCATGAACAAAGTTGTTCTGGTCCCCTTTAACACTAGTGTCCATGATGTATTTATTTAGTTTGCAATTATGTTGTGCAGCCTATTTGCACATTGTTGGTATCACTATTTATTTTAAAAAAGTTTCTAATGTCTGTAACTTATGTAACCTAAATTGTCCATATTTACCTATTAATTCAACAATGAACTAAATATATATTCATCTGCTAGATTTTAGTGTACCTTTAGTTAATATCACGTTTAGCATGCTGTGAAGTTGCCATATTTACATAAGGTATTGTATTCTTTCGTTTCTGTGATTACAGTGAAATTTGCTATCATTTACTCGCTTCTTCTGTGGAACTCAAACAAAGATAATATGAAGAATTTTTTTTTTCTATTCAACGAAAGTCTATGGGCTCCAATATTATTTTCACCCCCTTTGACATTCATTTCTATGGAAATAAACAGTTAAAACATTCTAGGTTAGGTTAGGTTTGTGATGACATGAGTCCTAGTAAATGATGACAGAGTTTTTATTTGAGGGTAAAATATAACTTTAAGAGTACTTATTTGTCATTTCAGTTATCATTATAACCACAGAATCAAATAGACACAATACACTATATAAATGTGACATCACAGCATACAACATATATCAATTAAAAAGTACACTGACAGGTGTAAGTAAGTAATGATGTAATTATATGAGAAAGAAAGAATATAATTGCATCTTACAATGCTAAATTATCTGTTCTATAAATATTTTTTAATTTATATTGTCCCTTATACCGTAATTTCCATGCCATGCATTTAATTAATTATTGTTTTATGCTGTTTTATCACAGATGGCCAATGTACAACAAGAACAGTTACAGCAGGAAAAGACTATCCTCCAGCAGACTTTCTTTGCAGAAAAAGAGACACTGCTGAAGAAGGAGAAAGCCATTGAAGCAGAGAAGAAGAAGCTGGAGAAGCAATTTGAAGATGAAGTAAAGAAGGCTGAAGCACTTAAAGATGAACAGGAGCGTCAGAAAAGGCAATTGGAGGAGGAGAGGAAGAAACTTCAGTCTGCCATGGATGCTGCCATCAAAAAGCAAAAGGACGCTGAGGAAGAGATGAATGCCAAGCAAAAAGAAATGAAAGAGCTTGAAAAGAAAAGAATTGAACAAGAGAAGCTTCTGGCAGAGGAAAACAAGAACTTGCGAGAGAAACTCCAGCTGCTTCAGAGTTCTCAAAAGGCATCCCACACCAAGGAGATTCAAACTGACAAAGTCCCTGAAAAAGAGTTAGTTCAAATGACAATGGTAGAAAAAACAAAGAAGGTCCTAAATGGCTCTACAGAAGTGGATGGTGTGAAAAAAGATGTAGCCTTGGCTTTTGATGGAATCAGAGAGAAGGTGCCTGCAACCAGACTTTATGAGATTGGTGTGCTCAGCAAAAAAGAATTTGACAAGCTTAAGAAAGGCAAAACAACTGTGGAAGAGCTTTCAAAGAATGACAAGGTCAAGATGTGCCTAAAAGGTAGAGATTGCATCGGTGGTGTGATAGTTGATCCCAACCAGAAAATGAGCATCTATCAAGCTTTGAAGGACAAGAAGATTACACAAAGCACGGCTATGATGCTTCTTGAAGCCCAAGCTTCATCTGGTTACATAATTGACCCCATTAACAACAAAAGATTATCTGTAAGCGAAGCTGTGAAGGAGACCCTGATTGGACCCGAGTTGCACACCAAGTTGTTATCGGCCGAAAGGGCCGCCACAGGATTCAAAGATCCATTCACTGGAGATACAATCTCACTGTTTGAAGCAATGAAAAAAGGTTTGATTGCAGAGGACCAGGCCACAAAACTTCTTGATTGTCAATATGCAACTGGTGGGATAGTTGATCCTGTCAATAGCCACCGTGTAACAGTCCAAATGGCTTGCACACAAGGTCAACTTGATGATGATCTAAGCAAAATTCTGTCCAGCCGTCCTGCTGACAAAAAAACATTCATTGATCCCAACACTCAGGATTGCCTCACTTATTCTGAGTTACTGGAACGATGCAAACCAGATCCTGAGACAGGCATCCCATTACTGCCAACCACAGAACATGCAGCCCAAATTGAAAGAACTTATACTGATGAGGAAACTAAAGATGTATTTAGTAAGGCAAACCTAACTGTTCCATTTGGAAAATTCAAAGGAAAGACTGTCACCATCTGGGAGGTCATAAACTCTGAGTACTTCACTGAAGATCAAAGAAAGGATCTTATCCGTCAATACAAGACAGGCAAAATTACAGTTGAAAAAATTATTAGAATTGTAATAACTGTTGTAGAGGACAAGGAAAGCAAGAAGGAACCTGCATTTGATGGTTTGAGATCATCAGTGCCAGCTTCTGAACTTCTGGACGCAAAGGTTATTAATAAAGATTTGTTCAACAAATTGCACAATGGAAAAGCTACTCTTAAAGAGGTCTCTGAGCTTGAACCTGTCAAGAAAGCCCTAAAGGGGGCACACTCTATTGCTGGAGTGCAGATCGAGTCAACTTCTGAGAAGATGTCTTTCTACGAAGCCATGAAGAAAGGCTTGCTCGGAACAGAGCCTGCGCTAAACCTTCTAGAGGCCCAGGCTGGAACCGGCTTCATAATTGATCCTGTGAAAAATCAAAAGCTCACTGTTGATGAAGCAGTCAAAAGTGGTGTTGTTGGTCCAGAACTGCATGAGAAATTGTTGTCTGCAGAAAGAGCTGTTTGTGGTTACAAAGATCCATATACTGGAAAAACTGTATCCCTGTTTGAAGCAATGCAAAAAGATCTCATTAAGAAAGACCAAGGTGTCCGTCTGCTAGAAGCTCAACTTGCAACTGGAGGAATTGTTGATCCTGAGAAAAGTTACCGCATCACTCCAGATATTGCATATAAACGTGGATACCTAAATGAGAAGACAAATAAAGACTTAAACAGCCCATCAGTCTCCAGTACAGTATTCACTGACCCAAACACACAAGAAAATGTCACTTATGCTGAACTGCTGAAAAGATGCATCACTGATAAACAGACTGGTTTCCCGTTGCTTCCTCTATCTGAAAAGGCAGTCAAGTCAAAAGAAATAGAACCTGTTTCTGATGCGCAAACTAAAGAGACCTTGAGCCATGCTACAGTTGAGTTGCACAGTGGACTTTTTAAAGGAAGAGTAGTCACCATTTGGGAGATTATCAACTCTGAATATTTCACAGAGGAACAAAGGATTGAATTTATCCGGCAATATAGATCAGGAATAATCACAATTGAAAAACTGATCAAGATTGTGATCACTACAGTGGATGAAAAAGAAATGAAGAGGCAGGGCGAATTTGATGGTTTTAGAGGACCTGTCACGGCCAGTTCCTTGCTTGAATCTAAAATCATTGACAAAGACACCTATGACAAAATCCAACAAGGAAAAAAGAAACCTGCAGAAGTTAGTGACTCCATCAAACGCTACTTGCAAGGTTCTGATTGCATTACTGGGGTGTTTTTGGAAAAAACAAAGGAAAAACTCAGCATTTACCAAGCAATGAAGCAGAAACTACTGACATCAAACACAGGTGCTTCCCTGCTGGAAGCTCAGGCAGCTACTGGCTACATAGTTGATCCTATCAGGAATGAGAAGTTTACCGTGGATGATGCTGTTAAGACTGGCATTGTTGGTCCAGAGCTTCATGAAAAACTGCTTTCAGCAGAGAAAGCTGTAACTGGTTACAAAGATCCATACACTGGTAATAAGATCTCTCTTTTTCAAGCAATGCAAAAACAGCTTGTTCTAAGAGAACATGCTATACCTCTTCTAGATGCTCAGGAGGCCACTGGCGGTATAATTGATCCAGTAAATAACCATCGACTTCCTAGTGATGTAGCCATTCAGCGTGGCTACTTCAGCAAGCAATTGGCCAAATCTTTTAAAGACCCCACAGATGATATCAAAGGTTTCACTGACCCAAACAAAAATGAGAATATCACATACAAACAACTGAAAGAGAGATGTATGGCCGATCCAGAATTTGGAATTGCCCTGTTACCGCTTTCTAAAGCACAGACTCCAGAGCAAGCTGAAAAATCGTATGTTTACACTGAGGAACAAGCACAGACAGACTTAGCTAATACCCAAATAGACATACCACACGAAAGTTTTGCTGGAAGACAAGTGAACTTATGGGAAGTCATGAAATCAGATTTGCTTCCAGAAGAGGAAAAACAAAGGCTCCTTGAACAGTATCGCTCAGGCAAAATCACAAAAGAGAGAATGATCATTATTATAATTGAAATCATTGAACAAAAGGAGATCATCAAGACTGAGCAGAGTATGTCATGTGATGTAATCAGACGCCGGGTTACTATTGATGAACTTTACAGAGCTCGTATTATAGATCTTGAAACTTACAATCTGCTCAAACAAGGCAAGAAAACAATCCGGGAAGTTATGGAGATGGAAAGCGTGAAACACTATCTGTTTGGAACAGGCAGCATTGCTGGTGTACTCTCAGATAACTATGCTAAGGTTAGCATCTACCAAGCCATGAAGAGAGGTCTCATTAAACCTGGCATTGCCATTGATCTGTTAGAGGCACAAGCAGCGACAGGATTCATCATTGACCCAGTGAAAGATGAATTGTTAACAGTTGATGAGGCCGTCCGGAAGGGTCTTGTTGGCCCAGAGATCCATGACAAACTCTTGTCTGCTGAGAGAGCAGTCACAGGTTATAAGGATCCCTACAGCGGGAAGGTTATTTCTCTATTCCAAGCCATGAAAAAGGACCTTGTTCCTGAGGATTATGCCATGAAGCTTTTGGAGGCCCAGGTAGCAACAGGTGGCCTCATGGACCCAGAGTACTACTTCCACCTCCCAATTGATGTCGCCATGCAACGTGGTTACATCAACAAAGAAACCAGTGAGAGGATATCTGATCCAAGTGGAGATGTCAAACAGTTTATAGATCCAACAACAGATGAAAAGCTGTCTTATGCCCTGCTTCTCAAAAGATGCAAGATTGATAAAGAGAGTGGCTTACGATTATTGTCTCTGGCGGACAAGAGACTTCTATTTAAGGGCCTTAGAAAACAAATCACTCCAGAGGAGTTGTTGCGCTCTCAAATTATTGATCAAAAGACCTACACAGGCCTCATGGAGGGTACCATTTCTGTTGAGGACCTCAGTAAAGACCTAAAGAAATATCTTGAAGGCATCAGCTCTATTGCAGGCGTGTTTGTAGAGGCTACAAAAGATCGACTTTCAGTCTACCAAGCCATGAAGAAGAACATGATCAGACCAGGCACTGCCTTTGAACTTCTGGAGGCTCAAGCAGCTACTGGGTATGTGATTGATCCAATCAAAAATCTCAAAATGAATGTCCTGGAAGCTGTGAAAACGGGAGTCGTAGGACCAGAATTTAAAGACAAGCTTATCTCTGCTGAACGAGCTGTGACTGGCTACAAAGATCCATACTCTGGCAAGGTGATCTCCCTGTTCCAGGCTATGAAGAAAGGTCTTATTCTGAAAGACCATGGTATTCGTCTGCTCGAGGCTCAAATAGCCACCGGTGGAATCATTGATCCTGAAGAGAGTCATCGACTTCCCGTTGAAATGGCGTACAAGCGGGGTCTATTTGATGAGGAGATGAATGAAATTCTCACTGATCCCTCTGATGACACCAAGGGGTTCTTTGATCCAAACACAGAGGAGAATTTAACTTACCTCCAGCTGATGGAGCGCTGTATAACAGACCCTGAAACTGGACTGTCTCTATTACTGATGAAAGAAAAGAAACGGGAAAGAAAGACGTCCTCTAAGTCCTCAGTCCGCAAACGTAGAGTTGTTATCGTAGATCCAGAAACAGGAAAAGAGATGTCTGTGTACGAGGCATACCGCAAAGGACTCATTGACCATCAAACATATATTGAACTTGCAGAGCAAGAGTGTGAATGGGAAGAAATTACCACCTCATCCTCAGATGGTGTTGTCAAGTCTATGATCATTGACAGAAGGTCTGGACGGCAGTATGACATTGATGATGCAATCTCCAAGGGCCTCATAGACCAGTCTGCTTTGGACCAGTACCGTGCTGGTACCCTTTCTATCACTGAATTTGCTGACATGCTCTCTGGCAATATGAGTGGCTTCAGATCGCGTTCATCTTCCTTTGGGTCCAACTCATCCTATCCCATGAGTCCAATTCCCTCCATTAAGACACCAGCTACAACCTGGACTGATCCATCTGAGGAAACTGGACCAGTGGCTGGGATCTTAGACACAGATACTTTAGAAAAGGTGTCAGTTACTGAGGCTATGCATCGGAATCTAGTTGACAACATCACTGGTCAAAGACTACTAGAAGCACAAGCATGCACAGGGGGAATTATTGACCCAAACACTGGAGAGAAATTCTCTGTTGCTGATGCTATGAACAAAGGGCTGGTGGACAAGATCATGGTTGATCGTATCAACCTAGCACAGAAAGCCTTTCAGGGATTTGAAGATCCAAGAACCAAAACCAAAATGTCTGCCTCTCAAGCCTTAAAGAAGGGTTGGCTCTACTACGAAGCTGGCCAACGTTTCCTTGAAGTCCAGTACCTAACAGGTGGTTTGATTGAACCAGATGTTGCAGGAAGAGTATCACTGGATGATGCTGTTAAGAAGGGCAATCTAGATGCGCGCACTGCACAGAAACTAAGAGATGTCAGTGGATATTCCAAATACCTCACCTGCCCCAAAACAAAACTCAAGATCTCATACAAGGACGCCATGGACAGAAGTATGATAGAGGAAGGATCTGGCCTAAGGTTGCTAGAAGCGTCCTCACAGTCCAGTAAAGGTCTTTACAGCCCATACAGCATCAGTGGCTCTGGATCAACTTCAGGGTCTAGGTCTGGATCCAGAACTGGTTCAAGATCAGGCTCTAGAAGGGGAAGTTTTGATGCTACAGGCTCAGGTTTCTCCATGGGTTTTTCTTCATCCTACAGCCCCACTAGCTATGGCCGCCGTTATGATTCAGGGGCACATGGTGGACTGCAGATGGATGAGCTAAAGCAAGCCCTTACAGCTTTAGCATCAGGCAGGAACTGTTGCTATGATGAAAAGAGAATATTCACATCATCACAAACTCAATCCTCTTTAGTTGCTTAATTTATGTACACAAAAAGGACATTTATCCTGCTCTGCATGATATTGCTAATGGGCGTTTTTTTTTTTTTACTTATGGGGTAATATTGCTATACAATACTGGCTTTAATATTTTATTTCATTTTTATGGCAATATGAAACTAACATATACAGTTTTTTTTCTGCACAACATTCATGGCAGAATCATAATCATATATAATTTTTTTTATATTCAATCCTTTCAATTTTTAGCAGTGTTAAATACTTATAGCCTATCGTTTTGTATTTTTTTTTCATGTACCTTGTACATTGGCACATGAATTATACTGAGAAGTTTCAAGAATGTATAGATTTCTCGGAGAGAATATGGTAATGCTTCAGATGAGATGTAAAAGTTATTTGTTATATATTTTTGTGTAAAGATCCCAAGGGTATCTGTACACTATTGAATATTGGAAGCCAGCTTGGTAAAAAAAAAAAAAAAAAAAGATAGGAGAGGAGGGAAGGGGAGTGGGGGGATGGGGACTGTTGACTATCTGCAGAGTGGAATAAAGTCCATTTGGACACTCATGATTGGGAGCAAGTCAATAAAACATATTGGCAGCACTGCCATGGCCATTGTTCTGTAGAAACTCATTCTCTTCTCATTATTGAAAACTAGAAAACAATAAACTTTGTGCTATGCATTCTCATCAGATAAACGGATTTACCCAACCTACAGTCATCTTAAAAACAGGGCATCATTACATTTGCCACAAATCACTAACGATGACAGAGAAAATTCTTTAAAAGTATAAGTAACTCACATCCCAACTCCCCACAATCGTCTCATTTATTGGGGACCTCACTTTCGCCTTAACCCTGTGACGTCTGCATTGACTTTCTTGTAAATGTAATGTGTAGGGTTGAAAAAAAGACTAAATACGATAACAATGTTTCAATGGAGATTATATTATTATACAGATGTAAAATGTGTAATGTTTATTGTAGCATACAAGTGTTATATTGTCTTGGGACACTCCCTTCTATGTTACAATGTCCGTTCAAATATTAACTAACCTGGCCAATAATGTCAATTCAAAGACCTGCTTTTTGTTCTAGTTTTTGCAGAAAAGCTCATGCACTGTGTAATTAACAAATGAAATACTCTTAATATTATATACGATAATGATATAAATGATGGTCTCCTTTTTCTTATAAGTAGATGTGTCTTTCTGAGAGGGCACTATGTCTAGAGAATTGCATAGTTATACTGACACCTGACAACAGACTTTACAGAAACCGAGGTATTCATGTTTAACTTGAAGACATGCCATAAAATACTTAAGATTTTTAGAATACAATAAAGCAATTATCAGAAGAAAAAAAAAACCTGGAACCTTGAAAATGCCCAGTCTACCTCTTCTTTAAATTCATGTCCCCATTTGTTATAGAAACTAGCTTTGTTTTGAATCATCGAAAAGCTCCATATCTTGCACTGCCACTTAAGCTCCACTTGTGTGTTTAGAGAATATGGAATGGATCGCTCCTTTCAAAAGAATCACACCGTGATTTTTCAACCAACATACATGTTCCACTACCTTTGTTTATGCTCCGTATAAGAATTATTAGATTTGTTTGGTTGAGTAGAATTAAAATGATAATGGTCTAGTCAGCTGATATTCACCCATATTGTTAACTTTTAACACTAAATCTGTTTTTAGTGTAGAAATGTTGAAACGCTAACCCACTGTAAATCAGTTTTGGCATAATAATATCTTGTGTGTTGGTTTAATGATGTAGGCCTATTGACAAGCATTACATTTAATTTAATATTGATCTCTGACCTGATTGTAGATGTGTACAAAAACAAGGACTCTAGGTTAACAAATTATGACATATCAGAAACTAAGAAAGACTGAATTTCAAAGGCTCAAAGAAAATCTTTTTCAGTCTCTCCAATGCAACGTTTTGTTTAGTGGTTTTTTAGACGTCTTCATAACACTTCAATTTTAGTTATATTTTCCTACATTATATCCTCTGCTTTTTATGTTCTAATAACATTAGAATGATGCAATATGATCAGTTATACTCAGCAAAACCCTTTTAAAGGAAGCTTTTTGAGGCACTAAAAGGTATATTTGAAACTGTTCTGATATTAAATGCATGATATGAGTATGAAATGTTAATATTATATTGTAAATAAACATTCAATATCTGCTGTACAATGTCAGTTTACCCATGTGTCAACTCTTTCAGCATTCAAACCAAATTAAAAAGTTGGTTATATCTTATAAGGGTTTATGCATCATGTAATCTTTTAAATCCATCAACTTGAATTGAGACATTTGCCTTAGGGTACAAGAGGTTATGTCATGCTATGTGACAGGTTTTGTAATGTGTTAGAAACTCCCTCAAGCTATTCACACTCAATTTGCATAATCACAAGAAAATGATTGAGAGGTTGCAAAAGTGGGGCTTTCAGCCAAAGAGATTTACAAACTACATTTAATGCATTCCACCATCCTCATTTTTCTAATGAGGAGAATTTTAAATTCTTTGAAATCAGATCTTTTGTGTTGTGAGTTTATTAACAGTTCTGAACTCAACTAATTGGTGGAAATCTTAATAATTCAAAACGGAATATTTAGAAGAAAGAAATTTACCATTTTTAATCACTGTAAATGTGCAAGACAGTAGCATTGAGGTGTTTCACAGTATGACTAACAAAAAAAAATATTTGCATATAATCATGAAACCAACATAGGCAACTGTGCCAAAAGAATCCGGTAAATTAAGGTTAACTTCATAATTACTTTGTCATCAAAACATTATGATTAAATGGTGGCATTAATGCTTTTTTACACATGGGTGTGTATTTTTATGAAACATCACTGAGCGTTGCAAATTGATTTAAGTATAGGCTAGCTGTATCTCCACCTATACTTACCAAAACCCTTCTAACGGTCAAAGTTTTGTTTCCAAACAAAAGATTAAAGTGTTTTGTTTTTTTACAGGTTTGGATGCATACAAAAATACAATGTCATCACATTATGATCAGAACAAATTAAGCACACCCAAAACAACTTCATTCTTTTCTTTACTGAAACTGAATGACACTGTTTCAGTTTCAGAGTACAAAACATTCTTGAATGTTACATGTTAATGACCTAAAGCATGTGTCCACCCATGTGCTAAAGCATTTCATTGGAAATGATCACGGGTTTGTCACACTTCTATTTCAGAACTTCTGTTTTTTTTTTTTTCATTTGTTTGTTTAGTTTTGATTTTGAAAACTTGACATTAACACAGAAAGAAATGTCTTTGTTATGACAACTTGACATTAACCAAGAAACCATAACCTGTCACAAATATGTCATAACAGGTAAGTATCAAACTTAAAGAAGTTATTTAGCTTTGTGTTAACGATACATTAGCCTGTCATATGTTATGGTTGGTTTTAACTTTGGTTGTCATGACACCATTATAACTGTGTCATGAATATTTCACTTGTCCTCAAGTAAAGTGGAACTCATTGTACTACTTATAAAGATGCCATTAAGGGTTATTACACTGTCAAATGCTTTAACAACAGTGTAATTAATATTCCCCCTTACCTCAAGTAAAGTGGAACACGTTGGACTAGTTATAAAGATGTCAGGTTGACAGGTTATGATTTCTTGGTTAATGTCAAGTTGTCATAACAAAGACAATTTAAACAATGTCAACTTTTGCATTAAAAGTGTCATAATTTACTTAATGACAATAGTCATAAACATTCATAAAAACTATTTCATGTTTGAAAACTATTTCAATTTGACAACACATGTGGTGCAAATACTCGCAATGTAAACAAATACATAAAACGCGCCGCAAATAGAACTTTTTTTTCCAACAAGGGGGATGCCATCCCTCCCAAGTCGAACCCTGGTTAGCGCACTAATTCATGTTAATAAATTAGACCTTATTGTGTGTAACCAAATTTGGAGGCATCATTTACGGTAAAGGTAATGATTTATCTAAATGTTTTCCTCCTAATATGAATCACGTCACTTTAGGTGCTCCTTCTCATGCTCTTGACTTCCAGTTATTCAGGACATTGTGGGTGTCTGTCAAGAACAATGAACAAAAAAATGTGAGGCATTATCCAGCTGGGAGCGGCTGTAAGTTAGTGAGACTAGGAATGGGGAAAATAGAAATGTTGTGCTATGTAGAAATGTGTAATTTTGCTGGATTATAGCTTTACAGAGTTATCGCAGTTGAAATGAATTGGTTTCATTGCTTATGCTAGAAACAGAGGAGCACACAGACCTGGTTGGCATGATCATTATTTTTAGGGATTTTTAGGAGTGACCCATTTTGAAAAGTTTCCCTAAGAGTTTTTATGATTAATTTCATTGGAAAATCTATTAAGTAATTAAACAGACATTGATGACCAACGTGTATAACGGCAAAGGTTTCTCACTGAAATCGATGGAGTAAGCTGCGCGTCGAATAATGTGTTAAAAAGTGATGCAGAGCCAGGGGTCCTGACCCAGCATCAATGTGACGAGTTGGGGGTGAGAACATGTTGCTTTGTATTGCAATGAAAGTCTGTTTTCTGAATGTGCAGTGCATAGGCAAAATATTACTCGAAAACAACATTAATGCTTCAGCAGGTTTTGACAAACAGTTAAATCAACACTTTTTTGGTGTGGTGATTCCATTAATATTCACTGGCATTAAAGGAGAACTCCGGTGCAAAATGAACCTTTGGTCTAATAAAACATCTGTATCTAGTCGACTGTTCTCTGAGATGTTTTCATGATAATCGAATGTAAAGAGTTTTATCTCTAAAAACTGTTTACCGTATAATGCTAGTACTGGGGGCATTTACTAAGTAAAAAGAAATCGCTAGTTTATACCACTAACACGCCTCAAACTACCCCCACACTAACACAGTAACATAATGAGGGTCCATACATGCAAAACGAAGCATTGAGAACTTTGTAAGTGTTCAGACCGTTTAATAAGAAGATACTTTATAAAGACAGTACACTTATGGAAGCTTGTTTCCGCCACTCAATATAACAATAAAATGAATAATTGTGACTTTTTATCTCACAATTCTAACTTTTTTTCTCACAATTGCTAGTTTATATCTCGCAATTCTGACTTTATTTCTCAGAATTGCTAGATAAAGTCAGAATTGCGAGATATAAAGTCAGAATTGCGTGATATTAAGTCGCAATTGAGTGTTATAAAGTCAGAATTGTGAAATACAAAGTCAGAATTGCAAGATATGAAGTCAGAATTGGGTGATATAAAGTCGCAATTCTGAGAAAAAAAGACAGAAGTGCGACTTTTTATCTCACAATTCTGACTTTTTTTCTCACAATTGTGAGTTCTTGCAATCTTGCAATTCTAACTTCATAACACGATTGCGAATTTCTATGTCGAAATTCTGACATCTTTTCTCAGAATTGTGAGATATAAAATCGCAATTGCGAGTTATCGGGCCAATTCTAAGGGGAAAAAAAACTAACTTTTTTCCCCTCAGAATTGTTTAAATCTCACAATTCTGACTTTATATCTCACAATTCTGACTTTATAACTCGCAATTCTGACTTTATATCTTGCAATTCTGACTTTATAGCTCGCAATTCTAACTTTATATCACGCAATTCTGACTTTATTTCTCGCAATTGCGACTTTATATCACACAATTCTGAAATTATGTCTCGCAATTCTGACTTTATATCTCGCTTTTGCGACTTTATATCATGCAATTTTGACTTTATATCTCGCAATTCTGACTTTCCATCTCGCAATTCTGAGAAATAATGTCAGAATTGTGAAAAGTAAACTTGCAATTGTGAGAAAAAGTCACAATTGTCAGATAAAAAGTCGCAATTACCTTTTATATTTTTTATTCTATGGCGGAAACAAGCTTTATAGTGTATACAGGCAGGAGCCATCTTAGAAAATAGTCTCAATAAGTCAATCCCCGAACGCTGTTCATACAGTTCAGAAGTTCGCTGAACTTCATACAATTCAGCTCACTCAGCACGTCATTCGTGGTTGGACTTTTCGTGACTGTTTTCCAAAGATGGCACCGCCTATATACACCAAGTGTACTGTCTTTACAAAGTATCTTTCTCAATGCTTTGTTTTGCATGCAGCGACCCTCATTATGTTTCTGTGTTAGTGTGGGGCTATTTTGAGGCTTGTTAGTGGTATACACTAGCGATTTCTTTTTACTTAGTAAATGCCCCCAGTTTGAGCATTATACGCTAAGGGTTTTTAGAGATAAAACTCTTTACATTTGATGTTTTTTTACATTTTTCTTTACATTCTTTACATTTCATGAAAACAAATCTCAGAGAACGGTTGACTACCGATGTTTTATTAGACCAAAGGTTCATTTTGCACCAGAGTTCTCCTTTAAGCATGTTGTTAACCCCTTCATTGTGACTACAGTATAGTCATAATGCAGTGTGGACTCAGACACCTTATTACATATATATATATATATATATATATATATATATATATATATATATATGTTTACTATAAATATGTATACTATAAATATTTACTATGCAAATTCAGTCCTGTCAGGGAAGACTTTCAACTTTTTGAAAACACTTAAAAATAATGGTCACAAGGTGTCTTTAACTTGGAAAACACTGTTGCTGCTATATTGAGGTGGGATGTGGGCATGGGCGCGGGACAGGTTTGGTGGGATGAGTAGGTTAAAGGGTGGGTTAAATAGAAAAAGGAAGTGCTATCGTTGTAATTATGTAATGACATGCAGGTATTTTACTAAATTTTAGTAAAAACATGCATGTGCACAATAAGTGCATTGTATCAAATGATTCATTCAAATTTTAGTGCATAATAGTTAAAGACATTTAAAATAAAGTGGGATCAAAATAATTGGCCTCGCTCACCTCTGAGGATTTAATTCCTACTGAATGCAATGCTTAAAATCATATGATTTTGACATAATCTGATAATTGTAGGATAATTTAACATGAAAACATTTCTTTTTTTTATTATTCCCAAAATAACCAGCTTTTAGGGTGAGTTTAATGATAAATCTACCCCTTCTGGCATAGTTTTTTTTCTTTTCTTATATATTTTTTAATATTATTTAATCTTTTCATTCCTTTTTTGTGATATACATTTTATTAATATTTTTAGGCTCATCTCAAATTTTGTTAGGGGGTTGCAAATATTAGAAAAACTATATAACAAATAAAATATCTTATGGAAATAACATTGTTAAAAAAAAAATTCACACAGCTTATTTTTATGAGAAATGCCAAAATGAGAGATCTAACCCTTACCCAGGTGAAAAAGAAATCTACTTGAGCGCACTAAAAATACATTCTTACTTTTTGAAAAAAAGTAAGAATGTATTACTAAAAAGTACGTTTTGATAGATGCTGAAACGTATAATATCGACGTATCTGCAACATTTAAACGTAACATTATTACGTTTTTACAGCTAAAAAAAAACACTAAACGTACTAAAAAGTACGTTTTCTATCTTCGCAAAAACGTAAAATACCTACGTATTAACAATGAGACCAGGCTGATTAAAGCGGAGGGAAACCGGAGAAAACAGAATTATGGCAGAGTCTTCAATATTGTGTCATCCCATCTTTGAAACGAAACTTTCATACGTTTAGATGTAATTTTATATATAGTGATGTTTAATATAATTTTTAAAAGAAGCATAAACACAATGAGGGGTGTCTGTTTTCGTGACTAACGTTTCTTTAGTATAATCATGGAGTATAAAATTCAATATTAATTCTATTTGTATTGGAGTTATCGAGCGTCCTTACACCTTCACTGGAA
Organism: Cyprinella venusta; assembly: GCA_038021265.1. Taxonomy (NCBI): domain Eukaryota; kingdom Metazoa; phylum Chordata; class Actinopteri; order Cypriniformes; family Leuciscidae; genus Cyprinella; species Cyprinella venusta. The sequence continues at coordinate 23,338,909 of CM075878.1, read as the reverse complement.
ATATCGCCACGCATAGAGCCCATTGATCAGTGTTTGGACACTGTAAACCCAGATTTTGTTTCTACTTAACCTTACGAGTGATCATTACTTATTCTTTTATGTTTTGTAAAAACCTGCTATCATTACTAAACAACATTAGTTGTTTGTACTATTTAGCTGAAAAATGTATTCCACTAATCAGGTTTAGTAGAGATAACTTGCTATGTTTAGTTTTTCTAAGGAAGGGGAGGGGCTAATTAGTCTAACGTCCAAGGGGATTTTTTTTTCACACACGCCATTTTCTTTGACTCGCGATAGGCATACGACTACGAGGATGGAGACGCACATATTAAGTGTTTTACCGAATTTATATAACTTACTGGTATGCGTTTTTATAACAATATGTACGTGCTGTGCATGGCTAGCAAACCGCTCTCATAGGGGCATTTCCATTGACGCGCAATGACGGGCATTTCCAATGACGCGCAGAGCAGAGCAGACCAGACACGGATGAGGTTTGCTTTTTAACAGGGAAACGACGAAAGTAAGTGTCTTATCTAATTTACAATGTAATTTATAATATATTAATTTATAGCGATATTTAAATGCTCTGCGCGCTTAAACGAGCCGAAACTTTTTCTCAAAGGCTTCTTCTTCAACTCAATACGGAGCTGATGAGGAGATTTGCTTGTAACGTTAACAGGGAAAACACCGAAAGTAAGTGTTTTTAACCTAATTTCCAACATGTATTGCATGGCTTATACTGTTTTGTAACGATATTTATGTGATTTGCGCTCCTCAACCTTTTCTCACATAGGTCCTAACGTTCGGCTAACGTTAGCAGCTAGCTGCTACATCTTCTTTGACTCATCATGATACAGTGCAGACATGGAGTTTGCTTTTAACTGTGAAAACACCGAGTAAGTTGTTAATTGTTTAACTCATTTACAGTACGTGTTTTATAATGTTATATTGTTTAATGACAATATTTGTGATGTGCAAATTATGAAGTGTGTATTTATCTTTTACTCTTTGTCATACAGAACAACTCCATAAACTGCGGACCAACGATGCACTTTATTTCCTTATTTGGAGGACCTATTTTCTTATAATGTGTAAGTAATTCTTTCAGATTAAATTTTTATGCCAAATCTACTTATCAGATTAACTTTTGGTTGATGTTTGGATATGCTTTTATGTTTAAATGTGTTGATTTCGCTATTGATGTATTGATGTGTTGATATATATATATATACTTAAAATGAGTTTTCAAACCAATTGTTTTCATGATTTGACATGTAGATGTTTTCTTGCTGTGTAATTTTAGACGCCACTGATTGGGAAATCTCTGCCCATCACCTGCCCTGAACATCACAAAGCCTCAAGAAGGGAACAAAGATTCTTCCGGCGGCTGTGATTTCTTAGTGAGATTTCTTAAGGTACATGTCTTAATTTATTCTTAAAGGGTTAGTTCACCCACAAATGGAAATTCTGTCATTAATTACTCAACCTCATGTCGTTCTAAACATGTAAGACTTTCATCTTCACAACACAAATTAAGATATTTTTAATGAAATCTGAGAGCTTCCTGTGCCTCCATTGACAGTTTGCGCAACTACCACTTTCAAGCCCCAGAAAGATATAAATGTACATCATTAAAGTACTCCATTCAACTCCCGTGGTTTAACATACACTTTATTAAACTACGCAAGTGCTGTGTCTGCTTAATTTATAAAATATTAATTATATTTCCAACTATTAAATATTAAAATATTTCCAACATGCGTTCATGAGAACATTACAACTCGTGCATGTTGTTGATGCAAGAGCAGATGTTGTTGCATGAACGTGCATTGAAGATTAATATTTTGTAAATAAATTTGAGTTAAAATTGTCATAAAAAAGTCACATGTAGTAGTTACATGGATTACTTATGATTTCCTTTTTACCTTTCCGTGGCTTTGGAAGAGGTAGTTGAATAGGCTGATGAGGGACAGAAATCTCTTGTATTGATTAAAATTAAGTGTTCCAAAGATGAACAAACTCAAGAAAGTCTTAGATGATTGAACGTTTTCCACCATAAACTTGCTGTATTTATAAAACACAAATGGTATTGATTGTAATCGGTCTGGCTTTGTGTTGTCTAGGGAACCAGTACTCCAGGATTTTTCGAGAAGTTTGATCTGCACAGCCTTTCCTGCTCTGTGAAACTACCATGCACTGAACTTTACTGTTGGCAACTGGACACAACTGATCCACTCATATCCTGCAACAGTTTTACATCTGCTGAATGTTGTTGACTCGAGCACTGCTGTACTGTTGCAAAGTCAAAGGTACTGAATCAACTTAACTGACACAGGACTTACATTCACTGACATGTACAGGACTTGAAGTATTACAGACCATTTGATATGCAACTTTCATATAATTCTGATGACAGAAATTCCTATATTGTGCCTTCATTTATTTTAAAAGTTAACCTATGATGTAAAGGGACTTGGTTGTTAATAAAAAAAATGAGTTTGTTATAACAACTGTTTGCATTTTGTCTTTATTTTTTTTACTTTACAATGAATACATAATTGTACTATGATTCCAGACTAAGGTTACAATTTAACTTTCTGGATGGTTTTGAAATAAAGTTTAGAAAGAGTAATATACAGTGATGTGTTTATTTCAAAGTGAATTTATTCTTTTCAGATTAAATGATTTGTCAGTTTATTTTACAGTTCTTTAAAGTAGGTAATACAGAACCTAATAAGGTTGAGAAGATTGTGATTGTGAATATATTTTTTGAATGGATCTTAATCGTATTAACATATAATTAATGTGAAAATGTTAATACATATGTTAATACAACTTAACATGTTTAGTTTCAGCTTGTGTAAAAGGTTAGGGCTCCATGTTAATACAACTTAACATGTTTAGTTTCAGCTTGTGTAAAAGGTAAGGTTCCGTGTTAATACAACTTAACATGTTTAGTTTCAGCTTGTGTAAAAACTAAAGTGGTTTAAGGCAACGGGTTTCCACGCGATTTGCGAGTAAACTCAACTAATTCGGGTTAAGAGGCAAAAGTAATTTTTTTAGTTCCTTCATCTGAGCATCTGAAGAAACAATGGATTCATTTTATTTTCTCTGGAAATTTCCAAAATATTCAGCGACGACTGTTTCCTCAACTTGCCAAGAACTGGCCTCGGACCGAGCTGATGTGTTATTGTTCAGATTAGGAATACCACTGTCGTTTTTTTTTTTTTGTGTCGAAATTTTTAGTTTCTCTGATCTCCTTGAAACTCTGGATTCTGATAGAGGGCCATGAGACTTAGACCTGAGCGCAAAAATGGAGGCTCTAGACCCTTCCAGAGCTGAGATATTGAGATATTTATAATGGAATAAATGCTACGTGGGATCTCAATATCTCAGCTCTGGAAGGGTCTAGAACCTCCATTTTTTCACTCAGGTCTAAGGCTAACTTTAAAGTAATTTGTAATTTTCAATTGCCTAATGAATGTATCAACTAGCCGATTGTTTTTCCGTGTATGTGTCAGGAATTGAGGACTCCAAAAAGACAGACAAGGGTGAGGTCAGTGTTGCTACATGGCAGTACTATGGAGACATGCACAAGGTTTTGGGTGCCCGGCCTGCGATAGACCCCCCAGCCCCCCCCCCCCCCCCCCCCCCCCCCCCTGTGGTGGTGGCATAATTCCAACTAGAAGCAGAGGATCCCATGTCAATCCTCATGGTGAGGCTAATCATTTACGTAATTCAGCACTTTCGTGAATTCCACTTTCAGATTCGTGAATAGTCTTTTTAAATTTTCTTGAGGAGATATTTGCTGAAAGTTTCTAAAAAGTAACATTTGCCTTTTTTTTTTTTTTTTTTTAGGATATTGTGGAGCCTTCCACCTCAGAGGCATCCTGGACCTGACACAGGAACCAGTAGAATGCTAACCAGTACCCCAGCAGCAGCGAGTGCCATCACATCTAGGAGGAGGTCCAATCCTGTTATGGAGTTCCTGATCGAGGAGGCCCTTCAGGAGCAAAGGCGCCATGAAGAGAGTGAGGCAAAGACACAGCGGTTTATAGACCTCATTGAAAGAATGATTGATAAGATGTGAAAATAATTACCTGTTAAATTGCACAACTGTTTACATATTAATTAAATATATTTGTTTTTAGAGTTTATATGGTTTACATTTGAATATATATTATTGTTCTAAAAATGACTTGTTCAATTGCACAACTGTTTACATAGGCCCGATTAATTTCATATATTAATGTTTTAAGAGTTTATATAATTTATATTTGAATATGTATTATTGCTATATTTACATGTTGTAATATTTACTGCTGTTGAGCAATAAATGTGGTTCTTATAAAAAAGGCTTTTTCTAAATGTGCATTTATTTTAAAGTAATACGAAGCATAGTCACCTTATGTAGTGTGTTTTAAAAGATTCATTGCAAACAATTGTAGAAATCCCACTAAACCCCACTATAGACGAATCCGGCGAAAAAACCGGAAGTAAGCGGGCGCCATTACTGAGATGTTACTGGGTAGCGTTGCTCCATTGCCTTCTATTGTTTTATTTGCAACTTGCGTCCACAGGAATAAACAGCTCGCGATTTACGACTGTCACTAACGTTACAACGTTACCCCTTGTATAGTGTCGAGTGGGTAAACAGTTTCCGTTATAAATTGTTTCAATGGTGGCAGTAAAATTTCAATTTTGAAGAGAAAACATTGTGAATACCCCGGGTCGACTGCCCCTGTCAGGTGCCGTAAGGTTTACAAAGATTTCCTGGGCGAGTACAAGACGCGGACATTCGCGTATAATAATTATTTAATGACATAAGTAAAAAAAAATATAATAAATGTGTGATATAGTGATCAGCAACATCTCCTCTCTTGCTATTTTTTCTATTTAATTAACATGCTATGGTCATAAATGGCTTTCCTGAGCTAAATGTAACGTTATGTGAAATAATTGTTCTCCTGCTGTTATATTGACCTCTTTTCATGGTTTAAAAACACTAGTTGGTCGATATTGTGTATACTTTCTAGCTGTAATGTTACCTTACTCATGCCCGTTGCAATGTAAAAATGAGATAAATAATGAACACAAATGAAAAACATGAATTTGTTTATTTGATTAAATTTATTTATTTATTTATTGTTGCCAAATGGACAGATCTTTTTTTAGTTTCCTCGGTAGCAAACGTTAGCCTAGCTAGCTTGCCAAGCTATTTTCATAAATAATCTGTAAGATCGTTTGTACCTTCATCTGTGACTGGAGGCTAATGTCCAACATCATTAACCCAACAAGTCTGCCTGGCTGTAGCTGTCATCGAGGGTGCGTTATCACCTTATCTCCGAGGTTTGTTTACATACCGGTGCATATGTCTATGCCGGTGTGACAGCTCAGTAATGGCGTCGCCACAAGATGGCAGCCTACACAAGGACGCTCGTCGGATTCGTCTATACCCCACTCCTGGAACAAAAAAATTTGCCAAGGTAAGAACATGCCAAAAAAGTTCCTTTCTTAGTTCTCAGGCTATTGTTTAAAAAAAGTGCAATGAAAAAAAAATGGAACAATAACAATTTTACAAAAACACAAACACATGAATGCCAACGGTTTATTAATTGAGGCAAGACAGTAGAAGAACAATAGAAGAACAATATTAAATAAAATACTATGAAATTCTGAAATATATGAAAATCAACAGTGCAACATGTCTCTTCATGTGGCCTGCACATCCCCGGAAACTTGGGCAGCCATGCCATTGGTTCATGGGGAGGATGGGGGTCAAGATCGTCCCTGGCAATATCCTCATCAGGATCCAGTGTGTCCTCATTGTCCAAGCACACATTGTGTAAAAATGCACATGAAGTGATAACCTGTGGTGCAAAGGTAGGTTTGACTTCCAGTGCCTGGAAGAGAGTTGACCTCCACCTTGTTTCATTACTCCAAAGGCCTGCTCGATTATGCTGCTTGCCTTTGAATGGCGGTAATTGAAGCGTTGCTGCACTCGTCCACGTACTGGCTCTTTGTATGGTGTAAGCAGGCATATTGGGGTCTGGAGGCACGGGACGGGTACCCACCATCACCCAGAATAATGTATCCTGGTGGGGGTAACATCCTGATATGTAAAGGGAGCTTTATTTCATCACATGCGTGTCATGAACTGACCCTGGGTAACCCACGAAGATGTCCAGGGGTCTCATTTATAAAACTGTGCGTAGGATCCTTACTAAAAGTGTACGTGCGCCCGAAAGCCAAAAATGGCGTACGCCAAAAAATATTCAGATTTATAAAACCGTGCGTACGCCAGAACCTGCGCAGAATTCACTTTATAAATCCCAGTCAGACGAAGATTGTGCGCACACGCGTCTCCTCCCCGAAATAACCATATATGGAGCTTACAACGGCTAGTTTAAATATGCATATCCTCATCTGCATATCATTTGCACGTGATTATTCATCCACGTGATACCATGTTAACGTACAAGATGTTAGGAAAATATGAAATACAGATGTGCCGTGTCACAATAAATTATTTTATTTTTTTCGTTGCCTATATCCTTGCCTTGTTTTTGAATGTATAAATCAAATATTGTCAAATACATCTCAGAGAAAGATCTTCTCAATCTTTTCCACTGGCCAAATAGTATTTTTAATGAATTTATATTTTTAATGGAAAGACATGGTTGTGCATTATTTGCATGGAATTATTTTCTCAGACAATCTGCTATTATCATGATTAGCAATTATCTGTAGATAAAACATTAAAACACTGCATGCCAGAGGGAAAGTGTTCAAAAGCATTGCATCCACAGCAAATATATATTTGTATTTATTGAATATATATATATATATATATATATATTGTAACTTCTCAGTAATGATTTCATGTAGTTTAAATGTTTAACTCCATTAATGAGAATGGCATATTTAATCTAAATGTTTATATCAGAAGTAAAACATAGTTTAAATCATTATTTCATTTATTTAAACTGTTATTGAGAACGTGCACTGTATTTCTTAGCCGACTCATGAAGATATACGGTTCATCTGCAGTTAGATTATGCTAACTGCAGTTTCACTAAACAGCCCAGTGCGCGTGCTGGCGCAGACACTTAAGAAGGGATGGATATTGGCTTCAAGTGATTCGCTTGGTGAGTGAAATTTTATTTGTAGGCTATTTTATTTTTGTAGTCTATAGATAGGCTATAATTTTCTTTAGATTTTCGGTCTAAAAGTGACCAAAAAGACATTTAACTACACCTCACCATCGGTGTCGCCAATTCCCTTTGTCTCCAGAATGTGCGTACGCACGGCTCAAAGTTTGCTTAATGGTGCGCACTTTCTCCCGTCAAGTTTGTTTTTTATAGATCACAACCTTTGCGTGGAAACTGGCGTACGTACGTTTCCAGCCCTGTTTTGTGCGTACGCACGCTTTATAAATGAGACCCCAGGAACCTTCCGTCTGCATCACATATGGCCTGCATAATGATGGAATAAAAGCCTTTGTGCGTAAGGTAGACTAAACGATGCAGTTCTGGTGGTTTAATCCGAATGCTACATGCTCAATATCTCAACTCAGGAAGGGTCTAGAGTCTCCATTTTTGCACTCAGGTCTAAGTCTCATGGCCCTCAATCAGAATCCAGAGTTTCAAGAAGATCAGAGTCACTCAAAATTTCAACCCGAAAAAAAACGACAGTGGTACCCCTTTCGTTTTTTTTTTTCGGGGTGAGAAATTAAGTTGGACCTGGACCTGGGTGCAAAAATTGAGGCTCTAGACCCTTCCAGAGCTGAGATATTGACCAGAAAAGTTTTGACCAGAAAAAAATGACAGTGTTACCCCTTACGTTTTTTTTTCAGGGGGTGAAAAATTAACTTTCTCCAATCTTCTCAAAACTCTGGATTCTGATAGAGGGCCACGAGACATGGACCTGGGTGCAAAAATTGAGGCTCTAGACTAGAGGTCTTCACGGGTCCAAAAATTCATGCCCGACCCGGAAGGGACCCGTAATATGCTACACCGAACCGACCCGGACCCGTCGTTCATTTTAAAAGTTGGACCCGGACCCGTGCAGACCCGAGAAATGTCATAAATGTACTGCCCGGACCCGACCTGGACCCGTGTATTATTTGAAAACTGGACCCGAACCCGGCAGGAAGACAAAAACCCGACTGGACCCGATTGTCATAGCAGCTAGCCTATATTATTTCACACGATTTGCGAAAAATAAAACTTTTTGTCTTACCTAATTTTAGTAGCCGTCGTCTCACTTCCTTGTAACGTTACTGACTGATGCATTAATCCACCGACAAGAAAGTTCTATCCATGTTATTTCTCTCGTTATTCCAAGCTTAATCCACTCATTATTTCGGCTTTAAAAGTCCACTTGATGTCAGGGTGATGGATGACAAATGCAGCCTTGCACATGTATTCTGACTCGAGTTAACTCGCATAATAACAATAACTGTTTTCCCTTTTGAATAGCGATTGCTTGTTGCTTGCTCAGCTTGATCATATCTGTGCTCTCTGCTCTTCATTGAGTTTGAATCTGACCACCAAAACTTTAAGATTAAACAAGACGGTTCATATATATTATTATAAACATTGGAGAAAATGTAAAGCGCGGTTTGGCGGAAACTCTGCTCTGCTTGCCATAGAAACAAGACACGCGCTTGAGATTCCGATTGCACGGGTTCCATCCCGTTCTCAGCGCGTGTTATATTAACGATAACGGGTGCCATATGAGTAGTATTTCGCCGTTTTGTCATAATTATTGTGTCCTATATGACGTTAAAGGATGAGAATGCGTTGGTATTACACAATACACACGATGTTAAACAGACCCGGGACCCGAAATAATAGATTCGGACCCGACCCGGACCCGGCTGATCAATTAAAATACAGACCCGAACCCGACGGGTCTCGGGTGCACTGTGAAGACCTCTACTCTAGACCCTTCCAGAGCTGAGATATTGAAACTTAAAGTTTTGACCAGAAAAAAATGACAGTGTTACCCCTTACGTTTTTTTTTCGGGGGGTGAAAAATTAAGTTTCTCCAATCTTCTCAAAACTCTGGATTCTGATAGAGGGCCACGAGACATGGACCTGGGTGCAAAAATTGAGGCTCTAGACCCTTCCAGAGCTGAGATATTGAAACTTAAAGTTTTGACCAGAAAAAAAAATGACAGTGTTACCTCTTACGTTTTTTTTCGGGGGTTGAAAAATTAAGTTTCTCCAATCTTCTCAAAATTCTGGATTCTGATAGAGGGCCACGAGACATGGACATGGGTGCAAAAATTGAGGCTCTAGACCCTTCCTGAGCTGAGATATTGAAACTTAAAGTTTTGACCAGAAAAAAAAATGACAGTGTTACCCCTTACATTTTTTTTCGGGGGGTGAAAAATTAAGTTTCTCCAATCTTCTCAAAACTCTGGATTCTGATAGAGGGCCACGAGACATGGACCTGGGTGCAAAAATTGAGGCTCTAGACCCTTCCAGAGCTGAGATATTGAAACTTAAAGTTTTGACCAGAAAAAAAAATGACAGTGTTACCCCTTACATTTTTTTTTTTTTCGGGGGGTGAAAAATTAAGTTTCTCCAAACTTCTCAAAACTATGGATTCTGATAGAGGGCCACGAGACATGGACCTGGGTGCAAAAATTGAGGCTCTAGACCCTTCCAGAGCTGAGATATTGAAACTTAAAGTTTTGACCAGAAAAAAAAATGACAGTGTTACCCCTTACATTTTTTTTCGGGGGGTGAAAAATTAAGTTTCTCCAAACTTCTCAAAACTCTGGATTCTGATAGAGGGCCACGAGACATGGACCTGGGTGCAAAAATTGAGGCTCTAGACCATTCCAGAGCTGAGATATTGAAACTTAAAGTTTTGAACAGAAAAAAAAAATGACAGTGTTACCCCTTACATTTTTTTCGGGGGGTGAAAAATCAAGTTTGTCCAATCTTCTCAAAACTCTGGATTCTGAGGGCCACGAGACATGGACCTGGGTGCAAAAATTGAGGCTCTAGACCCTTCCAGAGCTGAGATATTGAAACTTAAAGTTTTGACCAGAAAAAAAAATGACAATGTTACCCCTTACATTTTTTTTCGGGGGGTGAAAAATTAAGTTTCTCCAATCTTCTCAAAACTCTGGATTCTGATAGAGGGCCACGAGACATGGACCTGGGTGCAAAAATTGAGGCTCTAGACCCTTCCTGAGCTGAGATATTGAAACTTAAAGTTTTGACCAGAAAAAAAAATGACAGTGTTACCCCTTACATTTTTTTTCGGGGGGTGAAAAATTAAGTTTCTCCAATCTTCTCAAAACTCTGGATTCTGATAGAGGGCCACGAGACATGGACCTGGGTGCAAAAATTGAGGCTCTAGACCCTTCCTGAGCTGAGATATTGAAACTTAAAGTTTTGACCAGAAAAAAAAATGACAGTGTTACCCCTTACATTTTTTTTCGGGGGGTGAAAAATTAAGTTTCTCCAATCTTCTCAAAACTCTGGATTCTGATAGAGGGCCACGAGACATGGACCTGGGTGCAAAAATTGAGGCTCTAGACCCTTCCTGAGCTGAGATATTGAAACTTAAAGTTTTGACCAGAAAAAAAAATGACAGTGTTACCCCTTACATTTTTTTTCGGGGGGTGAAAAATTAAGTTTCTCCAATCTTCTCAAAACTCTGGATTCTGATAGAGGGCCACGAGACATGGACCTGGGTGCAAAAATTGAGGCTCTAGACCCTTCCTGAGCTGAGATATTGAAACTTAAAGTTTTGACCAGAAAAAAAAAATGACAGTGTAACCCCTTACATTTTTTTTCGGGGGGTGAAAAATTAAGTTTCTCCAATCTTCTCAAAACTCTGGATTCTGATAGAGGGCCACGAGACATGGACCTGGGTGCAAAAATTGAGGCTCTAGACCCTTCCTGAGCTGAGATATTGAAACTTAAAGTTTTGACCAGAAAAAAAAATGACAGTGTTACCCCTTACATTTTTTTTCGGGGGGTGAAAAATTAAGTTTCTCCAATCTTCTCAAAACTCTGGATTCTGATAGAGGGCCACGAGACATGGACCTGGGTGCAAAAATTGAGGCTCTAGACCCTTCCTGAGCTGAGATATTGAAACTTAAAGTTTTGACCAGAAAAAAAAAATGACAGTGTAACCCCTTACATTTTTTTTCGGGGGGTGAAAAATTAAGTTTCTCCAATCTTCTCAAAACTCTGGATTCTGATAGAGGGCCACGAGACATGGACCTGGGTGCAAAAATTGAGGCTCTAGACCCTTCCTGAGCTGAGATATTGAAACTTAAAGTTTTGACCAGAAAAAAAAAATGACAGTGTTACCCCTTACATTTTTTTTCGGGGGGTGAAAAATTAAGTTTCTCCAATCTTCTCAAAACTCTGGATTCTGATAGAGGGCCACGAGACATGGACCTGGGTGCAAAAATTGAGGCTCTAGACCCTTCCAGAGCTGAGATATTGAAACTTAAAGTTTTGACCAGAAAAAAAAATGACAGTGTTACCCCTTACATTTTTTTTCGGGGGGTGAAAAATTAAGTTTCTCCAATCTTATCAAAACTCTGGATTCTGATAGAGGGCCACGAGACATGGACCTGGGTGCAAAAATTGAGGCTCTAGACCCTTCCAGAGCTGAGACATTGAAACTTAAAGTTTTGACCAGAAAAAAAAATGACAGTGTTACCCCTTACATTTTTTTTCGGGGGGTGAAAAATTAAGTTTCTCCAATCTTCTCAAAACTCTGGATTCTGATAGAGGGCCACGAGACATGGACCTGGGTGCAAAAATTGAGGCTCTAGACCCTTCCTGAGCTGAGATATTGAAACTTAAAGTTTTGACCAGAAAAAAAAATGACAGTGTTACCCCTTACATTTTTTTTCGGGGGGTGAAAAATTAAGTTTCTCCAATCTTCTCAAAACTCTGGATTCTGATAGAGGGCCACGAGACATGGACCTGGGTGCAAAAATTGAGGCTCTAGACCCTTCCTGAGCTGAGATATTGAAACTTAAAGTTTTGACCAGAAAAAAAAATGACAGTGTTACCCCTTACATTTTTTTTCGGGGGGTGAAAAATTAAGTTTCTCCAATCTTCTCAAAACTCTGGATTCTGATAGAGGGCCACGAGACATGGACCTGGGTGCAAAAATTGAGGCTCTAGACCCTTCCTGAGCTGAGATATTGAAACTTAAAGTTTTGACCAGAAAAAAAAATGACAGTGTTACCCCTTACATTTTTTTTCGGGGGGTGAAAAATTAAGTTTCTCCAATCTTCTCAAAACTCTGGATTCTGATAGAGGGCCACGAGACATGGACCTGGGTGCAAAAATTGAGGCTCTAGACCCTTCCTGAGCTGAGATATTGAAACTTAAAGTTTTGACCAGAAAAAAAAATGACAGTGTTACCCCTTACATTTTTTTTCGGGGGGTGAAAAATTAAGTTTCTCCAATCTTCTCAAAACTCTGGATTCTGATAGAGGGCCACGAGACATGGACCTGGGTGCAAAAATTGAGGCTCTAGACCCTTCCTGAGCTGAGATATTGAAACTTAAAGTTTTGACCAGAAAAAAAAAATGACAGTGTAACCCCTTACATTTTTTTTCGGGGGGTGAAAAATTAAGTTTCTCCAATCTTCTCAAAACTCTGGATTCTGATAGAGGGCCACGAGACATGGACCTGGGTGCAAAAATTGAGGCTCTAGACCCTTCCTGAGCTGAGATATTGAAACTTAAAGTTTTGACCAGAAAAAAAAATGACAGTGTTACCCCTTACATTTTTTTTCGGGGGGTGAAAAATTAAGTTTCTCCAATCTTCTCAAAACTCTGGATTCTGATAGAGGGCCACGAGACATGGACCTGGGTGCAAAAATTGAGGCTCTAGACCCTTCCTGAGCTGAGATATTGAAACTTAAAGTTTTGACCAGAAAAAAAAATGACAGTGTTACCCCTTACATTTTTTTTCGGGGGGTGAAAAATTAAGTTTCTCCAATCTTCTCAAAACTCTGGATTCTGATAGAGGGCCACGAGACATGGACCTGGGTGCAAAAATTGAGGCTCTAGACCCTTCCAGAGCTGAGATATTGAAACTTAAAGTTTTGACCAGAAAAAAAAATGACAGTGTTACCCCTTACATTTTTTTTCGGGGGGTGAAAAATTAAGTTTCTCCAATCTTCTCAAAACTCTGGATTCTGATAGAGGGCCACGAGACATGGACCTGGGTGCAAAAATTGAGGCTCTAGACCCTTCCTGAGCTGAGATATTGAAACTTAAAGTTTTGACCAGAAAAAAAAATGACAGTGTTACCCCTTACATTTTTTTTCGGGGGGTGAAAAATTAAGTTTCTCCAATCTTCTCAAAACTCTGGATTCTGATAGAGGGCCACGAGACATGGACCTGGGTGCAAAAATTGAGGCTCTAGACCCTTCCTGAGCTGAGATATTGAAACTTAAAGTTTTGACCAGAAAAAAAAATGACAGTGTTACCCCTTACATTTTTTTTCGGGGGGTGAAAAATTAAGTTTCTCCAATCTTCTCAAAACTCTGGATTCTGATAGAGGGCCACGAGACATGGACCTGGGTGCAAAAATTGAGGCTCTAGACCCTTCCTGAGCTGAGATATTGAAACTTAAAGTTTTGACCAGAAAAAAAAATGACAGTGTTACCCCTTACATTTTTTTTCGGGGGGTGAAAAATTAAGTTTCTCCAATCTTCTCAAAACTCTGGATTCTGATAGAGGGCCACGAGACATGGACCTGGGTGCAAAAATTGAGGCTCTAGACCCTTCCTGAGCTGAGATATTGAAACTTAAAGTTTTGACCAGAAAAAAAAATGACAGTGTTACCCCTTACATTTTTTTTCGGGGGGTGAAAAATTAAGTTTCTCCAATCTTCTCAAAACTCTGGATTCTGATAGAGGGCCACGAGACATGGACCTGGGTGCAAAAATTGAGGCTCTAGACCCTTCCTGAGCTGAGATATTGAAACTTAAAGTTTTGACCAGAAAAAAAAATGACAGTGTTACCCCTTACATTTTTTTTCGGGGGGTGAAAAATTAAGTTTCTCCAATCTTCTCAAAACTCTGGATTCTGATAGAGGGCCACGAGACATGGACCTGGGTGCAAAAATTGAGGCTCTAGACCCTTCCTGAGCTGAGATATTGAAACTTAAAGTTTTGACCAGAAAAAAAAATGACAGTGTTACCCCTTACATTTTTTTTCGGGGGGTGAAAAATTAAGTTTCTCCAATCTTCTCAAAACTCTGGATTCTGATAGAGGGCCACGAGACATGGACCTGGGTGCAAAAATTGAGGCTCTAGACCCTTCCTGAGCTGAGATATTGAAACTTAAAGTTTTGACCAGAAAAAAAAATGACAGTGTTACCCCTTACATTTTTTTTTCGGGGGGTGAAAAATTAAGTTTCTCCAATCTTCTCAAAACTCTGGATTCTGATAGAGGGCCACGAGACATGGACCTGGGTGCAAAAATTGAGGCTCTAGACCCTTCCTGAGCTGAGATATTGAAACTTAAAGTTTTGACCAGAAAAAAAAATGACAGTGTTACCCCTTACATTTTTTTTCGGGGGGTGAAAAATTAAGTTTCTCCAATCTTCTCAAAACTCTGGATTCTGATAGAGGGCCACGAGACATGGACCTGGGTGCAAAAATTGAGGCTCTAGACCCTTCCAGAGCTGAGATATTGAAACTTAAAGTTTTGACCAGAAAAAAAAAATGACAGTGTTACCCCTTACATTTTTTTTCGGGGGGTGAAAAATTAAGTTTCTCCAATCTTCTCAAAACTCTGGATTCTGATAGAGGGCCACGAGACATGGACCTGGGTGCAAAAATTGAGGCTCTAGACCCTTCCTGAGCTGAGATATTGAAACTTAAAGTTTTGACCAGAAAAAAAAATGACAGTGTTACCCCTTACATTTTTTTTCGGGGGGTGAAAAATTAAGTTTCTCCAATCTTCTCAAAACTCTGGATTCTGATAGAGGGCCACGAGACATGGACCTGGGTGCAAAAATTGAGGCTCTAGACCCTTCCAGAGCTGAGATATTGAAACTTAAAGTTTTGACCAGAAAAAAAAATGACAGTGTTACCCCTTACATTTTTTTTCGGGGGGTGAAAAATTAAGTTTCTCCAATCTTCTCAAAACTCTGGATTCTGATAGAGGGCCACGAGACATGGACCTGGGTGCAAAAATTGAGGCTCTAGACCCTTCCAGAGCTGAGACATTGAAACTTAAAGTTTTGACCAGAAAAAAAAATGACAGTGTTACCCCTTACATTTTTTTTCGGGGGGTGAAAAATTAAGTTTCTCCAATCTTCTCAAAACTCTGGATTCTGATAGAGGGCCACGAGACATGGACCTTGGTGCAAAAATTGAGGCTCTAGACCCTTCCTGAGCTGAGATATTGAAACTTAAAGTTTTGACCAGAAAAAAAAAATGACAGTGTTACCCCTTACATTTTTTTTCGGGGGGTGAAAAATTAAGTTTCTCCAATCTTCTCAAAACTCTGGATTCTGATAGAGGGCCACGAGACATGGACCTGGGTGCAAAAATTGAGGCTCTAGACCCTTCCTGAGCTGAGATATTGAAACTTAAAGTTTTGACCAGAAAAAAAAATGACAGTGTTACCCCTTACATTTTTTTTCGGGGGGTGAAAAATTAAGTTTCTCCAATCTTCTCAAAACTCTGGATTCTGATAGAGGGCCACGAGACATGGACCTGGGTGCAAAAATTGAGGCTCTAGACCCTTCCTGAGCTGAGATATTGAAACTTAAAGTTTTGACCAGAAAAAAAAATGACAGTGTTACCCCTTACATTTTTTTTCGGGGGGTGAAAAATTAAGTTTCTCCAATCTTCTCAAAACTCTGGATTCTGATAGAGGGCCACGAGACATGGACCTGGGTGCAAAAATTGAGGCTCTAGACCCTTCCAGAGCTGAGATATTGAAACTTAAAGTTTTGACCAGAAAAAAAAATGACAGTGTTACCCCTTACATTTTTTTTCGGGGGGTGAAAAATTAAGTTTCTCCAATCTTCTCAAAACTCTGGATTCTGATAGAGGGCCACGAGACATGGACCTGGGTGCAAAAATTGAGGCTCTAGACCCTTCCTGAGCTGAGATATTGAAACTTAAAGTTTTGACCAGAAAAAAAAATGACAGTGTTACCCCTTACATTTTTTTTCGGGGGGTGAAAAATTAAGTTTCTCCAATCTTCTCAAAACTCTGGATTCTGATAGAGGGCCACGAGACATGGACCTGGGTGCAAAAATTGAGGCTCTAGACCCTTCCTGAGCTGAGATATTGAAACTTAAAGTTTTGACCAGAAAAAAAAATGACAGTGTTACCCCTTACATTTTTTTTTCGGGGGGTGAAAAATTAAGTTTCTCCAATCTTCTCAAAACTCTGGATTCTGATAGAGGGCCACGAGACATGGACCTGGGTGCAAAAATTGAGGCTCTAGACCCTTCCTGAGCTGAGATATTGAAACTTAAAGTTTTGACCAGAAAAAAAAAATGACAGTGTAACCCCTTACATTTTTTTTCGGGGGGTGAAAAATTAAGTTTCTCCAATCTTCTCAAAACTCTGGATTCTGATAGAGGGCCACGAGACATGGACCTGGGTGCAAAAATTGAGGCTCTAGACCCTTCCTGAGCTGAGATATTGAAACTTAAAGTTTTGACCAGAAAAAAAAAATGACAGTGTTACCCCTTACATTTTTTTTCGGGGGGTGAAAAATTAAGTTTCTCCAATCTTCTCAAAACTCTGGATTCTGATAGAGGGCCACGAGACATGGACCTGGGTGCAAAAATTGAGGCTCTAGACCCTTCCAGAGCTGAGATATTGAAACTTAAAGTTTTGACCAGAAAAAAAATGACAGTGTTACCCCTTACATTTTTTTTCGGGGGGTGAAAAATTAAGTTTCTCCAATCTTATCAAAACTCTGGATTCTGATAGAGGGCCACGAGACATGGACCTGGGTGCAAAAATTGAGGCTCTAGACCCTTCCAGAGCTGAGACATTGAAACTTAAAGTTTTGACCAGAAAAAAAAATGACAGTGTTACCCCTTACATTTTTTTTCGGGGGGTGAAAAATTAAGTTTCTCCAATCTTCTCAAAACTCTGGATTCTGATAGAGGGCCACGAGACATGGACCTGGGTGCAAAAATTGAGGCTCTAGACCCTTCCTGAGCTGAGATATTGAAACTTAAAGTTTTGACCAGAAAAAAAAATGACAGTGTTACCCCTTACATTTTTTTTTCGGGGGGTGAAAAATTAAGTTTCTCCAATCTTCTCAAAACTCTGGATTCTGATAGAGGGCCACGAGACATGGACCTGGGTGCAAAAATTGAGGCTCTAGACCCTTCCTGAGCTGAGATATTGAAACTTAAAGTTTTGACCAGAAAAAAAAAATGACAGTGTTACCCCTTACATTTTTTTTCGGGGGGTGAAAAATTAAGTTTCTCCAATCTTCTCAAAACTCTGGATTCTGATAGAGGGCCACGAGACATGGACCTGGGTGCAAAAATTGAGGCTCTAGACCCTTCCTGAGCTGAGATATTGAAACTTAAAGTTTTGACCAGAAAAAAAAATGACAGTGTTACCCCTTACATTTTTTTTCGGGGGGTGAAAAATTAAGTTTCTCCAATCTTCTCAAAACTCTGGATTCTGATAGAGGGCCACGAGACATGGACCTGGGTGCAAAAATTGAGGCTCTAGACCCTTCCTGAGCTGAGATATTGAAACTTAAAGTTTTGACCAGAAAAAAAAATGACAGTGTTACCCCTTACATTTTTTTTCGGGGGGTGAAAAATTAAGTTTCTCCAATCTTCTCAAAACTCTGGATTCTGATAGAGGGCCACGAGACATGGACCTGGGTGCAAAAATTGAGGCTCTAGACCCTTCCAGAGCTGAGATATTGAAACTTAAAGTTTTGACCAGAAAAAAAAAATGACAGTGTTACCCCTTACATTTTTTTTCGGGGGGTGAAAAATTAAGTTTCTCCAATCTTCTCAAAACTCTGGATTCTGATAGAGGGCCACGAGACATGGACCTGGGTGCAAAAATTGAGGCTCTAGACCCTTCCTGAGCTGAGATATTGAAACTTAAAGTTTTGACCAGAAAAAAAAATGACAGTGTTACCCCTTACATTTTTTTTCGGGGGGTGAAAAATTAAGTTTCTCCAATCTTCTCAAAACTCTGGATTCTGATAGAGGGCCACGAGACATGGACCTGGGTGCAAAAATTGAGGCTCTAGACCCTTCCTGAGCTGAGATATTGAAACTTAAAGTTTTGACCAGAAAAAAAAATGACAGTGTTACCCCTTACATTTTTTTTCGGGGGGTGAAAAATTAAGTTTCTCCAATCTTCTCAAAACTCTGGATTCTGATAGAGGGCCACGAGACATGGACCTGGGTGCAAAAATTGAGGCTCTAGACCCTTCCTGAGCTGAGATATTGAAACTTAAAGTTTTGACCAGAAAAAAAAAATGACAGTGTTACCCCTTACATTTTTTTTCGGGGGGTGAAAAATTAAGTTTCTCCAATCTTCTCAAAACTCTGGATTCTGATAGAGGGCCACGAGACATGGACCTGGGTGCAAAAATTGAGGCTCTAGACCCTTCCTGAGCTGAGATATTGAAACTTAAAGTTTTGACCAGAAAAAAAATGACAGTGTTACCCCTTACATTTTTTTTCGGGGGGTGAAAAATTAAGTTTCTCCAATCTTCTCAAAACTCTGGATTCTGATAGAGGGCCACGAGACATGGACCTGGGTGCAAAAATTGAGGCTCTAGACCCTTCCTGAGCTGAGATATTGAAACTTAAAGTTTTGACCAGAAAAAAAAAATGACAGTGTTACCCCTTACATTTTTTTTCGGGGGGTGAAAAATTAAGTTTCTCCAATCTTCTCAAAACTCTGGATTCTGATAGAGGGCCACGAGACATGGACCTGGGTGCAAAAATTGAGGCTCTAGACCCTTCCTGAGCTGAGATATTGAAACTTAAAGTTTTGACCAGAAAAAAAAAATGACAGTGTTACCCCTTACATTTTTTTTCGGGGGGTGAAAAATTAAGTTTCTCCAATCTTCTCAAAACTCTGGATTCTGATAGAGGGCCACGAGACATGGACCTGGGTGCAAAAATTGAGGCTCTAGACCCTTCCAGAGCTGAGATATTGAAACTTAAAGTTTTGACCAGAAAAAAAAAATGACAGTGTTACCCCTTACATTTTTTTTCGGGGGGTGAAAAATTAAGTTTCTCCAATCTTCTCAAAACTCTGGATTCTGATAGAGGGCCACGAGACATGGACCTGGGTGCAAAAATTGAGGCTCTAGACCCTTCCTGAGCTGAGATATTGAAACTTAAAGTTTTGACCAGAAAAAAAAATGACAGTGTTACCCCTTACATTTTTTTTCGGGGGGTGAAAAATTAAGTTTCTCCAATCTTCTCAAAACTCTGGATTCTGATAGAGGGCCACGAGACATGGACCTGGGTGCAAAAATTGAGGCTCTAGACCCTTCCTGAGCTGAGATATTGAAACTTAAAGTTTTGACCAGAAAAAAAAATGACAGTGTTACCCCTTACATTTTTTTTCGGGGGGTGAAAAATTAAGTTTCTCCAATCTTCTCAAAACTCTGGATTCTGATAGAGGGCCACGAGACATGGACCTGGGTGCAAAAATTGAGGCTCTAGACCCTTCCTGAGCTGAGATATTGAAACTTAAAGTTTTGACCAGAAAAAAAAAATGACAGTGTTACCCCTTACATTTTTTTTCGGGGGGTGAAAAATTAAGTTTCTCCAATCTTCTCAAAACTCTGGATTCTGATAGAGGGCCACGAGACATGGACCTGGGTGCAAAAATTGAGGCTCTAGACCCTTCCAGAGCTGAGATATTGAAACTTAAAGTTTTGACCAGAAAAAAAAATGACAGTGTTACCCCTTACATTTTTTTTCGGGGGGTGAAAAATTAAGTTTCTCCAATCTTCTCAAAACTCTGGATTCTGATAGAGGGCCACGAGACATGGACCTGGGTGCAAAAATTGAGGCTCTAGACCCTTCCAGAGCTGAGATATTGAAACTTAAAGTTTTGACCAGAAAAAAAAAATGACAGTGTTACCCCTTACATTTTTTTTCGGGGGGTGAAAAATTAAGTTTCTCCAATCTTCTCAAAACTCTGGATTCTGATAGAGGGCCACGAGACATGGACCTGGGTGCAAAAATTGAGGCTCTAGACCCTTCCTGAGCTGAGATATTGAAACTTAAAGTTTTGACCAGAAAAAAAAATGACAGTGTTACCCCTTACATTTTTTTTCGGGGGGTGAAAAATTAAGTTTCTCCAATCTTCTCAAAACTCTGGATTCTGATAGAGGGCCACGAGACATGGACCTGGGTGCAAAAATTGAGGCTCTAGACCCTTCCTGAGCTGAGATATTGAAACTTAAAGTTTTGACCAGAAAAAAAAAATGACAGTGTAACCCCTTACATTTTTTTTCGGGGGGTGAAAAATTAAGTTACTCCAATCTTCTCAAAACTCTGGATTCTGATAGAGGGCCACGAGACATGGACCTGGGTGCAAAAATTGAGGCTCTAGACCCTTCCA